>HG993124.1:10380350-10995407 GCA_905231855.2 Eristalis tenax | reverse complement strand
AACAGTTTTGGGTCTGTTCATAGAAGCGGCTAATTGTAAACATTAGACGAATCAATTTAAATTATTTATTATTGAATCATGAAGCTGTTGTGGTGGTGTGGTGGTACGGCCTCCTTGCAATCCGGCAATTACGATTCTTCTGGATAATAAACGCATTCTATGGGTTTAGGAACCTTAATCGACTCGAGCTTATGTTCCACTCATATTCCAAAGCTGTCACTCAAAAGCTGACTGTCAATTTGAAAGCTCAAATCGTGAAATGGGGTAGTTTTCAAAGTTTCTGTCACAAACATTTTTAAAAAATTGCGAGTGACATTGGTGTTTGATAAAATTACTACATGAATTTTTACGTATTAAATTAAATATGTTGATTTGGCTTAAATTGATTTAAATACTCAAAAGGACGTGATCAAGAATTCCATACAAGAGAATTGATCAAAATACAATTCATTTGATTTACCACGTACTAAGTACATATAAGAAGGCGTGCACTCTTTTCCATCCCTTGCAGGTGGCCCCACACTATTCCGAATTAATTCTACCTCGTTCTCACCATTTTTGGTTGCAAATTAAAAAAGAAAAAACAAACTCGCTTGGTTGGAGTTTGAGTAACGGACACGTCCGTTCTCGTGCAACTTTATTTTCGAACTGCCTTAGTTTTTCAAAATTACATAATTTCTATTATCGAGCATTATCTCATCTACTGTGTCAATACAAAAAGTATTTAAACTCTATGAGATGAAAAGACGTTAAAACGCGATTAATGAGGTTAGGACCCTTTCTGGACCGAATACATAAAAAAGAATATTTATCGTTTCTCTTAGTTTTTGAATGATAAGATGGAAATAAGAAGTACAATGGTACGTCAATTTGCATATGTTTGAGGAACACCTCCTTTCAAATTCGATGCTAAATTTATGTTTTCCTCCATCAGTTCAAGCAGTTGTTTCTGACTCGAAGTTTAATAGTTAAGAAATAAATAATTAATACAATACATTGTACACCATTCCAGTTAAAACGCAAAGAAAACACACGTTTTTGAGGCGTTCAAAAAAATTCAAATCGCCTTCTTTTGTCGTTTTAGTATAGTAAACCGACTTTCAGAACAGCCAAAGCAGAAATGAAGTTTGATAGAGACGCCCAAATTCCACCTCTCTTGTCCTTTAAAAAATATTTGACAATTACTTTTTTTTTATCGTTTTCCAAAGCCAAAATGGACGGCATTCAAGTTATTTCGTGATTAACTGTCAAAAATTCATAAATAACTGTCAAAAAGCCTCTGAAATTCGTCGATGGACTAAGGGTTAATCAGCTGTCAAGTTGGGCATCTTTATAAAACTTCATTTCTGACCCATGGACGATAAGTGTCACACAGAACATACGTTCCACAAAAGTTCCATATGGCCAGGACGACAATAGAGGCGTTAAACGACTTTCGTAATCGGGGTAAATAATTGTTCTACTATATTGTCTATATTGTCGTCTTCGCAATGCTACTGAATCAACCTCCTTCGAGCACCTGGAAGTGCATATACCATTGAAAGCATCGAGAAGAAAGTCCAGAAATGGGTGAGCGTTCGTTCTGATGTACACTGATGTAGGCTTGTTTGCCTTATGATTTCTTCATTCTTCATTTTCGATCACAACGCCGAATGTAAATGGTTCTACACCCTCAACAACACTCCAAGTTGTGTGTTGATAGACAGCGTGGTGTCCAAAATCACTGATTCATTCAGTCTCCCTGAATGTTTGAGTGTATCCCTTGACAAGTGTCGAACTTTCATTATTTATACATTATTCCTTGGCAACGCTCTAAATGTGTGACAACCCTGAACTGTCAGCTGTCATCTAGTCTTGTGTTTTCCTTCGGCAACACTTTACCGTGAAACTCATATCTGGCACGAACTGTAGCAAGCACTTTAATATTTAAAAATAAATTGATTTGTGTTCTTAAAGCACAATTTCTCTGCACCGTCACCCCTGTCATTTAAAATGTAACAAACTCACTGATTTCCAAAGCTTTGAGACCCAACGCAGCAACCAAGGCTATCCACCTCCCCCAAAACAATTCGCAAATGAATTGACCTTACATAGGTGGACGATTGCACCCTAAACATTCGAAGAATTACCTCTCTTTGGGAGGAGTGTACGTACATACCCCTTGAGTCACCTAAATAAATAAGCAATCATTCGTTTGGAATACGTACACAAAACAAACGAAACTCCAACTATTCAAATGAATCCGACACAAACCAATCAATAACCATTAACAACACACCATACAGTCTGATGCCCTGTGGCACGCCCCGCCGTTGCATTACTTCTCAAACACCAACAGAAAAGGGCCGTATGCAGCACAGACAACTTTGTCTGAATCAATTATCAACAGGAGTCGAGTGGCAAAACTTAAAAAAAAAAAAAAAAAAACAAAGCTCTGTGCTTAGATAAGCACATTAAACGCCGTAGCGTGCCATATGCGCGTATCTCAAGTGCTCTTTATTTGTTTACCAAACACATTTATTTATCTCACTGATATCTTTTTGTTGAAAACAAAAAAGAAATGTATTCGAAAACACAATCCCACGACCCACAGAGGCCTCCGCCGCTCCACTTCACTCTATTCCGGCAGCTAGTTGGAAATAAGTGACTCAAGCTTGCACCACAATGCCGCACATGTGTTCTGCGCTGCGGAAGAGCCGAGGAGAACAAAATCCCCACCAGTTTTGGATCTGTTCATTGAAGCGGCTAATTGTAAACATTAGACGAATCAATTTAAATTATTTATTATTGAATCATGGAGCTGTGGTGGTGGTGATGTGGTACGGTGGCGACGACGGTGCTGATGGCTCTGATGGCATTGGTTCCGTTCAGCTACCCGCTGAATATGAACTGAATCTGCTATGAGCTGTGTGCGGTGATGGTCTAACTTCTGGTCTTCTCTGAATGCTACCGATGCCCCCACTCTCTCTCTGTCTATCGCTGGTCGCTTCTGCATATATGGTCAAGCAGCTTTTGCGATGACGAGTTGAGTTTTTTTGTTGATTACGCGCCATGGGAGAACAAAGCGGAATCTTCATCGTCACCGCGGCAGACTTCGTGTAGCCACTGTGGAACACCACAGCCGGCTTTTACCATGTGTCGTTCATGTCGTTCATCTAAAAAAGGGGGAACCGCACGTGAGGCCCGATACGGTGTTGTCGGGTCGGGGTATGTTGACGAATTCGCAACCAGCTACCACATGCTTGCTGGCAGAGTTGATTCATCTCCGCCTTCGTTTGTCCCTCATCGGCGTGCACGCTTTGTCAACGAACAACAACAATAAAAATGTAAATGAAAATAAATTAATAAACACACACACACACACACACACATGTGCACACATGCCCGCACTGGCACTGCGACTGGATTGGATCGAGGGCAGTGTCGTTCGAACGGATCCAGATGTGATGACGTCTCTGGTTTACGCGCCCTTTTTTCCAAACACTCGTTTTTTCTTCTTTTTTTTGCATCAATTTATCGCGGATATTGGCAAGTCTTTGGACTCGGATGTTGTGTTGTGTTTGCCAGTTGCTTACCGATGATCACACATTGTTTGTGTTTGGGCATGTTCGTACGGTACGGTTGTGTTTTCTTTGGCCGCGGGACACTGATTTTACACGTAACACAAAACCGTGATCGCTCGAGTGGAAAATGAGTGAGTGCGACATGTGCGAATTGAAAACACCGGTAGTTACCTGCGGGCCAATGGGGTTCTGCTTTGTGTCACCCTTATGTCGAGGTATTCGATTGGATTGACTGTCGAACTTAATGGGGTGTGTTGCTTTTGTGAATCGATGGCGGCGAGAAGGGTGGTTTTGATTTCGCAAGCGGATATCTGTGATAAAGTAGAAAATGAAAATTAACAACATTTCAGGGCGATTGGAGTTTTATCGGTGAATGCGGCTGCAATTGTGTTGTGGAGTGCGTGACACTGATGCTTCCACTTGCAGTGATTGGATTGTCAGGTGATAAACACAGCGATGGTATCTCAGACGTTTTATTGGAATTCTTGGAGGATTTCTGTGAGTAGTGGAATGGAATGTGGATTCGAAAAACATGGCTTGAGCTTGCGAAGATATGATTCCTCCTCTGCAAGGTGATCAAAAGGGTCACTACAATCTTGACAGATGTCACTGTCGAATGAAATCAAAAAGTATTGTGTATTTAAAAGAGTATTATATCGAATGAACTTACGAATATAGCCTGTCTTCGCTGCAAGTATGTCCAAAGTGTGACTGCCATAACCTCCAAGTTGATCACATCTGTCACTACAATCTTTACAGGTGTCACTTTTGAACAAGGTCAACGAGGATTCTGCATTTAAAAGCAACCCAGAGAATCATAGCTTACGAACACAGCCTCCCTTTATTGCAAGTTGATCCTAACTGTCACTACAATCTTGACAGGTGTCACAAAAGTCCTTCAAAGTCGAAGAAGCAAACTAGAATCATCTTAAAATGCACTTAAATGCCAATCCCAGTGATCGAAAAAAATACCCTCCGAACCAACAAAGATAAACGAACTTGTCACACAAAAAAAAGACACCGGGGGTGAACATTTGAATAAACTCTCAAGTTGTTCGGGTGACATCATTTAGAATCAAGAAGCCGCCAATCGGATTCCTCTGATTGTTGAAGTTCTTCACTCCAATTAATTGAATAAATTAATCAAATACTGACACATTTGGGTCGTTGAATTTGTCTCAATGACAAATGACCGTAATAAAAGCGCAAAATAAACTGTCATTTGAATATGAGGTTAGGAAACGATTAAATCACTCCCGTAAAGAATATGCTTGGAAAAGAGAACTTCCATTACCATTATGAGATGTGAGTCTTTGTGCGATGAATTATAGCTGCAATGGCCATCCTTTACTTTGCAAATGGCTTCTGAAAGAAAACAGAAACAACATAGGCACGTGCCGATGACTGATGTCGGGGGAGTGAATTTCGAATAAGACACGTGCTTTTGTTTGCGCAGTTCCGTTGCATTCCGGCTGAACGAAAGCGCAGATCCCCTAATTGTGCTCGCACGATAACATCCACCTACCTACGCTTTCGACTAACAAATGTTTGATGATCCAAAATGAATAAAACTGAAACTTAATTGCCTTCAACGCTCTGCTAATTCGCTATTAAATATACATGCACATGTGTGTTTGGTGTTTTCGAATGGAAGACATTACGAAACAGTTTTTTTGTGCGTGTGGGTGTGTTGACTTTTGGTGGAGCGAGAGGGAGAGAGGGATCCTTTTGGTTTTTTTTTAATTGGCCATCAAATGCGGCCTTTATGGATTCACATGTGGATTAATGATTTTTGACTGTCATTTGATTGATTTTAGATCGTCGATGGGTTCTAGCCGAAAGTCGAATGAAGTCACAAAATCATGGGCGTACAAGAGTTTGTATATTTAGCTGAGTGTTCAGGTACAAATGTGTCAGGCTTTCACAAAAGGAATTCCTTTTTTGTGTTGTTTTATTGACGTGCGACATCAATTTTATTCGTTTGCCCTTGTTCTTGTGAATGCACGTGGTTCCGGCTGGAAAAGGGAATTTTATATTGTTTTCTGTTTTTTTTTTTTTTTTTGCAGAATATTTATTGATTTCATAAAATTCGAGGGGACTCCGAAGTCTGAGAAGCTGACATATACTTGTGCTATAACGAGTCCGATGACATGAACGCGCAAGGCTCCCTCATGCGTCAGTTATTGGTGACAGGTTTTACTGTTTGTTGCTGTAACTGTCATGTAACAACGATGAGATGTGTCTTTCTCTTAAATTCATTGCCATTTCAATTTGACCCGTTCATCGGAGGAACACATAGTAATATTTTTAGCGAATTTGAAATGTGACTATACACTTTACCCAAATCACAATGACAGGAGCTGTCGATGTGACCTGTGTCGTGCGTCAGTTTGCCTAATTTTAATGAAATTGCAGTGCAATGCTTGTTCAACGATGTTACCTTTTCTGAAACTGCGGTCGTATTTCTAGTCTCTGTTGAATAAATGGAATTGATTTGGATGATGAACTACACGGAAGGGGTGACGTCAAGCAGGACAAGAGGAAATAAACCCGAAATACAAAATACAGTTAATATAAATACGTATGTTGTATGTTTTGATTGGGAAAAAAAGGATTTGATATGTTCTCACCGAACTAAACCGCGAGGATTCATCAAATTTCTTCAGACCTCCAAGTTCGAAAGCTCTCCATTTCGGCGAAATCTATTTGATATCCCCTTGAGTTAATTCATCCGTCTGTTAGAGGTTATCAAACCGAACAAGCCTACAACGTGAACCTCTGTTTATTCTGGTGTACATTTCTAGATGCCAAAATATAGTCGAATAGGCACGGGAACGACTGTTGTGATTGAGAAAATTTAAGTCATGGGTCAAGTCCTGAAACATTTGGATTTAAGGATGTTCGATCAGAGGTCTGACTATACAAACATGACCCTTCCCTTTTCAAAACTATTGTTACCTGTTAACAAACAGCTCTTGACAGCTAATGAAATTTAAAAACACTACAACTCCATGGGAATGGCCTTGCGGTTTCAGTAAAAGTTCATCCAAACCACACGATTTCGGTTCGGTGGGAGTATAGCATTATTTCGACTTGGGGAACGACAATGGCGTAGCCGCCTCTGGGCAATGTAAGGGACTTGGCAGATATAGTTCTGTTTGTTTTTGTTTGTTGACAAAACGTACGACGGCAAGGACTATGGTCTCCAAATTTCTGGGGCAGGCTTTGAAATGTCCCAATTTTCAGCTGGAAAGCCACAATACTAATTCCACTGGTTTCTAGCCGCCCCTCTTCTTCACAGCGCCTAGATATATGTAGGTCGTTAGATGGAGTGGAAAGGATAGCCATTACTTGTTGTAAGCGCTTACAAAAAACTCTGATTTGAGGAAAGTTTATTTCGAAAATAGGTAAAATATGCAAGACAAATTCAGCTTACCTACAGTCAGTCAGCTGCAGTTTACCTTGTTATGTTCATCCGATCCGCTTGTATTGTCACCGCACTGTATCATCTATGAATTCAAAGTAAGTGTATACCTATCAGAAATGAAGTATGATAGAGACGCCATACTTCTACCTCTGTTGCCCCTTAACATTTTTGACAACCATTTTTTAAATCATTAACTCATGAATAACTGTCAAAAAGCCGATGAAATTCGTCGATAGACTAGGGGTCAATTGTGAACTTGGGCATCTCCATAAAACTTCATTTCTCATACTTATTTAGTCTTGCGTTCGAGCAAGACGAAATGAAATGAACGATTTCATCGTTTAAAATTCTTTGCAAATTATTCACATTTGCTTCTTTTTCGTTGGTAGCATCGATCATCCCACAGAACCCTCGCACTTCACCACCTATATTTATCTTATCGAACTAAAATGCCCATCAAGGAACAATAACTAACTTCAGCTAAATTCAATGTGTCACTTTTTGGTACACAAATTTCGACTGTCATTCTTAAAGTGTAACTCAAGTCACTCGTGTCACTTTTCCTTGTTTGAATAATTAAATTCAATAAAGTCAGAGTGTTAACCCTAAATTGGTTTTGATTTGAGTCATCTGACGATATTTATATTTTTTGACAGTCGGTTTTAGTTCGATATGGAGAGCGTATTATTTTTGATCTAAAATATTTGCTTAGTAAATTGCTATAAACGGCGTGTTTATTTGAGATACACAGAAAGCTGAGTAGGAAAATTTCAACGCAAAGAAATGAAAGATAATTCTGCCTGCAGCCTTTACTTAAGTTGCGGGTTGGACAATCTCAAGCATAGGTTGCACTAGGCGAAGAAAATGTTTCTTCAAAGTTGGTAGCAGCGATCATTTGACTCAAAAGCTAAAATAAAATGAAAAGGTGGGAAGAGCTAAAAGGAAACAAATAATACCAAAATAAGAAAATTAAACTTTTGGATAATATTGGGTACATAACTTAATTCGTCCGGGTTGCTAAGAGATGGCGCAACTTGTATTATTCCATTGGAACATGCGTTGGAATGCTACTGTCATTGTACGTCATTTCAGTATATGTCATTAATTTGAAGCGTAAACAACAATACATTTCTTTTTCACTCAAATATGTCGAACTTTGTGCCTGAAAAAGTATTTTTGCGGGGAGTTCTTCTTCATTACTTTAATATGAAGAAAACTGCTGCCGAAAGTCATCGTATTTTGATGGAAGTTTATGGTGAACATGCGCTAGCTAAGCGAACGTGCCAAAAGTGGTTTGCACGATTTAAAAGCGGTGACTTGGCTTGGCAAACCAGCCAAATCAACGGCAAGGCCGAATATACATGTCGCGAAGGTATGCTCTGTATTTGGTGGGATCAGAAGGGTGTGTTGTATTATGAGCTGCTTAAACCAACGGACAACGCTACCGAACACAATTAATCCGTTTGAAGAGAGCAGTGGCCGAAAAACCCCTGGAATATGCGACCAGGCACATCATGACAACGCTCGGCCCCACGTTGCTATTCCGTTTGGAAAAGAGTGGACGGGAAGTTTTATCCCACCTGCCTTATAGCCCAGCCCTTGCCCCTTCTGACTGCCATTTGTTCCGGTCGATGCAGAACGCCCTCACTGAAATACGGTTCACATTAGAGCAGAATATCAAAAAATGGCTTGATTCATTCTTGGCTGCCAAGCCGGCGCAGTTCTTTTGAGATGGGATCCACAAATTACCAGAAAGATGGGAAAAAGTCATAGCTTCAGATGGGCAATACTTTGATTGAATAAACGTTCAAATTTTGAAAAAAAAAAAAAATGTACGAATTAAGTTATTCAATTCTCAATATTTTAAATAAATTGAATACAAATTAAAACATGTTCTTTTTTATTTTTAAATTATACATTTTCCACGACGGTTTCAAATTAATCATTAAAATTGTACACGTACACATACACATCTTGGGCTTGGTTTCAATCATTGTTCTGCCCAATCTCTGCTTTGGCCATGGGAACAGAACTCATGCAATGAATAATTTGTACGAAAAAAAATAAGACTTTTGAAATGAAAAGCAAACAAAAATCTACTTACTTACCAACTGTTCAGCGGTAGATCGTCATAACAAATTAAATTCGACTTGAAATCCGTCCCGCTATACTAGTCGACGGTGTCCATAAAATGTTCCACTTTTACATGCAATTCTTCTGTGTCAGAGCATTCTCTGAGTACATTAGGTTCCAAAAATATGATTCTACTAATTAAGAGTTGACAGATTGTTTGTTAATAATTTTTGAAATATTACATGTTTTCTTACCTCCATAGTTGCGTTATTCATTACTTCTTCGCTTTATTTGGTTTTCAGAACTAACTTTTCTGTTTGCGCTTAACGGAGAGTGACAGTAGGACTTTGACATTAAATGTCATTAACGCAATGACAAGCAGCAACTCTTGAAATAAAATAAAACCTGTGTAAAGATCGATTTTTTCAGATTTCACTTCCTGTGCTGTTTCAGTATCTCAAAAATCACGCCGAAATACAAAACAGACGGGTACTTTCAGAGAAAATGTACTTTATTGGTTTTTTTTATTCATTCTTCATCTGAAGTTCCAGCAGTTCAGCTTTCGCTAAAACTCACTAATCAACGACCCACCCAATCGACATCCTTTTCCCAAGCAAACAGAGACACTGGTCGACTTGCCGAACGCACCCCCTCTGTTTTTTTTTTTTCATCGTTTGATTGCCAGTCAAAGTCTGTCAAAAAAATGTAGCATTCTGTGAAATAATCGATGCTCTTCACCCCTGAATTAGGCATGTAAATGGACACAAACAACAACAGTGCACTTTCCCACTACGCTCCTTCATCGTGTCAACACGCTCGAATTGATATCAACCCCATGAGGAAACAGCAATGTCGGAGTTTCGCTTCTCAAGGCAGGAAGTGTCTAAATAGAAACAGTGATCAAAAACAAAGTTAGCGATAAAGAACAAAGGACACATGTGAGGCAGAAAACGTTTCCATGCAAGTAATTTGACAGAACAGCTTATGTCAGAGTTGCACAGTGAACACGTATGAACTGACGTCTACTCAAGAACGTATAGCCTTCACCCTTGGAGTAGGTACACTAATTAGTATTGACTGAGTTAAATTGAGAAGCTGAACTTGCGTCACCAATGGGCAGGTATCGACTTAAGCGTTTAATCTGATTCATCTTCAACTGCCATTCACTCCACTTTTCCACAAAAACCAGCCCGCGCCTCGTTGAGTGCACTAAGTGTCTACCGAAGTTATATCTGTTTACATTGCGATAAAAATCCGTCCACTTCCCACAAGAATACTTTTCATTTCTTTATTGAGTCATAAGCAATCAGACGGAAGAAAAAGAATGAATCAAAAAAGAACCACACAACATCCCTACCCTTGTCTGGTGTGTCTCGCTTCCATTCCCACTGTCAGTGTCAGTGCGGAATCGAGTATCAAGTCACTCAGCACTCCCTGTGTGGACGGGGGAAAACCTGTTGTCACGTTCTTATCAGAGAGCACACTTGTAGATTCTCTGAACCCAACCCTTTCCGAGGCGCTGACAGCGATTCGCTTAAAATTTTTTGTGTGTATTTCACAAAAATAAAGCGAAACGATCGTAAAAACAAACGAACCACCTGCCTGGGCAATTCCTGTCAAATCAACCATAAAACTACTCGTCGGTGTGGCGATAAAGCTCTCCGCGGCAGCGGGCTTACGAATCCTCCGTGTTCAGCGCCTTCCGTGATGGTGAGTTAAAATTTCGTTATTAATGAAAACGGAAAAGAAATCGCAGCCACACTCACACACGCGGCAATCCCCGTCGAAGGGGGCAGCAAAAACGAACATACACCAAATCAAGACAAATTTATGATTATGGGGTCGTTTAACCGCGCTCAGCGTACGAGAGGAAAACAGCGGAAAGAAGTGCGACTGCGGACTGTGTAGTAGTTGCCAGAGTTTGCGGCGGCGGCTGAGAGCTTCCAGCTTTTTCGGTATGCGTCGTTTTCCCTTTTGGCGGAGGTCTCTCGGGGGAGACTTGTGTCTGATTTGCGTGTTTGCCGGGACACTTCCTGCGCGCCCAGAACAGCAGCGTGGCCTCGACTCGATTTCGGCATACACTTTGTATTGAAATACATAAATTATTTATTTTTATTATTATCATTATCTCAGTTGGTCATTGGGTTAATGGCGTTTCTCGTGTTCACGTTTTTTGTTTGTTTGCTTTTAGCTCGCCTCGCCTGACGACTTGACGTGGGGCCACTCCAGCGTCGCGTCTGCAAATGGGTCAAGTTGATTTGATTTAAATTGAAACGAATTCCTCCTCGGAGCGACACCAGTTCGGCTCGGCGGGGATGGACTGCGATGGACGGCGTCCAAGTGGAGTCCTTTGAGGACACCTCATTCCCTTAACCTTTGAAACGTGTTTGACGTGCCAACACAATGGGCTGAGGGACGAACGAAAAAAAACGAATCTCTTCAATTCAAGATAATTTGCATAAAGATAAGCGAGACAAATAGGATACCATCTAGTGGAGGGGCTAGCTTCTTGTTTGTGTGAGCGCGTCGAGCAGCTTTGTCGAGAACCAGTTTTTCCGGCAATAGACATCCCGGCAGGACATCATCATGGAACACATTGTAGGGGGTCTTACATCGTTACATTTTTTTTTTCTGAATCTCCTTTCAGTTGCCTTCTCTCTAGAACACAGCTGGTTGGCTGGGTGATGGGTTAATGTCTCTTTATGACTCCTTTGTTAGAACAGGGGGCGCAGCGCGGCAATAGACCGGCCGAACGAGCGGGGAGAACTCGAAATGAAGGCGATAAAACCGTATTTTAGTGGCTTTTAATTTTATTATCCATTCCTGTGCGACAATTTAGTCAGTGAAGGCGAAGGACTGTTGGTCCGAACCGAACCTTTTTCCTCGGGACGAATAAATTGAAAGCAAAAAAGGAACACATATTAATTTTCGACCTGCAGCTCGATGAGCCGAGACCGAGTGATCTTGTGGAAACCAGATTTCGTTGACATCGTTTCGAGTGTATTGAATGACCAGCAGCGTGTATACCGTGTTGTGACCCCATTGACGTGGGTGAGTAATCGACGCTGCTGGCCCCTACGTCGACGACGCAGCAGTCTTTGTTAAGTGGTGAAATGTCTTCTCCTCGTTCCGTGTGCTGGTGAGTCAAACAGACAATAGCATTGTTGAGCAGAGTTTCGTGCATTCTCTTGAACTCGTGATCTAGTGGAGTCTATTGCTCTTTGTGTGGCCTAAGATATTTCTGACTGACATCGAAATTTTGTGGGAGATGCTAATGATGATACAGCGATTTCCGGTGTATAGATGTATCTGTGGGGACTTCCTTTTTGGGCAACCACAATTGTGCCCGGATATTTGGTGGTCACCCGAATTCCACTTAACGCCAATAGAAGGGGGAATTCCTTTGTAGGGTATCGTTTGCAGACGCAAAACCACATCAAAGTGAGAATGTTCACTTTTGGCAATGTTACACCTCTGGGTGATTTTCAGTGACTTGCCATGGTTGTGGTGGATGTCGATTTGTGGACCACCAGATGAATTTAAGAAGTGACAGAATTTAATGATGATTGGTTTAGTGTTGATTGTCACTTGTCTTTACAGACGGTCGTCGGTAAGGTAGGGTAATCGGTTATGCAGGTCCTGGTTAAAAAATGCGAACTTTTAAGAACTTTTTCCGAATATTCTCAAAATCCGGTTCGACGTCAGTGACATTTGCTGAGAGAGTGAAGAACGTGGCAAGACATTTCTTTGAAGCCTGTCATCGGAAAGTCGTAAACTTTTTCTTTGATTTGTCTAATTTAGGATTCTGTTACTGAACGCGAAATGTTTGTCACGCTATGAATTTGCATACATCAGAAAAAATATGTCAACAAATGGCTATTGACTCGCATACTTGCCATTGAATGATCTAATTCTTTTTTCCCCAACATCAGTGCTGTTAATTACAGTCGAACCCCCATAGTCGATAGTCACGGGGACAAAATGTGTTGGATTTGTGAAGTGTAAAATATGGGAAAGTCGCGACTTAAGGATATTCGAATTTTGTCAGCTTCATACGATCATTGATATGCCATTATCAGTACATGGAATTGTGCGTCTACTTTGGTACACCTGCTTGGCCTTGGTCCTGGTATTTTATTTCACTCAAGTATCAGTATTTGTATTGACAGTATTTTCAAGAACTTGAGTCATCTTTATTAATTATTCCATTCTTTCAGCATTGAGTCTAACGAAAACATTTAATGCTTGTCGATGAGATATTAAACAACCCTCTGTGTATGATTTTGAGCTCATGTGCGCATTGTGGTCACCTTGCTGACACTAGCCAAGTACATTACAACCACAAGCAGATCGTATTTCTTGCGGTCCTGAGGCTTACACACTTGGTAATGGTGGGCTATTTGCTTTTGTTTTAAGTACGTTGTGTTCCTTGGGCGGGGATCGATTCGGATATATATATCAGAATATTTCGTCCTGCGTTCTAAAAGTCTTGACTTGCAGTTCTGCTCTCGTGGTTTTTGTGTCTCGGCAAACGGAACAGTTTCAGCTATTTAGTCTGTTGTGACTTTCCCACACAGATTTGGAGTGGATTGTGGAATTCATTCGAGTTTTAAGTACTGCTTGGTGGCTCCCAGAGGATATCGAGATTTCTGCTTGTTTCCTTCTGAAGATACAGCTTTATTTAAGGCTGAATATTGTGACAGAGAGGAATATGAAGCTCACATCTAGGTCTCACAATTCATTATCTGACAAGACTGTGATTTCGAACCATCCCTGTATGATCATCACGCACTGTCTCTTAATAATGCCTTAATAGTGTCTTATTAGCCCTTTCGTTGCTGTTAGCGAATTTAGTATGTTTTCACAATTTTAACAAGCTCAACTAGAGCTTAGCGTTGCATAATTTAAAACAGTAAATGTTAAACTAAACGTCTACCGTCTTGTATGACAGTTCGGTTTGACGCATGTATATGGTTTCAACAGGGATGTTAAATCAATAGTGAAAGAGTGGGCGATATAAATCGAAATAACATTTACGATAACCTGTTCTATTTGTTATCCCATGATAGCATTGTGTAGTTGATAAGTTTTCGATGTCGGATTTGACACCATATCGAATGGAGGCTTGTAAGAAGCTTGTCATGGAACATAGGCTGGAAAATTGATGGATTTGAGGTAATATATATTTATCACCATCATCTTCTGGCCGGCATACTGCACTACAAATGTAGCGGGGGTAAAGCACGAGGAACCTACAGGCACACGATCCGTCGCCGTCGACTCTAACTCACCGGGAGTTATGTTCAGTCAAGCGAAAACAGGCAAGCTTTCAGAATTGCCTGTTTGCCTGCCTGATGGAATCGCATTCAAGACACACCTCGGAAGTCGTGGTGATAGGACGTTCTTCTAATGTGACTCAACCGAGGAAGCGCAGCCCTCAGCGTTCTAATAAACAGGTGCTCTTACGTTCCCCCCGTACTGCCGTGTTTCTCAACCCTATCCCGGCAATTAACTCCCACAATAAGACAATGACTTTGTCCAAAACCAAACCAGACAGTTGAAAGAAAAAGTGAATTGTAATTCGCTAACTTAGCCAAACCAAGCTTAACACCAAGCCCAGCCTACATGATTACAGATCGTCCATGACGTTTCAAAATTGGCCCAGGTTGGCCAATCCTTCAAGAGGTCTCAGCATTACCCCATCACCCGTGAAAAGACCCCGAGATACTTGAACGTCTTCACCTGCTTCAATAGGACTTTACTAACGTGCACGTCGCATTGAACAGGCGTTCTGGAAATTAGCATAACCTCTGTCCACGTTAACCTTCATCCCAGCATCTGCACATACGGGCACAAACATGGCGAGCGTGCGCTGGAGTTCCGTCTGTTTGTGCGTTGTGTAAAATGCAACAACTGTAAAAACATGCAACAATTTACAGGGATGTCATATTCATTCCGCGAGTTGTGTGACTTGTGTCTTCTTCAGGAAAATAAATAATGACACCCCGACAGTTTGGTGACCCGGCCTCTGCAGTTTGAGTCAATTAATATTCGAAAGAGGATAACGAAAAATGCATTCTAATTGAAAACCCTTTCCCTGCAACCACAGCCTGTTCTGGGATCTAAGGAATTTCAAACAGAAAAGTCTACGTCGTAAAATTAACAGCAGCACTGCCGTCTGCATAAGTATATATCACACATTTTACCACCTTCTCGTGCAAGCGTTAATGTCACTGTCACATAAAATATTCCATCAGGATTGGTGCGATGAGGATGTACGTACGTGCATACACCGCAGTCAACGCAAGCGGCGCAAACACCCACACAACCACTCGTGCATTTTAGAGATACCAATTCCGTCGAAAATTCCATAATCATTCCATGTCCTCGAGTGCTGTGTGCGTCCTTGATCCTTTCATAACGCGTCACACTCCTGCATACACACAGCCATGAAAACCCGTTAACGAAAGCATGAATAAACCTTAACGATTTGTTGGGGGAAGTGAACCAGGGACTCCGGGTGCACATGCACGCATTCACCCCCATCCCGGCGAAATTTAAAGAGAGCCATTAGAAACCGGACAAATAGATAGTAAAAAACGAATCCCTATCTGCCCGCTGCACTCGCATGGATCGGCCCGATTGTGTGCAGCACGCAATAGCTGGTCAGATTCCATAAGAGCCGTGCTTAGGTATCGTGAATTATTCAAATTTCTCGGTGCTGAGGCGAACCCCTTTGGGATCGATGAGTCGGCAGGTCTCGTTCGCCGTATCCCACAGGGACACTAATGGCGTTTCTTTTTTTTCTTTTTTTTTGTCACCCTCTCGCACTGCCAGCCAATTTCCCATGACATGACACGGCGTATCCACTTTTGTTTATTGCAACCTTATCCAAAATTATTATTAAATCATCAATTCTAATGTCTGGCAACAGCGCGGCACAGATTGATTTAGTCGATCAACTTTCTGTGAATCACCGCGAAAGGGCTGTGAAATACTACTTCTGGCTGCATTTAACCAACTCACTGCCGGTCGACAAATGACAATTGTCGACGGGTGTGGGGTGGACATCGGCAATGCTGTGCGCACACATTTCATTTATCATTTTATCGAAATTATTGTTCCGCCAGAGATAAGCGCAAACTAAGGCTGATAAGCAAAGCAAATGCCTTTCGAAACGAAATGGAACGCGACGAATTAAATAATTTCCCTCAAAATGGCTTGATTGCGGCAATTGTTTATTTGATAAATTACAATTATCTGGGGTAGATGCCGGCGGGAGATCGAACTATTAGATTTGTTTACACACAAAATGACTGAAGTTTAAAACCGTTTGAGTAATTAGTCGGTGCCGTAATTTAAATTGAAATCCTGTGTTATTTGATCTGTAATCACATTCGACATTTATTGAGATTGATGGTGGGGTGCTTTGTCGTGTACCATTTTGGGTTTGACACGTGGATTTGAATGCAAACAGAGGAACCGTTTCGTGACGGTAACTAGCAGACCATTTAAATTCTACCTTCGAAATTCTTCTGCTGTCGAATTCGAAAGATTGTTGAATAATCATACTCAAGCCCACCAATCGTGATTGCCCAACAAGTGTGGGACAGTGAAATTCCTTTTTACGGACACCCCTCGATAAGGGACACTTCACTTTACGGATAATTCGTCATGGTCCCGGCATGAATATATTCGTTTTCAACCCCTTCAGAGCGGGCACCCCTACACAACGGACACTGCTGTCCGCTTTAGAGAAGTTACACTGTATTAAAAAAAAATCAGCGAAGGTTTTAAGAAAATCCAAACATGAGCCGGTCAAATAAAATTTAATTCAAAGGCGAGTTCTAAGTGCCACAAATTGAAGCCCAAGAACTTAGTCATTGACATGAGACTGCTCAGTCCTCGGAAATGTTCATGTCATTAGCTTTCAGTTTGGAAGTGACGGGCAAAACAGCTGTTTGTTGGCAGAAAGTAATATTGTATAGACACGAAAACACGAGAATAGAGAGAGAGCGAGGAAATGAAAATGAACACCAACATAAACTAAAGTTCACGCGGTAGGCTTGTTCGTTTTGACAAACTCTCACGGACGGATGAACTCAAGAGGATTTCAACTAGCTTTGCCGAGATTTCGAAACGACTGGAATAATTGGCTCACTATCAGAGGTTTGGAGAAATTTGATGAAACCTCGCGATTTCGTTTGATGGGACCATTGGCAAATATCCAGCTTCACAAATGTGCCAATTTGATGTTCCTTACACTTATGCTACGTTCTCACCGAACGAAATCGCGAGGTTTCATCAATTTTCTGCGAACCTACGAGGTTCCGGCATACATTTTCGGGGTCTGAAAGCCTCGCAGGTTTTGATAAACCTAGTTGCGTGATTTCATCCGCGCATGTTGGTTGTCAAAAAAAAAAACAGCCTACAGCGTGGATTTCAATTTATTTTGGTCATTTTGTTGTTAATGTTCTCATTGTTTCTCTTTCTATTTTCTGGTGTTCTCACTTCAAAACTTTCTGCCAACAGACGGACATTTAAAAATTGAGAGCGAGCGACATTTGTTTTGATACTTACAAATTGAGAGTGAGTTACTTAAAAATTGAGATCGAAACCACTTTAAACTCGGGGGGAAACGGCCTATTGAGGTTTCAGTGATAGTTCAACAGGATCGGTTCGGTGGAAACGTAGCATTAGCATCTTACGAGGTTTCACGAAAACCTCCTTCTGTGACATTTTATGATGAATGACTTCATCGGCAAACTAATTATTTTAGTAATTATTCTAGTTACACAAATTTTTTTAAAGAATCAGCTGATTTTTGCTGAACTCCATGTTGAACAACCTGACGTTTCAGCTGTCACTCAGTGTCCTATGCAGGAAGCATTCAGACGCATATGTCAGTTCTAGCTCGGTTTCGTGTGCAAAGGAGTTATGTGACAAACCGCTCTGACTGAGCTTTTACTAAATAGAAGATTTAGATTTATTAGAATTTAGATTTCAGTCCGAGCTTATTAGCAAAACTTAGCCATAGAAATGCTGTATGCTGCAAGACTGCTTTTGCGTATTGTTTGTTATTTCCGAGAGCTATAAGTTGCTATAAGAGCTATAAGAAGAATTTTAATCGTAAGAAGGCCATTGCATGCTCAAGAAACTGTAGCCAATTGGCCTAGAATCATATGAATAAAAATCCAATGAGTCCTGCGTTCCTCCCTCGCGTGAGGGACTAGCAGCTGTCTCACAAAACACCGTCGAAGAGGCCGCGTTTGAAGGCGTAGATCATTAATACACCGTAAGCCGGAGGAAATCCCAAGAGGAATATATTGTCTAACATGAGAGACGGGTGGAGGTCTGCTACGGAGCCTGTTTATTGTGTTCTTCAATGACGTTGTGCATCTGCTTCTTGTAAGCCCTTAGGTCTATTGTGGACCTCTTTGGATGATTATTATTTATCTTATTTAAACAGAACATTATTTGGCTTCACTTCTGAAATAGAAATAAAAAGAAAAACAAACATTTTTAGGACCTGGCTCCGGCATCTACAGCAATCACTCGTGTTGTGTCCACCTTTGTTCTCACAAGAGGGGATGGTACCTACAGTTTTATGCCGACTTCGGACGGCGAAGTTTGAGAAGCTTTCTCAAGACAGGAGTACTCCTTAAGCAATGTCAGATGCGGAGCCGTGAGTTATGAAAGTTACTCGTAACGGGGATCGAATTCAGAAACTGATGAGTAGGAGTCTATGCATATGTCCACCACTCAGCCAATGCTGCCAAATGCAGATAGTTAGGACACATTTTTATACAAACTATCGAAAACCTTGTGACTATCGAGAGAGCAGCAATGTTCCCATCAGAATTCAGACTGGAGCTGAATTAATTCATCGTGTTAACAACAGCATCCGCTTAAGGGGCATACCTGAATCGACACAATTTCCACCCAGAGATGACCCAGAATCTCTTGTCATCTGCTGGTCAATACCGGACATTAACACGAAATGCGTGCCGTAGTCTCTCCTTCCTTCACAGTGTACACACATCACTGTGCCAGGAAGCCTATATGTTCATCAAATGATACGTGTAGTCCCCATGACCAGTGGCAGGGCCACCACCCATTTAAATGTTCCTCCCTTCGTCTTTATCGCCTGTGGATTCCTCGGTGGTGCTCCATGGCATTTTTGAGGATCAGGTGTTGATTTATTTCTCCACCAAAACCATGACATGGTTCCGGGCGAATTATCGGACACGTAAAGTGACTGGGATAAGAACATGGGCCCATGGCTCGATGAATGACAAGCGCAGCTTGTCAATGTTCACTTAATAAGCACCTTGAACTCGAAACAACTTCGTCATCCCCCTTAAAACAAGAAGCGCCATTACTTTCGAGAGTCATAAAATGGCTCTATCATCCCCAATCGACAAATCGATTCCCATTCCACTCTTCTTGCTGCCAGGCAATTACTTAAACCGCATTGGACGTGGTGCAGCCAGAGCTTAGTCCAATAAGCAAATTAAAAGTGCATCCGATTGAACTTTTCCATTTACTAATGCAATCAAATTGTTGCTTCAAACTTGAAGACTGCATGCGAGTGGAGAGCAAACACAAATTAGCCCACATTTTGTGGTTGCGTCCTCAAACCGACCATATTTGGAATAGTTCCAAGAACCCATCCGTCCGTCCACTGAATGGAGAGTTCAATTCAAGTTGCATCGTGTTAACGCTGTGCTCGCCCATCTGTCTGGCAGACATTTGTGAGAATCAGCTGCGTAGAGTTGGGTGCTGATGTGATGTTTCCATCGAAGAGTCACGGCTTAAATGACCTCTCAAACACACTTCATAGATCCCCCCTCGCTCGGCTTTGATTAATGATGACAAACATCTTTCAACTTATGATAGGTGACAATCAAAAAATATATTTAATCATAAATCAAAGGAAAACAAAGCAGGGGCTCAGAAAAATTGAAGAGAAATGCCTGTTAAAATATTCCTCACACGCAGAAACTGTTCACTATTCCCCTGAGAGCCAACACACTGCGGCTTGCTGCACACACTCACACACACCCACAGCACGCTGGCTGAATGGAAAACGTCCCGAAAGTCGAACAATGAAAGGAAACACTGAATCTCACCCCGATTTCTATGGTAAGTTTCAAATATCGACCCCAAGAGCAGCTAGAGCTCCGCATGCAAACCAGACCACCACCAACCAGGGGCGAAAAAATGCTGTGAAACCCATCGACCCTTGCTTGCTCCCAATACGCACGAAACAGCAACAACACCAGAAACTTCCGTGTCATGTGTTGGTATATCAACTTGCGGTGGTGGCGCTGGTGCTGGTGCGCTGGCCACGAACAAGGACACGATGGTCGGGTTGAGCTCCGCCACCACCTCCGCCATCTCCATCGCCGTCGTCGTCGTCGTAGTTATCCTCAATGCCCATGCTCAGAGAAGTCGCAATTAATGTAATCTGTTGTTTGAGAGTTTCGGTTGAATTCAGCAGCAACAGCGGCTCCGGCTCCAGCAGCGTCAGGAGCGGCATAAGAGAGAGAACGACGAGCGAGTTTAATTTGCTCTGGCAAGAGATCAATAAAAATGAGCGCAGATTTCTGGAGTGTGTGCTCCTTCCTTCGTGGATGGACGACGTCGTCGTCGTTGTCGTACACGACGATGCTTTTAATATGCACACACCCAAACGTACCGACAATCTGGTATCCTTTCCGTTGTCCCTTTCAACCTGCAAGCAGTCGTGTGAAATTCTGTGTGGGCGGCAATGTGTGTACTTGAGACAAGAGGAAGGATAACCAAAAAAGGACCTTTTCAAGCATCTGCTTGTGATGCTGCTCGTGCAGTGAATACACCGAGGTCACAGTGATTTGTATCTATCCTAATTTTTGGCCTTTCTGCACCCACTCTCTCTCTCTCTCTCGCTCTCTCACTTACACACGAAGAGTTGCCTGCTTTTCGTGTGTACTCTCCAGGTAGATACACTTTTTGATGGATTATATTTTCTTTCGATTTCCTGTTTGAAATTCGACCGAGAGTGGACAGAGAGCGCGCACTCACCGCGAACGGTGTACTTGGGTTGGGTTGGGCACAATCAATCAGCTGCCTGCATGTGCAGCTCCTTTGTTTCGGATCCTTAAGAACAGTTATAGAAAATAATCTTCATAGTCACGGACGAGCCCAGCAACAGCCTGTGTCATGAATGAAAATGAGGATCACCAGAGATTGGTGTGCGTTTTTTTTTATTTTGCACACATCCATTTTCCTAACGCGTCCATCATCATGCGTCTGTCTATGCGATGAAATCTATTTTAAGATGCGCAGAAAAGCATCGACGAGAAAGAGCGAGAAAGCAAATACATTCGCTACTTTTTCGAAGCACATTTCTCCTTTCATTCGTCTTTTTTTCTTTTTTTTTCTTGTTAATTTGCCTTGTTTTTGTTTCATTTTTCCCGGTAGTGTCGCATCGTGCTTTCATTATCCTGTCGATGAATAAACTCTTCCTGTGAGGCTATAACTTTATTAGAGAATCCAATTAATAAAGCAATACATCACTAAGCGGGCAACGATGGGGAAAATGCAATGAAAATTAATCTGTTCATGGTTTTTGACATCACAATAGCGTGAGGGGATGAATTACTTAATTTTCCGATTAAGACACACTTCGCCTCACACAACACTCGTTATGCATTGTTAGATTGTTAGTTAGTTGATTGAGTTCCGATGCTGAATAGATGCGTCGATATCACGCGTAACTAATTTGGCATCACTTGGGGATTGTTTGAACTGACATGTGGATGACATGTGGGTTTTGTTCTTGAAGAGGGTGACACGGAATCTTTTTTTGCAACTATTTCAGTAAATTTACCTAGAACTCCCATGAAATGATTTAATTGAATGCACGCGCTCAGTAGTGAAACAAATTCCAAATAGTCTAATTGCGTATTTTTCCTTGGAAGTCGTCAAAAGCACTGCCGCCAATCGTTTCAAACACATCATTGCTGTGTCAGCAATGAGGACTACGCCGAACTGCTAGCCTAGGTTGGTTAGGGGGTCCGAGTTAATTAGAGATAATGCCTTTTAGAGCACACACCAGATGACATTTGATAAACCAGCATCAATTCAAACGAAATGAGATCATTTAGCAGATGCATAGAATCACTCTATTGCTGCATGTTTTCGAGTGACATCTTCATCATAATTCATGGCTAAATACACTGTCTGGCGTGTGACTAGAATGATAATGTGATTGAGAATTTATATCACACCTGTAGGAGTGCCCGTTGAAGTGTCGAAGGCACACTCGTACTGCACGTGTTGTCACCTGGAACGGATTATCATTTATTTCAATCAAGTTTGGTTAATACTTGTTTTATGTATTTGATATTAAATGTAATCGAAATTAATTATCTGATGTATCCGCATAGTTCGCACAGCATATTCAATGCCATTCAAAAGCAGGTGGTGTAGTTGTGGCGGCAGTACCGCCGTGTCTATTGACCCACTCACCACATGGTGGCTGTCCATTATATCATGTGGTCATTAAAACTAAACAACGGCGTGTTTTTCTATTCGTCTCCTAAAACAACAGATCCGAACCAGCTTCGCTCAAATATACATAGTCCGTGGGTCTGTAAATTTAAATGAAACGCAGTTCCATTATAAAGGGAGCGTTACATCATTCAAGACTCGATTCTGACAGGAAGTATTTCGCTGACATTTCGACGCTATAACTTGACTAGTATTGGTTTTGGAAGCGTCAAGAGTTTACGAAGTGTGTGCATAAACACGGTAATTTGCACAGCTCCACAAAGAGGGATCGGAAACGCGGAAATGCGTAATAATTCGTCCAGCAATGCAGCCGAAACGAGTCGCATTGTTGAAACCACAAGTCTTCTATGCGCACACCTTCGATTTGATGCCAAACAAAGTCGTGTACCATTTGGCAAGAGCGATGAGAATTGGCGGTGACGGTTACACCACGAGACCCTGTTGCACTTCAGTGCACTCCCTGCAATCAATCTTTCGTTCGATTGCTCTGACGAAACGTATCGAAAAGCGGCAAATCTTAATCTAAACGTGTGCAGTCTCGGCTGACAACTCGCTTTGAAGTGACATGCGTTGGATGGAATACACTCGTTTCTATAAAGGGTGGCCCCAAAATGAATGAAGGATTTGAATTGACCTCCTTTTGTACAGTAAATTGTTAGAAACACTGAACAAATAAAAATGTTGCCGTTTTTATTTATAAAAAATAGTCCACCAGAAGAAGCCATTGACCTCACATTTTAGCCACAAAATTAAAAGTCATCCGTTGCCAAAACCACTGTCCTCTGGAGGATGACGGTTAAACCACGATGTCTACGAGCAGCTGAACTACATTGACCTAGTCGTAAAAGTCACACAATGAACACGCCGAGACGGGTCGCCCCTTGGAAGAGTGAACACGAAAAGTTCGAGTTTATTTGAATCACACACATCCGAGTAACTGATGGACAGTGCTTCCAAAGATGTCACACGCAATTTGAAAAAGGTCTTGATCCAATTACGCACCCAACACGGGGGACAACTACTCATGACTGCAAGGTCGTTGAGCAGTGAGAGCAAAAGCGTGAGAATCAAATTCACGCCTCGTAAAACGGATCCATAAAAAGGAGAGAGAATGGACAGAGACTCCTTCGATGAAGATGTGCGGTTTTACACTGTTTTTTATACCCCATCACAGTCGCCATCAAGAAACTATAAGAATATCCTCTCAGCATCCTAATTGAGTCCCTGTAGTAAAGGGAAAAATACATTAAACCACTCAACCATTGCCCCCGCAAAAGTGACAAATGACAGCCGCCATATCATTTCACTGCACAAGGGAAGGAGATAATTTCAATTCGCAAAACTTCTATTAATTACTCTGCAGACGTTTTTCAATAAAATCCTTAAGCGCTGAAGTCATTATGTCCCCGGCCCAGACGACGTCATTTACACGCATTAATTCTGATTTCTTCCAGCTTCTTCTCCTTCTCCTTCGACTTGGTCGTCGTTGTCGTCCTGTGAGGTCACATAATTTCTCATCGACAACACTCTCCATCACCGCCACCACACCACGGTTCGTTCGTCCATCAATGTTCCGGTGTGGTGAGACTTTCAAGGAAGAACATGAATGAAACCCATTCCAAAACGGAAGAGGGCTTCGCATACCGCTTCGCTCCGCAACAAGAAGAAGCAAAAACGGAAACCTCTTGTTGGGTTAATATCTCTGTTGACCTCGATTACGCACTCGTGTTGTTGTGCCCCTTCTGTGGAATCAAATAAACTCTCGTGCACCTCCTCGGACGGGGGTAAAAACAAATTTTATGACTCATTAGCTGCAAGCAAGCCCTTTGCTGTAATAAAGCGCACCAAGCGCAAGAGTTTAACATTATTAATTGATTAAAAAAAGAATAAAATAAAAAAAACAACATCGACGTTCGTCCGATGGGTGAGACACGGCGAATTAGCGAGTGTCTCGGATCTGAACAGTGCTGCCAAAAAACAATTAATTACGCGGATGAAGTCCAAGTCGCTGTAGAGGCCAACGATGGGGGCGCTGCTTGAAGTATCTCCTTGTGGCGGCAGCGATTTAGCAAGAAAATTTCTGTGATTAATGAATCCGATGGCGGTGATGAGATTGTGTGATACCGTTGTCGTCCGCTGCCTAACCACACACGCTTGCTCAGCCTGTGCATGTCCACTTTTGGTGTGGGCATCAATGTTGTTGTCGACGTTTGGGCTAGTGGCCAACATTTTTTGTTGCTGTTGTATGTGCTCCTCTGTTTCTCAGGGAATTTCATTTAAAAGCACAAGCAACGAACAGAATTTTAATGAGAGATTTAATAATTATTATTTCCCGTTGGTTATTTATTAAACAATTAGCCAAAAAACCGACGAGAGTGAGATGTTTTATTGAGGCAACGGCAAAAATGTGTGACAGGGAGGGTGAGTCACGGCGAAAGGGTAGCCATCAGTTGGCTGGTCAGGCTATGGAAGGAGGATTCTTGTGAAAGTGAAAGTGGAACACGAGATATTTTATGTGTGGTTCTTATGACGTTTGGTGAAACTTTTGCTGTTTGCTTGAATGTGCGATTTCCGTGACTTGTTGTGTATTGTTGTGCAGGGCTGTGATCTACTTTTGCGCTCTTGTTAATCGTAAACGATTCGTGTTAACGAACACGAACGTAATTCAGTGCCCGGGTCGGTTATTAATTCCACAGCGAGCGTTCGATGGGCGGGGGCGAGAGTTTAATCTATGCCGATGGTAGTTTGAGGACTTTGGTCGATGACCCTTTGAGCTTGTTTTGTAAGTTTTATAGAATCGTTCACACTTTCGCCTTGCACTTTAGTTGCTGTTGATTATTTGCATAGAAAAAACAAAAACTTTTACCGCACCAAGTTTTATTGTGTGATGTTTTGTAACTCACTGTGAACAGTGGGAGGTAGTAATGAGCTATGCAAGGTATAAAAAGTCGCCGTGAAATCGAGAAGAATAAAAGTGCTATCAAGTCAATTCAATCTGTCAATAAAAGTTGGTGCCCCATAGATCAGATAATGCGAAGTGAACATTTGACGAATAATCTACTACATTGTTCGCACTATATCTTCTCTAAAATGATCGAATTCAATATTGAGTTTCTAGGGGACACCCTAAGTTGGAAATGACCGTAGAAATAATGCTTGGCAATTCGTACGTTGATTAGTCGACAAAGACGACACTCAAGTTTTTATAAAGGTTGCATAGTCTACACAATTGCTGAATTATCTGAACAAGAATAAAGCTTTGTCCTGCTTTTAAGTAATCTGAAAAACCTTTAACTACAAGCAAAGCAACAGCATCAGTTATTTTGATCATCCGAAGGTTAGAATTCTACGTTCTACGTTCTATGAGCATGTGCTCTACTACTGGATGTCTAGTACCTACTGATGTTCTTGTACTATTTAGTTGGGACACAAGGTAAAGGCAATGGATGCATACTTCAAATTCAAAAATGTTGTGTGGTCTCTCTTGTAGACGGCACCGCTACCTCGTTCTTCGTCACACTTCGCTGTTCTCTTCGAGAGAACAGTTATGTATAAGATCTCTGGTTGGGATTCGGTTGCCGGGTTTCCGGCACTCTGGTTGGGCCAAGTTGTGCCGGACATGTGCAATTGAAAGCAATAAGCCAATAAATCAATCGTGGCTTTAGTTAGGTGGATAGGGTTGTTTATTGAGACCCAACTCAGCCCCAGACAAAGAGGACGACGAGGTGTAATCTAGTACAATTTCCGAATGTCGTTCTTGGCGTCATATTCCAGTATTTCTCCGGTGGTCGACCTCTCTGGTTATTTTCCTTTGAAGAACAATCTAGAACAATATTCTCTTCACGTCGTTCTTGGCGTCATATTCCAGCATTTCAACGGTTGTAGATATCTCGTGTTCTTTTCCTTTCCCTTTGAGGACGTCTTTTCTGCGATTTTACTCGTTGAGCTCCCGAGTAACTTAACGTCCACGGTGTACAGCTCCTATTTAAATGCGGCACTTGTCCAATCAGCCGCTCATTGGTAGCGCCGCAAAACTGAATATAGCCCACTCTGTAGAATGTAATGATTGACTGTGAGATGTTCAATAAAACTCGACCGACAAAGAACTCTTGTAAATTGCTGTGCCAATTCGCCGGACCCTAAATAGTCATTACGTAAGTCAACGACCAAACAATAATCTTACATGCCCCCGTCTCAATGTTGACAACATCGACACTCAGTATTCTTTCCAGGAGCAGACCACCTCAGAGAAGCCCTCTGCAGTTAAAAGAACGTCCACGTCCCCCTCCTGGAAGAGATAAAATCATTATTGCTTTCACTTTATTCGCAGCGACCAAGCGTCGTGGTTAAGACCAACATATCTGCAGTTAAGCCACCACGTGTTCGGAGTATTCTCTCAGACGTCCCCTTTGCCATGGAATACTTTCTCTATTACAGCTCCTCTGACCTCGATTTATGCACACATCCCACCGTGATTACACAAAATCCAAACCACATAATCCCCATTCATTCATCAGAGCAGCAGCAACCGCACCGGCAAACACGTGCGATTACGGCAAAAAGCTCCAGACCAGAATGTGTGTCACTCCCACGTCCAATTCATCTATTTCCAATAATCATAATAAATAACAAATGCCCTTACGTACCCTCAAAGGCAAATTAAATGGAAATTAAATCCCGTTTGTTCACAGCCGGAACAACAGGAATTCCCAAAGAATCATGCTGAACACACTCCGATTACTCCTCTGTCCATTTATCTGTCCCAGGAACAACGAAACCGAGGACGTCTTCAGCTAGCTTCTGGTTCTTCTGATTCTGCTTCTCCCAGCTAATTTGGATTTACATAAATGTCCTTTTGGAATTCTACAAGAAAACGGATTTCCATGTCGCCCTGTCCCCTGCATCGTTGTGTTATGCAAATTTCCGTGCTACCTGAGTGTTGTGCTTAAGACGTTGGAAATCAATCGATTACCTGGCACTTCAGCCACCACCACCTCAAGCAGCTCAGGCGGAATATCCTAATTCCAATTCAACAACAATTTCGCCTTGTCTTTGTTTACCCCTGTGAAACCGAAAAACTAGCACCAATGCAACAATCGGTTGGTCTTGTGTGTGTCTCTTCTTCGCACGCCCCTTGCCTTTGTCCGGCAATAGCGGTAAGCGGAACCACTTTTATGTGAAATTCGAGCGCGTTCATTGTTCGTTCATCGCCTCCGACAAAAACTAAACCAAACAAAAAAAAGCAAAAATATCTCTCGAAAAAATACGTAAAAACCTGAACTTATGTAGCACCACCGCCGCCAAGTTAATGACCCTCTCTGCCAAGAAGTAGAGGGAGAGAGAGAGAGACAGAAAAATACCTCGTAATCGGGCACCACTTTTATCTTTTTCTCGACACACTCGTGCACTCTGTGCGCTTAGATTCACGTCCGTTCCAAAACACGAGGGGTTTCCGGACTTGCCGGATGAGTTCCCATATCATTACATCGTTATTTACACTTTTCTCGGTGTATTCGTCACAGCCGCAGCCGCCACAGCTTTGCAGAGCGGTTCCCCTTGTGTGTGCTGTGAAAATTCACGAAATTTGGAATAATTGCCGGCCCGGTAAGGCTGTGTTTACACTTCCCTCGTGTCGCCAACTCGCCTAATTGGGGCAATTTAGGGGCGACAAGGAAATTCCTCAGCCACCGGAGGAGTTCGATGCCACCTAGCAGTGACTTTCGGTTCTGACAAAAGCGGAGCCGCCACCGACATGATTTTCAATTTGATTTGCTTCGCCTGGCTGCCTGGGTGACAATTGTGCAAAAAATGGCACGTGAATTTTAGCGGAGGGGAATTTTTAGTTTTGACGTGTTGCCAAGAAGTGACATCCACCACGTACGTCAGCGGAACTTGTCAAAGGCAACGCGGTTGTTTTGACAGCGTATTTTTTCGCACCTACAAACTGGGCTGGGCTTCAAATAGGTCTTGCGGTGATCGAAGTGAGGACAGTTTTTGTGTTGCTACAGACGGCGGGTGACAGAAAGAAAGATTGAGGCGGATTCAGTTGGCAGTCGGATGCACAATAGTTGACAAATATGCGGCGAATGGCGTATAGTTTCGGATGTCATGCAATAAATGCAGACATACCTCGGTGGACGTATGCATGAACTGACGTCAATTTGTTTGGCTAAATACCGCGCAGCAAGTACGCGATGGGCGTTGAGTTGGACACAATTCAATTGAGTGGAACACATGGCATGTAATTCACATGTTAAGGCGGCGTTGAATTGTTTTCTGTTGCGTCCGACTATTTCGAAATGAATTTTGGCGTCAGATTTGACAAGAAATTCACGTCACCCATTGCAGTCGGTGATTTTGAAATTTTGATTGAGGAACTCGGCGCACGATCTGCGGTGGCAACCGATTAGACTGCGGATGAGAGAAATGAGCGGGAACATCATGCACCTGCCTTGCAGTTAGACCACGAAGGTGATCAGCCATGTGGTCCAGAATAATAACTGAGCAGCTGTCGACATGGTTCCAGTACGCTCATAGATTTGAAAAAGGCGCAAACCACAACAGATGCGGTGTGTTAATCGGGAAACAGTAGCGCCATGCATGTCGTTGGGCAGAGGTAGAAATGTAATTCAGTGAATGAGGGAAGGAAACAAAGGGAAACTCACCTTTATTGTGGCTGATCACGCTCCCTGTTCAGACATAATAAATCAATTGCTGATCATTAGTCTACTTTCAGTCATCTGACTCAAGATGCGTAGTTATTAGTGCTAGAAACGATAGGGAGCCAAGGACTTCAAAAAGTCGAGTGCAGTTTTTTGCTTGCAAGCAGAGACAAAAGAATGATGACCGACTTCAAGTATTCTTTTGTAGATCAGGACCTGACAACCTTTAAGCCTTCGTCTACGTAGAGTCAGAACCACCGCGGAGACAAAACGAAGGCTCACGCTTGCCAATCGCTGTGTTCTTAAGTTTGGAAGGCATAAAGCCCTGTCTTGCAGAACCAAGTTATCCCTATATAAGGCCTTGATAGTCCCAGTCCTGATGTATGGCGCAGAAGCGTGGACACTAACCAAAGCGGTAGCGGAGATTCTTGGTCCTTATTATATTTGGTCCCGTATGTACTGATGGTCTTTGTAACGATAAACTGGACGGGCTTCACAGCGACATTGATCTGGTCGATAGAGTTCGAGCCTCTCGTCTCAGATGGCAAGGCTACGTTGAGATGGACAGCAACTCCGCTCCGAGGGACAACGAGGTAAAGGAAGACCACAGCTACGCTAGATAAAGAGTCATGATGTATGAGGACCAGTTCCACCAAGAAGAAGTTCCACCACGTTCAGTTCCACAACGCTAGCCAAAGAAGAAGAACTTGTAGCGTTGGAGAGTAGGAAAGCCTATGGCGTCGATTTGATCTGACAAATTGTCTGCGTGATATTTATGCCCCTATTCTGGCACACCTCTGTGATGTGTCATAAGTCACAACTGCCTCACAAGAGCCTGGTGAGTCACAAATTCAGAGGTTTTCGTATTCTGAGCAAAACCTCACAACTTGTCAGCATCACAAGAACTGTCAAAATTGTGATGTGTGATTGAGCACATAAGATGGGAAAAAGGAGAAGATAAACAGAAATGTAATATGTCCCACATTGAGAGGACAATGTGAAAAGAGAGCGAAAAAACAAACTTTTGACATGAAAACAAATTCACCACACCACCGTGGTGAGTTTGCTTGTGAGCTTTTTGCTAGAATACCAAATTGCTCAAACGAAATTATGGACTGGGCAAGAATTCCGTCTCCTCATATCTAGATGTGGTGAAGATACCAATATCGAGGCAAAGGTCTAACAAATCTCCTGGTTCCGGCTGAAATCTTTAAGGCACCTCAAGATGTTCCGCTTGGGCGCACGTACCAGCTCAGCAATGCATGCCCAATGTTTAGAACCACAGGATAGTTTCCCCGATCCACGAGAAAGGAGACTCCATTGATTGTGCGAACTGTCGACGGATATGTTTTCCTAATAAATTTTCTCTGTCGTGTTTTTTTCTCAGTATACTGTTCTCTCTGAAGCTCCTTTTTGAACGATTTTCACACCTCTGCAGATCCTTGAAAGTACAAAGATTGCGATCAATGTCAAAAAAAGATTCAGATGAGGCTGTTGTGAGACTTCGTCAACATCATTCTGGAGATGATCGTGCAAAACTCAAAGGCTATCGACAATTTAAGGCACGATCTTGAAGAAGTACGGCCATACGCGAACGAAATTGACGTGATGGGGCGAGTACAGCGAGCCAATGAATCATTTTCCAGCCCTTTCTAGGAGACTTAGGGCTTGCAGAGCTCATTTAGAACACTGATCCAGGCTGAAGAACCTTCTACTGCGAATCTTTTACACTGATCCAGGCTGAAGAATCTTCGACTTCGAATGAACATAAAACACGACATCCACGAAACCGAATGCACTCCCAAGTGGAGAAGGATTTCAACTAACTTTGAGTGCATGATTGGAGGCAGTTGGCTAAGTGTAGTCCCAGCTGGAGTGACTTGTCCGAATTGTAGCGCCATTAGAAAAAACCGATGTTTCTTTGGGTTCAGGAAGCAAATCTAAAGGACCAGCTGACTGTATACAAGATATTAACCATCAGTCTTGCTGGAGGAAATAAAAGCATGAGCAATTTCTGCCCTCAGCGACTAAGCTCCAACCCGAAGACTATTCAAGGGCGTCATGGGTAAAGCCTGGACTTATACTGACACACAGGAGTGGAGAAGCACATCACCCAACTTATTCTGTGGCTAGTGGCTTCCGTGAAGACATTGACCGGACCTTACGAAGAAGAAATGCAGTACGCTCTCGATTAAACTCTCGATTTTCGAAGAATTATATCGATCTTACTTTACTAATGTCATCCATTATCTCCGAATGCGATCACAAAAGAAAAGATCATTTTGACAAACTGTCAACACTGCCTTATCACTTTTAAGTCAAACGCAGCTATTTTACAATTTACTGAAAACAGCGCATAAAAACAGCCTACACCATTGCATTTATTAATATACAGCGGCATCAGAAAAGAAGAAAACATGTTTTCCAAATTTATACCTAAATTCACCGACGCGTAAAGATGTGAACTCGCTTTGTCGTCTTGTTGACAATTCTTTATGCATTCATAGTGAATTTTAAACGCTTCAAAGATCACTCGCCGTCTGGTGACATTTTGCGGTTGAATGCAAAGCAATATTCAAAACAGATGAACGGGTGAAATTTCTCTTCGAATTCATCGTTGGAAAGGTCAGGGATTTTTTGGGCGTTAAGTATTAAATGATCATGGATTCCATCGTTTGATGATCTAAGCGCAGTGGACCTAGATAACGAATTGATTTCTGGAAAGGCTTTGTGTTCACGTTTCTTTAGATCAGTCTACAATCCATGCACAGCACAAATAAGTGTGAATGTGATTGACCAGGCAGGATGTCAAGAGCATCAGAGTAAGACGTTCATTTTCCCACAAAGCCGTCCCTGACATCACCCTGAAGTGAATTTCGCATCGAATTACTTGTGGAACACATTTATTCATGTCACCCTCGTTCACATCGCAGCTTACTCCAACTAACAACCTTGTTGTACTGGACAGTTTAACTTGACATTGTTTAGACAGGACACAGCGGAAATATAATCTCAATATGACACTCGATCCCCCCTGGGATGTCAAAATTGTCCACACAAGCACTAAACAACCGCAAAACAGTAACAACTTCGCAAATAGTTCTCTCCATGACTGTATGAATATTAAAAAAGCTTCAAGTAATTCAGTTCATAGAATCAACTCTTAAAGCATGCCGAGTGGAAACCCCTCACTCTATGCAAAGCACAATACTCTCTCTCACTCTCTCTCCCTACAGTCTGGCCGAGGAGAAGAAAACAAATTCAAACAACTCGCCAATTGGACTTACACCCCTGTTACACTTATGAATATGCATTCAGTTACAATTAAGTAATTGCTTCCGATAATTTAAAACTAGCGACAAATCATATTATTGTCGACTTCAACCCTCCGCGGTACAACGTACGATTTTTTTCTTCTTCTTTGTTGTGAATTAAACGTCTAGTCTGGTGGCAGCAAAACGACATCGGAATGGTGGGACCCACTGTGCAGCGCTGCACACAGTTGAATTCCAGTTACAGTTCGTTTAACTTCGAACCGCTTTTTCATCATTGCAACAGCAGCAACAACAAATCGACCGACCGACAGTCATCATCATCATCGCTACCGCCACCACCACCACCACCACCGCCAATATACCAGGCCAACAGCGAGCAGTGTGACAACTCGTAAGTATGGCCACGTTCTGTGAATAGCTAATGTCAAGTGCACGCCGAGAGCTGCATGCAAAATGCAAAAAGCAAACAGAGAATCGTGTACAAATGGAAAATGTCAATCAGAAAATCGTTTTTCCCGCCATAAGTGTGCTTGCTGCTCGCTGCCATACCTGTGGTGGGAGATTTTACACTCGGTGCATTTTCTTCGCCCCGTTTTGTTTTTATTTCTTTCCACTTTTCCAGTTTGCGTTTGCCACTGCAAATTCACTGTCAATAAAATAATGAATATTAATGGAGAAATCATATTGTGACAGCACCGGTGCGAAGATAGTAGCGATGTAGCTAAACTCTTAGACTCCGCCAAATGGCGAGCAACAAAAACTGACAGAGCAAAAAAAAAATATATACAAAAAACAAACACCATCATGGCCGCCTACCGTTGACGTGACGTGAGAAATCTTCACCCGACCAAGAGAAGCACGAGGAAGAATGGAAAAGTCATTCACAGCTAGGAGGAGAACTACCGGGAGGAAAAACCCAAACCCATGAAAATGAAACAAAGAACGATGGATAAACGATCATAGAAATGTCGAAATGCCAGATTAAGGCAGAGAATAGACACAACAAGAAGTACTATACGTGTAGAAGAAAAAAGAAAGTATCTCATGTTATGTCGGTGTGCGACACGAGCAGTCGCGTTTTCGATGATTCCACAAGCACACACCAACAGGCAGCGATTAAACCCGCGCAGAAGAAGTTGATTTCAAAATCGATTTCACTATCGCTTGTTGCTGGTTGCTGGTCTGGTCGCCGCTCTCGGCTTTCGGCGTTTGCTTCTGTTTCTGATGGTGTTTGTTCCTGTTGCTGCGCCGCATGAAAAACTCCGATAGTTATGCTGTTAATAATTTATAAAGTATTATTTAATTATCTTCACTTTTATACCGTGTTGCGACGATGATTGCTGCTGCTGCTGTTGATGCTGCTGGTGACGGTGACGTCGAGTTCGTATTTTCTTCGCGTTAGTTTTTTCTTCATTCAAAGTCTAACTTGCTTGGCAAGTCATTCCGATGAGAGACAGAACTTGAAATCGCTGTGTGGCGCGAGAATGATTTGCTGAGTGTTGAGGTGGGACACAAACATGTTTTGACGTGAACTCACGAGACTCGGTCTTTGTATTTTCCTTCTTTTTTTTTCTCTATTTTGTGCCGTTCTTTGTTTATTGCGAAATTCTGGAATTTTATTTCGCTATTAGGCGGCGGTTTGGAATAAAATTCCCTCGTTTACCGCCATTTCTGTGCGGGCTCTCTGCTGATGGCCAGTGACGGCGATGGGTTGGGCGAGGAGAATTTATTAGGGGTCAAAGACTGCTAGAGACTGTCCCAGTATTTCGGTTCGCATGCTGGATTTCATTTTCTATTTTGGTTTATACATTTCGCACGGATTTCTGGTGGATCTCCTTTCTATTTTGGTCAGTTTCACCGATCGGGTGCTTGGGTGTGCATACATATTGATCGTTGAGCAGTCTGTGGGTTTGTTGAAATTTCTTTTGATCTAAGGATTTTAGTCCTAATGTAGATATGTGGAGGTAATCTTGTCACTGATTCGCAAGGAATAGTGGAGGTGCTTGAGCAATGCAGTAGCTGCCTAACAAAGACCAAAGGAGTGACAAGGGGGAACGAATTCGCATTTCAGACGAAATGAAAGGAAAGATTCTATCTTACATTGAAACTTGTCTATAGTGATTGTATATTTTGTAGGGGTGTCCTTCCTAGAGTGGTAACAAAAGGTAAACAAATGTTGCTTCTCTTCTTTAGTTTTAAACGACATTTTAGCCAGGAATTAACTGAACAGCGTAACACTGAACCAATGTCAGTTCCAAAATACATTTAGAAATGTAGAACATCTTAGAAACAATCTTATTGTCTACAAACACAGTGTTTAGTCCAACCTCTACAAGCCTTGGGTGTTCTTACATGTGTCCATATTAGTTGCCTGCACACTTTTCGCTCTCTTTCATGTTCATTTTAGTTTCGTGTGCTTGTTATTTGTTGTGCAACAGATCAATAAGGGATGAAACTCATGTCCGTGTACGGTATAGAGGGGATCCATTGTGAAAGGGTTTAAATGCACGAATGGACCTATCTTCTTGCCGAGACCATGACGAATTGTCCTCAAAGAAATACAAGTTTCACTCTACTACGTTCTGGTGAAGAGCACATCAAAAATCGTCTGCAAACATGTGAGAGGAGAAATTCTGTCTAAGCTAACAAAAATCTGCGTCACTTGTGTTCATAAATCATAAGATTCGTGCTCGGTTTTATGCACAACGACCATTTTGCTGGCCTTCGCTATCGGACATCAAGCCACCTATGCATCAAGCCACCTGCTTCTATACTTCCCAGTGATACCAAAGTTCATTTCTCCATTTGTCGCCACTTCCAGCAATTCTAATTGTGCTACTTTTTTATACCTGAAATGCGCTAGCTGCCACGTAACATCATCAGTGAGCAATTCACCTCTCGTGTCGAACCGATTAGTTGGCCGACTAGGTCGTGGGATTGCCGTTGTGGGTTGGTGTGTGCATATGAGCCTACGTTACTTAGGTTCGATTCTAGGTACGATAATTTGTATGGCCCCACCACTTTCAAGTCACTGAGCCTACGTTACCTAGGTTCGATTCTAGGTACGATCATTTTTATGGCCCCACCTCAAAGAGTACAACTGTCTAGAAAAAGCTCCTCCAATTGGCCGTTCGGATTCAGCAAAAAATTGTAGGTCCCTTCACCTCGTGAAAGAACAATAGCACGCACAACACGAGTGGTTGCTGAGAAGCTATGCCCTGGCCCCGTACGGGCTGCACCGCCAACCATATTATATTATAAATGCAGAACGTACACCGAATGCATGCCGTTTCCACAGCAATGACAACCCGACCTCTTGTCAAAACTATCAAAGTGTAACTTTGCCCTAATGTCGGTCTTTGTTTGACCTGGACTACAATATGCGTGGTTTTTTGAGAATCTTTACTCAGCTCAGTATTACCTTTACACGCGAAGCAACAACAAAACCAATTACTCAGCAGAATCCACTCAGTATTTTTGACAGTCAATACTGACTAAAGTGCGTTGAAGAACCTCTATCATAGGTGGCGCCTCTCAAACGATTCAGATAACACCACTGAATCACAGTTTCTTAGATGGAGCAGAATTATCGTGTTCAAATACCTCGACATAGGATAATGTACCCCAATTTGTAATCCATGCTTTATTTACAATACAAACGCTTCTACTGAATAAAACCATATTTGTACAAACATTATAAAACACATTTGACAAACAATTAAATATAGAGGCGCTCTATTCGTATTTTGACATTTAATGCCATGCAAGTAGGACAGGCACCAACTTTTGACACAAAAAAATTTAATGAGAAGAAAAGCGTTTTATTGAAGATCAATGCTGAGCTGAGTACTGAGTTCTCAATAAAACCCGCCTAATCTCTGGGACTTTGCCTCCAGTTGCAACAAGTTATCTTTCGACCTCGATGACAAGGACAAATATTTGACATCTACCTCAACGTTCAAACCTGATTTTAAAAACCAGCTGTTATCTGAGTGAGCATGTCCCTAAATTGAACTTTCCAGATGACAACTAGAACTGCATTGACCTAAGGATTGCATGCGCAAGCTATTCCTAAACGTGTATAACTACAAGCGAATAATGATGCCTTCAAATTAATTGCTTCGGCTCGATTAAGTCATAATTGCCAACAAATCCGACATAAAAACCAGAATAATTCGTTCAAAATGCTATTGGAACCGTTCTTACCATTCACCAGCTGATTATCATACTGAATCGCGTCCCCAGATAGCCCTGTCCGGTTCTGACGCGTCTACATGTCGCCAACAGCACAATCCACTGTCCAATGAATTGGAAAGAGATAGAGACTAATTGCCATAACTGTTTAAAAGCAATTAAATCTGGCTTACGACCTTGAAGAACTTCATTCGATCTGTTTATGTGCTTTAACTAGACAAACTCACAAGTTCACAACTCAGTGGTCTCCAAGTCTGGCTGCTGGCGTCTCGCAGAAAGCCATAACCAAAAATGCATTCAAAAAGAAGCCGGTCTACTGTTTCCGGCTTAAACTTGCACGTAACCTACATCTGGGCGAAAAGTGAAATCAGGAAGAAGCAGGAATAACTTCGGTGTACATTTTGTTTATCTTACTCTTCATTTATCTCTCCCTCCACACGCTCACACACTGATCAATAACTGTTAGGGTAATTACAAAACTCTGACGCCAGACGCAAGAAAAACGCAAATAAGAAGAAAAAACGCGCAAACTCGGTGTCAATAAGTGCGCATTATAACTTAACTTAGTGACCACGCAACTTGGAAACTTTAAAAACACGTTTCTTTACACACCGCAACGATGATGAAACCTGTAAAGCCATGCTCACTTGTAAACAGAGACCACAAGCAAAACGAACAAAACTGGAATACGGACAGAAAATTGACAGGTCAACCCTGGCTGGTGGTGTGCAGTTCGCTTGTCTCCGGCTGTCTGCACTCACTTGACCCGAAGTGGATGCATTCAGTGAAGCAAAAATAAATAATAATAATAAGGAAAGAAGAGGAAGAAGGTGACAGCACCAATCAATATGATTTTCATTAATTAAACTGAAGGACTCTCCTCCTCCGTCGTAGCTGATTATAAACACACAACGTGACTGAGCGTGGAGCGGAGACGGTGACAGAGGAGAGGCAGAAAAGTCACAATTACCGTTGACGTCGAGGATGCAAGGATGCATGATTTATTCTCATTGCACAGTAAGGACACACTCGCCTCACTCACTATTTAGCTCGAAACCAAGAGCGCAAAAGGACAATAATCATCGTAATTGCATTTTGCAGATGAGTGGGATTATGTATGGCTGGGGTCTTGTGGTGGTGACACATCATGCAATGAAAATTTCCACTACGAAGGTTAATTTATTACGACGAACGTTTCTGTTCTGTTGAAGGCATGCCAACGGTGGATAGACGGGATGCGACAGAAGGTCGGAAGGATGAATTGAAGGATGTTGGACGGAATGTTATTCAACGCATAATCCTGCCCCTGTGTGGTGTAACAACAGTACGATATCCTTTCGAGTGGAATTACTTGACTAGTGGTGCAGTATGTGGGTGCTAAGACTCCTTCTGGTACTAGCTCTCTCTCTCACCCACTTCGTTTACACAATGCCGAGGGTTGACAGGTGGGGGGAGTGTGCCCTAAAGGAGAATCAATTTTGTGAGGAGAGTTCAACACGACGATGTCGTCTGTCTGCTGGCAAGTTCAAAGAATAAAATATTTGATGAGATTGCAATGAACACACACGGCACCAGTAACAGGTGATGATTTGGGTGTCACCTTTAGAAATGGGTTTCTTTGAAGGAAAAAGAAAAACATCCTGTTTTATGGTTATTCAGAGTGTCAAATAGTTAACGAACTTTCAACTGTAGTCGTCCTTGTGAAGTTCTCACTTATTTTGCACTTATTAGGGTTACACTTCAATTGACAGACGCAGTCGAGTGGAGCAGTTGACAAGGAGAGAGTGCACTTCAATCAGCTTCCGTATTGAGCATGGAACACTTGATGTTTTCTCTTGAAGGGCTATTCAGGCAGTCGAGTGATACCGACATGAATATAATTAAATGTGAAATCTTTAGAGAGAAAGAAAAATAAGCCAGTTAGACTTGAAGTGTGATTTCAGTTATCCGTAAATGGTACACAGGCTTATTATTGTGAGTACGGCCTTGGGGATTGTTACACTTTTCCTCCCATCTCGACGTTGATTTGCATTGTACATCTGAGGGTTGAGACTTTGGGGAAAGGATTACAATCTGTCATTTCTCTCAATTTCGTACTTTTATTGCTGAGGGAGTCCGTTGAGTACAAGCGTTCATGATTCATTGAAGGATGGCTTGATGGGAATCCTGACGGGTGACGGATTGCTGAAATGTTCGTCAAGCCTGTACGTGTCAGATTGTTCCTGCCAGCTTGCTTAGGGAGTATTGTAAGTACACAACAAAACTAAGCACATTAACTAAATTGATAGGCATTGGTGTGGACTTCACCTTTAACAAGGATGAATGTGCGACCAATGTCTGGAATTCTAGAGTTCGATCTAAAGTTGTCGCATTTCTAAACTGTCCATGACATTCAAATTGATCATCTTAATTCAAATAAATACGGGCGAAGTTGCCTAATGACGTTCAACAGCGTGCGCGTGTTTCTGGTAGATTTTCGCAATTTAATGTCTGTTCTTACTTACAAAAATAATAACAACAAGGGCACGATTCATTCACAATGACAACTCTTGTTGGATCGCCATACATGAGGTCATCCAATTCGTCATCCAAAAATTCCGGATTTGACATCCCTGTTACAAGCACATAGTATCAGTCAAACTGGACGGTCATCCGAAACTGGATATGCTTAGGCCCCAGTTCATAAAAATATTTTGTCGATGCATTTATGAACACAAATACTGTCGCAAGTTTGCAACGAGTGAACATTGCCAAAACCGCGTTCATAAATACAACATCGTAGGCTGTACAAAAAGTGTGCAGTTTACATAATTTTATTGCTAAACAAAATATTGTGTTTAAAAGAAAGTATAAGACTAGGTTTAATTTGTGATATAACAAACGGAGCAACTTTGAAAATATTAATGAATGAATCGCAGATTGACATTCACATTGCTTATGAACGCAGTTACCGACTGCTGTCACGCAAAGGTAATGCAGCTTATTGACATTTATGAACTCAAATAGTACAGGCGGCTGCCGCTGTTACGGTTGCAATATGAATTTAAGAAGATTAAGAAACGCTGTTTTGGAGAACTTGCAACTAACATTGAGATTTGTAGGTGCTACGTTTTGTGCAGTACAAATCGACTCATTTCCATCGTCAAGTTCGACTTTTGAGGTCAAGAAAGTATGAAGTCAATTATTGATGCCTTCAGTTGATGTGAACTGTATTCTTGCGGGTGAATTCTGCGTTGACCTTTAGAAAATCCCAGGAGACTTACTATCAGGAGTTTTTCAACATAAGGAAGGGAGAGTTGTCAAAGCAGCGTAAAACTACTCACTCTTGTTACTTCCTTGACTCTTGTATGAATTCCAATCCTTCCAGGAAATAGCTTCTTGCGTCACTGGCAAATCTTCGTCCAAACCGTATCTTTTATCTTTTCGCTTGGCCAGGTTGTTCCTTGTCCTCGGTGTAATCATATTATGATTTATGTCATATTATGAAGCACTCGCAAATAATATGGTTCTGCATAACTTACGCCATCTCTTGGACATAAGTTGCACACCCAATTTTTTAGTTTAGTACAGTTTTTTAGTACAGTACCACAAAATTGTTGCATATCAGAAAGGGATGGCAGAAACGTAATTTTTTTGGAACACCTTCATCTGCTGTGTCTGCTTCTCATTGATGTACCTACTTAGTGAATGTAGTATATGTAACAAAATGTAGAAGACGTAGCGCTAAGCGTCAACATTATGTTAAGATGTCAATCTAACGTCACTTCAGTTGCGCTTTTTAATTCATACACAATTTCACTGGCACAGAGGCAACAGGCAACTAAAAGCGAAAAAAAAGCTAAATGTCAAATAAAATCGTTGGAGAAGGGAGTAAACTCCGTAATTATTGGAGCGAGGGTGCATTTAAAACTGAAGAATTGGAGCTCCATTAGATGAGTGTGGAAATATTCTAATAAATGAATGAAACAAATCAGGCGTGCAGTTTATTCGAATGATTACGCATAATTATTGGAGTAGATTATATCGTGTCATCGCTGATAACAGCCTGACAGCAGAAACAAACGCGAACAGGTGTCATTATTGATTGTCGAATTCCATAATTCATTTGCTCACTCGAACATCAAAGCCTCTGCTTTCAAGAATATGATGCCTTTAAAGGCTTATCATTCCTAACCCCAAAATATATCGCCCAAGATAACGAAGAAATCAACTTTTAAAATGCATTCAGCAAGTGGTAAACACCACGCCCACATTTCTGATAGCAACGCTCAACTCTCGTCGCATTGACCTGTCCTTGGAGTTGACAAATTTATCCGCACATGCATTTATCTCCAATTGTCTAATCCAATATCGTGATCGCTTAGAAGTCTATCATTCCCCGGTACTTTGATGACTGTGAACAAAGACAAAGGGTTGAAATCGGAACGCAAGAGTTAATTGCAGAGCAAACACTAACAGTGGAATGTGTGCGACTTCTTTTCACAAGTGACGTTCTTATCTTGCGTTATATGACAGATAAAATATATCAACCTGACAGGAGGACATGCCGGCGTATCTGATAAGCCAGCGAAAAGATTATGAAATACATTTAAGAATTCACCCACAATTCAGTCGAGTGCTGCTGTTCGATTAAATATTCCAAGCTAAGCATGTTATTTTTCGTGTATCAATGGGCCGTTATTTGAGGTTAGGTCTAACCTTCACGATATAAGCTAATCCATATTGATCACTCGCAAAGCAATTTATTGTGTGCATATTTCACTTAATACCTAATGAAAATTGAATGAAATGACGCAGCAAATGCGTTGGAAGGCGAAATGAAATTGCCGTGAAATTCTGTGTTCAGTCGGGAGACCACCCCGGCGTCCCTTTTGCGTTGAAGGCCATTATGCTGCTTAAGCTGGGTTATATTTACGTGTAATCTGGCTGGGAATATGTTAAAACGAACGTTTATGAGGTCGGATTTGAACCTGTTGATGTGGTTAGAGATTTTCGGTTCCCCAAGTAATCTTGTCCTTGCATCCCTTCGAAGTTAAGCATGTGAAGGGCTGCTTAATCTATGGGAAAGCAAAAACTACTACGTTTAAATATTTGTTTCGGTAATTACTTTAAGGTATGCATATCCTAGATTAATTGAAAATGAATTTGATTAATTCACATGACAAACCAAAACCAGTCGCCGCTGCAGCGCACTCAACATAATTAAACTCTGGTCGACGTTAATATAAGCATCATTCATGAATATTGATTAGCTCATTAGAGAGAGCTTCATAGTGTCGTCGGGGTGTTAGCTTTTAATGCACTTCAATAACTTTGAAATGCGAACAACAAAAAAAAAATAAAACAACTGACAACACAAATGTTGAGGTAACACAAAAAATAAAAACAAAATAACGAAACGCGAACAACGAACTGCGAATCGCTTTATGTTGTGTAATGCACGTGGAGTGGGTGTCCTGCGACATCACTAATTGCCTACAGGCGGCAATTACGGTAATTAATTCGTAAAGGTGGGATATTTTAATTTCGGTAAAACCCCATGTTCTGCGATTATTTGTAAAGGCCAGCTCTCGGTGCGGGACTATTGTCCGAGAGAAGAGGAATCTATGGAAATGTGAGGAAAAAATTCCAATCAGACAGACACTGCTGGTGGGCAGGGATTTTTACAGGATAAGCGCTCGCGATAAGGTTGCTTTTTAATTGATTTTCGTGCGTGTTTATGTTCGGCGGATGGATGAATACGAGGGGTTTTTTTTCTGCATTTAATTTTCAATAATCGAAATGTCTCTGGTGTCGGTTCGCATAGATCGGAGGATTCTGGGACATACGAGTATAAACGGGCGTTTCGAAGGAGAGATATAAAATGAAATGTCAAACGAACTAAACGGAAATGGCTTCTATTTTACGACCGGCTCAAGAGAATGTCCGTTGTCCTTGATCTAAGCTGTTGTGAGAATAATGTCGGAGGATAAGACACATCCGGAGACATAAACTTATCCACATATGTATGAGATGCCCAACTTCTACCTCTCTTGCCCCCTAAAATTTTGGTCAACCATATTTTATATCGTTTTCTAAATTGACCAATCAGAGAACGGCATTTACGTTATTTCGTGAATAACTGTTTAAAATTCACGAATAGCTGTCAACAAGCCTCTGAAATCCATCGATTGACTAGGGGTCAATCAGCTGTGAAGTTGGGCATCTCTATAATACTCCATTTATGGTACGAAGTTCAGAAAAATCATGATTTGCTCCCTTTCACTGATGACATCGATGATTTCAACTGACAGCTTCCTCCTGAACTCTGGTCCTTATTCATCTCTCGAGGTTATGCTTTAAATGAGACACTTTTTCCAAATTTCCATCATTCGGCTGTGCTCCCAAATTCACACAAAAAAATGACATCTGTCATTTCAACCCTAGGCAAAGTCACTACGCAGGGAAAATTTATCATCACGGTCACCACATCCGCAAAAATACATGCTTCGTCACTCCTCTAATGAACTCTGTCTAATAGCGGCACAATGACTCAACAGTAATCTGGTTCTCAGGAGAAAGTGGTAGCTCCTGTCGGTAGTGTAAATCATCACACATGGCATAAATTTCTGCGTACGAATCTACGAACGCACCCACTGAATGACGTCGAGATTAATTCTCTTTCATGGAAATCCAGCAGATGTGACTTGGAATTAAATGAGATAAACCAAAACTTGACTACCAACATGTCAATTGGGGGATTACACCGTCTAACTATCCAACCATTCAGTCGTTCAATTAAACTTCCGTCCACAATTATACCCTTCACTGGATTAAGTTGTTTCAACCCGTCCCGTCGTCGATCACCCATTAATACTTGCCCACCTCCATTCAAATAAAATCTCAGAATTGTCTGTTAATCATATTCTGGCCGTAATGGGGGATGATTCATAAATAGATGCGAATAACATTTCGTCAACAATAAACGACACACTCAGGCACGCACTCACACACGACGTGTTTCATGTTGAAATTTATGACAGCTTGTCGGGACGGGATTATTACGTGGGTCTCGCATTCACACGTTCACATGCAAAATGCCTTAGGACATAGATTCGGTGAATTATTTTTCGGGAGTTAATAAATTGAATCGCCTGGGCCATCCTGTTGCGCTCCGAGTTTACACCCCCAGAAACCCTAAAAGTGGTCTGTGCCCTGTGGGAAAATATGGTTATAATTAAAAGGGCTTCCGTTGTTGAACCAGTCTGAGGGTGGAGAAGGTTTAACTCATTACTAATTCCTGAGGGAGGGGAGTAGGATTGCTTTTTTATTATTCCATTTCTGCTGCTTCGAGCATGTTTCTGACTAAAGGTTAATTTGATGAGATGTTTGCACAGGTTTTCAACAATTGTTTGGACGCGCTTTGAAGTGACGTCTGAGTCAATTTTGCTCAGTTTATTATGAATTATGGCAAAAAAAGGGGTTATTTGCTCTTGCGATTCCTATGCAACTGTTGAAGATCTGAAACAGATTTTGTCTGGACTAGGATTTGTCTGCCCACACACCTGTCAACCCATGCATACATCAAATCTTTTACTGACAGTCTTGGGCGCAGAGACAGGAACACTTTCAAAAGTAGTTGAAGAAATCCGTAGTCTCTTCACGTGGACAACTTGGCTCCGTCTCGAAATCGCAACATCCGAGCGATGTTGGTAACACCACACATTATGCGACCACGACAGTTAGTAATAACGGGACGATAGTAGAAGTCGCCTGTTTTTCTTTTCTGCCAGCGAACATCGCGGCTTTTGTAGCTAGAAATATAATTTAGAAAACAATTTTTGGTTCGTGTTTGATTTCTGAAGAAAATCAATGCGGCAATTATTAGAAGGGATGCGCACGCTAGTAGAGAAGGTCTCATCAGCTTGTTGTACGCAATTGGATCGGTCTAGGTAGGGCTTGTTGGTTTAGAATCATGTCCGCCCGCACTGCTTCGCCACACAAGGACAATATTTAAACACAAATGTCAGTTTAAGCAGTCAGGTGTTTATCATCTGTTGATGGCATATTTTCTTTTAAGATAAGTCTGTTACCTGTTTTCAGTTCCAGGGGTTTGGTATCACTGATGTTAAAGCAAGCCGGTGTTAGATCCGTTCCATGATGAGCTGGATTCAGTTCGGATAGGAGGTAGATTTAAATCCGATCATACATCTTCCACTCGCCATGAAATCGATAGAGTTAGATCTTCTTCAACGCTTTCACTTATGGCAGCCACATTTTCTGTAGCGACAAACGATTAACTTAACGAAACTAAACATATTCGGACGACAGGTCGATTTGACATTTGTGATATGTCATCCATCACGAGCTGGATGACATCACCCCGATCTTAGCCGGCTTCTGTTCTGTTTACTCAAGGTTACTGAGTTGAAGGTTCTTAGAATTTAACCATTGCTATCAAAGATCATCAATGCATCCTTAATTATGTAACCTAACCTAACAGAGAAGAATCTGCACTGTTCTTTCGTTGCAGGCTTGTATAATTCAATTGCCTCTTGAGCCCGCAGAAATCTCTTTGGACAAGCGTGACATGTGTGTAGTATAAACTGTAAAACCCAGGGAGACAACGTCCTTGACCACGATTATCTTGCCTGTTCCTCAGCCACGGAGTCTCTCCATTCACCATCGTCGTCTGACATTAGTCTGCAACGCATGAATTTATGTTGATTGAGGTCAACTTGTGCGCGTCACAATGTCTGTGGTTGCTCCTAATCCCTTGCCGTGACAGGGGATATGTTCAAAAATCGTCATAATACACCCTACCGTGGCGTATATATTTTTAAAAACTGAATACATTTCCGGTGATGAATTCCAACAGTCATTGTCATGTATGAGGGCATTCACATCATAGCAATGAGCAAGTCTACATCCTATCTGACACCTGTCAACTACCTCAACTGGTCTCATTCAAGCACAAACATATCAAAAAACCTATTAATTTTGTCTTAATTGACTTCCACAAATATAACTTCCAAGCTTCCAACCTCACTTACGAGCAATTTAAGTCATTTCACATCCTTTACAAAACTTCCCCATCCCCATAAAGCGGCCAAGACATGCAATATAACATCAATTAAAATGACAAACGACATGGTGTCAACAAGCTAGCAAATAATACAGTCAAAGTTTTCAAAGGTCGATATTTGCAATTAAAATAAGGTCACCCACTGCCAAAGTTTATTGTCACCACGAACTTTGTTCGAAATTCAAATTAACAATTCATACATTTTGCAGCCACTTCCACAAATCCACAGATGCATATGCTGATTGTGGGGCAAAAACAGACAAATCTTGAACTCGATTTCTCGCTCCAAATAAAGCAACAATTTACTACAAGTGCACACATAAACAACAGCTAACTGTGCCCGAGTATATAGTCATTAATTGCGCTAAATTTAGTATCATTTCTCTGTCCCTCTGTATCTCTGCGTATCTCTGCCTCCATTATCGGCTAGCCTAAATGATTCACTGTTTAGGCGGGAGTGTACATTAGCCATTGTACGGCCCCTAACAGCCGGTAGCATGATCTAAATGTCAATGAATCTGTGGTTCCGTTTCGAAGACGAAACCGACACCGAACCAACGACGGATATAAATCCAAAACACAATTCTGCTGCTGCTACCACTGCTGCAACAGATTCAATTCAATTTCATTACCTCGGCTCTTCTGTTCGCGCTATTTGCTGCCCGCGCCCGTATATTGGGGTTCCCTTTTGCGAACGATGAGCAGACAGGCCCAGACCTCTGCTGTTGCTGTTGATGTTGTCTGTAGCGGTATATGTACGTGTTCATCAGATAAATAGCCGCCATATCATTTTAAAAATAACCCAAAAAACAAGAAAAAATACATACGACGAAGAAATGAGAAAAAATCGGGGTCACTGTCTCCCCTCAGTCGATTTGCATGTCGGAATGCAATTTGATTTAATTTTGTACTCAAACTCTCGTCTCTCGCTCTCCTCATGTGGTGTACGCAATTCGAAGTTAGAGTTTTGATTCAATTCATCTTACCGTTCAGACAACACATTCGTCATTGCAACAAAAATTGTGCACACCTTCTAGTGGCATCCAAAACGGACAACAGCTCCAAACGTCAGACTGTGTCGTTGTTGTCGCAGTCGTCTTCAGTTAGTCTCGGATCACAAAATTAGATCTGGCAATGACCCAATTCAGAGTATCTTTTTGCGTATCGCATATCTCTTGAGCAGCAGCAGCAGCAGAGATGATGGTGTTTAAAATCACCGAATCAAAGGTAGTGCAAGTATTTGCGAAATTCCTCTTTGACTTGCAAATTCGCACAAAGTGCTGCTGCCGATGGTGATGATGGTGATGATGGCGATGATGGTGGTGTTCGTATGGTGATGGTGATGATGGCTGTGTTCGTATGTGCTGGCTGGTGGTGGTCAGTCAGTGGTTCATGCGACACGGCGCGCCCGAAAACAAAGATGGATGATGGTTTGATGGAATGTGTTCGTGTTCGCAAACCGAAATCTCTAGAATCAATACACACTGACAGTTGTATCTGCGGGGCTGTGTTCGTCATCGTCATCATCACCACATCGCACATAATCTTTGGCCACACATACGCGATTTTGCTCTTTGTTTTGCACTTGTTTTGCGCGCTGTCCGCTTTGCTTGCGCTCTCTTCAGTTGTCGGTCGTCGTCGTCGTCGTCGTGGGTGGAGCGGAGTGAAGGGAGGCCTTTTGAATTCGCCATTATTTTCACTTGTCTCTCTCTCTCACACAGAGAGTGACTGTGCACCTCAATTAATTTTTGCTATGTACAGTAATCACGAATAATTGATATTCGCGACACCGTATGGGTAGTGAACCGCAAATATTTAGTGTTCCAAGCGCACAAGGGGAGACCCAGACAACAGACAGAGATGAAATGCCAAAAAGAGAGAAAGATAGACACGAAGGCGTATGATGACAGTTCAAAGATTTGCCATGATGCATTTCAGTGTGACGGAAGGAAATAATTGTAAATGGAAACCACATTTGGTATCACGTTTTGTGTCAATTTAATATTATTCTTTTGATTGCCGCTGTCGCTTCGTCGGTGCGAGACAGATACAGCGGCGCGGTTATGGTGAGTGTTACGTAACCATGAGAAGATCGCATCTGGTCCCGGTTCGGGTGAGAGTTTTGACAGATGTCAATTAATCATGACACTCGGTGTTAGTCGAGGATTTATGCTTGACACATTGGCCTGTGTATGAGTAAGAAGATTTATTCCGGCGTGAACACACTACCAAAGTGCAACAATTTGACATTGCTGGAGATGTCTATATATTTGCATTCAATGTGGGTGCCGAGTTTAATTAAATTCGATTTGGATGATATAATCAAATCGCATAACTTGTGAATAATCATTTATTTTTATGTTTATGGAAAGTCTAAGAAGCATTTTTCGTCACGTGGTTAATCTGGAGACGGATGACGGCTGACGCAAAGAACACGTTTCTAAAAAGATTTCTTAGTTCTTAGCTGAAGCGTTTCAGTTGCTGTGGTCGGTACATTTTTGTGTCACATTAAGGTATACGGCGAACAAATGAAATTGACTTTTAATGTGCATAAGTTGTTAGAGGGGATTTTGATTATTAATCCACATCTTATCCTCAATTAAATTATCAAGATTTTGATGGAGGCTAATTGACTCAATGCCACTCAATGGTGAATTTAAAGCGACTGGGGGCAGTGATGGTCGACCTGTGATTGATCGTTGGCGTTTCCAAGGACATCAGATGATGGTGCTTTCTTTATTGGACCAGTTGGGGACCTGTTTGAATGCACGTCTTGTATCATTCATTGGCTAGCTTGGACCTGGATTAGACATGAAAAAAAAATTGTGCAACCCCGAAATTTTTCCTTGGTAGCTATACTATCTCGGCTTTGTTGGCATTTATTAAAACATGGTGTGGTGAATATGGTCATTGATGACAACCACTACACCACAGCAGCGACTAGATCCGTCCAGTTAGATTTGAATAAACGACAGTTCATCGATCTTCGAATGTTAGAGAATGTTAAAGAGTTATTTTCACAATGCCATGATACTTGATGATGGACGTGGTGTGGTGGATAGTTGCAGTTCGGCCATTAAACAGAGTTTAAGACATGGATTGTTGAAAACCACAAATCTATTAAAAGTAACACGTCACTAAAAACTGGAATTTGGGGAAACAAACGGGGTGTATGTATTCACAAAAATTTAAACAGAGTCACGATCTTCTGGGCGCTGTCTCTTAATTGAGATGGAAAGAAAGTGAATCATTCTAGATGAAAGATGACGGTCTGGAACGTGATGTTTCATACAAACTGCATGGTTATTCAACATCGTCGATGGGAATAAGTTGTCAAGCCATGTAAATGCTTTCATAATTCGCTGTCAAAAAAAAACTCATTCGAATAACCCATTTATGGTTCATCTTATGACGAAACCACATCGTAAACCACATAACTACCTCGTTGATTTGTGGCAAAATGACGTAGAGCCCTGGACATGCTGAAGAATAAATGTGTTATTAGATCCACTGTGAGACCGTTGTCCATGCTACTGAATATAAATATGTGAGTGTATGTACGTATTTTGTATGTGCACCATGAAATCTGTCAATCGGCTGCCAAACACGCGATTGCTAAGGTCATGGTGCTGCCTCTGCACGTCTCGTCTGGAGTTCGCATATACATGTTATAAATTTGAGAAATATGAGAAGTATGCCGCGTTATCCTGAATTAGTTAAGGTTGTAAACGACTCAAACGATATCAGTATGAGGGAAGGGAAGAAACGTAGCTACTTGTTAAAAGAATTTGTTAAAAGAATTCAAGTTCCCCAACACAGTTTCTTGACCTAAATTCCGAAGAAAGTCCGCTATCAAGAAAAATTTAACCGAAAAAAACTGTTCAAAACATAACACCTGAGCACGCGATGTCAACCCCCGTGGTTTTAGTGGCTCATTACTGGGAATCGCTTGCAAACAAAATGTGATAATATTCACAATATTACGAACTTATTATAATTGCAGAATACATAATTAAAATAAAAATTGCGATTGCGATGCCAAAGTTGTTTGTTTTGAGCTTGAAAGTATAAATTGCTTGCAACATTTACCACAGCGTGTAAACCTGTCTCCCGGAAAGAGTTGACGTATGAAATGAACTGAACTTTGTAGAATCACCTGCGTTTACATGGTTAGTGTTATCAGACTTAATTTTGAAACGTTTTTCAGACATGGTGAAAATAAACAGTTGTCTCATGAGAAAATTAAAATAAATTATAGAAATAATTTCAGAATAAGATTAAAACAATATGCAATGAACTACAGAGAGAAATTCGACATAGTTGGATTTCTGTTTTTTTGTGTGACAACTTTTTAAATAAAAACTATTTGGTCGCCAATGATTTGGACGTTTCTGAATTACAGCTGAAACTCATCGTCCTCATTCTCTTAATTGTTTGGAGACATCAAATGCTTCTATGTGGCTCAAGGCTTATCCATCGCTGATAGAGTAGACAGGAGTCATGAGACGTATTTCCAAACAAAAGGACACGATTGACAGCTACAATTTTAAGGTAGTAAAGGAGTTTGTCTATGTTGCGACAAATGTGAACTCCAAGAATTCACCTACATTTTCGAGAGTAAGAAGAAGATCGAATCAATCAACTGATCAGGAGCAAATATAGCCACGCGTTGCAAATCTGATAAACTAAACATAAATATGTAAATGCAATCGGAACATGAGATAATGGATAGAAAGTACTGCCATAACCGAGGTGTTGCGCTTAATTAGTGCCGCTTTCATCAAGCGTACTTTATTTACCTCGCTGGGGATTAAATGCGCTCTATAGCAAAACTTGGTATCACTTACTCAAAAAAACTCACTAGAAAGAACTTTGTCAGTGATTAGTAAAATTAACCTCGAAAATGAAATCTCCCACGAAATGAAAACACTGCTGGTATGCAGTGCGGAACAGATCTTTTTTGTTGAAATTACGTATGAATTCATTTTACATACTTGCGGTTAGTCCAACGAATTTGAGTAACTTTTTGACAGTTAATAACGAAATCATGTAAATGACATAAAGGAGATCTTGGGTCGAGAAAATGTCATAAAAACGCTGTCAAAAAATTCAACAGACAAGAGTTGAGGTGGCTCGACTTTTGTATTTGTAGAATCTTTTTTAAAGTGCGTAATTTGAAATGACCTTGAAAAAAGGGTATTGGCATCACCGATGTGCACTGCCCGCAGTTGCAAGTTTTCTGAACGAATAAAGGCAGCAAACTTCACTATTTTTTGAAGGAAATTGATCGATTTACAAATATGTATAATAAATTGCACAAGTTCATCGACTGTAGTACAACAGGCAATTTTACGAACTCAGCTTGGTTACTATAAAATCTGTAATCCTTAAAATATGGTCTTCCACTGCTTGCTGCTAGACTGAAATTTCCATAGAAACTAAGTGAATTCAGACGAATCCTATAATCCAATCAGACACAGACGTTCTCAAGTTCAACCCTCAACCGGTCGATGACCTAGTAAGAAATTCCAAAGAATCTCATAAATTCGACTGGAGCACACGAACAGGATGCATACAATCACCAATGCATTAGACTACCTATTTATAGGTGAACCCCTCAGAACGCCAGACGTTGAAAATACAAAAATTATTACCAGGCACAAAACCGAATTGACATTGAAATTTTCTCCCTAAGTTGTCGTCAGTCTCACCTCTCCCAATTCTGCTTCCCCCATTTGTCGTACCTATTCGGGTCTGTCCCCAAAAGACCAGAAGAAAAGGAATCATAAATGCAAACATCCTTCTCTCATTCCGGTATTCCAGAGTGCAATACACTCGGATAAGTGTGATTCTCAAATTACACTAAACTCCCCGATTCTCGGGGTGTATCATTCCCACTTAGCTCGCAACGAATGTATGTCGTTGGATATGAAGACTAAGTTACTGGTGGATTTAGTGAACAGTATGTGTGCGCTCGTGCTTAATTGGAGTCCCATCTAATTGCAACTAAGGCAAATACCTAACATAACTTCCACATGCGACAACCATAAAAGATGTGTCGAGGGGGATTAGGTAAATAGTCTTTCATGAATCCACTTTGATGCAACTATTTTCGTGTCACTGCTTGCGACAGGAAATCAAATGTATTTATGGACAGATTTAGATCGTCCTCCCTCGTGGAAGACGACGAATTCACTCTTGTTTCAGGCAGTATTAAGGATAATCTCCCGACACACATACGCGTGATCCAGAATTCCAGACACAAGAAGCGTAATAATTTATCGCACTCCCCAAAGCAAAGATAGTGTTGTAATTCAAGGATTTAAGCGGGTCTCTCTCCGCCATCGCATCTGGCAACATCCGTACGAAGTGTTTGGCACAGATATTGGCGTCTCTTCAACGCTGACATGACACTCTCTGCGGTCTGCTGCGAGCGAGTGAATTTTTGAATTAAGTATAGAGAAAGAGGTTAATAAAACGAGAGAGAATTTGACTGTGTGTGTGATGGAGAGGGAGAGAGAGCGAGAGCGGTTTGCATTGAGATGAGATAAACAAACAAACAAAATTCAATTCAATTGTATTTGTTTCATATTGCATTTGTGGTGAATGTGTCATAATTTATTGAACGAGCGAGATATGCAGAGCGACGCAGAGAGAGACAGAACGCAAAATTGAGGTGTAGGTAGGAGCGACAAGATTTTAGAGAAATTCAATTTCGTCACATCACAAATTCCTAGTGAATAAAAATATCATTTGTTCAATTGCCCGCCAGAAATTCAAATCAGAAAAAAAAAAACGTTAAACCGCACTCATCTTAAAGAAAACTCGATTCAAAATCAAACAAATCCAAAATTTACACATTTGACACATTGAGTTTCTAAAATAAAAAAACAGGTGTCGCTGTTCCAATTACATTTGACATTACTTCCCTGTTTGACTCTTGAGGGTTGTTTTCTTGTTATTCCGTCTACAATTCAATTTCTGTGCCTCTCTCGTCACTAGGTCTCTCTTCGTAATTTTGTGCATCATTCTCTCGCTCTCGCGCGCCCGCTCTCTATTTCTCTCAATCACACCCATACATTGACAAACGAGAGAGAGAGAGAATCTAATAGATACAGCACAACAACACATCGTCAATTCTTGACTGGGGGAAAATTGGAAAAAAATATTTCTACGTTCATTTACACACATTCCGTGTCGGTGAAGTGATTTTTTCGTGAACACAGGTCGGATATTGGATCACCGGGGAATAAAAGAAAACGCACAAAAAAAAAAAATAAAGAAAATATTCTTAATAAATAATGCAATCAATTAAACAATTAATGGTGAAGTGAATGAATGAAAAATAGCGAATTCACTCGCTAAAACCGCAGCAAGGCGAAAGAAAAAACAAATATTTAGTGAAGCAAAAGAAGAAGAAGAAAAAAAAAAGAAATAAGTTAACGTGAGGAGTGATTTGATTGAAGTTCTTTTTTTCGTCGTTTCTTGTTTGTCGTTCCTCTCTGGTTATTCGCTGTTTTTTCATCGGTTTTTTCCTCTTTATGTGAGTAGATACTTAAAATATTTGTGTGCCTTTTTTGTGGTTCTGTTTTTTTTTTTCTCCTGATGTTAATACGAGGGAAAATGATACACTTTCCTCGGGTATTTATTTATTTTGTGCACAAAATGATTGAAATACTTAAGATAAATTCTGCTTAAGGCCGTGATTACATTTGGTAGTGTCAACGAGTTTGGTCGCCATTGCCCACCATCGACATGAACGAAATCATCATCATCATCCATGAGCAAGCACACTATACACCATGGGCCGAACGTCATCTCTTGGTGTGTCGATTTCTTGTAAAGTGAAACACAGTGGTGGAGTCAGGAGGAGTATGTGTGTTGAAATCGTTCGCTCCGGAGGAGTAGTAGACAATTTGCATTTAGTGTACACCATCTAGTCTTTTCCGTGTGTATTCATTCAAACAGTGGGGGCAATATGTTTTATCCTAGAAGTTAAGAGATGGTAGATTTGGTCGTTGTGTGACGGCTACGGTGCTGTGGTATGGTGTGGTGTTGATGGGGAATGGTGGCAAAATCATAGAGTACCATGACAGTGAATTTTGTGATACCAGCGACGAGAGTATTGTGGCCAGCACGATTAGAGCTCTTGGCAACTTACCACTGGTGGTGGTGTTAATGCCGCTGCTTCTACTGACTGCTGCTGCTGCTACTTAGAATGATGATTTCTGTGTTGCCTTACGATGACGCAGATCCTATGTACATGCTCGTGCCGTTCTTGCGTCGCTGAACTCTGAACGATGTTAATGATGGCGATGAAGTCGATGGTGATATTGGTGGATTATTATCCAAGTGATGTGTGTTGTGTGCCCTTAAGTCTTTGTTTTGTTTTCACCTTGTTGTGTCGTTGCGACAAGAGTTTTGTTTATTTTGTTTTAGATTTTCAACACCGAGCGATGTTGCCAGTTGAATGCAGTTTCAATTCGTTTTGGTGTCATCCATTATCTTGACTATTCAGTCGGATTGGATGTGTTGGTTGTTTAGTTAGTTCATCATATGACATCTGTTAAACGGAATCCACTTGGAATATGTGTATCCTCACGCGATCCATCATTGGATGTGATGATGAAGAAAACGACTTGACTTCAATAAAGAATTGGGTCGTACCTATACCAAGAGACGGTTGTTGTGACCACGTGTCGTGGACGTTACGGCTGTTAAACTTTATAGCCTGTCACTGGAACATGATTGATCGTTTCAGGAAAGAAATCACAACAATGGGCTAAAATAGGGATACACAAAATTCTAGCAAACGTACCGTCAAATTGGGACAAAATAATTAGTAGCTAGGTACATGCGATGACCGACTTAATTATTGTGAGTTAAGTTGAAAGGACTATGGAACACAAGCTTCCGGTAACTGGAGGAAAATTGGACCTTGTATTTGTCATAAAATATTCGTTAATTTCTTTATTGTTGGTTTGAGGTTTGAATACAATTTGGACTCTTGTTGCTTCTCGTTGCTGCTTTTGTGATTTGCAGAACCCAGGAGGGAATTTGACTGTGATTCTGTCTTCTTGGGAATAGACTTGACATTGTCAAAGAAGATCGGTCTCTGAATCTGAATCAGAACATCATTCTAGATTTAATTGAATCAAATTCTAGCCGTGTCATGCCAACATAGGCCGCACTGGGGCGTAAGAATTTCGAAGGAATTCGAAACTTCAAGCTGAGAAAAGGTCTCTTATTTGTCTACAATCAGACATGATTGAAAGCTATTAGAAGTTTTTCTGAATTTTCAAAATGTACCAAGCTATGGATGACCATCTTGACAACAGCTTCATAAATATACATACCTAGGTATTATTTTCAATTGATTGTGAACCAAACGGCAACGCAAACAGATAAAATCAAAAGGTCATGAAACCAAAGCTGCTCCCAGACTGTCTAATTAAACTCTTAAGTGCGGTCTAAGTTACCAGACAGAATCACTTAACTTCCACACAACATGAGCACACCCCTGCACCTTCACACCTTGTTTCAAGAAATTGCTATCACTATAATAACCTTTTATCCACTCAGTGAAAGGATACCCGTACGCAAATATGAACAACACACAACAGGGGAATAATTTGTATATTTTTAAATATTCACCTCGAGAAGCAGAAAACCCTTTTTCTATGGAGCAGATCCAACAGAATATCATCACCCAGCATCGTTATCCTATTCTAACAGTTTTCAACTCGTCAAGTTGCCATCCGTGCCCACCCGCAAATGGCTAAAATGGTGAATACATACTAAAAAATCATTAAAATCCGATACAGAGAGGACGCAGAACCATCCGAGGAGGAGTACAACGAAGTGGGCAAAGGAGGAGACTTCATCAGAATACCAGGAGTAGGTCCCGTCCATCTATTGCTTCATAGTCTCGATACGTTCTGAACAATTGCGGTGTACCAGCCATGCTGTGTTCGCTTTATTTCGTTCGTATGTTTTTTTTTTTTTTTTTTTTGTAGGGAATTCGTTTGGTGGTTTATTTGTGTTTTTCGTCTGCTATACTGCTGCTGATGCTGTGCGATGTTGCTTTACCCTATGTCGTATGTTAGTTTTCTTTCATTTTCTCCTTGTGATTTCCTTTTCATCTTCGTTTTTCGCCTTTTATTTATTATTACTATGATTGTTTTTACCTCTTCTCAAGAGTACACATCGTACTGCCATATACTGGTGGAACATACGTAACGCGCCACACCAGAGGAATTAGAGAGGACGAATGCCGCTGCTGCTGCGGCTGCTGGTGCTGACGATGGTTGTGGCGCGGCTACTACTATATCACACACTTGCAGCGTTGAGATTTTTTCAGTGTTTATTCATGCTCGTAACTGTGTGAATGTGTCAATTATCTTTGCTTAATCTCTCCATTCTCAGGAAAAAAAAAAGAATTGAGGTGATTTTTTTATTCTGCCCAAAAAAGGATCAAGTGTGTTGTTAATGAAAAAAAAAGATAACAAAAATGTTAAGTGAAGTGGAGGCTTATTGTTTGCTGAGTAGAGAGACGAATCCTGCCGGCTTTTGTGTTTACAAATCGCTCTTATCGCTTATGGTCATGGGAATTTGAAAACCAACAAAAAAGTAGCATGAAACTGCCCTCCCATCGCGTGTGAAATAGCATTTGATATGGGCTGGTGAATGTTTAGACATTACTATGAAATTTATGAATCGACTGAATATCACGCTGTTATGGGTTTCGATGTTCGATGTGGGGGTACACTCTTCCCATTGGAGTCCTCCCCCACTCGCCCCAATCAATTAATCCCTAATTATGTCACAGCTAAAGTGTCTCGTTGTCTGTCCGAGTTTTGTTATACTGCTCAAGTGGATAAACATTGATTAAGTGTTCAAATCAAATTATATGTTCTAATTGAATGAAAAAGAGACAAGAAAACGATTTTAAGAAGAAGAAAAAAAAAAAATAATTCCGTCCTCCCCATCGCGACGGGTGACTTAAAAATTTTATCGCGAGGGCGAATTTGCCAGGTACACACACAAAATTATATATGTATGCCTACATGTTTATTGATTTTTATTTCGTTTCGGCTGTGTGTTTTATTTTTCTTTCTTTTATTCTCATCATCATCTCTTGCCCTCATCATCAGGAGCAGAGCAGCAGCATCCACATTCAGTGCCATCATGCTGCCACCCTATGGCAGGAAAAAAAAAAAAACGACAGCGCGGCAGCAGCTACAACAGTCACTTTTTTTTTTTATATTCTTCTCTTTATTGTATGTCGATACAGAGTGGAGAGTGTAGAGCTCTAGCTTGTGTTGTGTGTAGCGCATCCAGCCACACTCTGTTAGCCCTCCCTCGACGACGCACGGCAGAACAGAAATTGTAATAGGATTCGCGTTGTCGTCCTTTCCCGAGCATTCACAGCGTACAGTGGCTATGTCGACAACGACGACGGCGACAACCCACACTCTTTAGAACTCGTGCGCGCCTCCACCTCCCTCAAAAAAAAAAAAAAAGAAAAAAGCCGAAGCAACAACAAAAAAACACCCTCTCTTGCATAGTGTGGTGGTATCCATTGCTGAAAATAAACACACAGAGGAGACACCGGCGACATTGGCAGCGCAAGAATGAGCAAAGGATATAGAGGCCAGATAGAGGTATATTTCCATTTCCCAATTTCTCGTTATTTTTGTTCTTGTTCCTGCCATTTGCCAGAGATCTTTGTCTCCCCATGGGTGGTTTGCATATACCAAGTACTACTCGGATTTTGGGTGATACACACCATTAGTCCTCTTGAAATCCTAAGTCCTTTGTTTTGCTGCCTACTACCATTTGCCAACGAGAATAATGCGACGCAGAAAAAATTAACTCCTCTAAGTCATCATCTTTACGTTTGTGGAGGAGGAGAATATATTGGGTTTAGTCTGAATTTGTTGCAGCTTCTTGAGTCGGCTCGCGTTTTGTATGCGCTGGTTTTGCTGTCAATGCTGGTGTTATTATTGTTGTCCTCTTTACCCTTACACAGCTTCGGCTTCTCTCTTCTGAAATAGTTTGTGTTGCTCCTGTGTGATATATTAACCAGTTTTACGTGACCAAACCACCGCTATTCATTTTTGACTTTATTCGCGTGCGCTTATTCTCTTTTTTTTAATTTTTGTCTCACTCTCGGGGGAACAAAATGTACTCAATTATTTCATACATCCTGTGTGAAATATGCTCTGATTCACACGCAAAAAAGAAACGCAAGGACTGAGGTTTGGCAATTGCTGTTTCATTTTTTCACGTCTCCCAGCACAGACGCTGGATGTGAGCAGTGGCTTGACAAACCGAAGCCAGTGAAACTTGATGAGACTGAACTCCTTACCGAGTCAAGAATGTTTGAAAATCAAACATAAACTGACCTCAACAAAAAATAAACTTAATCTCAATGAGAGCGCCGGGCCGCAAAGTACAAAGATAATAATCTCACACCTCTCCTATGATTGATTATCCGGAATACAAAAGACTCAAAGTTGATCCTTCATGAAACACAAAACTCAAGTGACAAGAATAAAAGAGGTGTCGAGATATGTACACTCGTGTGGAACGAACTATGTTGGCAAGCGACTTATTTGGTATTCGTTGTGTGCCCTGTTGCATGAGGAAGACTCCATGTTAAATGGAATGTCAACAAGATGATATCTTCCTCTTGGATCCGAAATGTACAAAGGTATTTGCTGTAAGCTCCTGCAAATCAATTTTGTGTTTTTTTTTTCCCTGAACGAGACAATGGCACTAGTTACTAACTGATGAAAGGTTTTGTAGGGCGCTCAACGAGGTCATGATCTCTGGCTTACTGCTGTGTCGATTTGAGCAACTTTTGTCTGCACTTAACTTAATGCAACCAATTCAAGACAGCCTTTATTTGTTGACACTTGAAGGCTAATGTCACTTGTTCATTTGTTTAATGCATTCACAATAGCCCTTGTTATCAATGGCATTCACAATGACATTGCATTTAAAATAAAAGAAATTTTCATTTCACAGCATTCCATAAATTATGAAAGTCGGCTGAAAAAAAACATCCCTTTGAAAATGATATACGGTACGGTGACTACCTTCTCTCTTTTTTGTCATTCAAAACTCTCCCTTTCACAGAGAGTTGGCTGCTGCTCTCAAGTCTCAATGTCGCTCTGGAAGAAAATCAAGAAATATATAAAAAAAAAAAAACCTACAGAAAACAGAACGAAATGAAACTCGTTCAGAGGAGTACTCAACTCTGCTCATTGAAGAATCCTTTGTTTGACTTCTTCTTTGGCAGTGTGTTGTACTTGTTGGTGTTTGCAATGTTGAATTGGCAATAAAATCCCCTTGGGATGTGAAGATGAATTTCCAGATATCAGATACAGAAACACTTGTTCTCTCATTCACTCTTTCATTCGTCCTCTCTTTCCCGCACACACACATTTAGTCTGCGCTCCGGTCTCTTCCTTCAGTTATTTCTCTTATTTTATTCACTTTGGTGGGCTTTTTTCTTCTTCACCTGGGATTGGGATATCATCTTCGTTCGGTTTTTGGTATGGAATCACTTCTTTTTTTCTTTTATCTGGTTGAAATGATTTACAGGAAATTAAATTAATTCAGCAGAAGAAAGGAAAAAGTTTTTATTTTCTCTTGCAACTTTTTGAGCACCACGTGCTCGGTGAACTTTTTTTTCCGATTCGTATTCCGAACGAGAGTGAAGATTTTGTGGTCAGATTGTTGAGGACAGTCTGGTGGTTATTTAATTTTTGTTTTTGTTGAAGTGTGGAAAGATGTATAATTAATGGAGTTCGGGTTGTTGGGTCTTTTTTTTTTTGTCTTTTGGTCCTTGAACGACGTGTGATGAATGATCATTTGTCATGGATTATTGCAAAGAATACATGGTTAATGGAATTCAATTTGTGACTTCTAAATGCTCATGCGTACAATTCTTATGAAACAAGTGGCAGTCGAAGGATTATAACTGACTGGAAACAGTTAATCCCCGTAGAAAATTAGGTGTTCCCAAGAACACTCTACCTGTTCTTTGGTGAACCGAAAAATATACATACCTAGATACAGGTGCATTGCTTTAAAATCAAGGAACCATCAATTAGAACACAAATGGATGTTGAGATACGATCTGAAAGGTGCTTCCAATGAACAACTACTTACTAACGGCGGGCTACATTCGTTTGATTTGATTCCGACACGCCATTAAGAATATGGTACCACTTAGTTATTCATGGACGTCCAATGAATACGCGTTGAGAGGAAGGAGGAAATCGTGGGAATAAGCCATTTGTGCAAAATGTTTGACTATTGCTTAATTTTACTGACTGGACTTAACTCTGTTTTAGTTTACTTCTATTGAGGCATAAATCAACACTCTCGTGATAGTGGTTGACTTAAACAAACCTAAAGTAAATAAATGTCATTTAAGTAATTAACACTAGTTAAAGTTATTTTATGTTATATGCGTTTTATTAATAAATAGATATTTTGTGATATGCAATTTGGCATTGTGAACCTGCTCATTGTGAATAAATTATAAAAATACCGTCAAAGAATCATAAATGTCAAATGATATAAACGAACCGCGAATGCAAACGTTCAGAAACAACTAATTTCTAGCACAAAAAATATATTATGCCGAGAATTGTAAATTTTTTTATCAACAAAAATCTCAACGATTGTTAGTTTAAGTATCGTTGTTAATGATTTTAAATTGTTTTTGCTCGAATCAATCGTTCTATTTGCGAACTGTCAAGTCGAGTTCGCAATTCCTATGATCATCTAAGGGCTCCGTCATTGAAACGGTTGTGACACATTCAAATCCTATCGATTTATTAAGCGATCTGCATGACATTTTTGGTGTTGTCGAAAAGCTGTAATGAAATGAAAAGCAATTAATTTTAAAAACGTTAAAAGGCTGTCTTCTTAGATCTCGAAAAGTTCCATCCCTTTGAACTTGAATTTAATTGAACTGAAATGTAGTTTGATGTCCATAACACTTGCGTTGATGCATTTTAAATATTTCAAAGATTGGTGCACCTAGAAATACGTATTTCGAGGAAGAAATGAAACAAGCAAACTATCACTAAAATTGAAAGTGCAACGAAGGTAGTCTTCATGTTGGTGCGCACGAAACTGCGTTTATCTGAAAAATGAGTTAAATGACGTCTAGGGACGTCATGCACCACAACTGGAAGCCTTCGAAGACGTGTATTCAAGTCATTTACGCGACATTGTTAATAAATATTCAAAAATTGCTGGTACGAAACATTCGGAACTCGCACTTGTCTTCTTCGTTATTTGGCTCATCGGGCCGGAGCTGAATACTTCTTCTTCTTTGTTTGGCGCTACAGTCCGGGGTGGACCTGGGTCTCAACCAACAAGCCTCTCCAGCCAGCACGATCTTTCGCCAGCTGCCTCCAGTTGTGCACACCAAGTTGGTTGAGGTCCTTCTCCACTTGTGTGCGCCATCTTGTTCTAGGACGACCTCTTATGCGTTGTCCCAAAGGCTCGGAATCGAAGACTCTTCGGGCCGGAGCTGTGGTGTCAATCCGCTCTACGTGACCTAGCCATCTTAAGCGTTGGATCCGAAGACGCTTAACTAGGTGCATGCCGCTGAATACGCTCTACATTAAAAGGCCACCTTAGACGTTGGATTCATAGACGCCTGATTAGGCTTAAGTCTCTGTCTCTCGGTCAAATAATCGCACGCATAACTTTTCTCTCGGAGAGATCAATGACTTCCTTATCCGCTTTGTAGATTGTTCATGCCTCCGCGCCGTACAGCATGACAGAGATGATCCTTCGAGAGATGTCTCTTGAGCCCATAGAAACAGCTGTTGGCATGAGTGATTTGATCTCGGTACTAATGTTGTTCGTTCTTCTTACTGCGGATCCGAGATAGACAAAGTCGTTGACTACCTCGAAGTTATAGCTCCTCATTGTGCCTTAGACGCTGTCATGATGCCGATCATTCAAGTTCTATACCGTGTCCAGGTGTGTTGATTCCTACTTAACGTTTTCCATTCATCCTGACTTATTTTACTTCATTCGTAATTAACCTTTTCCATCGATCGTTTTATATTGTACTTTATTTTTCCTAAGATCTTTCATAACTTTGTAATAAAATATTAAAAGTTTTTCCTTTGCGTTTCTTTTGAGTAATTGAGGGGGATAAACATTCCTTCTTTCGGTTTCTTGACACATTTTTACCAAGTTTAACTACTGGCACAACATAGAAGCGACCGGTAACTTCCACGTTCACTAAAATGCATTTTTTCTCTACTTTCGTTATATCGAGTGTCAGCTCTTTTTTCGTACGTTATCTAGAGACAGAGAGAGGGAGGAAGAAGAGACAAATTTTGACACTCCGAAATGATTGATATGAAAATCTGCCAAACACTGAAGGCTTGATCATTGGAGCAACGGAAATTATACATAATGTAGCATACAGCTTCGTTGAGTTTCGTTCACTTTTGCTTCCTTTTGTTGGAACGAAATCAATCGCTCTCTACCTGCGTACATAAATAACAGTTGAAGTTCGGCAATTTTGCTTTTCCTTTGCTAAGTTCTCAGACGCATTTATGGGCACAATGCTTATGTTTACTTTTCGTTCTGTTCTGACATTGTCTTGAATTGCAGTTAATGGGAAGCATTTAGATTCACATGCACTGCGAGACCATAGATTTGAAGGTCGTGCTCCAAGAATGGAGTATGGAATAGGCACTTCAGTCAATTATGGTCGATCCTTAAGTTTTATTGCATTATTGCAAGAACATTTTTAGCAAAATCGGGAAATGTATGACAAAAATAATGGTCTAACGCCCAAAGGTAGTTTGCACAATGCAAACATGAGAAACTACACCTTTTAAAAGTCAATTTTGAATATGTTCCTTCCATCTCCAGAAATAGACCAGCAGACCTCAGACAGAGTATCTATTTCCTGACAATGTGGACGGCATCCAAAAATCTCATCCACATGAAATGAAATTCTGTGGTATATCCATTCATAGTTGTTAATGGCCGATTAGGGCGACCACAAAAACCAACAACGCCCCCAGCCATTTGAGAGCTGGCTTCCAGTCAGAGGGCACATGCCTTACATCGTAGCATAACAACTGATTTACATATGCAAAGCTTGTCGCCTAAGTCCTGTCCCTACTTTGAATATGATAAAGATCTGAGACACAACCACTTTCAGTTGTCCTCACACAAGTTGTTAATATTCTCCCATCGGGCGAAAGAGTTTTTGAAAGTACCCAAGAATTACCCTAATTGACCTTATTTTCTTGGCAATTCATCAGTGAAATGGGGGATACCAAAACAAAAAAAAAAAAAAAAAGGTCAATCCATCACGTACTTGCCCCCGTCTGGAGTTCTTCAATAAAATAAATACATTTCCCCTTGAAACACAACTCCAGTGTGTTTCGAGAAACTTTTCAACAATTTCAGGGATATCTCGTTTCATTGGTTTCTCTCGAGCAGACTTTGAAAAAAGTTTCTTCTTACTTTTTCATGGGGTATAGCCTTTTCTCGTCGTCTAGCCACAAAAGCAATTTTTTGTTGATTCCCCCAAGTGAGCAGTTTTTCCTGTAATTTAACCTCAAAGCATTCAACAACCCAGCGATTATCCTGAAAATGGAATTGCACCGCATAAATGTGTCCCGTGAATTGCGGAACGTGCCCTCCGACAAACGACAAAAATTAAATTTAGTAGCTTCACAAATGTGCACATTTATCAAATTTCCGTTAGGAATTTCCTTTCGTTAAGAATTTTCTTCTTCAGTCGTATCTAAATATAACCATCTCTCTGACCTATAAAATCGGAAATCCTTCTTTTGACGCATGTCAAAACATATTTCTTTGGATACACTCCCGGTCCCTGGCATGTAGCGTGTATCCTTTCTGTGTTCTGGGGATTTTTTTTTTATCGTTTTCGTGTGTCGGTGCTTTCGCAACGCGCTCTTCAGCGCACAACCCTCGTTAATGAATTGAATGTAATCCTTTGGGTAGAGAGCTCCTTTTGGTGTGTGGAGGACTGAAATGAAACAAAGAATGCGCACAAAATATCATCAATGTGGCGGCGGCAAGTTAGAGAAGGAAAGAGAGCGACAGCGAGTAAGCAAGAGAACCATCCTCAGCACTTAGGCTGGCTATACCAGCATCCGCTAATCATTAAGCGATGGTTGTCAGCAGCGTCGTCGGTTGATTACCACCTTCAATGTGGGTGTGGAGAAAAATGATTTCCTGAAATTATATTTAAGCCACTACGCATAGTCGTCTGCACCGCGAGAGAAGCACAAAAAAAAATCTATATTGAAAAAAGAAAAAACAAAAACCAACGAACTGATGGAGATGCTTGCTTGCATTTCATCCCCTATTCAATTCACACATGCAAATAGATAAAATTTGAATAGAGAATTTTCGCGCACTTGTCCCTTTTCCCATACACCACCAACTACGGCGGATACATCCACTGGCATGGTCGGTGTGGAAACGCGCGCGTTCCATGTCATTACCATCATCTCGTTGTCATGGAGCACAATAAGAGCAGTTGAACGCTGCTGGCACCAATATGGTGTGGCGATGGTAAAGTTGACTCCCTTAGACTGGGAAAAAGCAAAGCGAAACTAGAGAGTGGCTACAAGATGAGTCCGAAAGGATAACACCGGAGCAGCAGCAGCAGCAGCCGCACCGCACCAGCAGCACTGGAAGTAGCTTGGAGGAGGATGAAGAAAAGTGTTTTTCATGTATTTGCGCGATTGTGGTCGTTCGTTCGTTCGTTCGTTCGTTCGCTGGTTCACAGTTGGGAGAGACAGAGAGCGAAGCGTGGCGGAATCAAATGAGACAACAAGGAATTGATTTTTCTTGCCCAGCTTCTAAATGTTAGATATTTTTGTTTCCTTTGTTGGTGTTATGTTGTTTTTGTTTTGCGTCGGTAGATAGGATGTATACGTAAACGCGTAGGAAATTCCCCGGTGTGTGGGACACGATGACTTTGTCGACGGTTTAACCAATTCAGCTAAGGGTATATGTGAATGGCTGTCTCTTCTCGTGGACTGTTGTTCGTAAGCTTTTATCCTTACTCTCAAACTCTTCTGCACAGCGATTCGTTTCATTGTTGTTGTTTTTTGCGTTTAAGGGAGGGTGGTCCAACTCGCCGCCAGGGTACACAATCTTCGTTTTTCTTCATCGTTGTAGCCGCCGCGTCGAAGTCGCCGCTGCTGCTGTCGCAACACAGCCACAGCGTTGTTTCCAATATGACGAGGCATCTATCCCTTTAAAGTGGTTGGAAGGAGAGGGAGGAAGAAGCTACATCTCGCTTTTTAACTGCTGCCACTGCTTTCCTTCCAATACACTGAAATTGTATTGTGTGTCGTCCATTCGGTTTATTTATTTGAATGTGTTTGTAATTGAAAGCAAACGCCCGGAAATCCTAGCAGGGTGGATTTAACCCTTTAACCTGTGCAACTGGGGAGAACCCATCGAGGGTGGATTTCTGTGTTTACCCTTTTGTTATTCTTTCGCTGATGCGGTGTTGATGAGATATGTACGAACAACTATTACAGAAGGAACAGCCAACGGACACAGAGACAGAGATAGAAAATGCAGAACAAGCAAATGAAAAGCTCCCCGATATCAACACGATAGCGAGCAGCGCGAACACAAGATAGAATTTTGATGGTACACTGGTGCTGCGTGAGAATTCGAGTATTTTCGAGATGCCTCCGACTTTGTGCAGGAACCCCGTGTGTGTCACATGGGAGAAAAATGAGAAAAGTTTTCGTTGAACTTTGTTTTCTAAATAAAATTTATTACTTGTTATTTTTGTGTGTTGATAAAATGATATATGCGATTTGGGAATTTTATCGGGCACAATTATTGTGGCGGGTAATATCGGTTATTTTCTTCGAAGTGGTGTGGGGTAAATGCTTGGTCTTGCAGGCGAACTCTTTCTCCCTTGAAATAGATCGCATTTGCAATGGAATCGGCGGCTTCATTGAAAGCAGATTAATCAGCATTTCTTTCTGTAAACTGGCGGCGGTGTAAGAAACTTTTCCATCCAAGCAGAGGCTCAACATTTGACCTTGTTTCGATTGTGTAAATGATGACACTTGTCTATAAATCATCTCTGACACTTTCTACGTTCGAATTTGGATGAAAACAAAGCTTAAACCTCACACAAAATTGCAGAGAATAAGTTAACTAATGAAATGTATTTGTCCTTTAGGAATACTGTCTCCTCCGGGTCCGTTTTTAACACCCAGTCCATCGCCATCAGTTTCAGCTAGCCCGCGTCTACAGCCGTCACCATCGATATCGCCATTCCCTCAGGATGTGTTAGTGGTAACTGGCAATACAATTACCAACACGACACAGGAGCAGGTGAGTTCAAACAAATCAATCCGATGCATCTGTAGCAGTTGACTTGAATAAATGTGATTTTGTTTTTTTTTGTTAAGGAACGCAAGGCGGCGACGCCTGGCAGACGTCAATCAATTCACCAGTATACAACTGGTAGTCCAAATGCCGGTACGGTGGTGTTTCAACCAAGTCCCTCGCAATCACCAGCTGCTGCCACCACGGTCATTGGTGTTACGGGCAATGAGTTCAATACGACACTCGTTGGATCCAATAACATCTCATTGAATAAGGTTTGTTGCATCTTCTCTCTCTCTCTCACGGTTCCCATTGCGAATTAATCGTTTTTCTCATAACAGAAAGGTAATAAACGTACATCACAAGGATACACTGGCTATGGGGGGCAGGTACAAGCAATCAATTCATCCAATTCGTTTGCGACAGCAAATGTGGCTAGTAGCCCAAAAGGGCAAGCGAAAAAAGCCACAATACTGCCGACATCGATAATTCACAATAGTAGCGGTAATACGGCGCAAATTTCAAATAATAGTCAGCAGCAACAACAGCAGCACCATCTTCATCATCATCATCAGCAGCAGCAACAACAACATCATCATCATCAACAACAACACCAACAACAACAACACCACAATCATCACAATCAGAACCATCCACATCCTGGCAGTAGTCCACTGATAGCCGATAGTCCAATTGCAAGTCCAAGCGGTGGGATCAAACCACCAACACCGCAACCGCCACAAATGTTGCAACAATTTCCGGTGGTCAGCGCTGCTGGCAATCAAATCTTTCAATTAATACAATCACCACAATTGATCGCGGCGGCGCAACAGCAATTGATCGCACAACAAAACAGTCAGCAACAGAGGGGCACCGCAACAGTTCAAACACACCATCACAATGCGAATAATCAGCAACAACAACAGCAGCAGCAACTGCAGCAGCATATACAGCATCAGCTGAATTTGGCGACAAGCATGTCAAGCGGGTCACATCTTGCAAATGTGACGTCATCGGCAAACTCAGGTGGTGTTCTACATGCAGTCACCCACACGGCAGCCAAATCAGTGAAAGCTCCTCAACAGATTCTACCAAAACCTCAGTCGACCAATGATAAACTAACTAAGGGTCAGATCTCGCAATCACCTCAGCTGCAGCAGCAGCAGCAACAGCAACTCCATCAACAACAGCAGCAGCAGCAATCGAATTCAGTCAATACAACAACTGGTGGTGGACAAACGTCAGCGCATGCCACTGGTCAGCAAATTATTTTACCCACGGGCAATCTCAACACGCAACCCCTATTGCTCAATCAGATGCCAGTCTTGGTCCAGCAGAACACACCGCAGGGTGTGCAGCTTATCCTTCGACCACCGACACCGCAGTTGGCGACACCATCACTCGTTATTCACAACACCCGGCCGCAACTGCAGCAGCAACAGCCCCAGCAGCTGTTGCGGATCTTGAACACAAATGGTGCTATGCAACTGGCAACAACGCCGACCTTCATCGTCTCGTCGCAGGCGAATCTCATCCAGCAGGCTAATCTGCAAACCATCAAGACCAACACCAATCAGCCGGCCATAACCCAGCTCAGTGGGTTGCACGCCGCTCTAGCCGCGTCCTCCGCTGCTCCTCGAACCCAGCAGTTCATAAACAGCCACATCCTGGGCCAGAGTGTCGCGGCTCAATTGCAAAACCTTCAGCTTAACGGCAACCACCTCGCTCAAATTCAAATGCCAAACGGTCTCAACGGTCCAATCCTGTCGCAGCTGCCGACGCAGTTTCAGCAGAGCCTCGCTGGCTACAATCAAATCAATCAGAATATCAATTTGAACCAGCTGAACAGCACAAATATCCAGCAGATAGCGGCTGCAGCAGCGGCCGCCGGAGCTGCGTTCCAATCGCCTCCGCCTCAGCACGTTGGCGATCTGCAAATGTCCGCCACGGCGACCGTGATGCCTTCGCAAAATATTCAATTCTCTACTAGTATAGCATCTCCAGCGGTGACGCCCCAGCCGCAAATGGTTCCATCGGTGACACCGGAGCCGGCGCGTAATCCTACCCCAGTAAGTCTGCAGAATGTGATGTCAAGTCCACAGCATACAAATAACATGAATGCGAGTGGCAGTGCTCAACCAGTACAAACGAAGACGCATGAGATTCCTTTTCACGAGATAAAGGTGCGCAAGCCCAAGCCACGAAAGAAGAAGAATCCACCTCCACAGCCGCCGCCAGTGGTGGCTACAACGCCTTCCATCGGAATGATGACCTCAACAACGACAACGACAACATCGCCTCAAACAAACACAATTTCAACAATGAGTGATCAAACGGTTAGCAATACAGCAACGGCTGCCTCAAGCAATCCGGAAGCATCTCCACCCCCAGTGGCTCGTACAAAACTTGATCTCGGCAATGTTATGAAACTTTGCGGCATCATGGAGGACGACGATGATTTCATGGACTGTGACGAACAGATACAACCACCGCCACCACCACCGCCGCCGGCACAGTCACAGCCGCAGACTCAGGCACAGGCGCCGCAAACCTCTCAGCAGGACGAATCAAAGAGCACGCCTTCATCCAGTGATATAATGATATCGATTCCAGGCCAAAACAGTGACATTCCATTCACTTTCTCAATCCCGGCTTCAGCTACACAACAACAGAGTAGTGAGCCAATTAAGTCGCAGCCCGACCTGCGGCTGCAGTCCAGTAACGTTGTCGACGTGAATGGCATGGAGACTGGCCAGAATATTCTTATCAAAATCGACCAAAACGACTCGACGCAGCCGTACACCATTTCGATTCCACGACTTCCCACCGCAGATGAGGTCCAGCAGCAGAATCAGCCGCAGCAGCTGCATCTTAGCACGCAACAAAGTCAGAAACCAGTATCGGCCAACACGGGAATCACTTATAGTATGGCCCAGACCTTGACTAGCTCATCAGCGACTACGTCGGCGGCGACAAGTAGCATCACCGCGCCACCAGCCCAAATGCCTGCGGTCACTTCGGGACATCAGAACCCTCAAATGATGAGACATTCAGGAACAATCCAGTCGCGCATCAATGAAGTGCAGAACCAACTCATCGCTGGAAGCGGAGTCAACCTGCATCAACAGCAGCAGCAACAGCACCACTCTCAGCAAAATCAATCTGGCAACAACACGGGCGCAAATGGATCAGCTGCCGTAACGCCCTCGAGTTCGACGCCAGTGACTACAACGGCTGCAGTGAAACCTCGTCGCAAGCCCACCGTACGTCGGAATGGTAAGAAAGTCGAAGCTGCACTGGCAGCCGCAAATGCTGCATCCGTAGCCGCAGCGGCATCAGCTGCCGCAGCCAACTCGGCCGCAAGCAGCGCATCGACAACAACAGCAATAGCATCGAACAGCGGCAGTCAGAGCCTTATGACGTCCGTAGGTCAAGTTCCTAGCCAAATTGGTAACATACAGATATCACAGGTAAGTTCAGTTTGTAGTCCCCACCCGTTCCACTAATCTCTCTCTCTCACAACGTTGCAGGTTGACACGACAAAGGCAACAACCCTGAATCAACCACCGGTCGGCGGAGCAGTGGAGAACAAAATTCAGATAATGCCGATTCTTGACAATGCTGGCGTGAAAATAGGCAATCACTCCGCCCCGCGCCAGCAGAATCACAACCACCACCCACCGCATCAGTCGTCGCAAATTGTGTTCAATCAGCCGCAAATGCAGCAACAGCAACAGCAGCAGCAGCAGCAGCAACAACAGATCCAGCAGCAACAACAGCAACAGGACGTCAATGCCAAGGTTGCGCTCGAAGTAGCAAACCCCGCGCCCAGGCAACAATTTCCCCAGATCACTGGGAATGTGTCCACTGCTGTGTCGGCCCTTATTCCGCAGCTTACTGGCAGTCTGAGCCTAGCCTTCACTGAACACTGTGAAGGACTCCTTCTGCGGCACGACCCCAATGCACCACAGGATCAGCAGTCGCAGTGCATCCTGCAGGCGCTGCTCAAGGGCGCTCTGCCTAACTTGACAATAATTAACGAGCCCTCTGGCGGCGGCAGTGCTCTGGACAAAAGCAAGATCACCCCGTGCGTGCTGTCTACGAATACAACACTTAAACAGGCGAACACCTCTCAATCAACTGGTGCTATTAGTAAAACCAAATCCTCCGGTGTCCAACTGCAGATAAACATTCAACAACAACAACACCAGACGCATTCCCAACAGCACACACAGGTGGCGCAGGCTGAACCAAAGAGATCGGCGGAACCAAAACAAACTGTCACCAAGATGCACCACACGAAGTTTCAGCAGCAGCAGCAGATGCAACAGCACCATAATGCTCACACTCCACCGACCCAGCACCAGCAGCAGCAGCAACATCAACAGCAGCAACAGCAACAGCACCAACAACAGCTGTCGCAGCAGCAGCACCAGAAGCAGAACACAACCATCGTGGTGAACCCCAACGTTCAGAAGTTTGTCGCCCTGCCTAAGGTCGAGTCCAATCAGCAGCTCTTCTGCCTGAACACGGTGACCAATCAAATCACTCAGATTAATCCCGGACAGACGACGGCTTCATTGGGTCCGATGGAGCGCCTTCTCATAGCCCCAGCAGGCATCAACGCCCAGCAACTGGCGCACTGCTTGTCCCAAGGCCAGATTCACTTCGACAACGTGAACCCAACCAATCAACCTGCCCAGCAGGCAGCTCCAACGACAGCCGCAAGTGCCCCAGCACCGCGCATCCAACAGCAGCAGATCGTGCACCCACAACAGCATCAGCCTGTGCAACCAATCCAACCACTGCAGCAGCCTACTCAGGCACCACCCGCCAAGCAGGTGGCGAACGTTGCACCAATCATAGATCAGAGCAAAGCCAAAATGGAACCAAAACCGAAGAAGACCAAGCCGCGTAAGCCGAAAATCTGCCAGGAGTCCACTGCACCACCGAAAAATGCTGTCAAGCCAATGCCCAAGTTGGATCTCAGTGTCAAGCCCAATACGAATCCCGTGCAGATCGTGCAACCGAACGTGGCCAAATCCACGCATCACTTGCCAACCACTACGAACAACACCTCAACCACGACAATGATCCATCCGTTCCAGAGCCAATCGTCGACAGGCACAAAGCTGATCGGCGTCACTGCGCCAATGCAGCAGCAGCACCGAAACGTAAGCAACAACAGCAACGGAGGCATCGGCAACAACAGCAACACCAATCTGTGCAATAACTCTAACAGCAACATCTCGAACAACAGCACCAGCAATAACAACTCGGGTTCCAGCCTGATCAACCAGTCCCCGTCGACCTCATTACCGTTGCAACCGCACCAACAGTCGCCACCAATGTCCGCGTCCACTACAGCAGGCTCTCAAATGATGAGCTCCTCCGCATCGATGTCCCACACAAGCGCAAATGCTTCAGCTGGCCTGACTGCAAACACATCTCTGCAAGGTAATCAAACGCAACAGCAGCAATCGCAATTGCAAATGCAGCCGCAACCTCACCCAGTGCCGCAGCAGACAACAACAACTGTCTCCCGAGTCCAGACCATCCAACTGACACCGGAACAGCAGCAACTCCTGAAAACTGTACAAATGCACATTCAGCAGCTGTCCGCAAAGATGCAGAACAAAACCCTTCTCTCAACCCTCAACATACCCACAGATCTGGACACCAACAACCCCATCTACAGCAAGCCCCTGCCGTCGCTGAACAATCTGCAGAACATGTCCGACGCTGAGATCTACACGGCGCTCCAGGGACTGTTCATTGAACAACAAAGGATTCTGGCGTCTGGAAAGTTAATTCCAACTCCGGGAAACTTTGTTCCAGGTCAGAACTTCACCTTGGTTCAACAACCTCCGTTCTCGATGCAGCCGCAACAGCAGGCGCCTCCTCCACAGCCACCGACGGTGCAGCCTCCGGTGGTGAACGAGCAGCAGCAACAGCTGAAGAGTGTGGGAAACTTTGAAAACAAAGTTTCCCTAACAAACTCGACCAACTCACACAACCTCGGAGTTATAAGGTCAGAGGGTCAGGCCATCCCAGCGAATATCGTGCAGCCGAATAACCACAACACAACAGTTGCCCCATCAACATCGAATACGTCCACGCAGAGAATACACATTTACCCCATGCAGCACCACCAACAGCAGCAGCAGAACAAACCGATGCACCAGCAGCAACAGCAAATTCAACAGAAGCAACAGCAGCAGATGCAGAAACAACAACAACAGCAGCAGCAGCAGCAACAGTTGAATGTGCAACAGCAGCAGCAGCAGCAACACCAACCACAGGTTCAGCACCAACAGTTGCAGCAACAGATCCAGCAAGTCGTCAAATCGATAACCAAAGATGGGAAGCACACAGTCAACATCGCTCCGCCACAGCAGCAGGCACAACCCCAAGTGCAGCCGTTGGTTCAAACATCAAGGCCGACTCAGCAGGCAGCTACCGTCATTCATCAGCACCTGAGTCAGGCGAGCGAAATGCCCAAGACTGCGCCATCCGCAACCCAAATCAGTTCTGTTGTCACGGCGAAAATCGAGACCGAGACCAAGACAACGGGCTTGGTACCAACCCAGCCACAACCGGCGCCGCAGCAGGCTCCAACCGCCACAGCACAGCAACCAGCTCAACAACCGCTGCCACAGCCGCAACAGCAGCAGTACCAACAACAGCAACAACAACAACAGTTCCAGCCTCAACAGCCGCTTCCAGCTCCTCCACAACAGCAACAGCTGCAGCAGCAACAGCCCATGCCCCAACTCCAGCCCCAAACTCAGCCTCAGCCCCAGACCCAACAGTCTGCACTGATGCCGATGGCTCAAGCTTTGCCCCTCTCTCACGCAACGGTGACCACGACAACAACCACTACAACGGCCATATCATGTGCGAGCACATTGCCCATAGAGAGTCCAAAACCGAAGCTAGCGCGACTTTCTTTGTGAGTGTGTTATTCAAAAAGTTGAAATTGGCTTTCTCCAAGCGAACTATCGATCTAATCTATTCCTTTGTTTCGTTTCTTGCACTCATTCCAGGTTCATCCGGCAATTGGAGGTCGATCAGAGGAGTTGCTTGAACCCTGACTATGTCAATCCGTTCCTGAGTAAAGAGGAAGCTGTCAAAAGACTTGTGAGGTGAGTATTTGTTGGATCTTCCAACCGCATCTCGGGGGAATCGATATTAATTTGCTGCTCCCTTGCCGCTTGCAGGTACCATTGCATGTACGAAAACGACGAGGATATTCCCTCCGAGGAAGAGGAGGAGTTCGAGACGACAGCCTTGCAGCTGGAGGGCAAATTCAAGAACATCGCTGGGAAATATCAGCAGCTTCTGCTCTACGAATCAATGGTAAATATGGAATTCAATTCTGTCTCCATGTGGTCTGTGTTTGATGCGGCTGTTGTAGTTGATGCTTGGTTTCATTATTTTGGAAGCAGGTGCCTCTGTTACGGCCGCTCTTTGATTCAGTATAATTCTACGACAGTTGAACCTTCCGTCGTTGTTCTCTTGCATATTTCATTTCGGACTGCTAGACAATAATCTCAGACTGACACTAAAGTGCGGAGTCACAGTGTGCTGGATAGCCCTAGAGCTAGTCTAGACTCTTAACCGAGTGCAACGATGGACCTGCATGTGCGTCAGCGGAGTGTAAACCCGCCGCATTGAACACGCTTCTCCACATTCCTCCTTTGAATACACTCGAATCCCTGGTAGCGGCCGCAATAGCGGGTAGACTCACCGAACTTCGCATCGGGTCAGTACATTCCAAGAAAACCGACCGCCAATTACTTCGAACCGAACTTCGCATCGGTCAATCCATTCCAACAAAACCGACCGCCTTTCCGATTGGAATTGAATTCAAACAATCATACACTGGACGTTCCCAGGAAGCCGAAGAACTTGCTAGATACAGTACGACATCTTCTCTGCCATCCAGAAGAAGTCCACCTGCCAAGCCTGAATAGTGTATGTGTGTTCGCTTTGTCTGCTAAGTCTAAGGAGGACAACGCTCAGGACACTGGAAGTGGGACACATGCTCTTAGAGTGGCCAGCACTCAAATTGAACCATATGCCCTTAGAATGTGTTTGTAGGAGAAGTAGGAGGTTGTAGTTGTCGAAGTGGTGAACGAGGCCATAAGTCGTGTCCTCTGCTCGTGCAGTGATTACCTCGCTATCCGTAGGAACACACACTTATAGGCTTTCTTCTTAAATTGTGTTACAATCGTAGCAATAACCAATTGTTTCCAGGAGTGCGAGTTATCCACTCCAGAGTCTCTTCTCTTCTCTTCAACTAGTGTCCATTCATGATCACAGGAATATGGAATGCTGACACATTTGCAGATGACAAAAATGTTGTGCAATACCTAGGTTTCCACAACGAACTTCACAGAGTTTAAGCAAATCGCTCATGTCTGGTTTGATGTCTCCAAGACCCCAGTGGCTGCACTTACTAGTGGCCGAACAACAATTTGGAATCCAATTCACAACTCCCCCGAATCTCGCCATAAATCAGTCAGTAGTACAACATGAATATTGCATGCTATTCCCAGCCCAATATTTCCCACTCACTGCAATCGAGAAACATTTACTTCCTCTCACAGTCTCCCCGTACATTCGGTTCGCGCTGACTCTGGGTATTCGTGACCTATAATAACATCAGTGACAGGTTTGACATTGACTTTGACAGTCTGCATCATTCTCGACAGCTGTAATAAGCACCGTTAGAAATCGACAAACAACTTTCATTTTCTAATAAATTCTCATTTTTTATTTCAGCGTCACCATCGCACGTCAGAGGTTTGCCAAATCAACCAGCTTCTGGTGAGAGATCTGCAACAGGAACTGCTCGATATGCGCGCGGACACCTGCCCGCAAACGCAACACAACCCGTACACACACAACAACAGCGTGATATCAAATCCACTTAGTGCAGTCAGCACATTTAAGCCAATCAAACGTGAATTTGACAACCAATCGAATGACTCCAGTCGCTCGACACCCATCCACCATCAATCGCATCATGTTTCGCAATGGAAACACCAAGCCGATTTGATAAGCAGCAACAGCAGTAGCAACAGCAATAGCAATGGACCAATGAAGAACGAAGTCAAGTCCGAACCCAGTGAGTACGGTGATGGTTCAAAAGTGAATTTCCACCGCGGGATGACACCAGTATTCAACAATACCTCACATCCGCACAACATGCAGGCCATGTACGCGAAGCAAAATTGCATGATGAGCATAAAGAAGGACGAGAAGGATGGGTTTGGCGAGAAGCAGATGTTCTTTCCCTGCAGCAAAATGTCTGTGGCACAGTTCAATGGCCACAAGAAGGAAAGCGGCGAGGACGTGAAGAAGGAATTCATAGACAACCTTGACATCGAATCGGAAATTACACCCAGTTTCATCATGAAGAAAGGGCACCATAACATTCAGCATGGGGGGATGTCGTCGATGCATGGGGCCAACGCAACCATAGGAAACTCATCGTCGTCGTGTGCCTTTAATAACCTCAAAGCAAATCGGGATCTGCCATTGAGTGAGCTGGCTCCGGAATTCCAAGTGAATTGTTTCGCCAGTGCGAACGCTGACGCTGGATTCAATAACCACCCGAGCAGTGGTGCAGCAGCGTTCGACATCGACAAGAAGCAGGAATCCTGCGACGAATGGTTGTGCATACAGAACTTGATCTCAGAGAAGAAATCGGAACAGCAACACGCCCAGGGCTCTCGAGAGTGCAGCTCGACAAACCAATTAGCTGACATCTTTGAGAACGCCACGAGCCCGAAGGACTTGTCTGAGCTCTTCGAAAACGGAAAGGACCATCAGCAGGAGAGCACCCACCATCAGCACCACATCCAGCATCTCTCGGAGTACTTCAATCCGGAGTCGGTTGTGAATAAGTCCGTAGAAAACCGCCTGGAAGCGATGTTCGGCGAATCCCCTGTCGTAGACAAGGGCGAGACAACCCAGGATATGGTGGAGTCGGGCTTGGAGGAGCTATTCAGCGAGTCCCCGTCGCCAGCTGGAACTGCGAATTGCAATTCGATAAACGCACATCAGCACTTCAACTCGGCAGCTGCTGCAGCAGGAGGAAGCGGTATCACGTCTGAAAACAATTCGGACAAGACGCGGTCGTGGGCAAGTGATCTGATCGCCCCAACTGCCAGCTCTTCTCCTTACTTGCAAGCAGGTGCCACACGTCGTGCCCAGCAACAGCAGCCGCAGCAACAAAGCTCATGCAGTTTCATGGAGCAGCAGACACATCAAATTCAAATGTCCAACAACCCTCAATGGATGCAAACCATGGAGGCGCAGTTACATGAGTTCATGTCGAGCACCGTGCAGGAGCAGCACATGGTCAACGGAGCGACTGAAGCCGAAGGACGTAAACGTCCGTGGAACGGTGATATGCTGGACAGCTCACACCAGGACATGAAGAAAATGTGTTTCGTCGCTGGATCCAAGCCGGACGATCACCAGCTCGTGGATCCTGACTTGCTAAGCTTGCACGATCCCACGGGTGAGATAATGCGGCATACGACCAGCATACAGCACAACGCGGCGATAGCCAGCGACAATGGCACTGGTGGTTTTCAGCAAATGCTGAATCTCCACCAGCAACAACAGCAGCAGCAACACGCCCACTTCCATCGGCACCATCTGCAGCAGATGCATCATTCGCAGATACATGGAAGCGGTATTTTGGACGCCGCCGTGATGGGAATGGGAGGCACTGGTGCGGCGAATCTGAGTGGCGGCAGTAGCGGTAGTCTGTCGTCGAACTTTGATGACGACATCAGCCGCCATGTGCAGAACGCCATTGACAGCATCCTCAACCTTCAGAACAGCGAAGGCGACTCCCTCACCTTCCCATTGGACCACTCGATGGGATCGTTCTTGAGTGAGAGTATGCTCGAGCACAGTCAGCATCAGACATCTGCCGTTGTGAATTCACACTGCGCCCTCGCTGGCAGTGTACAGGATCCCTCGGATTGCCTGATCAGCGGCGGCGGTCCTAATGCAACCGGCGACAACAGCAACATGATGGTTGACTCGCCAACTTCATCCGTAATGTCTGGCTCAACAACCGGCGGCAGTGCGGGCGGCAGAACCGACGCTGTTGCAACCAGCGCGGGAGTGAACGACTTCAGTTGTGTAGCCGGCATCGACGATGCCGTCAAATCGATTATGACATCCTGACAGATGTCCGCTGCCAATGTCATAATGGAATTCAACGCGGCCGCCCTTTGAAAGCGTGAACGAGGGAAACGGGTATAAGAAAGGGGTGTTGCTTTATGATGTCTCATTCATTTTTCTTAAGTTCTAAAAAAATAACATGACCTTGCCTTTAAGGTGGTTTAGGGGTATTTTAAAAACAAATAAAACACACAAAATATAGATCAATTCTAATTCAAGTCTCAAACTCTACGTGTCGTGCTAGGTGTAAGTTCTAAATCAATGTCTTAGTTTAAAGCAGCGAAAAGATGGTTTTCTCTGTTCGTCTTGAAACGGTCTACTGTTTCTCGACGTCTGTAAATTTTACATGTGTACCTTGGGCTTTCAATCTGTTTGGTATTGTGAAATGGCGAGGTGGATGTGGAATAGGAAAGTCGTTTGGTGCGTGACCTCTAAACACACATTTCGTTTTTCGCAGGGAGCATTTCTACTCCGTCTTGTGATAGCTGATTGTGAAAAATGTTCGTCGAAAATACTATCCGTAGGTTTTCCAATCTATGTCTGCGGTATTTGTGAATAAAAGTAAAGCTCCGCGGTTCGTTTTGTATAGTCTCGTTCGAGAAGTTCATAGACATCCTTCGTGTGTGCATTAAGTCCAGACACTGGACCTGCTGGTGCATATAAACTGCAGAAAAGATGTGAATATAATGCGAATGTCTACCGACATTAAAATGTCGATAGTGAATCATTCAACATCGAGCCCCACGAAACTGAAAAGTACGTTCTTAAGTGTCTGCCACGAGTCGTCAGAGTTGTAATCTTCTTATTTCTTAACTGTTCTATTTCCTATTTATCAAGAGCGCGGTGAGCATGGTGAAGGTTAGCAGTGGTCAGGATACACATCGCTCATCGAGGTATTGAAGTCTTCACTTATGATCACTAATGACAGCACGTCATCTACAAGAGTACTTTCGTGTAAATATTTTTCTGTATTGTGAAATTCTTCTTCTTCGTGTGGCAATACAAACCTGTCCAGATAGTCCGATCTTTGTCCTGGGTGTGTCCAATTGCTCGCAAATTTACTTAAGTCCTCACCCATTTGTTGGCGATTGCTTAGTCGCGACATTCCAACCAACTAACATATGAGGAGGAATGAGACAACATTTATAGAATGTCTGCTTATTTCTCATTTTGTTCCGGCATTTACTGCACTATATGCGTTCGATGTTATTGCAGTAATCGCACATTAAAGGTTCTTCTTCTGCTGTTGAAGTTTTCGTAGGCATTTTTGGTACTCGAGTGCATTCTTCGTTTCGTTGTGACAAAAGCTCGTGGACGAGTATTCATTGTTTACTAAGCTAATGTAATTATCTTAGTCAACTGCAAATTGTCTGGTTATTTGGTAATTCTACATTTGGTCTTTGATTTGACATTAAATATTTGAACTCGAAAAACAAGACTTGTCCCCACAGGAACTTGAACGGTTCTGTCAAACGGTGAACAAAATTCTAGATCAACAACCTTCAGAGATATCGAAATTCCATGCAGTGCTTTATGAAGTGGCCGTGGTCTTTTCCGAGTAAATCCCTTTTTCAATGTCAATTAGTCCTTTCTTTGATTTATTTTAAATTTAGTCCGTGTAGTTTGATTTGGTTTTAAACCATAACCTGGCATCCTGTTCACTATAAGACGGTAATCACGCATTGTGTTAGCCAGTATTCATTGTCAAATTGTTTATTGATGCGAAACGACGAGGAACTAAATGACACGTCCGTGCTATCCACGCATGTCCTTTTTGTGCCATGTAATTAGAAGCGAGTTTCTTGTTGTCAGAATGGAGGGCGTTGGTAGATATTTCATACAAACTTAATTTATCATACGATTTGTAGGCAATTTGCAGACATTATAGAGGTCCTAGAGGGAAGAATGTTGGTTGATGTTGTGAACAGCAAATAGACGACAATCATCTCAGTCAATAGACAGCGGAAGTTGATTTCCCATAGGCCTCCTACTAGAAACTGAACGAAAACAGTTCAAATTAGTTCAATCTCCCAAGCATGTCTTCTCTCGGGAGGGAAGAATGCGAATCACTTGTTTGATGTTGTGAACAGAATAGATCCGCGACCACAATCATCTCAGTCAATAGACAGCGGAAGTTGATTTCCCATAGGACTCCTACTAGAAACTGAACGAAAACAGTTCAAATTAGTTCAATCTCTCAAAAAAAAACATGTCTTTTCTCTTGTATATTTAATCATTAGCCTTATTAACATTTTTAAAATGTTTCTATTTATAATTTAGTTGTTTCAAAAATTCAAAGTACGACCCCCCTTTCTGACTATACTCAAGTCCCTCGGGCAAGTCTGTCTGTACGAAACGTGTGTAAGAAACTAAAGTTGTATCAACACCTCTGTTGCATAACATTTTGTTCAAAGAAACAATTATGTAAATATAACAACACTCTTGACTGTATTTTATATTTTTATAAGCTTTGAATATCAAAAACCAAACCTAAACAAAAAAAAAAAAAGAAAACAAAACCGAATCCTTCTCTCTAAACACAGGAACCACTATAAAATCTTTATGTCTTTCTTTTTTTTTATAAAATAAACCATACCAAAACAGAAAAAACATACATAATCTTGTAAATATTGGGATCACAAGTACTCCTCATGATCGCATTAGAAAAACAAAACAAACAAAAAACCAACAATATTTATGTACGTACCACATACTTAAAAGTAACAAAAATTAAATGTATTTAAAATGAAAAGCAAAACTAAACAAAAAAAAAAAAAAAACATTACTATTTCAAGTTGTTTAACTCGTAAAAAGAAAATTGTATAGAAATAAAACTACACGTACTTTCAACTTATTCACACATAATTCAAACAAAAAGAGAAAAAATCCAACTAGAATAAAGGGAAATAAAATACAAAACAAAACGCAATAAAATCAGAATGGTTTGACTGTTTTCGTGTGACTTTAGTTTGATATGAAAATGTTGAAGACAAATGCAACGGGCCCGAAGTTTTTATCAAAAACAAAACACAACCAGAAACAGTGGACAACAGTTATCTTAATTACGTAATTTTTAGTAAGGGTAAATAGATTGTAAGTAAAGAAAATAAACCATCAGAAAAACCGTGTTATATAAATAATTTATTGAAGAAAAAAAAAAAAAAAAAAAAGAAAACAAACAAACATAAACAAATAACAAAAAGGAAGAAAAACAAAAAATTGATATCGAATTAGTCCAGTAAGTTTTATCATCTGTAAGACATTGAACACAATTAAATTAAAAATAAAAGCAAAAAAACAACAAAAAAAAAATTAATATAAATATATTACTAAGCGTAATTTAAACGATTAAGATTGAAACTTAAAAGCAAATAAACTCAAAAATAAAACAAAACAAAAAAATAACTAGTAAAATGTAAAATGTATTTAAATTCATATTTAGTGTACAATTATTATTAAAAAAAAAAAACAAAATAAGAAAAAAAAACAAAAAATATAGTATTTGTTCATTTTTTATTCGTTGTTTATATTATTTTATTTTATTTTTTTTTTTTTGATTTTACGATAATCCTTACTACCATTTAAATTTTGATTTGAAAGACAAAACAAAACCATTTAAGCTAGTAAGTGAAAGGAAGAGAAACACAAAATGAAATGAAATGATGATGATGATGAAAGAAGGAAGAAGGAGAACTGCAAATAAGAGAAAGAAAAAAAAAACAAATAACAGACACAGAAAAAAGAACTAAATTAAATTGTAGACTATATGATGGTATATTATTATAAATAGTGTTTTATAAATTAATATAAATGAAGAATCGCTACCGAAGGAAAAACAATTGATAATAACTACTATATATATTGAGATGATAATAAAGAAAATGGGGAAAAAATGTTTTAATTACTTATAGTTGGTAGTTTTGATTTGATTTGAACTCTTTCCTAGGTAATTCACTACAAGTGAAAAATGCGTAGTTAAAGCAATTATAAAATGTTTGAGAGCGAGCGCGGGAGGAGAGATAAACTGATTTACCTAGTGATTTTAAATTCCTTCTTACTTCATATTTAGTTATCTTTGTTTGTTTCTTTCATTGTTAAACTTTTACGCCTGCCCCCCTAAAACCAATTCTCTTAATTTGTATTTTATTTAATTTAATTTTTAGTTAATTTTGTCTTGTCGTCAATTCTAGATTTATTATGTAGTAGTTTATATTTTATATTTTAACTTTAATTTAAACCAAGAAACGTTATAAAATATACAAAGTCATGCTGAGACAACATATATACAAAACATTATTCTGGGTCTTATTATTTCCCTTTATTTGGTTTTCTTTTCGTTCATTGTGGTTGGAGTTTTACGGGGGAAGTTGATTTATGCCGAGAGAAATTTACCACCGAAGAATTCATTTTGTGCTGCTAAGCGTATGGATGCAGAGGAGCCTGAAACCATAGATCTCCTACTCTGCTCTGTCCATGAGAGTCGCCGATGAAGCCATACGCTCTCAGCTTGACTCCATTCCCATCCAGTATGACTGGAGCTATTCGCAATAGAATCGGATCTGTTTTATAACCTGCATATCGGACTGTAGCGTGCTGGCAAGTCGTACGTACTTACATCTAAGGGTCTACTCAGAACCAATTGGTTCTGATCGTTAGGGGAAATCAATCCGCGCGGTATCCCAACGGGCCTACTTTTGGCCTAAGTGCGGCTGCTTACTACAACCTAGCCTAACCTTAAGTGCAGTAAAAACGACATTAATTATGATTTAATTATTTGCTGAATTTTTGCTGTCGTAGAATTCAGATTCAGAGAGAATTAGGGGAAATATCTTGTGGAACATACCAGGCCGCACTAGAGGCACGATCTTCCAGGCGACTGTTTAATTATTCGTGTACGCTTACGGCGTTATTATGACGGATTGTGCCGTGAATGAGGCGTTTGTTGAGATTGAAAGGAAAGCGATTAAAAAATCGATTTGTACAATGAAAAAAACGAAGAAGATAGGGCGTACAATATCGACGTCTCGGACAAAGCGTAACAATGAGCGGCTATAACTCAAGGAAGTCAGGGACTTCGACTTCGTATAGTTTTACCCAGAGATTAAGTATTATGCCATCGGCTATATCTCTTGCCCCTTAACATTTTTGACAACAGTTTTTATTCCGTTTTCTGAAGCCAAATAGACCAATCCACAAATGAAGTATGATAGAGACACAGCACAGCGCAACTTCTACCTCTCTTGCCCCTTAAAGTTTGGACAACAATTTATTTATCGTTTTCTAAAGCCAAGTTGACCAAATACAGAACGGCATTTCCGTTATTTTGTGAATAACTGTCAAGAATTCATGAATAATTCGGGAAAAAGCCTCTGAAATTCGTCGATGTTCTAGGGGTCAATCAGCTGTGAAGTAGGGCATCTCTAAATACTTCATTTCTGGGCCAATCAGAAAACGGCATTCACGCTGCGAGAAGAACTGTCAAGAATTCGTGAATAACTGTGAAAAAGCCTCTTAAATTCGTCGATAGGCGAGGTTTCAATCACATGTGAAGTTGATTGACACCTATCCCTGGATTTAAGCGGGAGTTGCGAAGTTGTCTTCGCACATGAACTTTTTCACTGCAGCGCTCAGATGTATATCGCTACACTCACAAACGCGGTTTTTATGCGCCTTAACTTTGTCTTGGGCCGCAGCGTTGCTCTTCCCGTGGACTACCCATCCCAATAGCGTTTTTGTGGCAACTGGCTCATGAGGCTCTCCTTCTCTGGATTTAAGTGGGAGACACAGATCTGCTTTATTCACGCCAATTAGGAGGCGAGGGACTGCTCCATGAGAAGAGACCACTGGTAGGCCGCTCAGGTGATGGAATTTCTGCTGCAGTTACAGTGCATCGAGTGTCTGTGCTGGCAATCTGCAGCCTCTGTTCGGGATTTGACACCGGATATTTCGAAAGTTCACCACCTGCGAACTACTGTCCGCGGTCCATCTCAGGCATAACGGTTGGGGTTCGCCTCGTAGGTTCAGGGATCTCGCAATTTTCTCTTCCATGAGTGTCGCCGATGATCCGTCGTTGATGAAGGCATACGCTCTCAGCTTTATACACAGTATGACTGAAGCTATTCGCAATAGAATCGGATCTGTTTTGTAACCTGCAGTGAATGTTGACTGGCCCGCTGCTAACTCTCTCCGGTATGCCTTCGACGGTGTCATTATGTAGTAGGTGATAATGATTTCCACAGACGGCGGCCGACTTACAGCTGTGGTATTCGTGGCTGTTTAGACAGCGTCTACAGGGCTTGCGTCTACATCCTCCCATCTGGCTCCGCGATCCATTTCTAGGAAGCGCCTACATTCATGTACCCTTGAGCATTTTCCACTGCAGATCTTACATGTTTTCCCACCATTGTTATAGCTCTGAGTACTCTGCTCATATTCGGAGGAAGTTTGTCAACAAGCTCTTGCTGTAACACCGGGTTATTGAGAAAGTCGTCCGCCATGGGGCGATGAACAGAGGCCATTCAGCTGGGTTACCATCAAAGCTTAGAAGAGCTTGAATCGTCAGTTGCCGTGCTGCCAGTTGACTCCTGGTTGGGTTTTGGGTCGTGACTTCGTGAACCTTACCCCAAAGCATTTTGTTCTCTTTCCTGGCCACAATCAATGGCAACTTACCTCAATAAGGTCTTGGCCTAGTGAACACTTGCAAGGCCCTCGGCAAAGAAAGTCATGTCACTGAATGCGGCTCATGACATGCATCTTAGCTCTTATGGTGGTTGTTTTGTGTGCATGTCCGATCCTATCTCGGGGCAGTTATGATCTGATATCTGGCAAGTGAGGTCGTAATGGTGAGTCAATACCAGAAATGAAGTATGATAGAGATACCCAACTTCTACCTCTCTTGTCACTTAACAGAGAACAGCATTGGCGTTATTTCGTGAATAACTGTCAGAAATTCATGAATAGCTGTTAAAAAGCCTGTGAAATTCATAGCAAGGCTAGGTGTTAATCAGGTGTGAAGTTGGGCATCTCTACTCGAATCATAGTTCATTTCTGGTCAGAAATATAGTCTGCTTAATTTTATTTCTGTAGTGCGAGTAGTACTTTGTCTGTATTCTTTTGGCTTGTTTTACTAGCAGAGTCGGACTATGTTTGGCGCCCCTTCTTAAATGTTTGTAGCACAAGTCTTTTCCAGACTACCCAACCTCTTCAATGCGGTTGATTTTATTGAAAGGAACTCATCTGCCATACAAACAGACAAAATCGTACCAGATTGTTTTCTGTGTGTTTCACTGAACTTCTTTGTGGGTTTGTGACTGTTTTCCAAATATTTTCTCTTTATTCAGATGAAATGATAAAAGCGCAACTCACATGAACCATGGGTCCGGCAATGTTTACTGGTACGCAAAATGTGGGCCAGCCCTAAGGAGAATTTTGTTTTTAATCAAACATTTCCTTCCTTAGACTGGAAGGACGAGAAGGCGGTTCGATTTATGATGAAATCTGGCTTTTGTCGAAACGGAGACCACGTTTTTGTTCCGTGCTATGCCCACTTGGTAGTTTTCATGTCGCCGGACCTAAACATTTTACATATCGTATAGGCCGCTTAACAAATGTCTACCTAGCCTGCTTTCTCTAGCTACTGCAAGTGGTGGACAGACGCTTATGTAATGGAAGGTTGTCTTCTCTCCTTTCTCATTTGGATAACTCATACAAACGTCGGTTATAGTGCGCTCAAATTCTCCTTGCTCGAGGCAGGTGAGGTTCAATCCATCTGCAAATTGTGGCGAGAGTCGTATCTACTATTAAAATTAATTTGACTGCTTTGAGTGCTGAATAGGATGTCTCCTGACGTGATGGATCAACGGTTCTTTCAATTGTCCGGGATACCCTGTGCCAAAGGACCCAATAGTGGGTAAGTTTGCGCCCGACAGCTATCAGCTGTAAAAGTTTAATTGAATTGATGGTGTGTTCACAGCCTTTATGGACGCTTGTTGTTGAATTAAGAAGTTATTTGTAAAATTCATTGTTGGTAGGCCGCCGCGATGTAGCGGGATGGTGCGTCGACTCCTACTCTTAATTTACCAACTTTCTTAATTCTAGGCTAAAAGAGTAATAACTGTATAGAAAAAGCTTCTCAAACTCGGCCGTTCGGAGTCGGCATACAACTCTACGTCCCCTCATCCCTTCATGATAGAACAATAGCGCGCCCAACACGAGTGGTTGCTGAGAAGGTAAGCCCTGGCAACCTCAACGGGCTGTAGTGTCACCCATATTTTATTATACGTTACTAGACGATAGGGTTAGGTTTAAGAAAATCTATCATCTGCATGGCACGCATTATTTATTCTCATATTGGAAACTTACTCGTGTTTCCATTACTGACCCCAGACGTGGGGATCTCTGAAAGGATATGTAAACACCAACAATTTCCACAGACAACTGCTTTGTCCACTCACTATTTTTATTTTCTTACTCTCAGTTATCGCAATCGACACGTGCAATCGTATTCACCTGCTCGCCCAGTTCGCCAGAAGATCATCGAATGCACCCAGACGCATCGCAGGGCATGCACAAACCTGAACCAACCAGCGTTGGCAACCTTGATCGACCAGAGTGAGCTTAGATTTTAAGTGAATAAATATTGGCAGTTGTCAACGGGAGCCGCAACAGGCGATAGTAAATTATACCGTGATAAAACCTTTTTTATTTCAATCAAAACCAAACCAGTGGGCACAGAGGTTCTGTGCGGTTGAATATTTGTTGCCGAACCATACGCGACAATTGTTAACTCACTCCCGTTGAAGGTCAGTGTATTTATACAGCATGTGGAGATCTCGTTAGATCAGTGGCCAGTGTAGGGTACTCTTCATTATGTAATCTTACACTACACTATGTTGTGCAAGTCCGATATTGTCATAATACTTATTCTTCTACGGACGGCTGATCAATGGTAATCTATATTTCGTTCCCAGTCCTCACATTGCATTGTTTCCTTGCAGTACTTTCATTCAAAGAAAGCAATTGTGAATCTGTGGGAGTCTAAAGCCGTTTTGCGAAATTCACGAGCTGTATAAAGTCCACATCGAGCGCATGTTCACATTGTAAGCCACTGCTCCGGGTAAATCGGTTCTCTAATGCGGAGCTTTCGGAGATGAAGCTGAATTTCAGGCAGGTGGACCAAGACCCCTATTACGAGTGTCGACTATCGACCGAATCGCTTGTCGACAAATTTATCGACTGATATCACTTTTGGCATTGTGCAACACAGTCAATAGATACAGTGCTGTGTAAAACATTTGCAAACAACATACGAATAGAATTTTCACTGAAGTTACATTAATAAAAGTGACATAATTTTAAACGTCTTAAATGCTAAAAAGATAAACTTGGATTTTCATTAAACAACAAAAAATGCATTCAAAAGAAATCAAAATATAACATATCTGGCTTTGCCTGATCAAAAATATTTCCAAAACATAAAAATGTCGCAATATTTGATGGCAAAACCCTTATTTTTTATAACAGCCGAAGACCTTTTGGGCATTGAAGCAATTAAATTGTCAATCAAAGTTTTTGGAGTATCTCCCATTGTTGTCTTCACTCACTGAAAAGTTCAATTCAAGAACATCAAAAACATCAAGAACCAATTCTTCTTTTAACTATCTCCCATAAGTTCTCGCTCGGGTTGAGATCTGGTGATTGAGGAGGCCATTGTAAAACATTAAGCTTGTGTTCCACAATCCAACGTTTTACAAGCTTAGACGTGTGTTTGGGGTCATTGTCATGCTGAACCACCAAACAAGCGGCATCTCCCATTCGGCATACGGAAGAATGGTGGTATTCAAAATGACCTTGTAGTCTTCGGACACCATTACTCCCTCCACTCGCGGGTCGGATCGATACCAAACCATCACGACCACCGCCATGTCACACTGTCCCTTTAGTGTACTTCGGGTTAAGTCGCTCGCCTTTCGGTCTTCTCACGTGTTGCCTCCCATCAGATCCATGCAAATTAAGCTTAGATTCATCGGAAAATAAGACTGTTTTCCATTTCTGAAGACTCCCGTCCAAATGAGCCCGGGCAAAATTCAAGCGGGCCTTGTATGTATTTTACAATTTGAGAGCTAAAACATCTAATGTCAGTTCGTTTTTCAAAGAATATTGTTTTGTTTGCGTAAATATTGATGATTACATTTGAATAAAATATTGACTGCGGAGGGAGAAATTTCAATTGATGTGCATGCAATTGCATGCAAAATTAGGCGGTTAAAGGATACTTTCACCCTTTGGAAATATATGACAACATTAATGATTCTATTAATTTACCATAATTTAACGTTTATTTAAGAAAAACCTGTACAATGATAGTATTATTCAAAGTATTGCTCATCTGAAGCTATGACTTTTTGCCATCTTTCTGGAAATTTGTGGATCCCATCCCAAAAGAACTGCGCGGGCTTGGCAGCCAAGAATGAATCAAGCCCTTTTTTGATATTCTGCTCTGATGTGAACCGTATTTCAGTGAGGGCGTTCTCCATCGACCGGAACAAATGGTAGTCAGAAGGGGCAAGGTCTGGGCTATAAGGCGGGTGGGGTAAAACTTCCCATCCACTGTTTTCCAAATAGTTTGTGTAGCGTTGTCATGATGGGAAATTATTGCCTCGTGTCTGGTCGCATACTCCGGGCGTTTTTCGTCTACTGCTCTCTTCAAACGGATTAATTGTGTTCGGTAGCGTTGTCCACGGATGGTTTCACCCGGTTTAAGCAGTTCATGATTCAGCACACCCTTCTGTTCCCACCAAATACAGAGCATTACCTTCACGCCAAGTTTATTCGACTTTACTGTTGAATGGATCCATTTTCAGCACCAGTAACAATCCGACGCAAAAATGACTTCCTTTTGTAGCGTTACAACATCATTTCGGACATGCAAAACCGCCTTTCGACGTCTCTCGGCTTGAGTTCATGTGGAACCCAATTTCCTTGCCTTCGAATATATCCAGCTGCTTTCAAACGCTTTGAGATGGCTGCTTGAGTGACACCCAAAGATTCTGCGAGCTCTTCTTTAGCAACAATCTTCAAAGAGTAACGCTTCGAGTTCTTCATCTTCAAACTTTTTTGACTGTCCAGGACGTTCATCGTCTTCCAAGCCAAAATCACCAAAACGTGCAAACCACTTTTGGCACGTTCGCTCAGCTAGTTCACCAAAAACTTCCAGCAAAATACTATGACTTTTGGCAGCAGTTTTCTTCATATTCAAGTAATGAAGAAGAACTCCCCGCAAAAACACTTTTTCAGGCGCAAAGTTCGACATATTTGAGTGAACAAAAATTGTTGTTTACACTTCAAATGAATGACATATACCGAAATGACGTACAATGACAGTGGCTTTCATTCAAAGACCTTCTCGATGAAATAAAACCTCTGATGAAACCTGTGAAGATCAATATGTGCTTAATACCATCAAACTTGCGACAACTCTGTGATTATGAGCTCAAAATTAGTACCAAAATAGTGTCGGCAAAGAATTTTGCAAACGTGTTTTGTTAAAATAATTAATATATACTCATAGTCAAAAAAGTCTCCGTACAGGGGATTAATTGGTCAACAAATTAGCTTATTTTGGTAGGAATTAATAAAGAAAACACAGAAAGGGAAGATGGATTCATTCCCTTCCAAATTAAATCAAATTCCAAGAATTAGCGTCGCCTATGTGTACCGCTATAATAAGAATCCTCCTCTGCGATCAATTAGTCGAGTTTCCGTGCAGATGTTGTTCTTGTGTTTCATTTGGCAATGTAAAGTGTGTGATCCAGGATTATTTGGTTTATTGGTAAGTTTAAACATTTTTAATTGTATTTCAGCAATTATTTCGTTGTTTTTTTTTTGGAGGTGGAGTGCAAAAATAAACAAATCCCTTTGGCCAACAAGAAAATTATAATTGACCTGAGAAATGAAGGAAAGTCGCTGGGAGAAATTTCAAAAACTATTAAGAGACCCCGTTCTTCTATTCAGTACGTCTTGGAAAAATTCGAAGAAATAGAAACCATTCCCAACAAACTAAGATCTGGCCGTCCAGAAAAATGGTCGAAGAAAATCCTCGGCAAAGTGCCCCTGTAAATGCCGGTAAATTGAAAACCAATGATGGAATAGATGTGACTCTCCAGACTGTAAGATATGGTTACAATGGTCGAGTGAGCCAGAAGAAGCCATACATACGGAAAGCCAATATGAAGGCGAGCCTGCAGTATGCTAGTGAACATTTAGAAAAAGATAATTCTTTCTGGGATCAAGTGATATTTACTTTCAACGTATTTGGTTCAGATCAGAGATAAAAGAGGAAGAGATATGCGTCTTTCCAGTGGAAAACCCCCAGTCCACCACAGATTTTGACGGTTGTGCTCTTAAGTTACTCATACCAATTTATATTCACTAACACTTGTTAGGAGCATAAAGCAACGCAATGGTGTTAGGCGGGAGTAATAAGCATCGCTTAGCTCACACGTATTCACAGACTCCTGTCAGTGAAAAGGTTATAAAAAACGCTGTCAGATGAATCTGAGGGGCAAGAAACGTAGAAGTGGCACATCTCTTCCTCCATTATCTCTGGGCATTGGTCTGACCCGTACCCGTACTTCACTGTTGAATTTTCTCCTACAGATACCTTCGACGCAAACAGGACCAAAAATCGTAGACAGAACTTTTTTCTCTCGACATTACCAAGGACTTCTTCATTCGCTTTCGAAATCGTCCATGCCTCTGCGATATACAACGAGACTGGAATGATAAATGTCTTCAATGAATTCAATTTGGTCATTCGAGAGATGACTCTACTCAACAGCCACTTGACTCAAACGAAACATCGGCCGACAAGAGTTGTTCTCGGTAATGAGATTTGTTTGAATTATTGCGAAGCCGTGGTAGCCGTGGACTACCTCGAAGTTGTAGCTGTCCATTGTGACGCTCTGTCCAAGACGTCGATGTTGTATGTCCTATCTTCGTTCTGCCCTCATTCCCGTCTTAGTCGCTTCCGTCTCAATGTGAACAAAAGCACCATTGACGGCTCGCTGTGTTCAGCTAATCACGTCAAATGTTATCGTAAATGGAAACTGTTCTTCTGAACAATGCCAGGATAGACACTGCCACGTTCTGCCATGTGACTTCTTCATTCTTTAGAAGATCGCGCAAAACTCAAGCGCCAACAAAAGAGGCACGACCTTCTAAAGAATAAAGAAGTCACATGGCAGAGCGTCGCATTGTCTAAACTCTAAAACTATTTTAAATTCAAGATCTCCAGTTAATATCGCTAAATTCGATACCGAACTTGATGGAGCAGCGAGTGTTCTGCATCGTCATCCTGCGCAATGGAATGTCAAAACTAGACGTAGCGTTTTAGTTTTGTCTGTCTTGAAATCGACGATGGGTCTTTTCCATGGTCCTCTACCTTCTTCTATCTCCCTTACCCCTTTATTTTATCTGACAGCGCTTTTTATACGGTGTTGTTAATAGAGTACGTGTGAAATGCAAAGGTCATTCCACCACACTCTTATTCTTTACGGCTCAATGGCGACATGTACGAGGGGTAAAAATGGCCGAAGTTGGATGTCTCTATCCTCCATTTTCTCTGGTCATTGCTGTCGTGAAGCCGCACTGATATGGACCTATCCGATTATTTATACATAAACGGCTTTAGACGAGAACATACAAAGGCAGTGAAGATCTTATAGGGTTTAGGAGACTTATCCCTCTATAATAGGCGTGGATTGTCAATACATGTTATGTAGGAGGGAGGGGCACCTTTGAACGTGCGGTACCTAGGAACAGCACATATTTTTAGTTCTGTTCAAAGGTACCTCTACCTAATACACTTCGACGACAATTTGGTCTATCCATCCAATTCGGCAAGCGGTGAGCAGGATTAAAGTGAGTTTGTTATTCACAGGTTGACGTGGGAAATATCTGCCGCGATTATTCCACGTGCGTTTGTTTGACAAACCAATGGAAGACCAAATTCTAGTTCTCCATAAAGCCCTGAACTTACGTTTGATCAAACTGAAAATGTAAACGTTCCAACAACCAAATACATACAACCTTCATATATTTTGGAATTCCTTTTTATTTGACATTGCTTAGACTCAAAGAAAAACATGTTGTTACTTCAAAGTGGTTTAGATTGAGTTTAAAGACATTTTCGCTATAACAGTTATCGGGGTTATGGTCAGACATACAAAACAAGAAAATTAAAAACAAAATATTGCGCATAAGGTGGACGTATCTATGAACTAACCTAAAATTGTATTGCAAACATTGGACACATACAAATCAACAACATTTTCAATTGCATACACTTAAACTTAGTGCATCGATGTCGACACAATAACACAAATACACTTAAAAGGTAATACATCATTGTGTTAGATAATACAATTTACAATCTATTTAAAAAGACTTAAAGAATTAATTTAAACGATCATGTAATGAGTTACTTACGAACTAGGACAAAGAAGAAAATAAACGAGACGTTCTTTGATGTACACGCTCCCAGATATCCATTGCAGTTGAGATTTTTTATTTATAAATGAATGAAGCCGTAACACAAACCACTGACCGGAATAAACGGATGAGAGTGCATGCAAGTTTAACAACAGCGGCAGTGACTACTTTTGAGAACAAAATTACTTCGTCCGCTCAAAGAACAAGCAAGGCTGGTTAAACCAAACAAATACAACAGCGGCTTAATATTCTAATCGAGACTGTTAACAATTGTCATTTCTTGCGTAAGGAGATCTCATGACTTGAAAAAGATAAACAGCAGAAATCATGGAAATTTAAGGTTATACCAAGGTTGGTCTGTTAAGAAATGCCAGCATCTAACTTATCCCTTCTGCACGTGTTGAGACACATATGTCCCACTCAATGTCAGCAGAGTGCCAAACTAGTAACGCGTTTGAACAGGTCGACGCAAAATGATTGACGTAAGTTCACTGACTGCATTCCGGGTCTAAGGGGTTTACGCACAGAGACAAGCTTAGAATATAATCTTTCAAACGAAATGATTTCCACCCGACGGACGAACATAGCAGACATATTGGCCTTAGATAAAGTTTCACCTATTTTACAGAATGTCAATGTTCGTGAAAATGCTTTTGAATTTTAGACCAAACTGACGTAAAGAGAGAATATAGACGCTTATTTTTACCAGAAATGAAGTAAGCCCAACTTCTACCTCTAAACCGTCCCCCTTATAATTTTTGACAACCATTTTTTATATTGTTTTCTAAAGCCAAGCTGACCAATAAGAGAACGGCATTTACGTTATTTCGTGAATAACTGTCAAAAATTCATGAATAACCGTCAACATTTTCATGATTATCCGTCAAATTCGTCGATGGACTAGGGGTCAATCAGCTGTGAAGTTGGGTATCTCTATCATACTTCATTTGTGATTTCTACTTACTACACCAGTTACCTACGTTACGTAGCAGCTGCAGCTCAAAAAGTAGTACTGAGCACAGTTTTAAAAAAAGTAAATTGTGAAGTTTGACAAGCAGATTCGAATAGACAGGCAGATATCAGGAATAATGCTCTTATAGGGCATTGTTCATTCGAACGAATGAAGTGAAGGAAAATGCCACCCAACTGAGAACACACAAAATTAAAATTATTCCTGAAGGAACAGCTATGCAAACTCCATCATTGCTTAGGCAGTATTCGAAAAAAAAGACGCAACGAGACGGATTTTGACAGAAAGTCACAAAGAGCAATAAAACATTCCCGATCAAATAAGCCGCATGGGGCTCCATTCGCCCATGTCGACCGCACCGCATACTACATTAACAACTTCGTCTACTGACAAACATGATTTACTAAAGGGGTCGGGGATAAAGCACGCTCTTTCCGGGCAACTCGATCCTCCGCCACCGACTCTAACTCATCAGTAGTACAGTTACAGTAATACATCAACGACCTCCTCATGGATCTGCCAAGCGGTCGATTGTCGCACTAACAACTTAGTTAGGGAAACAGCTCTGGATGCTTTAGTAGATCAAGAGGTCAATGAAGAATAGAGTTATCTCTCGAGATAGAAAATTGGCTTTCTTCATTTCATCCAACTCCTGCTCAACGATGTAAATCGATGGACTGTATCAAAACAGCATGAAGAAGCTCATTCGTCACGTGTTTGAGGGAATGTACGTTTGTAAATGTACGAATCCTGTGCGACAAATCAATTGAAGTTGCTCGCATTCTGAGATAAAATACACAAGTGAAACCAATTTAATGTACACATCTCGAGATAGCCGGGCAAAAGATTGGAGAGGTTTGCTGGCAGATGGCCCCCAGATGAATGCTGGATGAAGGTGTTATAGTCTAAAGTGGACGTGGACCTGGAAGTAGGCGCTTTAGTCCGAGTGGGACCTGCTTCTGCAGGAACCACTCGTGATATTTTTGTTACTGTTCTCCCGCAAGTTGATATAATGTCAACGAATATAGTGAGAAGCTCTGGATTATTAAAGGTGCCAGTGTCGGGGATTTGTCACGCTACACACTGTCTTACATTGTATCAGGAAATTAATTTGAATAATAATAATATGGGTGGCGCTACAGCCCGTGGAGGGGCAGGGCCTAGCTTCGTGTTGGGGGCGCTATTGTTCTACCACGAGAGGATGAGGGTACATGGAGTTGTATGCCGACTCCGAACGGCCGAGTTGGACAAGCTTTTTCTATACAGTTATTACTCTTTCAGTATTGCCAGTGACTCGAATGAGGTGCAGCCTAGATTTATGAAAGTTGGTAAATTAGGGGTAGGAGTGGACCCACTACATCACGGCGACCTCCCAACAATGAATTTTACAAATATGAACACACCATCAATTCAATTGAACTTTTCCGTCTGAGGGATATAGCCGTCAGGCGCGAACTTACCCACTATTGGGTCCCGTGGCACATAGTGTTGAAATAAACCGATGATCCATCACGTCACGAGACACCCTATTCACCACTTAAAGCATTCAAATCAATTTTAATAGTAGATGTGACTCTCGCCACATTTCGCAGATGGATTGAACCTCACCTGTATCGAGCAAGGAGAATTGGAGCGCACTATAACCGACGTTTGTAAGAGTTATCCAAACAAGAAAGGAGAGAAGGCGACCCACCACTACATAAGCATCTGTCCACCACTTGCAGCAGCTAGAAAAAGCAGGCTAGGTAGACATTTGTTAAGCGGCCTATAAGATAGGTCAAACGTAAAGGTCCGGCGGCATGAAAACTACTAAGTGGGCATAGCACGGAACAAAAATGGGAACTACAGCCGTACGTGTGAGGGACACGATATCAATCGCGTGATATGAGAACTCTTTAAGTTGGATGGAGCATCAGAATGAACACAGATCAAGGTCTCTGGGTGGGCAGTTTTCCAAAACGCATCAGTTGCTATAACCTAACATAACCTAACCTAACCTATGTTAACCTATGTTAGGTTAGGTTGAAGTGGCTGACTGCAGCGCAAGGGACAACAGACACGACACACTTAGGCCAAGTATAGGCCCATTGTATTACCACGCGGATCTTGGGGTACCTATTCCGCAAACCAATTAGCGCTTTTAATACATCGAAGAAGAAGGCTGTGTAATATTGCTCAGTTCAGCCAGATTATCGAAAAAGTGGGCCCCCAGAAGTCTGAATCTACGGCACGAGAGAGCACTGCAGTTAACATGCTCTAACTCAACAGCAACGCGTGTACACAATTCTGTTTTACACGGTCTTTTACACGATATTACACGGTCTAGAAAAAAGAAAGTTTGATTCCGTTTTTGATTCGATTAGCGCGCCGATGATAGCGACTTGATTTCATTTTTTGTTTACTAATTTGCATTGTTGGATGTTCAACTTCTTGCCCTTTTTTTCCTATGCCCTTCATGTCTTTTCTTACACGGTATTGTCTGCAGCGTGCAAACCGTGTAAGAACAGAATTAGCTGTATACACGTGCCTACACGTGATTTAGTTGCTTAAGGTCGTATTCATTGCATGAGTTGGAAATTGTCATACTACAAAAACCCGATGACGAGCTGCCAAAGAAGGATTTATTCATGAACCACACCTCATCCCTTATGATTCGAATCAATTTTTCCTAGTTAAATATAAACGACAAGCAGCAGATGGTCAGTCTGATCACACTGACCAGCACATTGCAGACTAAGCAGATCTGCGTTACACTTAAGATCTGTATGAATATGTAAACACAATTTGCTTCCTCTTCGGAGCATTTCACTAACATGGAAACTGGTGCAGAGATTCCTCCGCTTTGCATTCTCAATTTTCTTCTTTGTTACATTTCGAGAATACGCATATATACGCGTTCGAGAATATGATACAAGTAAATGACTTATTCTAACTGAATCCGGCGGGTTTACATCGTTACTTGGCGCACGGTTTAGAGTCTCATTCAATGATTATCGCGTTACGTTCACACTTTCCGACCGGAGACTTGCCTACGAATATCATTTCATCTTAAAACATAAGGAATAACATTTTATTGACTAAAGTAAATTGAATAAGCTCATTCTCCAAATATTTACACTAAAGAACAATTCAAATAAGCTCCATTCTCTGTTGTCCATACTAAGCTCGTTTGCTTTCAGATCATCTAATCAAATTTAACTTAAAGCAGAATTGTCAACTGAAACAAGTGTCAATTCGCGTGTAGCCAGTCTCCGCGAGAAATTGCAATTTGCACTGCATTCTGAAGCAGCAAACTGGTGGTGCACTGAAATTGAATTGAATTGCGAAATTCTCCTACAAAACTGTTGTGTGTTGTGTTATTACACGTATAAATAATTTACATTCATACTCGATCGCAATGCAGCCATTGTTCCCTATCGTTCGGTTCTATTTACAAAGACCACGCACAACGGTCAAGCGGTTTAGTTCTTTCGAATCGGAAGTGGATGAGCTTCGGTGTTGAAGACGTACTTATCCAAGTCGATCTCATTGCGATCGTCACTAAAGAGGAGGTAAAAATATTTGAGGGTCTCGCCCAACCAAAAGCTCTCCATCAGATCCCGGACGCGGGTGTTTAGGACATTCTTGACATTTCCAATGGACGTGTATCCGTTGGCGACTTTGGTATGCTTCTCGAACGACTGGAATATGTTCCAGCCCATGTCTTGGTATGTGCGATTTCCGGTGATTGCGTAGAAATAGTACAGACTCTCGATGAATTCCGGCCGCAGGAGGTTGTGTGCATCGTTTGATCGCACCTGGATTTCGGGTTCATCGTCTTCGCTTGTTGAGAAGTATGTGATTTCTGGCGCCAGGCCGGTGGGCTGTTTCATGTATGTTTGATAGCAGGTCTCGAGCAGATCCCTGGCCAGGGTCAGATGTGATTCGGGCATTCCGAACTTGTGACCCAGAATCAGTGTTCCGGGGAAGTAGCACGTCAGATGATCCATTTTTGCCTTGAAATCCTTACCATTTATCAGTTCCCCGATGTAGACGTGCTGTTCCTTTGGAGTTTTACGCACCAGCCGTGATATGACCCCATCAACTGCACGCTTGTAGTCCACAATCAGGCTGTATCAGAATAGAGGTTTTATTAGGCATTTTCATTGCGTACGTGTGCACTTACAAGTCGTGAGCTTTGCGGCCGGTTTGAATCCATTGTTTCAGGAGGTATTCGTAGTAAGAATCTCCTCTGGCTCCCAAGGATATAGTCGCAAAGTTTCTAAACGTTCCTGTGTTCGCATTTATGAAGATTGGAACCAGTCCATCGGTCTTCTCTAGAGCATGAACCTTCTCATTTACTCGGTGAACGGCCTACGAAAGAAAGGGAATGAACAAATTTCATTATAAAGCAAGGCTAGGTTTCGTCATCAATTTCAAGAAAAACAAAATAACAATTTGGTGGTGGAAGTCTCATAAGCTGTCATAAAAAGAAAACATCGTAAACTGACGCGATAGTCACGGCATACATTTTCTTTTGGTGGCGTGCTATTACACAACCACGTGCACGGTAACGAATTTAACAATTAACGCCATTCAACACTAAATTCCTATAAAAACATAATGATGTCGTCTGTGATCGCCAGATATTTTCTCTCGCGGTAGAGGTCGGGATGGACTTGGGCCGGAAAGATGGAATTTGAGGCGGGAAGTTGTTCCTATTTTACCAAGTGTTCATATGTGGGCGCTTTGTGCCCCAGACGAAGACGATAACATTTTGTGATGACTAATATAAAGTTTATGGTGATGGGTTATGAGTTTATGGTGAAGATGCGCTAGCTGAGCGAACGTGCAAAAAGTGAATTTGGCTTGGAAAACGATGAACGTCCTGGGCAGTCAAAAAAGTTTGAAGATGAAGAACTCGAAGCATTACTCTTTGAAGATTGTTGCTAAACACAAGAGGAGCTCGCAGAATCTTTGGGTGTCACTCAAAAACAAGGAAATTGGGTTCCACATGAACTCAAGCCGAGAGACGTCGAAAGGCGGTTTTGCATGTCCGAAATGCTGCTGGAACGCCACAAAAGGAAGTCATTTTTGCATCGGATTGTTAGTGGTGCTGAATAATGGATTCATTACGACAACCCCAAGTGCAAAACAACATATGTGAAACCCGGCCAACAGACCAAATCAACGGCAAAGCCGAATTCCCATGGCGCGAAGGTAATGCTCTGTATTTGGTATTAAAACCGGGTGAAACCATCAATGGACAACGCTAGCGAACACAATTAATCCGTTTGAAGAGAGCAGTAGAAGAAAAACGCCCGGAATATGTGACCAGACACCTCGCACTGCTATTCCGGTTAAGAACTATTTGGAAAACAGTGGATAGGAAGTTTTAGCCCACCCGCCTTATAGCCCAGACCTTGCCACTTCTGACTACGATTTGTTCTGGTCGATGCAGAATGCTTTCACTTAAATACGGTTTACATCAGAACAGAATATCAAAAAAGGGCTTAATTCATTCTTGGCTGCCAAGCCGTCGCAGTTCTTTTGGGATGGGATCCACAAATTGCCAGAAAGATGGGAAAAAGTCAGAGCTTCAGATGGGCAATACTTTGAATAATACTATTATTGTACAGGTTTTTCTTAAATAAACGTTAAAATTTGGGAAAAAACCGCACGAATTAAAATATATACCCATTTTTTTTTAATACAACAGCAGAGCGGCTCCAAAACCATTCTGAGCTATCTGTGAAAATGGTGGAACATAGCTGGCTTCTGATATTACTGAGTCAGCTGTTAATACTCAGGAGAGATATCATAGTAAGCCTCGTCTTCAATTCCCACACTCATTTACAATGACATCGCAGCTGCCAGCTCTTTAGACAAAGCACGTACAGATTCCAATATGTCGCCACCTGTACTTGAGAGCGTTGATTTCACCATGGGACAAATCCACTTCCGCACTCGTACAGTTGCAAGAGTACTTAAAGATCTCGACGTGCACAAGTCCGCTGGCCCGCATGTTATTCCCCCTATTCTTCTGAAGAGTTGTTCTTCTGTGCGGGCAAAACCACTGCGTAAGCTTTTTCATCTATCCTACTCTTCAGGTCTCTTGCCGAGCGGATGAAAAACAGCATTTGTCCAGCCCGTCCCTAAAAAGGGCGAATCTTCGTCACCCACCTCGTACCGACCCATAGCACTCACGTCCCTTCCGTCTAAGGTCATGGAACCGCGGAAGCTTCTTAATGACCGGCAGCATGGTTTTCGCAGCAACAGGTCCACTGGTGATCTGATGGCATATCTCATCGAAAAGTGGAACCAATCTTTGCACAATGCAGGCGAAAGCAAGATCGTTGCGCTTGATATTTGCTTGACGAAGGCATTTGACAGAGCTTTGCATCAAGTTCTCTTGTCGAAAATGCGTGCCTATGGTGTCGATGAATCTCTTCATCAATGGATTAGAAATTACCTTTCGAACCGTTCAACTCAAGTTGTTGCGGATGGGTTCAAGTCTGATATCCACCAAATAAACGCTGGTGTTCCCTAAGGCTCTGTCCTGTCTCCGACACTCTTTCTCATTTTTATAAATGATCTCTTGTCTGCTACTTCTAATCCAATCCATTCCTTTGCTGATGACAGCACCCTCAGCTTTTCATATTCGTTCCAAGACTCACGACCCAGCCGTTCGGCCGTAGAATTGGAACGGCAGCGTATGATAAGCACATTGAATTCCGATCTTGACAGCATAATCAATTGGGGAAAGAACAACCGTGTGGAGTTCAATGCCTCAAAAACTCAATGCTGCCTGCTGTCACTCAAGCGAACCTTTTTTAATTAGCCATTTTCTATGAATGGCACCTGAAACCGGAAAGCTTTTCATCCTTTTTATGTGTATCAACACAACACTTAGTTGGAACGATCACATATTTGAGGTCGCTAAAAATGCTGCGAAATGTTTAGGTTTCCTCAATCGATGCAAGAAATACTTCACCGCTTCTGATTTGGCTTTGATTTATAAGTCGTATATGGTCTGGTCTGATGCCCCCAAAACCACCCTGCACCGACTAGATAGGATCCAAAAGCGAGCGATAAAACTTATAGGAGACAACAATATCACAGAGTCATTAGACTCGCTCGATCATCGACGTACCGTGTCGTCTTTATCCGTATTTTATCGCTATTTTGACAAAAGATGCTCAAGTGAGCTTGCCAACTACATTTCTCCTCTCCATGAATTCATCCGCAATACCCGTCTCGCCGGGAATGCTCATCAGTTTACCCTTAAGCCTACTTTCAGACGCACAGTTAAATGCAGAGACTCGTTCATCAGCAGCACGACACGAATATGGAATACTCTTCCCAGCCCAATATTTCCCCCAGAATACAATCCGCAGATATTTAAAACCAATGTGCACAGGTACCTCATCTCCCTCTGCACCTTCGGCCCATGCTGTGTCTTGAACCCGGACACTTAAGGGTACTAACAACACTTGAGCGCGCGCAAATTATAAAAAAAAAAATAAGCTGTCATTCATTACCACGGAATTTTAAAAATTAAGTGCTAACATGGTCTGCCTCTCGGGGCGTAGTAAATCCGGAAGAGCACTGAAGTTAACAATCAATCACCTTATTTCAGTGATGGGGTGAGCGTGTGACCATCCAACGAGCTTCATCAGCCTGGTCAGCTATGATATGGGCATCGTCGTAGATCCACCTACCCCATGGCAGCTAAACGTTTTCACCGGACTTGTGGGAACCAACAAACGTGAAACATAACTATTAATTTAGCAAAGACTTGACCTAATTCGGGGGATGTAGGGCCGCAACTCCGAATTCACCACCGTACACGGTTCTGGGTAATCTGCAATATTTCTCCCTAGTTTTTGCCTTGTTCTTTTGTCTCCTTTCCAACAGACCTCTTCCACGTTATATTAGACCTTTCTATTTTCCTAATTCCTTGGCGTTTCCACTCTAGGACATGACGCCAGGACTCTAGGACTCATATCCACGATCTACGTTTCCTTGATGGCCTCTCCAATAAGGTTTTCATTCGCTCTTCTCAATAGATCTTCTTTGTTGTTGTTAAAAAGTCTGCGGAGACAGACTGCTACTTGCTAGTTACCGCCTTAGTAACTTTCCATGTCATGCAACCACAATACGTAGTCTCCATGATTTTAAATAAATCTATTGGAGACACAAGCAACCATGTCCACACATGCATCGTGTCACAGAATCCTAATTTTACTCTCATGCCATGCTCTCTGGAAAAGTTGGATATCAGTTTTGACGTTTTTCCTATACGTGCACGATTTTGTTGGAATAAAGTGGTGAAAAAGACTCCTAAGATTGCCGTTCTGCGACTTGCTGGGATCGCACGAATTTTACACTGTTGCTACTTTTCCGAAGCTGTCCTATTTTTCTTTAGCTTGCTTGCAGCTCACGCAAAACTCAAATCCGTCGTGGGGTCGTCCACCATATTGTCTATGTTCGTAGCTGACACAACCACCAGGGCTATTCCCTGGTTGTAAAGACCTGTCAAAACTTAAAGACAACAACGAGAATAGATCACAATGACCTGTCAAAACTTAAAACGCATAACAAGGCATGATTGGCTTTATTTCTCCTCCTTTGTTCATCGTCAACCCGTCGCAGAAGCATCAGGCAGCAATTAGTAATTTATCATTGAAATGAATGCCTTATTAATTGCTTAACGATTGCATCAGTTGCCATTGCATAATGTCTAATACCTCGTGTGCCATTCTAGAGAGTTCCTATTTCCGTTGAAACAGTCTTCAACAATGACTAATGTGTTTGTTCTTTAAAACGATGTTTTCCGTTTCAGGTCGCTAAACCTATACGATATACTGTGTTACCGTAAGGGTTATAGGAACCCATTTTAAGTAACTTACAGATCAAAAACGGAATGCAGAAAATTAGATAATTGCATAAACAACATTCCACCAAAAGCATAAGGGGTACATTCAACTGCAGTCGTCAGGGTTGTCTCTTCGTAATTTACACTTCCGAAGTGCACTTGAACCTCACCCAACAAGTGAAAGTATTGCCACACTGATAAAGAAGCAAATCATTCTATTTGATCAGCAAATATTAATCAAACAACAGTCCGACCAGGTAATCAGTCGGCGTATGCAAACAAATCAACTATTTGCTCAGTCCAAACATTGTGTCATTCTCACCTCTTCGTATATTTTATTTCCCGTGCTTCGGCTCAAGTCGCGGAACTCCAGTTGCAGTGTTGTCACCTCACTCGTTGAACTGTCCGGTGACCATTTCGGTGAATGCGCCGACATTGACGCAAGGTTTACGTCGGAATATGGAATACCAGACGGGGACAGGAAACATGGAAGCAGTCGATTGCCCAGTTCGATCTTGATAGAAACAAAAAGAAAGTAAATTCAATTCACAATTGTCGTTCAGAGAGGCATTCATGTCGTACAGATTTTTTGAGGAACATCTTATCACCGCTCAAGTGGTATGGGGTTAATAGGCCACCCAGTACCCGGATGGTGACTTCAAAGAGATTAACATCACGATTGATGTCGAAATTGAGGAACTTGTCAACCCATTCACGTGCTTCGTCGAATTCTGAAAATGGAATAGCTTTGATTCATCCGCCGAACGGTATGTGTTTTCATTTTTCAATTACCTTCCCGCAGGTTCATGATGTACATCGTGTCCAACGAGTCCACAATTGTTAGGCCCAGGCCGAACCAATCATGTGAACCCATTGAGATTGGCTTCAGATTATCATGACCCCATGCGTACTCTTTGTAGCCCTTCCAGGAGTGCTTGAACGCAGCCACAACCTGTCGCTGTCGGTCATTTGTGGGTCCCGTGAACTCGACTGGGGTAAGATCTGTGGTCTCGTCCAGGTTATTGACGAAATCATCAATTCCACTTTCTTGTGGGAAATTGGAAAGAACATCTTTTGGCTCATCCCCGACGTTTGGTGGATCCGCTTCTTCCACTTTTATGGGTTGTATCAGAAGATTGTTGTTGACCGCTGCTGTTGGAAGTGACTCGGTTTTTTGTTTTGATGTATCTGGTGGCGTATCGGCTTGGTGACGCTTCTTCAGTTGGACTTTATGCTGAAAGTGAACAGAGAAGACATGGACATTAATTGATAACCTCGTATGTAACGTGAACTGTGTATGGTTTGTAGGTTATCAGTTTCAAGTTTCGGTTCACAGATGTTCACATATGTACAGGCCGGGGCCTCATTTTAGAGATGTGAAGAGTGTATTTCTGGTTCATTAGGTGAAAAGTTTCCAACAAAAATAATTGATCAAGTGTAGCGTAGGAAATGTCACGACAATTAGGAACTGATAGTGAAACTGGTTGTATATGGGGTATCAGGGAAATACACGGCGGTCGATAAGCGTTGAGTGACTTTAAATGGGGTTCAGATGGAACTTCTTTCCAGCAAAGTTTAATTAACTGCTTCACTTTGTGATACTCTTGGACAATCGTTCTTGAGTGAGGTCCATGAAGGCACACCAGTACCGAACACCAGTACGAACTTGTTAATAGAACACACACAGCCTCCATTACTGCAAACAGTGCCACAGTGGAGTTTATAAATGATGTAAGGTATGTGGTGGATTGAAGCATTGGCAATTGGCCCTCCTGCGGAGAATATGTCCCCTTGCTACCCTTTGATTGTTGTACCATTTTAGTAGCCTATGGGTTTGGAACTCACAACAGTCGAAAAGGCGGGTGTTAAGGTTTAATCAAGTCACACGTTGCAGTACATGCGTCTGGGTCAAGTGATTTTAGTAATGTCTGCAATGTTGTGTTGTGGGAGACAACTATGGTGTTTTGTAGCCATTCTTGGCACTTTTGTCGGCGATATTCGTTGTCCGTGATAGCTTGGGTCCAATATTAATGTCAATCCAATAATAATGAATTGAAGATGAAGCAGGTTGCGAAAAGGTTATAGGTTAGGTTTTTGTTGTTAAAGTCTGTATCAAAGACGAGACACTTATTGTTGTACCGTTTTATTTGGAGGCTTGTTCAACAGATGCTTTAGCGAATCTGAAAAGTGGAAAAATGCTGTGACATGATGGACGTGGATTACAAGTGTTCCATATCTCAACTGACTGACTGGGGAGAAGTGTCTGCTTTTTAGAACGTTTGTAACCTCACTAGATGGAATGTATTGGAAATCAGTCTCAGTTAGGCAAATCTGATTTATCATAAGTCTTTGATTCTAGGCTTGGACATTGAACTGGATGTCAGCTACATTGATACTCATAGTGTTTGGCAGGTAGCGCGCCGATACCAATCAGTTTTGAAACTACATTATAAACTCGGGTTACGCAACTAATAGAAATTACGGCGTTTGAAATAACCGAGGTTGTTGCACTTACTGGGTCACACTTTTTTGTATAAGAAACGGTAGTCAAATGTCTATATTTCTATGTTGAAGGATCGAAGGGCAACTTCGGTTTTAACATTTGATAAAATGGGGACCGGGGCAGCTTCACCTTCTTCACTTTCCTTTGTGCTTTCAATCTCCGCCGGATCCTCACAATTTGCAGAGGACTCAACGAGTTCGTCAATCCAATCAGTGCTATCTTCAATCGAGTTGCAAATATTGAGAACAATTTCATCAAGCAGATTGGAAACGGACGATCCCAATTACTCTTGGTAGGCACTCAAATATGCCAACATTTCTTGATAGTAAAGGGTGATTTTTTAGCTATTATCTTTTCGGCAACACTGGTTTAAACAGTTGACGCACGTTTCGTGTTTTGTTCCACTGTCAAACATCTTCAGTTTGGTCTATAATTTAACGATGAATCGTCTTACAAACGAACAACGCTTGCAAGTTATTGAATTTTATTATCAAAATGCGTGCTCTGTTAAGAAAGTTCATCGCGCGCTTCTTCAGCGACGAAGCTCATTTTTGGCTCAATGGATACGTAAATAAGCAGAATTGTGGATTTTGGAGTGAATATCAGCCAGAAGCATTGCAAGAGCTACCAATGCATCCAGAAAAAGTCACAGTTTGGTGCGGTATATGGGCTGGTGGCATTATTGGACCGTACTTCTTCAAAGATGATGCGAATCGTAACGTAACTGTGAATGGTGAGCGCTACCGTGAGATGATATCCAACTTTTTTTTGCCCAAAATGCAAGAGTTTGACTTGCATGACATGTGCTTTCAACAAGACGGTGCCACATGCCACACAGCACGCGCAACAATGGACTTACTGAGAGGCGAGTTCGGTGAACATTTTATTTCACGTTCGGGACCGGTCAATTGACCGCATAGAGCGTGCGATTTAACGCCTTTGGACTACTTTTTGTGGGGCTATGTTAAAGCTCATGTCTATACAGACAAGCCCGCTTCAATTGACGCATTGGAAGACAACATTGAAGCATTTATTCGTGAGATACCGGCCGAAATGTTGGAAAGAGTATGCCAAAATTGGACTAAGCGGATGGAGCATTTGAGGCGCAGTCAAGGTCAACATTTGCATGAAATAATCTTCAAACATTAAATTATAAGGACCGTACTATCGATTCCAATAAAGATTTCATGCATTTTTCCGAATTTTATGTGTTTTTTTTTTTGAAAAACTTTTCTATAGCTTTTAAAAAATGACCCTTTACAAAGGAAAAAGATAACTTTCCCTCCACTGATCAGGCATTGGATCGCCTCTCATGAGTTTGGAAATAAAAATCTTGAGCCATTTGAACCCGATGTCTCCCATTTTTCCCCAGAACTCAGAGGGTATCTCGTCCGGCCCAACCGCTCTTCGTTTTTTGGAGGCTTTGACCGCCTTTCCAACCTCTTCGGCAGTAACGACAGAGCAAAGACATCTCTAAAAACATATTTTCCAAAAAGAAACTGAATGAATTGTGTTTTTTTTTTGTCTTTTTAAGTTCCAATGATAATTTAAGAAAAAAAATTAAAATAAATGAAAAAAAAAAACTTACATCTTTGGTTAAAAATATTCTTTCTAATTAGTTGTCAACGGCTGTAAGTTCAAGATGTCGTATACGTATGTACGTCATTAAGGGACACCGGATGTTCATAAGGTTCACGTACACTCACGACATTCGAAAATACTGGTGGATTTTATTGTTAAACATCGTGTGTTCGGCTAGACGCGCTGTTGGCTGTATTCAGTCGAGTGGCAAAAAGATCCTTGCCGGACACAGCAGAGTGAAGCTCGGTCAAAAGGGGACAAAAGGTGACATAAGATGATTGCAGGCAACGAGTCTAAAGATGAGCACTCCAGGGCTGGCTCGGAATCGGCGTTTAAAGGTACTGAACCGTACCGTAACGTCAATTGGGACGCGCTGTTGGCTGTATTGAGTCTAGTGGGAAAAATATCCTTGCCGGACACAGCAGACTGAAGCTCGGTCAAAAGGGGACAAAAGGTGACATAAGGGGATTGCAGGCAACGAATCTCGGCTCGGAATCTGCGTTTATAGGTACTGAACCGTACCGTAATGTCAATTGGGCAGCAGCTAACGAATGGAAAACCACCGGGCAGAGCACAGGACAAATGGGGCTGGTCTAAGGCAATCCGAACTATTTATCAGGCTTTATTCCTATGAGGAAATCCTCTGCCACGACAAGGAAACTATAGGAATGCTAAAGAGCTTTCTCTTTATCCAGGCTACCTTCGTAATATGAATCTATGTCACGGCAAGGTTTGTCAGCTTTGCCTGGAAGAGGATGAGACATCCGAGCACATTTTGTGTGAATCCAGCACACACTAATTTCTGTATACGACCTTCCATCACTTCAGTGGAACTAAAGAAATCCACTGCAACGGAAATACTATACTTCTAAGGGAAGAAGCACGTCTTTTGGGTTATCTCCAACCATTCTATCCAATAGATATCTTCAAGTCGCGGTTTAGTTGATTGAGAGGATAAGACCGACGAGTATCCAGTGCCTAAAATTTGAATGTTTTTGCTGCGAAGAGCAAGTCGTACAATACAGTCCTACAATGAAGCACAAGATGCCAATGAAGGGGAATGAAGCAGCAATTTTATGAGAGATATGCCCTGGAAACTTGGCCTATCACATTATCTATGAAAAAACTACAGAACCAGAAACCAGAAATGCAGCCAACACTCATCGACAGCCAAACTATCCAAGGAAGATTCAAACTCAGAGTTTTCAATTTGTTTTCTTCCCTGACTTGCACTAACAATGACTTGTAAGTTAAACAAGTACTATTTCAAAAGAAATTAAGTATTTACTTATTCAGTAGTATAACAGCATGGCTAGCATAGCTTAAAATCCAGCAGCCAGAATGGCTGGCGTTCTAAGCAGGATGCATGCATATGGACGTCCGAAGTGCAGAATTGTCTCCAAGTCAGCTATTGGGCTGGCGTTAAATGCACTCATGCGAGTCTCTGTATCTGAGTCAAAGCAATAGACACATGTTTACATGAGCATGTTTTTCCAGAGCTTTGTCCATGTCTCCTGGCGAAAATACTAGTGCTTAAGATAACAGGAAGACCGACTCTGCATTGCTTAGCTAAGGACAGTCTTAATCGTTCTTTTCGACTGGCACTACATTCCGGGACGGGCCTGGGGCTCAATCCCATGCATATTATTTTGTTACTTATGCCGCACTCCCAGATGGTTAAGATGCCTTTCAACTTGTGTGCTTCGCCGTATGTGTCTCCTGGGAAATGGAGCGTCTTTGAAGTCTATTTCGGGCATGCAGGTGTCGTTAAACGAGCAAATGTTGATGGATATGAGTTTTTATAATATCTGGGAATTCCTCCCAATCGAAAGAAAATTTATTTTGAATTTCGACGACATTCATGTGGACACTAGCGCAACTGAATTGAGATTTCTAGGACCACCTCCTGTGCGAGACAGTACCTATTCTTAGGCATTTTATTTCCAACCATAAATAAGAGCAATCACAAGTGAGATTATAAAACATTAACATTTTACGGATTGCGAATGCTCTCTCTCTCTTCAGATATTCAGGATCCTCACAGTTTCATCGCATTAGAGCAGATATTCGAGAGGGATCTCAACAACTTGTAACGGGAAACGACATCTCCCACTGTCAGAATTCTGAACAAACAGGAGTTCTGATGTCGCATTGGTGGCATTGGCGCCCACCCATCAAAGAGGTAGTGGAACAACAATAGTCTACCTACCAGGGCGAGTGTAAGCAAAAGGCACATGCACGGGGCATACAAAAAGTGCTGCATCTCTTGCACCCAGGATATAGTGGATTTCTTTGAGCAGCAATTCGAACAGTTAATCACTGGGCACGATCAGGGGAGAGTGATAGGGTAACAAATGAAATGACAACTCTGGTCAGTGAAGTAGACTATAGCCTAAGACGTCCAAACAAAAATCCAAGAAAAGACTAGCAAATCGATATGCAGCATCTGTTTGCATATTTTAGTCATTACTCGATGCGATGCCCAATTTCAGGATAGCAGGCAATTTGAGCCAGTTGGCGGAAGTACTTATCAACTGTTCGAAACCCGCACTGGCAAGGAGATTCTGATTTCATCTAGCAGTGCAGAGCAGTGCAGACAGTTTTGACGGCTGCTGTACTAATGGAGGTGACGGAGGAGGAGGACTTTTTGCACAAATCAATCCAGCCGTTGGGTTACGATGTGCGATGAAAGTAAATGGAGGTGAATACTTACATAAATACGAACACTGCACTAATATGTGAACGCACGTTCAAGTGGGTTCTCGAATCACGTCCTCCTGGATAGAGGCGAACTTTGAACCGCACGCAAGACAGACAACGGATGTATTTAAACAATTTAAGCAATTTTTTATGCCGAATCTTAGAGCCCTCGTCATAAAAGGAATTCACTCTAGACCTCTAGACTAGGTCTGTCACTTCTGTAGAAGCTGTAGAGACGCGGATGAGGAAGAAACCATTGAACATCTGCTGTGTAGCCGCAGTGCACTTTTCCCGCAGCTTCAAACATCTGGAGCTAGGTATGTAAGGGTAGGGAAGTTGGCTGCTAGCGAAAACCAGCACACTTAGACCATGTTGGTTCATTGTGATAACTCTGGGTATCCAGCCTACTAACACCGATCGACCAGTCCATTGATAGTGCTGTTAATTTGATCCCAACGACAAATGGTGACTGGACACGATTTGGAAACCAGATAAAAGCGAATTAAATTTACCTTCACTGGGAACCGGGGACCTCACTAACCAAGGGCAGACACTTAACCAACTGCGCCATCCAGTCATCATCTGCAGGCCCACTAGGTCGAGGCCCCACTGGCTGAACTACGCAACGCAAGAGGCAGCCATCGCCGTCGCTTTACCAAATAGTGGGTTTGCGGTTGCTGAAAAGCACTGGCCCAGACCCTGTACGGGCTATAGCGCCAACCATATAATTGCTTTGCGAAATTCGTATACACAGATCCGCGTGGCCTATGTTGGTCTGACTGTCTTTCCGTGCAGCCACTTCAACCTAACCTAACTCAGAATAGCAAATACCACATCCATCCAGCCCAGTGTACATAGCTGTCGTATGAATTTTAAGTCTACTGTGGAGTTGTTGCACATTTATACTATAAAGGGTCATCCATGATTTGCATAAAGCATCGACAGACTGCAACCATGCTCTCAACAACTTCTGGCTTTACACTCTTTCTTTTTGAACTAAATGTGTGTATATTTTAAAGCAATGAATTTGTACATGAATGTCTTCCAACCAAGAATGTTATCACAGCATAATGGCTTATCATTTGTAGAAGGCTTATATGGACTCAAACTATTTCATTAGTTTTCCACCGACATGGATTAAGACGACCTTACTGTCACTGCCATATGATTGCAAGTCAAGTACTCGAGTCAACGCCGCAAGCCAACAACCACTTACCAAAGTGATTTGCTCGGTTTGATTTATAATGAATTGAAGTCCACGTATTCGATCATCATAAAAAGTGGATAGCATCTGTTCAAGCAGCATAACAAACAACTGTGAATTCTGTTTCATGCATGTACATCCACGTTTACATTTGGTAACCAATCAAATATTTATTCATCATACTGCAATCGATGTGTGTGCTCCCTATCTCCCGATTAGATAAACATTGCTCAAGTGCTTCATAAGACAGCCAATCGTGTTAATACACCATTATCGGTGCACTTGCTAGGAAAGCCTTTTGATTCGTCGGAAACGACGTGGGAACATCGTTTATTTATCGCCCAGCGCATGGCACTAATGACAAATTTGAAACCAATGCTATTCAAATTTCTCGGTGTGACCTTATTTTCAAACAACAAACAAAGGGGGCAACGTATCGATTAACCCTCTCACATGCGATACTTACATCTTTGAATGGCGCCACATTTATGTGACCAATTCCAACCGCAGCATTGCCACCAGCCGATCCAATTCCTCCAGCATCCGCTGGCAATGAATCGTTCGCACTCTCCGAGATTATTTGATCACCAGGCAGAAAGAGAACCAATGTTATACACAATCCGGATATTGTGAGAATTATGAGATTCCTTTGACACCGAGGTAGTTGATTCCAAATCTGAAAACGTTTTCAACTCATTAGGTACTTATTTTGTGTGTGTTTCCCCAAAGTATGTGTGGATGTGATGCGAGGTTGTTTGATCTTGTTTTGTGTGCAAAAAATATATGCGAAAAGATGAAAATAATTTACTCACCCGGCGAAAGCTTTTTCGTTGTTGCGAATTCCTTGAAATATCAATGCCAGTGCTGGCGCCGCCAGATACCGGCAGAGTAAGGGAAATGTGATCGCTTTTCTCCAGCATTTCTCATATGTGCACATATAAGTATGTATGTGCGTGATATGTGGTGATGTACTTTGTGGAATAAAAGATTCAATTGTTTATTGAAAGAGTTTTCACCAGAGCATTGTGTGATTGGTTGCAATGAGTTTGATGTTCGTTGTTTTTCGTGCTTCAACTGCGCTCCTAGGTATGTATTAACTTGTATGGCAGTGAATTTTGACTGAGAAATATTTTCTGAGAGAGAAACCAAATGGCTATTGGGGGCAAATGAACTTATTTTCGTGAAACATTTAATTTTCCACACAGCAGTACCAGAGAAAACACAACCGACCTTTGTGGAGATTTTCCCCTACTGAAATTTCATGCAAAACGTAAGAGAATGTCAAGTGAAACGTAATGATGTGGAAGTTTGGAAGTGACTGCTGCTTGACAGGAAATTACCAACGACATCAGTGGCTGTCAAAGTTGATGTTCATATAAATTTAGTTTGAGATGGTTTTTAATGGACTTGTTGTCCATTGTTTTAGATTTTAATTTTTTGAGGCGTGTGCCAACTTACGAAATAGAGCTTGAGATGAAATATTTTGCATTTTGAAAGAATATTATTAAATTCGTTCAGAGCGGCTTGGGAACGTTGACTGGCGAACAGAATCGAATGTTTTCCTTTTAAAAATGTGGTTAAAAGAGTGAACATCAGTTATGCACTAAGTCAGCTGTTATCATGGGTGCCAGACTTAGCGCCTTGTTGCCTCTCATTTTCATCGTATACGTGGACGTGGATGGTCAGTGACGTTTTGCTAAGGTTTGGTAGAAATCGCGAAACCTCCGGCATTCTGAAAGGTATTTCATTTAACGCATGGGTTGTGTTGGCTCTGAAGGCTGTGGTTTGTGGCTTTTTCGCAGAGACCTGCGACATCAGAAAACCTCACAAGAAAAAGTCAAATCGCACGTTAGTTCACATCATCTCCACGTGAGTTTGCTCTCGAAACGCTTGTGCAGAATTTCCAATGTGTCGTGAGCTGTCCGGCCCGTAGCGCCGTCTTGTTGAATCCACATGCCATATTACACAATTCAGTCCAAAAGAATCGCCGTTGACGGCCATTGATTGGACGAGGTCGTTCTCAAAGAAATATAGACCGATGACGCCGCCAGCGCCGGCCAAAAATACATTCCAGTGACATTTCCGGGATGCTTTGGGCGCAGTACGACCATCAAATTCGACTACAGTCGTATTTCACCATTACAAAGTAACCACTCCTGTTGTTTGCGCTATTGTGTTCTGGCGATTGGAGAGGGTTTTATGTCGGCTAGGATCTACTTAATAGTTTTACTCCCTGAGCGTTGTCAATGACTCGATAAAGGTTGGCTATGCCGCGTAAAGGTCAGTGTTTGTAGACTTCAGATCGTTCTCCTGATCAGATGGTCGGTTATTTATAAATGCTAGATCAGCCGGCCAACGGTACTATGCATTATGCAAAGTGTTGTACAAGAGATGTAAGTTATAATAACTATTTTATCCACATGAGTATTTGAATAACCAGATTCGAGTACTTTTCGAGTTCGCACAATTGGAAATGCTTGAAGCATGTGAAAGAAATATTTTTTATGAGGTTGGGATTCGTTTTTGCTTGCGGTCTTATCACACCGGGGGCTCCTGAAGTTTGCTCGTCCTACTTGACACGTCCTGATTAGTAATTAGGAGATTCGGGTCCAGCCACACATCATGCACGGCGCCATTAAAGAACAATGAGGTGTTGTAGTTGTTTTCTGGCTCATATGCGTTGATTTTTTGAAGAAGTGGAATGCGAGGAATGGAATCGAGAATCGTGTGCGACTAGCGTAATTGGATCGACTGAAATTCGACTTCCGAGTTATCCATAGTTTCGTATGACTAACAAATTTTATTTGGCATTGGTTTTGTTTATACCACACTGAGAATCTTCTATCGTCTAACCACAAGACATCGTGTTATTTCTTCAATCTGGTACTGGAGAAGATAGTGCGACGGGCAGCTGTAAACACGGAATTTACTATCTTCCACAAGTCGGTCCAACTGTTGGGCTCTGTAAGAGCTCTACAGATCATGTATTGCAGAACATTTGCTCTCAGTGAAACATCGACTAGAGAAAGGGGGTAGATCGTATTTTTGTGAGTCTAGCTACGGAAAGGCTTCAGACATGGACCTCAACCAGAAAGACTCTGTAGATGACGCCTGTCTCTGGCTAGTTGGCTCCAGTTGCAGATACCAAATCGCTTGTAGTTCTCCTCCCCCTGCCTAACTGCTTAAGGGTGAGACACCCAGAATTGTCATCTGTTACAAAATTGTCTGGTTCTAGAATTTAAAGATGACATAGTTTTCCTCGCAAATACAGTCGACGGCATGAAGCTTCAACAGATTAGAAGGATACTGTAAGAGTGCGAATCTAACTGTCAACCTAAAATGATGATTCTAAGCAATAGGGGAGGCTCGTATTCACGGTTGGAGAAGTGGGTGTATCAAGGAAAAGAAATAGAGATCGTAAAGGAGTACTCTCATCGAACTAAAATATCAAAAAGCATCTTTAAGTGAAGCTAGTAGATGCAAAGCGTGCTCTCTGTTCTGCTTGGGCCAGTTGTATTTCCAAGAAGTGCGTTTCACACGCATCCAAGCAAGCAATATTTCGAGCAACTGCAACTGCCATTCGTCTACACCGGACCTGTGAAACAGTAGAAAAAATTTCTCCGTTTCTATATTTGGAGGTTTTTGTTTAGATCACCCTCTATTTCCCCAAACTACATATATGTTGCCAATAGAGACGGGTATTTCTCCCATGCATTTGGATACACTCAAGCTCCATTTCAGCTACATAATTCGCTTTTTGGCAATGCAAGAACAGATAATTCCACAAATAGTACTTATGCACGTATTGTCGACTGAAGGAGGATGTGTCCAAGAAGAAACTCGAGTCATCATCTGGAATAAGTCTGATAAATACAGCTGAAGAGCAAGTGGAATCACTAAAACCAAAACTGGATGAACTGCTGAAGAACGATAACTTCATGGAAGAGGCGCAGAAGTCGCAGTATAGATTGAACTATAGAAAGTTGAACCACTACTTGAATGAAAGAACTTACATCTTAGCTAATCATTCAACGGAATCAATACAGTCCACTTGTTCGGATTCGAAGACTCTTAGGACCGGAGACGTGTTATCCGTGGTACCTATCCACCATGCCCTTGGATTCGCAGACGCCTTTCGTGCCGATGTACAGCTCTATAACCCAATTGCCTCTTGAGCGTTTCGAAAGAGTTATTCTCCGTTTGATCTTGGCACCGGTGCTGTTGTCTGCAGAGGCAGACGCCTGTTTGAAAGGTATACCTACCAATTGTGCGGCTTTGCCCAAGAAGTCGATGCTTTATGCCCTTGCTTGAAGAACCAACTAACAGCCGATAGTTTTTGGAACGTGAGACATCCTGTTAGCTCTGCATGTCAGCGCCCAGCCTACCTTTTCTTGGTCTGAACACAACAAAAACACAAACATGCTCGATAAACTTATGAAAATATTTATTTTATTTAAAAATTGAAGAAATACTCTCTTGAAGGTCCATCTTAAACGGCACAAAAAATACAAACATACACAATGCATAGCAGAACGTAGGGGTTCAGAATTATTTACAGCAACAACAAAACAATCATTAAACAACACTGACAATCAGAAAGTGCACCAAAAGCTGCTCACTGACGAAGCTGCTAGGAAGGCTTCAACTCGTCAGGGTGGCAAAGCACTTGTCACACACCCGCACCGGTTTGCCCGGCAGGCCCGCCTCGTTGGGCAGCGGATACGACTGCTCCGAGCAGCTTTTGCAGAAAATCTCTCCACAATGCCGACAATGGTGCTTCCTGCGCGTCAAATTGAAGTCCTTGCGGCACATCGTACAGTTGGTCGCCGTGTTGTCCGGCGTCCAGGTGTTTGCGTCGGGAGAGTTGGGCTTTTCAACTTTGTTAGCTTTCTCCTGAAGCTCGGAGACTTTCAATTTGTTCACACTCAGCTGAATGCCAAGCTCCTCGAGCGTGGTCTGTGCCTCGGTCCATTGGTGGCGAACTTTCTCCAGTTCCACTTTGGTGTTTGCGCTTCGCTTGATTTCCTCATTCAACTCCTTGACGTAATCCTGAAGATTTACGATTTGTTCCTTCAGTTTAACCTCCTTCTCCTGCAGCGACACTCGCCATTCACGCTCGATGTGAGCCTCCGCGACAGCACGTGCTGCCCGCTCCTCGGATGCTGTCACTTGACTGGAGAGTGTCTTTGAAGTGTCACGGAGTGCTTCGCCCATGTTCGATTTGTCATTGTCCCATCTGTGAAGTGAAATGAAGAGGGGCATTGTGTCAGTTTGTGGCAAATGAGAAATCAAAAAAATGTATATATATGTGTGTAAACATTTTTTGGTAGCATTTAAAGTTTTGGACTAATATTATTCCATCGCATGTGTTCCTGAGTTTCGCAGTTTGCTTGGGGCTGCATGATGATGATGATAATTTGTACTGTGTTATTGAGTAGCCGTTATTTCTCTTCCCCTCGATAAATCTTTTGGTGTAGGTTAGGGTAGATGACTTGTGTTGGGTTGGATACAGTAGCTGGAAAAGCACTGCAATGAGAGCAGTCTATTTGGACAAAATCTGAAGTATACGCATATCAAAGTGTATTGGAAATAAAATATTAGGAAATCCTAGAAATCAGCGGGATTTGCTGCTTTATGGGTGCAGTACGCGGAAGATGGATGCCATCAGCACACGGCAGGTTTGGAAAATTCCTAGGCAACTGGAAAATAAAAAACCCGTGTCCAAAAATTCATGGACAAACGAACAATCAGCTGTGAAGTCGGTTATACCGACAATAATGAATTGTTGGCAACATAAAATTAAAACAGGCCAAGAACCTATGAATGTTGTTATACCAAGGCGAAAGTGGCGGTGGATTTGACACACTCCATTGTGAAGTACGTCAAAGCAGTGAGATCCGCTTACTCAGACAGGACATACAGAGGGGCGACCTAGGCAAACGTGGCCTAGAACAGTCAAATAGGAATCGTTCTCTTTAGCAATGAGTTGGATTGAGCTCAAACGAGTAGCAGAACTCCGAACGAGATAGCGTGGTTGACGCCCTATTTGAAAAGAGATAAATAAAAATATACCACAGTTGTGAGCATATTCTTAGCAATTTTAAACTCACGCTGGTCAGTTGGACATTCAGGTGGTTGCAGTGTTGTTCGAAGAGGGCACGAGGGCACTTGATGTATCTGTTCACAAGGAGGTAACTGGCAACAAAATGATTGTGGAAAGATGGATTTAACACTTGAAATGCTATCGGTCGGGACCATCGTTTGGGGAGCTAAAACTCTCCTACAGATAAAGGCAAAAAAGTTGCGGAAGTTGCAACGAATTGCATATCTTGGCATAACAGGTGCCCCGCAACAACTGCAGAAAGTATGTTCGGGCTAACATAAATATTAGCCAGGCTACTTAAAGGGTCAGTGGCGGCCGTGGAGTTGTGGGTTGGTGCGTCGACCCCCACGCACTTCATCCTCCACAACCCAGGCTCAATTCCTGGTACGAACAAAATACCAGAAATGAAGTACTATGGAGATACCCATCTTCATAGCTGATTGACCAATAGTCCATCGACGAATATAAGAGACTTTTTGACAGTTATTCAGGAATTTTTGGCGGTTATTCACGAAATTACGGAAATGCCGTTCTCTGGCTTTAGAAGTTGGGCATCTCAATCATACTTCATTTCTGCAAAATACATTTCACGGCCCACCTCTTTTCAGTCATGGACAATGGTCGTAGTCTAGAAAAAGCATCTCAAACTCGCTGTTCGGAGTCGGCACAAACCTGTAGGGCCCTTCCACTTGTGAGAGAACAGTAAAAAAACGAATGGTTGCTCGGAAGCTAGGCCCTGGCCCTCTACGGGCTGTATTATTTTTAATTAAAGGACCAGGTTAGGATACCCTTAAAGGAGATATGTTTTTTCCAATGCCGGTCAAATGTTGGTTCGACGCACTGCAATTCCTAGCCAGACACTGGACTCTACGTTCATAGGTCCTCAACCGTAGTGTAACGTCAACTGGGCAGGAGCTTTAAGAATGGGGAAACAAACTTCGCTTAGACCTTAGACCAATGGGTCCAGTCATCACCAAATGGTCTTCGGTAATCAAAACGAAAATTCAGACCATATTCCTATAAGGAAATTCAAGGAAAGGCTACTAACGAGCTTTCTTACTGACCACTGCACCCTGAACTGCCACCTTAATAAAATGGATCTATGCCAAGACGAGGTTTTTCGTCTTTGTCTGGACATAAGACATCCGAGACATCCGAGCACACTTCAAGTAACAGTCGAGCTATACTCTGTGTAATAAATAAACGTGTCCTCCAAAGGGAGATACCCACTTCAGTGGAATTAAAGAAATCCATACATTCCATTTTACAAGGGAAGTAGTACGTCTCTTAGATTATCTCCAACCCTTCGACGCTATAGATGTCTTCGGGTCGCTCTGTCGTTGCTTCACGGCATGTACTGAACAAGAGGAAAAAACGAGGAATACGAAATAATGGAGTAGCTCGTGCTCGTTGAAAAATCATGGATGACATGGCTTTACCAATGTCAGACATAACAATGGTAAAACGAAATCCTCCTCGATCCCCATGACTTACAACGGTTCTTCTTCCACACTTTGCAGATTTTGAAGCCACCACCACGTCTAGTTTTGACATTCCTATCAAGCTCTTCAGGCTGTGCAGGATGACGATAGAGAACTCTCGCGGCTCCAACAAGGTCGGCAAAGAACTCTTAAATGTCAAAAAAGGATTTTCGACAAGTAGCGGCGCTGTCGTGCGACTTCTTGAACATGACTCTTGAGGTGTTCGTGCAAGAATCATGCAAAATTCACATGTCAACACTAGACACCCGATCTCTCAGAGGGCGGTTTGTGTGGTCTACGATCGTTTTTTTTTTTTCTTTTTGCCGGGAGCGAATGACATTCATTGTGGCGTTAATGAGACTTTTTCCAACATTGAAAGCAGAAATGAAGAGTTATAGAGACTTCCAACTTCTACCTCTCTGTCCTCTTAAAATAGTTGACAGCCATTTTTTATATCGGTTACTGAAGCCAAATTGACCAATCAGACAACTGTCAAAAAGCCTCTCAAATTCGTCGAAGAGCTACGGGTCAATCAGCTGTGAAGTTGACCATCCCTATAACTCTTCATTTCTGATTGAAAGAGAATACTTGTCAAAATTGTCTTCGTGGACATTACTAGCCAAATTCTTGCTCAATGCTGAATAAGATGAACACAACAGAATGAGGCGGTTTACGGGCGATCTGTCATGCGTTACATACAAACTACTAGAAAGTTGTCAAAAGTTTTCGGTATACAAATATAGATGTAACGCGTGACAGATCTTATCATTGCTTAATATCATTATGCAAAAATGCACACCACTGCAGAGTGAAATAAGTTCGACCTTCTGAATTCACTCCACCTGGCAATGCTGCGTGTCTTTCAAACACAAGCGATTCAAAGGCTATTCAAAAAATACTGCATTGCTCTATGTCTGTTACTCCTACAGAGGGCGTGTGGGAAAAGAGTTCCACGAGGTTTACAATCGTTTTGCGACTTTCGTAAAACTTTGCAACTTTCGTAGAATCCGAATTATATTCAAATTGTTCAAAAACATTTTTATATTCAACATATTAATTTCATGCACACTCGACTCTCGATAATTCGAACTGATTGCTAGATCCCTTGGAAAACCCCTGATAAATCGAACAAACGCTGGTTCGTTAATTCGAAGTAATGCTCAGTCGTGTCAGGAAGTACGCTGCAATTCGAAATCAGTAGCTCGTTTACTCTCAGTAATTCGATTTTTATTTTTCGTTCCCTGTTCTTTGGCCAACTGTTGTTTCCAATGCTGCGACGTGAACAACGTGAGTAAAAAAAAGTCAAGCATGCACTTATTTTGTTTTCGTCCTTCGTTCCAACCAGAAATGAAGTACTATAGATGCCCAACTTCATAGCTGATTGACCCCTATCCGATCGATGAATTTGAGAGGCTTTTTGACAGTTATTCAAGAAATAACGTAAATGCCGTTCTCTGATTGGTCAATTTGGCTTTAGAAAACGATACAAATGGTTGTCAAATATTTTAACGGGCAAGAGAGGTAGAAGTTGGGCGTCTCTATCATACTTCATTTCTGGCTCTAACTCGACAATTTTTGGCTAATCCGAAGTCTCGTTAATTCATAAGGTCCCCTGAGTTTCGAATTATCGGGAGTCGACTGTAATCATAATACACTGAAAAAAATCGAAACAAAGAATTCGTTTGTTTTAAATCTTAATACGTGTGCACCGCAGGCTGCGCTCCTTCTGGAGGATTCAAAAATGAGAGACATGAGAGGAATGTCATAAAATGTAAAACCTTTTTGTGGCAACAGACATTTGAATTAAACGACAAAGGTCATTTGAAAGCACAGGATTTCTTTGGGGTTATGTGAAGTAAAAAGTCATCGTCGATAAGCCAGCTACAATCCAGGACTTGAAAGGCAGCATTAATAGAGTAAAGTACCCCACACACAAGGGTCGTGTGTGCACACTTCCTGCATTCATGTGTCGCTTACAGATTAGTTCTTCGAGGGACATTGCAGCTGAGATAATGGAGGATAGATGTATCCAACTTCGGACATTTTTACCCCTAGTCAAGGGGTAAGTAAGTAAGCAAATTGTGACTGAAAAACATTTGAAAACCAGCGTATTAACTTTCCCTTCACTGCGATTCACTAGCCAAGGGTAGACACTTAACCAACACGACACACTTGCGTTGGTGTGCCAAAATGTGTCCATCAGACATTTAGGAACACCCACAATATTCTTTTAAACGCGACACACTGAAAAATCGGTGCGCGGACTAGCCCACACACAGGATACATTTTGGCACACTAACACAAGTGTATCGTGTGTAGTGACGACTGGAGGAAGCAGTTGGTTAAGAGTCTACATTTGGTTAGTGGGGTCTCTGGTTTGAATCGCAGTGATCTGGTCCATTCACCATTTGCCGTTTGGATCAAAATAACTGCTGGAGTAGTCGTGTAGTAGTCTGACTGTGGGTATCACAACGGGCCAACATGGTCTGAGTGTGCTAGTGGATTCACTAGCAGCCCCCTTCCCTACCCTATGGAGGCTTTAATTGGGCAAATACCGTTCGCAACGCTGGAAGCAATGTTCCAAAATTGGACCTTTAGAATAGGCCTTGTACTTCGCAGTCGCTGGCAACATTTGCACGAAATAATATTAAAGAAGTACATGTCAGGCGCTGTTCTTTTAGGTCACAATAAAGTTTACACAATCTATGTTCATTTTATGTGTTTTATTCGAAATTAAAAAAAAGGACTGGATGGGTATTTCGGAATCAGAAAGCAGGGGTAAATATGGCGATGTTGGCTAACTCGACGTTTTGATATACGTACATATGACTAAGATGTCCAGCGTGCACCACTCGCTGGACATCTTAGTGTCAGGTACGTATTTAATTATTGCTTCTTTTTCTTTTTTATTTCGTCAGAATAGTAGGTACCGACATCCTTAAGATTGGACGTGCACCACTCGCTGGACAACTTAGCAGGTACGTATTTAATTATTGCTTCTTTTCAGAAGAGTCGGAAGAGCAGGTATAGACTACAGATATCGTCACTACGCCACTGGATCTCACACCCTCAAGATTGCACCTTTCGTGGTGGGGGGTCTACACTAACCTACTGCCGGCAACTCAGCCAACCCAACCTAACCTATGAGTCGGTTAGTCAGCTACAAGAGGAAGATCTACACAATTTGCAGGCTTTCCTTGCAAAAATGCTCCTTTACCCTCTCATCGGGTAAATGCTTAAAGATTGAGGTGGAAAGCATACACGCGCTCCGAACACAGTACTTACCTCACTTTTAAGCCCTGCCCAACTACGACAAATCACATTCGAACAAAACTCCTTATTATCAGTTATTCATTTTCAAAATAGATATTTATTATTTAATTAACTAGAGTTAAGACGACAAAACAAAATCACTACATTTTTGGTTTATAATTTATTGTTGTTCTCTTAAAATTCATCTCCACCATTTCTCTGCTCTCCCCCTCTCTCTCGCCCCCTATATATCGGTTTTCGAATTGATTTCATTTTTTTTTTGTTGGAATAAATGACTTTAATTAATTTAAATGCTACCAAAAAATATATACTTTATATATAAATAGTTTAAGACCCCATATTACTTGTATTTTTCATCTTAAGAGTTTAGTAAATGAAAAACGTATAAGATAAAAAGAAAAATGAAGAAAATCAAAGAGAGTAGAAATAAATAAAAAAGTATAAATAAAGTTACGAGGTGTAAGTAGTGTGTAACTTTCTGTCCTTACTTCTTTTCTAACTGGAAAATAGTTTTAGCCATATCTTCCTTATGCGATTCAACTTTCGCTAATAACTCAGTTTTGTGCTTAAGTGATGCTTCGCATTCCTAAAAATTTGAAATTCATTTCATTATACATGTGATCAATCATGATGTGGTTTGTTTATTTTATTTTATTTGTTTTTTTTGTTTTGGTTAAGGTACGAGTACGAGTACGAGTATATATGTAATGCTTATATGTTTCAGTTTACATAATACTTATACTAAGTATGTATTGCCATTGATAGATATTAATTCGCTTTTTTTGCTTTTTTATTTTCTATTATATGCGCATATTTATATATGAAAATTTTACTCGGTGTTGGTAGATTTTTTTTTAAACATACAAGCAAGCAACAAAAGATACAGCAAAAGTTAAATGAAACTGAAAGAAAAAAACGGAACCGAAGGAAGAGCAAAAAGGTTAAATGATTCCGAAAAAGTCATACAGATACAGATACAGACAGATAAATAGTTTATAGTAGGTACAAATTACAGTTAGTCAGTATATTAGTAATCAAAAGATAGTTGCTGAAGTTATCAGATGCATTTGTTAGAATATATATATTTACGCTAGTAAGTTAGCAGCTAAAAACTTCATTTTCTTTGTAAAGCTGTTTATTTTATTTGTTATTCAGTAACTCTTTGTCTATACGAATTTGTTCTCATAAAATTATTGTTTACTTTTAAATGCATTTTTACTAAAACGTCATCGTCGTCTCCCACACATACACACGCACTCTCCCTCATTAGTTAGCTGCCTATTCGTTAGCGATTTTCGCTTGCGTGGTGGTAGAGAGGTTTGAGAGAATTTCGAATTTTTGCTCGACAACCGTTGATGGTAGAGCAGCGCCATCTGGATCTGGGTCCTTCGACGGTGGCGTCTGTGGTTGTTGGGGTCCTGCTGCGACTGGGGATTTGCGCACTTTGCTGGGATTAAACGGTGGTATGGCATCGACTTTCAAATGCATACGCTTCGAGGGGGGACCAATGTCGTTCTTGTGTTTTTTGCTCAGTGCATCGAATTTTTGCAGATTCTGTTGTCTTCTGGTGCCGGGCGAGGAGGATTTGTCGGCGGCATTGAGAACGTCGTTGGGACCCAGCTTTGCTTCGTATTTCTTTTCGAGCGACTGAAGGATGTGTCCGATTTGGGAGGCTTTCGTTTGCAGACGTGAGACCATTTCGCCTTTTTGGGTCAGCTCTTCTTCGCATTCCTGTTTTGGTTGTTTGGTGGGGGTTTTGGGGTTCGGTTTTTTTGTATTTTTTTTTTTGTGTCGGAAAGGGGAGGTTTTGAATGTTTTTTTTTATTTTGCGTTTAGGGTGTGGAGATTGATGTTGAATGTTTTTTTTTTTTTTTTTTGAGATTTTCATGGCAGAAATGAGGGAGGTATTGTAAATTTTGATTTTAGTACGAATTTATTGATTATCGACATTATAGAACGGAAGGGAAATGCGTGATGATGTTTGTGGTGTCAAGTGCTGAGAAGCTTGACGAAGGAAACTCCAACTAAGCTGAAAGACTGTCGTGTAAAATTGACTGGGAAACTATAAGAGAGTTCAGAATTTGTTTGATTTTACTGTGGCAATTGTGTGATGATTTTTGGAAAAAGAGCACTTGATTTGAGAAAACATAGACTTCCTAAAATAAAAGTAAACTGATGAAGTATGGAACTCTTGTCCAAACCAATTTAGATTTTCCGCTGAAAGTCCTAATTCACGATGATGACGATCATCAGAAGATGATGGATGATGGTAGGAGATTTGTGCATTCTTGATCTTCGTGACTGACGGGCACCTCAACCTAGGTCTGTCTAAGCGAGACCGTACTCAAATAAGTGTCTATTTCAAAGTTGGTAAATTAAATTTAAAATGATTTCAACTTTTCCACACCACTGTACATATTATTTTATACCCATATCGCAACGACGCGTCCACGCGGTCGCTCTTTGACATATTAAGTAGGATGCACGAATAATTTGTGTCAGGCGGTCGTGTTTGCGAAACAATTTTTTTTAAATTATTTCTCAGTTCGAATATTTGGTAAACTGAGACGATTGTTTGTGCAAGTGATTAATATTTTCTATCAATTTTATTCACAATAATTTATGTATTTTCTCTTGAAAATTGTATTTCAGAACATTTGAGGAGGCATCATTTGAGGCGTTCATTTCTATATGGAAAACTGAGCTTGCCGCTTTCTGACACAATATCCTCGTAAGGTCGATAAAACACACACCGCGCAAATGCGCCGTTGCGATTCAGCCGTATACCCACATCACAATAGCATGGTCGCGCTGTCGGACCTTGACATATTTAGAAGAAAACACGTAATGCCCATATCACAATGTAGCGTTCGCGCGGTCGTGTTCGGACATTTTAAGCAGGATACACGTAAATACGTCGCAGTGCAGCGTTCGCGCTTTGATAGTTTACAGACTGTAATATCGTTAACGCGAGCACAAAATTGTTGTGTAGAGCGCTACTTATACAAACTCGGGCTTTTGACAGTTGTGAAACAATTTTCTCTTATTTACACGTGATTTTTCATTGTTGGCAGGCTAAGGCAACTGTACTAAAATGAATTTTAGACCATTTTACCAGTGAAACGTACTCTTTTCATTGGAAAAGTGAGGAAACCGCGCTTTGACATAACATTCTCGCAAGCTCGATAAGACGCGTACTGGAACCTATCAACGCCCGACCGCGCGAACTCGACATTGTGATTTGGCCATAGCCCTAGGATAAGCTCGAATAGCGCGATGGCGCGGTGATATTTCACCGACCGTATTTTCTAGGTAGTTCCCTCTCTCTACTCACTCGGGCGTTTCGACCGTTGTGAAATTTTCTTCTATTTACTGGTGGCCTCTCATTTTTGGCGGGCTGAGAAAGACTTGACTTGACATTCTCGTAAACTCGATTAAATGCGTACCAACGCCTGTGAAAGCCCGACTGAGCGAACACACTGTTGCGATTTGGCCTTAATGTCTTATAAACTTCCATCTTCCATTGAGAATTTCGATCACAGTCTATACTGTGATAGTCATTTTGTGAGAAGGTGCACTTCGTAGAAAAACAAAACAATGTCCGAAGAATAGCATGCTTTCTTAAAATCCGAGACCGCTGAAGATTGAAGGCAGTTCTACGTTTATTTACGGTTGCAGTCTGCGGGCTCTAAAGTGGAGCTGTTCGGGCAAATGAAACAGTACGGGAATTTTCGGAGATCTTAGGGAAATGACGCACCTACGAGGTTATCACGAAGAACAGAAAGAGTGGGATAGATGACTCTATCTGCGCTTGATCTGGGCGAATTCGTCGAAGAAAGTGAAGACAATGGGGAACAACACGAGTGTGAAGTTATTGCGAAGCTGAAGCCTTAGGCAGTGAAAAGCGGCCGTGCCCAAGCCTACGCATCCTAGGTTCGACTCCCGCTTCGTGCAAAATACTTTTCACGGCTCCACCTCTTTCGAGTCACTGGCAATGCTCAAAGAGTATAACTGTCTGGAAAAAGGGTCTCAAAATGGCCGTTCGGAGTCGGCATAAAAATGTAGGTCTCTTCTCGTGAAAGGATAACACGCACAACACGAGTGACTACTAAGAAGCTGGGCAGTTGCCTTCTACGGGCTAAAGCGTTGAAAATTCTTCGAACTTCTGGTTCGTGAATATTGTCTTCATACCAAGTGATCGCAGGGCTGGATCTTGACAACTTAGAGCAAGGTGGCCGGTTACCATCTAGAACGGAAAGCAGCTACAGCTATGTCTCAGTCCCTGGTTGTCCTGGTGTGCAGTCAAAACCGCATTGGATTGGAAAATGACGATAAAATTTGTCAAGGTCAAAGTCTCAATTCAGTTCAAGGCTCTTTTTCCACCATCAACCATACGACGTTACAAATAATCGAAGCAATATAGTTGCCTTCAAACACAATTTGAGTTTCCTTCGACAAAATTCGAAATGCAAACAATCAGTGTTCAATGTGATGAGCATGAGATACAAGAATACATACAAAAGAAAAACTCAAACAGAAAGTAAAAGTGTCTGTGTCTGCTCCCATGTTTCAGGGCATTCCAACAACAAAAGCTTTCCATTTCCATTTTTTTAAATACCAAAATTTGTGGATACGAAACGAGTTATGTACAAAAACGAATTGAAAATGAAAACAAAGAACAAGATACATCCACCGGATTAGAGTGAGTATACAAACCTGTAGTTTCCTATACATTTCCAAGTTAATCTGTTTGATGTCGTCCAGTTGGCGGCGCAGCGACACAATCGTGTCCTGCTTCTCGTGAATGTCCTTCTCTAGCAACTTCATGGCCATATCGGACTCAGCCTTAAGGGAGATTTGTAATTTGAGTTCTTTTTCGAGCTCCAGGTTTTTCTTTTGCTCCTCGGCCAGCGCATCGGATAGCGCCTCTGCGTTTGCCTTATCACCCGATGTTGAGCTATTGTCACTGTGCACCGATTGCATGGAAGCAGCAGGAACTATTTGATCTACAAGACGATAGGTGTTTATTCAAAAACAAGAGAAACCTGCAACAAGTTAACGCTGAACATACTGTGGCCGTGGACATTCTGTCGCAGCGCTTGGTTCTCGGCTTGTAGGGCCAGAAGACTGTTCCGGGCGATGGCCAGATCCTCTTTCATTAGAGCGTTTGTCGTGGTCAGGGATTCAACTTTGGCCTGCAAATTGGCCACCGTAGCGCTGTAAAAACACGACAATTAGAGATCAGCGAACTTCGGAATGGAATGCGTAGTGGGACTTCACTTTAAATGTCTGTTCAGCTCCTCGATGTAGTTCTTCTGATCGAGCACGGCTATCATGTTGCCGCCGGGGCCCTCGAGGGCGTTGTTGCCGTCGTCATCGGTCTCAGCACCGCGTGAGCTCGATCGTAGGTACAGAGAGAAGTCGATGACGCCCTGCTGCGAGTCTAAGTCCTCCTCCTTCACGCACAAATTGCAGTCGATCACATTGAGGCCAACCAGGATGCCCATTATGATCACAATCTGAAAGGCGGACAATCAGTTACGCACTAGAATGCGGCCGGAGTAACCTACTTCTTCGCTCATCATCAGAGCGTGTGGCTCGTAGTACTCGGCCAGAGCGACATCACGATGGGCGATCAGGGCCTGCAGGTAGTCGGCCAGCTTTTTCTGCATCAACGCTATCCTCAGCCAAGCCCGGGCTCGGCCAATATGCGTGCGAACAGTCGGAAGATCTCGGACACTGGCGGTGATGTCCTGCGCCTCAATGCAGTAGTTTTCGACGCTTTGCAGCAAATCCCAAAGTTCCTTGCGCGGACCAAGCAGACCCTACCGCCACAAGAACAATGCATTAACATCTTTCGACACGCCCACCCAAAGCTGCACAACTAACCTTTTTCGTCCGCAAGCCATGGCCCAAAACATGCTCAATGACAATGAAAAAATGCTGCAACGGCAAGTGGTCTGAGTCCAGCATTCGACCGTACCTCAGCGACTGTTCGAGGAGTTCCTTGACCACGAGCTTGCATATATTAACCAGATTACTTCGTTCGATTTCGGAGGGTTCGCGAGCTGTAAAGGTAAAGAAAAGAACGGGGAAGACCGAGTTTAAAAAACACCGTTTTCAACCTCTTCGCTAGGGTTTTCGAATCAATTTATCCAGTTTGACAGTTTTGTTGTTGTTCCTCTCTGACACAAAATATGCGCATGAATTGTTTTATATTTTTTGCAATCGTTTTACCGAGAGCCTATTCGGCCAGCGCTGCTGAAGACGATGACAACTTTGGGGTGGCGATAGACGCAAAAGTCGTGGACTACGATGACGATCAGGATTATGAGAAGTCGGAAAGGGATAGCGCAAGGCGAGTAAAGGTCGTGAAGGATTTTGTCGGGACGAATTTGTTCGGAGTTCCGGGACCAACCAGGAAATGCTTTTCGAGCGAAGATGTAGCGCTCCTCTCTGCGCGAAGGGACTTTGAGGTGAGTCTATAATTTGTGTGGACCACTGAATGATTTCGAGTTTCCGATTTAAATCGAGTGTGTGACAGATCGCTGTTTGCAGCAGTCTGCATTTGACAGCCAAGAGCAGGTTAGGGCGGTAAACTGCTTCATCTTCGAAAACTGACTGACTGATCAACTGACTAAAGGGTCGTTGATAAAAGAAGTGCCTTGGCAAAATGCATTGATGATGTTGTTAATGTTTTTCTTTTGCCATCAGACCAATGAGTCACAATCGCGATTATGGTCGTAATTTAGGTAAAGTCATCTGTAGCGAAGAAGCGGCGAATTGCCAAATTAAATTAAGGGAATGGAATACAAAATGGAGACTCCAAATGCCCTGAGTTTGATTTCACGTACAGTCTCAGCTTTGACAGCTTTGAGGTAATATTCTTGTGTCTCAAAACTCTCAAACTCGTCCGATATTGGAAAAAAGGGAAAGTATCGTCGAAGGCAAGGCTATGTCCAAAGCGCTTTCCTCAATTCATATGCCCTTTGTACATGAGAAACTAACTTCAACTTGTTACATACAGGCGATTTGTTTGGGCAAGGTGAGTCGCTGAATCAACACACCATTTTGATGAATAATCCTAAAGGGGCCAAGTCTCGATTTGTGTTTGTGAAGCTACAAACGATTGGATTATCTGAAGAATAATTTACATTTCAAACATTGATGTCGAACTGCTCGAATCGAGTTCAAGGAAAAATAAAGAACCACTGAATGTGATGTGATTCTCCTGGTATGTATCAATACCTATGGAACGCCTGTCAGACGCAGCCAGTCGTCGCCATTGGCTCGATTTAGTCGGGTAATACATAACTAGAAAATCAAAGATCTTTTGACAGATCAATTCCAATGTTTCAATAGTAGTAGAAGAAAGAAATACAGTTTTCTTACCAATGAGGTTATGAAGATGTTAGAAATTCGAATGAACACTGGGAGTGTTCGATCTTAGCAGAAGAAGAAACAACACAAACAGATAGGCATTATTAAACAACAGTTATTCATCAAGTTCAAACGTTTCAAATGCAGAATTCGTCTTAAGAAAGAATAAAAGACAACAAGTCGGAGTTCCTTACCAACTAACTTCAGAAGACGTTAGCAATTTTAATGAACTCAGAGAATATGTCACCTTAAAACACAAACAAACGAATACCTTTAAACACAAACAGGGTGTACATCCACATTTTGTTCAAGTATTGTAAGAATTCATGATCTGGGTGTATCAGCGCCACTAACCTACTCCTATTCCTCAATCGTCCGCCGATGAACTTAATCGACAGACAGAAAGCGGCCAGCATATCGGTTAGAAATCCTCACAAATGCGGCTGAGTCTTGGGTCTGGACACTCATTATCATCTCTAATCGATTAAGGTGCATACCTAGCGTCATCTTAAGACAACTCTTTAAGAAGAACTTCTCAACCAGCATCCCTCTTACTGGACGTCTAACTGCCACTCCGATGGATGGTCCTCTTCAAATCTTCACATTTTTCGAATTCAATTTCATCGTGAATGATCTGGATCTGATTCAGCTGATTCAGCACGATCGAGCAAACTCTTAAAATCATTATTTTCCTTGCAGTCGTTGATACCAAAGGATCTTGCGAATTGTCTTCTGAACGAGGCCAACATTCGAATTCTTATGCAATACTTCTTCGAAGCCCATCAGGTGATTGACAGGATGGCAGTCGGACACGTGAAAATGTGCGCACAAAAAGCCTTCTCCGACACACTAGGGGGGTAACTTTCCAGCAAAAACTCCATTTCAGTCACCCTAACCAGACCTCCTTTCAGGTATCTGAACTATTTCTTGATACCCATCTCAAAGTACTCGTACTACGCCGGGTTACTTAAGCTTGAGCTGGTTGAGGGCGTCTTGGAGTTGCATTCGCAGTGCAAAACCTATCTCAACACCAATGGCAGGGGATGGAGGACTCCCCTTAATGATTTCTCCGATTTCGGCGTTGAAATTGAGCCTGTTAAAGTGGTCATACATGACGACGAGGGTAATACGTCATGCCTCCAACTAGATCTACTCCACGAGAATTTGGGGGAAGATGAAGACATGATTATTCCACTGCCACGTCTAGACCCGGAGGAGAGGGGGTCGCTTGGGAATATCTGGCTTCCATTCAAACGAAAGCAGACCTTCGATCTGCAGTCGTGCATGTCGGCGTTTGTGTTTCTGAGGTACTTTGAACAGACGACTAGATGTTACCACTCTCAGGGCATCCGCCAGGATACATTCAACAAAAGACTGAACGAGTGGATTCTCGAAAATCTAGAGGTTCACCTGTTTGACGAAACGCTGTACCCTGGTTTGGGTGCTGTGCTAAGAGTTGCTGAAACTGCGAGACGCAACAGCAAAGGATCGATCATCGAAATTCCGAGAATCACAGAGGAGAGACACAAGACCTTGCCCTTCTTGAAGTTAAAGCACAATGCAAACAAACTTAAGAAGCCCTCACATCATTGGATCGACGAAGAGTCGCTTGAAAAAGCTGATGAAGATACGCACAATTACGAGTACATCTACCTTGCCATCGGCATCGCAATCCTAATCCTATTTGTTGTGTTTATGGGCATTGGCTTGGTTATCGTGAGGAGGGCTCTGTCGGGAAAACGGAACCCCAAGCAAGATGACGAAGAGACGCTTATCAATTCATCATCGCGGAGTACGTCAAAATATTTGCCGGAAGACAGAAGTTTGAAGTCGTCTATTGAAGCTCAGCAATCCCTGAAAGTTTTCAAGGAAAATAAAAATAATGCCAACAACGATGCGGCTATAATCGAGACTTCTTCGATGGATTCCAATTCACCGAGAGTTGCAAAGCCAGCAGAGCAGAAGAAAGCGGGGATAAAACCGAAACCACCGAAGATGACACGACCCAAGGATATCATCGTTGATGAGAGGAAACGTTTCAGCATTTCGAAAAAGAAGAAACTTCAAAGATTGGAGGAGAAACGAATGGACAGAGCAAAGAAGGAAACTTGGTGAGATGGCGGAATGGAAGGTTTAAGTCATTCGATTAAACACATTCTTGATTTTTAGATGACAACTCCTCAGTTTAGAGCTAGGGATTTCAAGGAAGCGTTGAAATTCCCTCTCACAAGTACTGCTCCATTTAAATATCAGAGTTCAGCTAAGTCTTAAACCCATCAACGTTCTCTAACATATTTTAGAACGAAGGACTTCAAATAAATTGTATTTTTTAAAATTAGATCGTGCTTTTAATTTGCACATGAATGTTGCTAACAAGTGCTGTGAGACTCGTAAAACGGGTCCTTTTACGGCTTCCGCAAATGCATTCGCACAGAATGGAGGTAACTTTCGATGATTTTATTCATTTTGACGTTGATGTAGAGGCTTGTGGTGCTCTGTATGACGACGAAATTTGGCAACTTCCAATTCAAGCAGCAACATTGAAGACGACGCAGAACCAATTCCACCCGTCACTTCAGAGCGGCCGACGTCGTATTATCGACACTGGCGGCTGTCAAAGACATTGTTCTTGACCAAGCACGCTACGCTGGAAGTTAATAAATCACTGATTTCTTTACAAAATAATGCGTGTTTGCTAAGAGATGGCGTAACTTGCATTATTCCATTGGAACATGCGTTGGAAAGCTACTGTCGTTGTACGTCATTAATTTGAAGCGTAAACAACAATTTTTTTTGTTCACTCAAATATGTCGAACTTTGTGCCTGAAAAAGTGTTTTTACGGGGAGTTCTTCTTCATTACTTTAATATGAAGAAAACTGCTACCAAAAGTAATCGTATTTTGGTGGAAGTTTATGGTGAACATGCGCTAGCTGAGCGAACGTGCCAAAATTGGTTTGCACGATTTAAAAGGTGATTTTGGCTTGGCCAACCAGCCAAATGAACGAACCCGAAAACACCAATTGACTAAGAATGTCTTCTTGATGTCTTTGATCATGTTTGCGTAAAGGCCATCTCAAGTGATATGAGTCCAAGGGGGTGTTCTAGGATCCAACGCCCAAGGACTAGGCACCGCTTCGAAGTTTTCTCATCTCTGAACCTCAAAGCCTCTGAGACAGTCAACTTGGTGAGCGAGGCTAGAAGCAGCTAGTCTTTTTAGACTTGAGACCCAAGTTCACCAGAACTAGATTTTACAGTGAATGAGTTAGAAGACGCTTCGAGGGTTGCTCACGTCATTTAAATTCTGGTGCCAACAAGGAATGACCATTAACGACTAGAACATTAATGAAACCACATTGTCTTCGTAGCAAATACGACAGTAGGCTTGAAGCTCGAATTGTGCACTGACAACTTGTTGGCTTCAACAAGGAACGGGTGCTTAGGGATGAACAATTTGACATTATTGCACGCCGACCCAATGAAGCCTTTTGAACGGACGAATATTGATGGGGTCTGCGGGTTGCCATGGATAACACTAACATAGAAATCTTGAAACCATGGTAGGTGACACTGGAAAGGCTTATCCTTTTCAAGACTGGCCAGCCTATGCAATCAATTAGTCGATTAATTCATTCATTCAAGCAAAGGAGTTAAGAAAAATCCAGTCCCTTCTCCAGAACTTAATAAGAAATCTGTGTTCTTTCCCATTTCAGTCGCTGATACCAAAAGACCTTCCAGGCAGGTTTCTAGACGATGAACTGGCAAAGGTCCTTCTGCAATATTTTCATGGAGTTCAGCAAGAGATCGAAAAACAGGCGGGTGGGCCAATGAGACAAATAGCCGAACGGGTATTCTATGACGCACTGGGCGGGTAAAAAACTCAAGGTCGTCGATAATCTCCAAATCAACACTTTTCGCTTCCCATTTCAGATACCTTAAATACTACATGGTCCCAATGGCGAAATACTCATTCTATGCTGGCGTAATCAAACTTGGAACGGTCGAAAGCATCCTTGATCTGTACGACGAATGCAAGTACCAGGGCAACACCAAAGGAAACGGTTGGGAGGCGCCGATAGGCGATTTCACGGACTTCCATCCAGAAATAGATCCTCTCAGGATTGTGATCGACGACACAGATGAGGATACATCCTGTGTGCAGCTGGATCTGCTGGAAAACACAGACGGTCAAGACGAAGACATGATTGTCCAGCTGCCGCATCTAGATCCAGAGGAGAAAGGCCGCATTGGAAACATCTGGATACCATTCAAACGGAAGCACTCGTTTGACCTCAAATCTTCGATGTCTTTCTACGTCCTTCTCAGATTCTTCGACCTAACCACGAGATGCTACAGCTTTCAAGGACTCTCCCAGGAGACGTTCAACAAGAAATTCAGAACCTGGATTCTGGAGAATCTTGAGGTTCACTTGGACGACGAGGTCCTCTATCCAGGCCTGGGTGCGATCCTGAGGATCGTTGAGAGTCTGCACAGAAAGAGCAGGGACATCGTCGTAGTCAGCGGGAGATATGCCAAGGACGACCGATCAGCAATGAAAAAAACAAAGCACCACGCGAAGAGCTCAGAAAGTTGGTTGAACACTGTATTCGGAGCTAGGGGCGACGACGATGCAGGTCAGAAACGAGTGAATCGACGGCATTATTTAACACTCGTCGGGGTTGTGGTCACTTCAAGTTTGGTGTTCTGCATAGGATTGATTTGCTTGTTGAAATCCCTGCGCAGTGAAAAGACCGGTGACCCACCGAAGAACCCCAGGGTCTTCTTCAAGCATCACAAACCCAAAGGCGACGATGAGGAGGTACTTGTGGGTCCGGAGAGTTCGTCAGTTGTCTCCTCCGCCCTGCAAAATGGAAGCCAGCCAGTCGAACAGCAGATGCAGCTACCGACAGTGGAAGAGGAGAAACCAAAACCATCCTCAAGGTCCCGGAAGAAGGGCGACATCTCGCCACCGCAGGCGCCAAAGTGCTTCAGGCTGTGTACGAGAGTGAGTTCGGCTTCAGCTAGTGACCCCAACGGCTCCCGAATGGATGTGATTAACGAGAAAAGGAGCGGATCGTCAGAAAGAAAGATGAATAGACGGCAACACGCCGCACTTCGTGGCGCATCCGGTCTGTCCTAAAGAACTGAATAAGTGATATATTGTGTGGTAGCAGAAGCAGGCGTAGGCTGGAGTATTTGTTTTTTAAAAAGTAACATATATATTGTATGTACACGTATAGACATATTTTTAATAATTTTGCGAAATAAAGAGAAATACAAATTTAAAAAAAAAAAATTGCGTTAAAATTTTTCGAAAAAAAAATGTAAAGGTATAAAATTGCGTGTTCTTTGTTTTGTTAAAAAATAAATAAAGACGACACTGTGTAGGGTCGACGAATGGAACATCGGAGATTTTGGCAAGTTTAAGTGAAGACGGACAATATGTGCATTGATGAGAAGTGAAGGAGATGTGCAAGAGCAAGAGGTTTGAGAAAATGGGAAATGTCTTGGAGATGGACGCATTTGAGAAAAAATATTTCAAGAAATAAGCATGCAGGTTTTTTTTAATTATTTATAAATATTAGAGATATTGTGGCTACACTTGCTACACATTGTAAGAGAACGAAATGAGAAAATCAAAAGACATATCTGTGAGAGCTGTATAATAAAATAGGAGGCTCTGTCTATTATTATTATGAGAGCCGTCGCGTGTGCGCCACAGAATTGTATCGGTTGGAAAATAAATTAAAATAATTGGCCATTTTCTTTTTCTTTAATATATATATGTCTCGAATAAACTAATCAAAAAACCCAAAGTTCGCTTGGAGATGGACGCATTTGGGGGCACAAAATAAACAATCTGCACTCATCTCAACAAAAGTGCTGCGGAAAAATTCCACATCCACCACCAACCGGAAACATAAGGACGTAGGCTATCAGTCGTTTTATCCGATTTGACGTAAACAAACTGACAGAGCAACAGCCACATCTGACATTTTCCTTATGTTGAATAGCAACTTTCAGGATAACTGTTGCGGATTCATTGATTTATTCCAACTGGTATTATTCCATTGTTATTATGCCATTGGAACATGCATTGGAAAGCTACTGTCATTGTCCGTCATCTCAGTATAAGTCATTCATTTGAAGCCTAAACAATAATAATTTTTTTCACTCAAATATGTTTATCTTTGTGCCTGAAAAAGTGTTTTTGCGGGGAGTGAGATGAAGATCTTTAATATGAAGAAACCTGCTGCCGAAAGTCATCGTATTTTGGTGCAAGTTTATGGTGAACATGCGCTAGCTGAGCGAACGTGCCAAAAGTGGTTTGCTGATTTTGGCTTGGAAGACGATGAACGTCCTGGGCAGCCAGAAAAGTTTGAAGATGAAGAACTGGAAGCATTACTCTTTGAAGATTGTTGCTAAACACAAGAGCTCGCAGAATCTTTGGGTGTCACTCAAAAGCAAGGAAATTGGGTTCCACATGAACTCAAGCCGAGAGACGTCGAAAGGCGGTTTTACATGTCCGAAATGCTGCTGGAACGCCACAAAAGTAAGTCATTTTTGCATCGTAATGCCATTTTGCGAAGGGAATGCTCTGTATTTGGTGGGATCAGAAGGGTGTGCTGTATTATGAGCTGCTAAAACCGGGTGAAACCATCAATGGACAACGCCACCGAACACAATTAATCCGTTTGAAGAGAGCAGTAGACGAAAAACGCCCGGAATATGCGACCAGACACGAGGCAATAATTTTCCATCATGAAAACGCTCGGCCCCACGTTGCCCCACGTTCCGGTTAAGAACTATTTGGAAAACAGTGGATGGGAAGTTTTACCCATCCGACTTATAGCCCAAACCTTGACCCTTCTAACTTTGTTCTGGTCTATGCAGAACGCCCTCCCTGAAATACGATTCACATCAGAGCAGAATATCGAAAATTGGTTTGATTCATTCTTGGCTGCCAAGACGGCGCAGTTCTTTTGGGATGGGATCCACAAATTGCCAGAATGATGGGAAAAAGTCATAGATTCGGATGGACAATACTTTGAATAATACTATTGTACATATTCTTCCTAAATAAACGTTCAAATTTTGAAAAAAAAACCGCACGAATTAAAATATTTGGAGGCACAAAATAAATAATCCGCGCCCATCTCAACAAAAGTACCGCTTTAAAAAACAACCCCAGATCCACGACCAACCAGAAATATAAAGACGTGCTTCAATGGGTCTCAGAGGTTTTTAAGCTATCAGTGGTTTTATCAGATTTGAGAATGAATTTGACGTAAACAAACTGACAAGGCAACAGCCCCATCTGACATTTGTTGAATAGCAACCTCCAGGATAACTGTTGCGAATTCATCCTTTTTACTATTCCTTGTTCATTACTTATTTTCTTATTAATTGTCCATTGCCTTCATTCAAGCTGTAAGTCACTGCACACGCACTTATGCTTGCTGTACTGTCTGCACAAAGACCGTGCATATCGTCCGATGTAATTTTTAATCGCTAGTCTTTGTGTTGCCTTTTACGAATTATTGAGAGGATGCTTTGATTCATTGATATGTGTCGGCCAATGAGACCAGAGACCATCAGACCATCAAGGGAATCACCCATGCTCCGCCAGTCGAATTTCCACGTCGTATAGATGTGTATGAACAATGTGACAGTATTGCTTGGTGCTCACTTGCTGTTGGAAAGTTTTAGCGCTAAGAATCTTCAAACCAAACCAAGTACCAGCCATGTAGCGAGTAGCATAGTAAAATGAACCGCAATAAAGACAATTTTATTTCTAAAAATGTCAACTATTAAGAAAAATTGCGAGGAGTTGATGTACATGGGCAGGAATAAAAAAAAAGCGAGAAGTGTAGGGCATCACGAATGCATACGATGCAAGGAGAAAGGAAGTAATACGAATTGGCATTGACGGAATTGAAAGGGAGTGAGAGGAATATTTCGTTCAAGTTCACATGGTTCACTACAATTGCTCAGGGACAACCTCCTGTGTTCAAGACGACCCATAAACCAAAACATACACATACAAAATGTACTAGTCCATAAAATCTAGAACACCACATTGGGGGAAACTGTGGGAACCGAAAGAGCGTGACTAATTGAATAGGGACATAGTAAAAGTGTAAAGCTTGAAGGAAGTAGGATTAGTAGAAATTAGATTTGTGTGGTTAAGACCCCACTAGACCTTGGGCCCAAGTTGAGTACGAAATGATTTCATTTCATATTATTCGATCATAACTATACAAACGGTTTCTCAAACTGCTTGATATTTCGTTTTGCATTTACTCTGGGGAACAATTGTGTTAGACTATTTTTATGAGGTTTAGCTACGGTGTCCTTAGATCTCTTTAAAAGAAAACATGTTCTCTTTTTTAGCTCCGATCTTTTTTACACTCGCCCCTATCAGGAATTCCATTGTAATCGAAAATGTGCTACGAACTCCGAAAAATCGATCACATTGAATGAACTCAATTCAATTTCGAAGTTCGTGAAAGTTGGCATCACTGAATACGAATAAAATGGAAGTTTGTGTATCCTTCTATACGAGTTATTTAGGTCGGAATTACGATTCCGTTCGGCTTGTGTGATAGCATTTTCTCGTAGTTCGTAGGCTGCAAGTCGCCTTTTTTGTTCTCGTGAATCTTAGCTTGTTCGAATAGCTTCGAAATAAATAACAGATATGTGTCATTGAATTTTAGGTCTTATTTAGTCTTTATTAACGCACTTAATAATTTGTGGCGGTCGTGGCGTTGTGGATATGTGCATCGGCCCCTACACAACTGAAACGGTTTGGATTCCCGGCCGGTACGACCACCCGGCTCCACCTCTTTCGAGTCACTTCTCAAACTTGGCCTTTCGGAGTCGGTGGTGCCCTCCACTCGTGAGTGAAAAATAGCATGCACAGTATTTGTGCTGAGAAGCTAGGCCCTGGCCCTCTACGGGCTGTAGCGCCGTCCATATTATTGAACGAAGAGCAAGGCGCAGTGAGTTTGCGTTAATTTTCATTTGTAACAGTTAAGCGGCTGTACCGATAAAGCGACGTCCCACTGTATCCAACGAAGTCTACTGTATATGCTGTCCTCAGGAATTTTGTCTAGGAAACATCTATATGCCCATCATCATTCAGACTTTTTGTGAGTTTCACCCGAAAAATATTCCAAGTGGAAAATTAATTTTTCAGCTATTCTTTGTTTCACGTGAACAACATTTCACTTCGAATCAGCTGGGACATTTCGAACATAGATTCTGGTGCTCTTACAGTAGACACATAGAGAAATTGGGTGGTAATGTGGGGGCAAAAAGTAGCATTAAACGAATTAAAAGTACAAATATTACGTCAAGAACAATTTTGGTACACTCTGTAATTGGGACACCTTCGAATTGAATCGTACTTCATGCTTACACTCAGTTTTATCACATAAGTAAATCTCTACAAAGGGGGCACCTCTGAATTGGACCATGGGTCAACGATCTTGATAGAAAAAAGTTGCCTGAAAAACAACCTCGCAAAGCTAAATGAGGCTGAAATCACAAGTGTGTGTGCTATTATGCCAAAAATAGGCGATTTCCCGGGATGTCGGAAATGCGCTTGTACAAACATTTTTGGTCTTGTTCTGTTGCACTCACTGCCACTAAGCACTCACTAACACTCAATTTCGAGACGATTTTATTTCAGAGCTATGTATAATTGGGGCAGAATAATATTTGGCCCAATTTAGAGGTATCTCTCAAATCGGGGCACCTCCTAGTTGGTTCGCATTTGCTCAGTCCCTTGGAGTGCCCCATTTAGGATTTTTCACTGTAATTCCAATTCTTTGGAGTTGCATGAAGCATTCTAAGATTATGTTCTTCTTTAATGATTGAACACATTCATTTGTTAGATTTCAACACCGATTTAATAAACCAGCATTTAAACCTTCCCCCTTATTCTCTTAGTCGTGTCACCCAAAAATATGTGTTATTTTGACAAATTTGTATTCTCTTAGTCACTTTATGTGACATTTGTCACTTGCATAACGATTTTGTGTGATCCCTTAGTCACATTTCACGAGAAAGTGAGATAGAATGAGAGAGATTTTGTGGCTTACATTTTTGTGGGTGACGCCAAATGACGTAGGATAAATACGTACGTTTTAACCCGAATTTTGTTTTTGATAGGAATAAAAGTTGATAGACAACAGTCCACGTTTCGTGTTAAAATAACAATAAATCAACAATTTGAGTGCCTGGTCTCTTTAATGGAGGATATTTCCAATCACACCTAGAAATGCATTTTTTTAAGAAAACAAAACGTTTGCATTGTCTTTTTCTTGGGCTGTCATTAAAATGTAATCCACCACATACGCGCTCCAACACATCCGTGTTCTGAACCAAAGGCATACAAGAATTATACAAATTATCAAATGCAACCACCGAATTGAAATTGATCTCACTTCAAGACACAAATCTTGAACATATGTTGCAAACTAGTTGAATTTTTCTGGGAAGATAATTTGATTGGTTTTTTTGTCGAATTTGATGTGAGGTAACAGAAGAATGCGAGGCGAGAATTTGTCACCACGTCTAAGAGAATAAGGGGGCTTTATTGGACGTGCTCACCAACTCCTTGTCCTGTTTGCAATACCACCAATTGTAAAGCTGGCCACTTGCTTGCTTGTTTTTTTTTTCAAAGGGCGTATACCAGAATGGGTTGGCAAGAAATACGAGTTGGTTTGGTACAATCGTTTTTCTCCAAGTGCTTGGTCAAGAAGTTTTTGAACAGAATCAGGTGTTTGCACAAACACTTACAACTTACATTTTACGCTTTTTTGTTCTCTCTTTAGCCTACGAATAGCTTCATATTCCACGCGAAATAAAAACTCACAATAAGGGGAATTTTTCGAAAAGTGAAAAGGGAATTTTTTCGCGTGGGAATGCGGTTAGGGTGAATCTCACAATAAGTCTGATTGACTAGGGCTAGTATAGATTGTGGTTCATCGAATGAAAAGACACTTAAAAGGCTATTTCACACTCAACTACGAAAGCTTCACCAAACCACGGGAGATCAGGAGTCTCTCAAACAGAGATAATGGAGGAAGAGATATTCGTCTTTGCAGTGGAAGACCGTTTTTCGGTTGTGCTCTCAAGTCACTCATACTGCATTATTTTCACTAACACTTGTTAGAAGTATAGAGCAACGCAATGGTGTTAGGCGGGAGTAAGCAGCTTCGCTTGACAGACGCCTGTCTTTGAAAAGGTTATAAAAACCGCTGTCAGATGAACCTAAGGGGCAAGAAACGTAGAAGTGGCACATCTCTTCCTCCATTATCTCTGCTCTCAAACTTTGGTTGCAGCTCGGGAAGAAGTGGAGACAATCCCAGCGTGCCTTGCTGTATATTCCGACTATTGAGGGTAGCCTGTGCGACACTGGGACGAGCACCGTATACGATCCATATCGATGTGGACCTGCAACCACAACCGGGCGCTGAGACCCAAGAACACCAGAAGTTTTAAATTGACCTTATACATCACCAAGGTGGAGGATTTGCCCATAAGCGTGAGATCAATGGGTACTTGAGATTCCTACCTTAAGGCTTTGGTTTAGTGAACTGGACTCATAAGGGACCTCGTGGCTTAAAAGCAGGGGATCAAATAAATCCAGACATCGAAGTCTTCAAAAAGGACAAACAACATCGACGTTTTGGACAGAGCTTCACAATGGCCAACTTGGCTGTGGCCCAAAGGTCCTCTACTCCAAACTTGTGGGAGAACGCAACAGAGGACGCCCGCGTAGAGGCACACAAGCGGAAAAGGACCTTTATAGGATCTGAGCAGGCAAATAGCCAATAGCTGGAAAGGTTTGTTGTTTGAGCCTCGGATCCACCCCGGACTGCCCTACACAAGAACAGCATACATGGTAGGCGTGGTCGCAAATGTAGAAATGATGAAATGGTATATAAAAATGGAAAACATCAATTTTCCTGTTTTTCGATAGACAGTCACGCTTAAAAAATCACTTCTTGTTTGACAGCCTTTCCCTACGAAACCACGAAAATGAAGAAGCTTCGAAAAAGTTAATTTTTGGTAAGCCTTTCATTTGTCAAATGGAACGTGGATCACTAAGACCGTCCCCATCAATGACAGGAATAAAGGATCCACCTGGAGCTGCTTTTGTTCTGCTCAAGAATGACGCCAAAGGACAATCATCGCAAAATGTGTCTCGGGGGGCCTCAACTTGCTGCTTGTAGCTGTGTTAAACTTCAAAAGAAACAGTGTGCACATATTTCACTGCAATCTGTTCAAAAGCAACTTCAATCCCGTCTCGAAGAGCATAACCTATTTGGTCAAGTGAATACAACGACTCCTGATCATCTCACCCACTGTCCAAAAGCACATCCCTCTCTCCCTCAGTTCATCGATTTGCATCCATCTTCAAATGCTCCTCATCAAGTCCCAGAGGAATGGAGTGACACTCTATGCCGAGGCGGAAAATAAACCACCAGCGGCAGCTATTAGGCACACAATTTCCGCTCCACTTCTTTCCGATATCCGAGCGAGTTCGGAATCACCTTTACCCCAGTTCTGTCCGCAGTTGCAACTGAAAATGTAACGAACAAATGCACAAAAAGGAAAACCCAACAGAACATAAAAAATCGTGTTCAGCTTGTGTGAAGTGGTGTTCAAAAATATAGTGTGTCTGTGTACGAATTGGAAGGAGGAAAACTTTGTTTAAAAAAGAGCAAAGAAAATAAGCAACCTACAGAAATTAGCCCAATCACGTTCGTATCTATTTAAGCCTTGTGCAACATCGACATGACGTTCATAACCTTTGTGACAATGTATACCATTGTTATCATCGACTTGGTTGTTTGCCTTCTTCTTGTTCCTGTTCCTTGTGCCGTCTTGGATGTCCAGGTCCTGGAGCTCCTTCAGGCACAGCCACTCGCCGTCGACCGATACTCGAAAGTTGCACAAGTAAATGGTGTCCTGGACGCCGCCGGCGATTTCTTCGTTGGTATTTGCATGCGAGGCTTTGGGCAGAGCAATTGTCGTCGGCGACTGATTGGAGTTGTTGTTTGCAGCCACCACCACGGCCGCAGTCGCCACAGCGGTCGACGAGCCGCCGCTCGACGACGAGGCCGATGTAATGGTGGATGACGAGGATGCCGATTGCATTATGCACTTGCCAGCTTTTTTGTGGTTATGATTGCTGCTGCTGTTGTTGTTATTGTTGTTGCTGGTGCTGCTGCTGTTGTTGTTGCTCAGATTTGCGGACTTCTTCGTAGCGATGGCAGTATCCTCGCCAATGGGACGCATGTTATTAGCTTGAAGCTCGTCGCCCTTCGAATCCTGTTTCAGTATGTTTCCCTCACGATTCGTCACTGCTTCGCTTTTGCTTGCTTCTGTTGATTCACACTTGCACTAGACACTAAGCCTGTTCGATCCCATAAGGTGGACGACGGCGTGGAGGGGGGAGAGAAGAAAAAAATCGCGAATTAGCTGTTTTCTGCGAAAAATCGAAACCCCTTCTGACAGATTGTCTGGGTTACCTTGTACTGATGAAGTTCATTTCCACGCAAAAACACAATATCCAAACTTGGGAACTCGGAACAATGGAATCACAATTGCACAGGGGGTGTCCCGTGTCCGTGTCGCACTAGCACAGGTGTCAATCGAGACGAGGAAAACCGATTAAGTAATTAAATTTCATAAGAGTTCCATTGAATCAGATGGAAAATGACGAGGAAATGCTGCCTGAATCGCCTTTGTTTGTCCAGAGTTTTCCCGTTTTTTCCTCTTGTTCTTTTATGACTGTGCACAGTGAAATAGCCTCGTATTCCCAACAATGACGACTATTTTTTCCTGCATCTGAATACGAAGGATGGCGAACGTAGAACTGAGTGAAATTGGAACTTTTGGAAAAGCCGAGAGAGAGCGAGAGTCTTGTTATGGAGGGTGGCGTGTTGAGTTGCACCGCTGCTGTGTGTGGTGAATATGCGAGATATCGATTTTTCTCGGTCTCACTTCGACAGTGGGTGCGAAACGAGGAAGTGCGTGGTTGTAGTTAGTTTCAAGGGTAGGTTTTAAGCAAAACAATCAAATGGCAGGGCGCCGGGGTAGACACCCTTTTATTCTGTAGCGGGATGGGTTCATGAAACATGGAATTATCAGAGCTCGCAGGGAAGCAGGGACGTTTGTACAGAAGGATTTAAGAGCACAATTTGATCCGATGTTGTTCTTTATGAAGAAATGGGCTCTGTTTCTGGGTGATTTATTGTTTAGACACAAGTGAATGATTTGAGATTTTTGAAGATTGTACGGAGCCGACATCGAGTGCACGATTTCGGATGCACTCACATTGCCACAAAGAATAACAAACGAAGATCCACTGAGGAGAGCGAAGGAAACCCCTATTGGAGATGCCATCAAGAAAAGGCATAGAACAAATCCTGAGAAGACCAAGCAATAGCATCTGTGGTCAAGCCCTAGTGCGGAAGGAAACAGAAGGAGGGAACAGAAAGAGGCCTAAGACAACTTTTAAGTGGTCAGTGGAAGAGGACATAAAAGTGTATGCCAAGAACTGAGGAGAAATAAAGCAGATGGCCCAGAACAGTGAACGGAGGAGATCTTTTGTTGTGGGACTGCGTCCCCGCGGGAGCAAAGGAATTAAGTCAAGTCACAATTAAGCTTTACTGATGAAGGAAATCCCTTGTAAAGCTCTTCCTTTGGGTTTCCAATTGTTCCCTGCATTCTCACGCGGTTCCCACACCTCAACACATCCATAAAGGGTCATGGCGGTTCCCAGATCGATGAACCGCCAACCTGACTGATCTCATTGTGATAGACGTCAGGCACTCCTCCATCATACTTGATGTTCGAGTGGTCGGATTAGCCAACATCGACTGCGACCATTTCCTTGTTTTAGTCGAGCTAAGAAGACAACAGCGGAGTCGAGAAAGAACACCACGGTTTGACCTCGGAAGGCTACAATGCACCGCTGGGATCGAGACTTCCAACCCGCTTTATGTTCGACGACGGCTGCGCAAACAATGGAAGAAAATTGGAGGCGAACACAGACGAAGGGGAAGAGACCCCGGTTCTCCGGAGGAAAATGGATAACTTGTATTGGGTCTATTACTTAATTCGTGCGGTTTGCTAAGAGATGGCGTAACTTGTATTATTCCATTGGAACATGCGTTGGAAAGCTACTGTCATTGTGCGTCATTTCAGTATATGACATTCCTTTGAAGCGTAAACAACAATCATTTTTTTTTATGTCGAACTTTGTGCATGAAAAAGTGTTTTTGCGGGAAATTCTTCTTCATTACTTTAAATGAAGAAAACTGCTGCCGAAAGTCATCGTATTTTAGAGGAAGTTTATGGTGAACATGCGCTATCTGAGCGAACGTGCCAAAAGTGACTATTGCTTGGCCAACTAGCCAAATCAACGGCAAAGCCGAATATCCATGGCGTGAAGGTAATGCTCTGTATTTGGTGGGATCAGAAGGGTGTGCTGTATTATGAGCTAAAACCGGGTGAAACCATCAATGGACAACGCCACCGAACACAATTAATCCGTTTAAAGAGAGCAGTAGCCGAAAAACGCCCGGAATATGCGACTAGACACGAGGCAATAGTTTTCCATCATGACAACGCTCGGCCCTACGTTGCCCCACGTCCCGGTTAAGAACTATTTGTAAAACAGTGGATGGAAAGTTTAACCCCACCCGCCTTATAGCCCAGACCTTGCCCCTTCTGACTACCATTTGTTCTGGTCGATGCAGAACGCCCTCACTGAAATACGGTTCACATCAGAGCAGAATATCAAAAATTGGCTTGATTCATTCTTGGCTGCCAAGACGGCGCACTTCTTTTGGGATGGGATCCACAAATCGCCAGAAAGAGGTGAAAATGTCATAGCTTCAGATCGGCAATACTTTGTATAATACTGTCGAACATGTGCTTCTTAAATAAACGTTCAAATTAAAAAAAAAAAACCGCACGAATTACGACCCAATAGCAGAACTTAACATTGCAAACAAAATCTTTTCTGCCATTTCGTGTGCCAGCCTGAAGACGATTATAAACATTTTACATATCAGAGTAGATTCAGGGAAAGTCCTCCATCGACCAGATATTGACACTTCGGCAACTCATGGAAAAATGTTCAAGATGTTCAGATCGACAACCAACACCAATTCGTCGATTTCCAGCGATTTACAAATTTATTTGAACGGAACTATTTTCACAATTGAGTTTACAACTAGACTTACAAACTAAAGGTTAGGGTGTTGGCTCAACAATAGGGGCCCAACTGATGTACTTTGTTTAATTGAATGCTTACTATTATTGTCGGTTTATTGTTTATTTTGTATGTCCTACAATGGCTGGTGCTTACATCGGGTGGTTCAAGTCCGTGTGTCCATGATCGATTTCAAGGACACTCATGACAGCGTGCATAGAGACGAGGTGTACACCGCCATCTAGTTTTGACATTCGTGCCAAACTCGTCAGATTGTGCAGGAGGACGATGGTCAATTATGGTAACGAACTCACGGATAACGTCAATCTTAAAAAAGGAATTAGACAAGGTTACAGGCTGTCATATGACTTCATTTTTCACATCACCCTGGAGATTATCGTGGACGACTCACAAGCCAACACTAGGGGCACGAGTCATTGTACCCGACTTAGTTATTGTTACATCAACAACCGTCATTGTCATTGTTCGACCTCCCTGTCGATCGTATGAGCATAAGTGCTTGCTATACACGATTGGCTTTAGCTGCAATGTCCTGAACAATGGGACAATTGTCGATAGGATTGACTTAATTTGGGTAATCGCTCCTAAGCGTCATAGAAGTCCAATGTTCTCTTCTTTGAAGAAGTCCTTCTTATCACGCCAACAGCAACACCTTTTTATGTCGAATGCCCGCTGTTGTTAAACATTCTGATGTCTCATCTCAGCCTGCATAATCCAAGCACATTTTCAACATTTTTGTCTTTCGTCTTCACTCATTTAATTGCTTCGTTTGCTATCAGACCCTTAGTCAGATTGATTGGTTTGACTAACTTTGCAAAGACCGGCGATAACAATTGGCCATAAATGCTTTCAACAGACACTTTTTAGGAAGGAAGGAATGTCGTGGACTTGTCAGAGGTTATGGTCACTTCCAGAACGCATGTTCGTGTTCTTTGAAGCAGGTGGATAAGTCTCTCAGGATATTTTTCATGAGTAATGAGAAGAGCTTTCGTGTAGGATTGGCCCATCTGGGACTGGGATATCTGTAATCATGAAAGACGAGCTTGCCAAATGTGTCAAAGCCAAATTAGAGGTGTTTAACTCAGCATTTATTGCAAGCCTCACCTATGGTCATGACATTTGAGGATTCTTGATGATTTGGTGAATTTGATGATGAGAATTCTTCGCCGTGTTTAGGTTGGTTCACGAGGATCTCATTGTTGAGCAGCTGCTTCTTCGAATGGAAGGGCTATGATTCGATGATAATGTCCACCGGTTGGCACACTCAGGATGAGGTAGTTCGACCAAAACTAAAAACTCACCCGGTTGGTCTTGGGCATTGCTCCTAATGAGTTAGAGTAGTTGGAGGAATATTGACGGGCGTGAATATCTCCTGTGCCTTGCCCATGCGATCCCTTTAGTGAAGCATGCGGGTCGCTGCAAATGATGATGATGACGAATGTTGCGCCTGTAGTAACGTTGTGGATAAGTGCTAATCTCTCGCCGTTGAAGCACACACATAAGGCCCTTAAGTTTGAGTTAAAACCGAAAATGTCAGCTTTTTAAGTATTTTTGTGGAAGTGCATTGACTCCTATTTTGGGCGTTCTGGGTTCGATGCCCGACACAAGTAATACCCGACATCTTTCGAGGCACTGACAACATGACTACCCATAGTTTATCAAACTTTGTCGTTCGGAATCGACATTAAACTGTAGCAATGTAAAATATTCTACTGTTCCACTCATTCTGGAAAATGATCGACGAAAATTCCGTCTGCCCGGTCCAGACGAGGCCAAATGAGCCCAACAAAGTCTTGTTCGACTTCAGTCTTTATATTGCCGGGCAGGCTGTCCGCTGAAATCTTTAAGGCAGTAAGAGATAATGTGGGAATCTTTACCGCCGGATTAAAGCATGTCCGACAAGTGGAATTTGAGTATCATTTTCCCAGTAACTGCACCAAAACGCGAGAGAAAATATGGGTGGCATTAGAGCCCGTAAAGGGCCAGGGCCTGGCTTCTTAGTAACTACGCGTGTTGTGTGTGCTAATGTTCTCTCACGAGTGGAAGGGACCTACAGTTTTATGCCAACTCCGAACGGCCAATTTAAGACGCTCCGAGCATTGTCAGTGACACGAAAGAGGTGGGACCGTAGAGAGTATATTTGGTCGTACCAGCCGGGAATCGAACCCAGGCAGTTCGGTTGCTTTGGGGTCGACGCACATACCCACAACGACAAGGCCGCCACTGAGATACCCCCTACACGTTATTCTCTACCATTGCGTGCCCTCCCCTGAAACTGATAAGCCCATATCAGTGTGGCTTCAGATCAGGGACTTCAAACTAAAGCCGATCTTGGAAAAGACCCAAGAAGTTCAGATCGACACCCACCACCAATTCTTCGATTTCAAGGCCGAACACGACAACCATGTCTAGTTTCGACATTTCTACCAAACTCGTCTGACGATGGACAATTCTCGCCGCACCACCAAGCTCGGTAATGAAATCACCTTCAATGTCAAGGAATGATTTAGACAAGGCGCAGCGCTGTTATGCGACTTCTTCAACACCATCCTTGAGAAGATCGTGCGATATTCACACTCCAACACTGGAGACACGATCTTCCAGATGTCAGTGATGTTGACGTGATTGGCAGAACACGGCGCCCCATCAATGAGGCGTGTATTGGAATTGACACGAAAGCAGCTAGAAAGGATTTTGGCGATCAATGATGAATCGATTAAGGACAAACAACATCGTAATCTTGGAGAGCTTCGCAATGGACAGACAAAACTTCGAGGCAGTTTAGGACTTCGTCCATCTCGCCTTCACGGTAAACAATGCAAACAACTCTCTGTCCAATGATGAAACGCAGAATAAATCCTGGCAACCACTGTTTCTGGAAGACCCCGCTGACTCTATAAAAGACTCAGATCATAGCAGGTAGGACAACCTCAAAAGCGGATGAAGAAATCATTGGTCTCGAAATCTCAATCTTTGGTCCTGTTTGCTTTGACGGAGAAGGAGACGATTCAACCACGAACTGTCTGTATAGTGTACAGTGACATAAGCCTATTCGTTGGCGTCTACGGTTCCAACGCCTAAAGTGGCGGAGCCATGTAGACCAAAGAGTCTTCGAACTTGTACGGTACAGAGGACGCCTGCGTCGAAAGCGCCGCACACAAGTGAAGAAGAACCTACTTGGTGCGCATAAAAAGAGGCTACTAGTTGGAGAGGCTTTCTGTCAATGCTTTGCTAATGCATATGCACGCGCCTTAGAAAACATTTGAAAATAGCCTTGCTCAAGCATTGCCATTAACCACCAAAAATAATTACAATCAGAATCTATGCTAGCGACATTCGCGTTTGTAGAGTTTGAGACATGATTTCATTGGAAGCACCATAGATGAAAGTCCAGTCAAATGAATGCCAAAATTTAAAGATGCCGGAAAGGATTACGCTTTTCCAATATTAGGCGTGTTTTTTTGAGAATCTGTACTCAGCTCAGTATTACTTCAACACGCGAAGCAACAACAAAACAAATTACTGAGTAGAATCCACTCAGTGATATCTGGCAGTCAACACTGACTAGAGCGCGTTGAAGAACCTCTTTCATAGGTGGCGCCTCTCATACGATTCAGATAACACCACTGAATCACAGATGTCGCTGACAACTCTTTTTGAGGATGCAGCAGAATTATCGGCATGGCATTGATGTTCTAAATACACAGCTCGACGCAGGATAACGTACCCCCAATTTGTAATCCATCCTGTATTTAATATAAATACGCTTCTAGTGAATAAAACCATATTTGTAAGAGTATTATAAACCACATTTGACAATAAATGAAATAAGGATGCCCTCTATTGGCATTTAATGCCATCAAAGTAAGGACACGCACCAACTTTTGACACAAAAAAATAAAATGAGAAGAAGAGCGTTTTATTGAGGATCAATCCTGAGCTGAGTACTGAGTTCTCAAAAAAACACGCATAGTTCGCAACAGTACAGCAAAGATCAGTAACACGAGTCCCAATCCCAATTGCGTCCAGTTGAATTAAAGAGCTGATGTCTCGACTCGAGGACACGACAACTATGTCCCTCAATTTAAGTCCCAGTCCCAGTCCACCCGAACAAACTGACTCACTCAACCACAACTCAAACAAAAAAATGGGGTTTTTTCAACGGAATGAAGTGAACTTTAAATTGCTCATACTGCATCCCCTGTTTGGTTTCACAGCAAAAACCAAATATTTCCAGGGGTGAATAACAGCATTAATCGATGCCCCTCTGGCTGTGGCGTTTCCCAACCACGCTCGCCGACTCAACCCTCAACTGCGAACGTTGACAATTTTCGCCTCGCAACGTGGGTGAGATGAAAAAAACAAAACTGAAAAAAGAGACCAAAAACAGAAAATAAAGAAAATAGAAAAGCACGAACAGAAGAAGAGAAACCTGAAGGGTTGAACTATTAACCGCTTTAACTTGTTGTTTTCTCATATTTAAGCGGACAAAAAGGACGAAGGAGGTGAATCAACTATATTTAGAAGATGCCGGCTGTGCTTGCGAGCAAATATACCCCGCTCGGGTGTGTGTGCGTTTATTCGACCTCCTCGCCACACAAGTCGATTGAACATTTTTGTATTTTAATACATTCTCCCCATGAGTGAGAGATAAATGAGAATGTCATGTCATGTCATCGTCCTTTATTGCGCATTCAGTCACTGGACGCTGGACGGGGGATGGGATTTTTAATTGCTTTTATGAAATCACTGATAAAAGTTCGTTCTCCACGAGAACGATGGTTACTTTCAAGCGGTTTTAAGTGTTCAACGTATTGCCGAGCTTTAAAGGGGGTTTCTAGGTTGACTGTAGAACAAGGAAGGAAAAATGGGAACGCACTCTGGCGAATAATAAATTAGAGTGACTGATGTGTCATTCGGAAAATGATATAAAACACTGCGTGGCGAATTAAAGTGTGACTCACAATCGCGCAAAGAGAAGGTAAATTCAAGAGAAATTTCGGAATTAGGACAGCCTGTGTTTATGACAGACCTTTGCAAGTGCCTATGAAATTACGAGACAACACTGACATCATCTCCAGGCGGATGGATTGGTTCCATGCAGAGTCTGACCATACGAGCCCTATTCTACGACTTGCAAGCTAGGACAGCAACGCGGGCGAATGAAGAAGACCTGGGCCCTACTAGGACCGAGGTTCTGGTCCTTTTTTCGCCATGTTCAAAAAGTCATTGTAGGGAAGATCCATTCGCAGGCTTGTCTCCCTATATAATGTCAAAAATACCCCTAAGTGAAACCAGCAAGACCAAGTGCGGCCATATGAGCGTTTAGATTTGGGTGTCCTTTAAATAGACTTCAGACCATCCATGTACATTACAATGAGTGGATGAAAATATGTTCTTCTGCAAAGAGAGACATGAACGGTAGGTCTTCACTTGGAGGAAGACCTGTTGAGCCGGCACAAAGCCTAGCGAGTTCAACGGCTTCGCCATTTGCTGGAATGTTACAATGACTCGACACGCTCATGACGCAACAGCTCTCAGAAATATCATCAAGAGATAGCCGACACTTCAAGGAGCACACTGAATATACGGTGACTGAATTCAGGAATCACATCGGCGCCTGGCTGCCTGAACAGTTAACCACATCTCCTTTCGACATCACGATGTTCTTGGTCTACCAGGCTTTGAAGAAGTCCGCTCAACAAAGCCGCAGGCTCACACGGTACCATCTATAAGGCTATTGGCGATGTACTGGTAGAGAACATGCACCGGAACTTCAGCCGAATTTAGGAATATAAGAACATGCCCAACTAAAGGACGAGGCTCCAACAGAAAGACGATTCCGAATTTAGGAAGACAAGAACATGCCTACCTAATGGACGAGGCTCCAACAGAAAGGCGATCCGAGCTCTTGCAACAACGACAGATGTCGTATCTCCTTACTCAACTACGTCGTAGATCATGTCCACCGTACTGAATGAACGTGAACGTTGAACGCTGTCGTGCGGCGTGCTGTAGTAAGCACGGAAGGGACTATCTTCTACAAATCAGTCCAACTGTTGGGATACGCAGATGACATTGACATCGTCGCGCGTTCCTATCGTGCCCTAGTGGGAACTTTCACGGCAATGGAAGAACAGTCGAAACGAGCTTGTATTAAGGTCAATAAGCAAGCTGTCGAGCCAGAAACGTTCAAAGACACACCATCTGGGGGAAAAAAACCCCGAAGCTACAATTTTGAGGAAGTTAAGGATCTTGTCTGCCACGGAGCAGAAGTAAACTCCACGAATGACATCTTATTGGAGATCCGACAACGACGTAGAATCGCCCTTGGCAACTGCTGTTACGATGTAGAATCACCCTTGACAACAGGTGCTGCTTCGCATTACCGAAACTACTGCGCTCTAAACTCCTGACGCGAAGGACCAAAACCATGATCTACAAAACTTCTATTTTGTCAGACCTACAATATGGAGCCGAGAGAAGACAAAACAGCGAACTCTACCAGCTGTGCTAGGATGTGGATGTAGTCTGAAAGATGCAAAAATCCGTCGACCGCACTGGGTCGGCCACAAGCGGTTATACAACAACGCTCCACTTAAGAGGGTATTCACAAGAGAAAGAGAAGAATACCAAACATCCTCTATAAAGACCAAGCTATCGCGGACGCAAGACAGCTTGGTCTTGACGACCATTTTGTTTCGAGCTCTTTTTATCCCAACCATGTGATGAAATGAAAAGAAACCCAGAAATAATAAAGGAAATGATGGTTAGGGAAATCCCTCCGAAAACTGAATGTTGGACTCTGCACCATCGTGGTCACAGATCTAGTATGGCTACGAAAAAGAAACATCTCTTATAAAGTGGTAAATAGAAAGACGAGGTTAGAAGCTCAGAGAATGATAAATCTGTGACCAAAGCAGGTTTATAAAATGAAAAGTAAGTTAAATTTATTCCAATCAGATGGGAGGGCGACTGTATGGAGAACGGCGAACAACGAATGTCGTTTCCACGGGCAGTCAGTTATGGGTATGTTGCATTCACCACTAGTAATTATTGAGACATCAACTAACAAGGGCAAACACAACAGCATTTTATAAAAAAGCCTTCATAAAAGTACATTTTGGAGACAGTTTATGTTTCGAAGAAGACAAGCAGACCACTCACATAGTCCGAGCATGTGTAGAACATTCACAATGTCGGTCCCGAATCACCGAATATGAACATGATAGAGCACGTGTGGTCTTCGTAGACGGATGCAGTAACAAAACATTTCGCGGAAAGATCAGTATATTATACAACGGAACGCACTCAAAACCCGGTCAAAAATAACAATGCCGATATGATAAATTTAGTTTATGTATAAAACTTTATATAACCGCTATAGCGACTGCGTCTAACAAGCTGAACATTTTTCTGCAGGGCAGACCCAGGACGAGGTGGTTGGACTATGTCCAAAAACTCGCCTGGTTACGCTTGGACTCCTGATGAGTTAGAGTTGATGGCTTAGGATCGACTTGCCTGGAGATCTCTCGTCCGTGGTTTACCCCCGCGACCCCTTTAGTGGAGCATGCGGGTCAGAAGAAGAAAATGAAGATGATACATCCTCTCATGAATTCATCTGTAACATCATCATATCACTATCCACAGCATTCCGCAGTCATTGAATGGTAATTGTTTACACCATACACATATCTATACGAGCGAATATAACCCGGCGCGATATTAAGTCAGCTAGCCATAGCCATGGCCTAGTTATACCAACAATTCTTTCACTTTTTCTTTAGAAAAAAAAATATATCCGAAGACCCGATTTCAATGCAAAAACAAAATCTTTCAGCTCAGCCTTTCAGCCTATGGAATGGAATTATGAAAAAGCACACCTGTTGTCTGTAGGTTTCACTAGGTCAGCTCATTTGCGCACTTCGTAAGCAACGACGATTAAAATACACAGGGATTTGATAAAAGGAAAAGAAAAGCAAAATATAGCACACAGGGAAAATATTTCGAGATATCTCAAGGACTCGACAGACAGATGTTGTTTAGCCATAACCCTGCAAACTCCTTTCCTTTGTCACCAAAACATCTGGAAATGAATTTGCCGACACAGTGCAGATTGAATCTGTATTCCAATAAGAATTCAAATAAGATTGTGTAGACTTATATATTATCGAACTTGTCATTTTATTTTCCTCACAGAGAAACTATAACAAATCTTACTCCATACCAAATCCATTGATTACGTAGTTATCACTCTTAAATCAAACAGTGTACACACTTCCTGATTCGATTTAAGCTCACAGTTCAAACATTTCAAATAATCGCTTGATAACACATTTTCACTTGGTCTCAGTTCACCATAATCCACTCTGAACCTTGTTCAATTCAGCAAATGATAGCAGTTTTTTTTCCAAACCATTTCCAATTAGTAACAGGTGTTCTTTTCACCTTCAGGACACGTAACAAGATGATACAAATGAAATAATTCTGACTTACCGGACTTCTTCTTTTTTGGTGTAGTTTCGGAACTATTACCATGATTATTTGATGTTATTATTGAACCTATTTGGGAGGCGATACTTTCCGAACGCCGAAACGTATCGCGTAGTCGATTCAAAGACGACATCGACGGGGAATTGGACAAAATACTTGGAGATTCTTCACTTTCCGCACGAAGGATTAACGCCCGACTACGATCGTTGCTCATTGTAAAATTAAATTATTCGCTATATATTTTGGCAGCTTCGTTGGAGATTTCAACTTGGGATATTCTACATAAGAGAAATGCAATATTACTAAACACTAAACACTTTCTCGTGTTCACTTCGGATGTAAATATTTGTTTTTAAAAGAATCACAACAAAAAAAACAAAGTCTTCACGTAAAAAAAAGTAAATACGCCCGTTTCAATTTGATAGTTCACAACTGACAGCTGTCATGTGCTGTTGACAATCAGCGAGCTGTTCCTTCTTATCTGCTGCTTGATGTGGAGACTTGTGGCTCTCAAACATTGATGTGATATTTCTGATTTATTTAAAAAAAAAATAATTTATTCAATTTTCACTTCTTTTTACAGTAATTTAATCTGAAATAGATAGCTTGATACACTTTTGAAAATTCATCTATTTTTGCTTTTAAATATGTGTGATTGATTTACCACTGTGATTGAATCTGCCGGGATGTTTCTGGAGTGAAGCGGCTTGGAGTGACAGCAGGTGATGAGAACGAGAACCATAAAAGAGAATAAAAAGACAAGGACAGAGACTCAATTCTCTCGGGGGACTCTGCTTCCCATGACCCGTACAGTGGGGAAGTTATAGACTTGCAAATTGGCAGTGCGGGCATCTAGAGAGCAGTCCTGCAAGGAGTTCGGCGAAAAGTTGGAAGGCAATCCAATGATGGTGTGTTGCTTCCCAAAGAGTGGAAGATCTTCCGCAAATGGAGCGGACAAATTTCGGAGCTACTCCATCCCGAATAGCGCACTGAGGATGACAGACCAGTAGTCTTGATTGGGACTAAGGATATTCCAATGTTGGCAAATTCACCGGTGTGGGTGAAATTCGACCAGAAATGCTTACGGCAATGGATAAAGAGGGAGTTTTGTGCGTCTGGGTGTCCTGGGAACGCGGTGAGACACCTGGCGATTAGCGAACTGGGGTGATTGTTCCACTTTTCCAGAAGGGGGACAAAAGAGATTGCTCCAACTGCGGGGACATATCTCTTTTAAGTCTACTTGAGAAAGTCTACGCCAGGGCATTGGTGGCACGTTTTAGAACTATGGTCGAGTCCAGAACGGGCATGTGCGGCTATCGTCTCCGTACCCGACAAGTTTTTCACTCTAAGAATGGTGCTTGAGAAACCTTGGGAGTATGCCCAAGCCATTTACAGCTTTTTCGTAAATTTCGCATAGGACCGAGTTCCTCGAGGTAAGCTCTAGAGTCTTCTAAAGGATTACGTCCATCATGTCTCTATAAAGAAACTATGTTTGGGTTAACAATGCTAAATCAACACCCTTTACCGTGGGAGTTGGACAACGTCAAGAGTGCGTCTCGTCACCTCTCGTGTTCATTATGTATATGGACTGGATGTTGCAGCGCAACACCAGGGAGGAATGTTTCACTTGGGAAGGGTTTCTTATTTCTAAAGATGACTCAGTTATCCTCACATCATCCCATACGGAACTCCAGAGCGCATTCTACAGGTTTGTGGCCGATCTTTTTCACGAGTTATGGCGGAGTAATGCTGATCCCTTCCTGTTTCAGGATTGGACAACCTGGGTCAGTTTTGAAACAGTTTGGAAGATCTGTAGACGAGAAGGCCTTGCGGGCGTGGGGAACACATTGTTGAGCAGCTTAAGTGTCAGGGTTCAAGACACAGCACGGCCGAAGGTGAAGAGGGAGAAAGGGAGAGGGGGTACCTGTGCACATTGGTTTTAAATATCTGCGGATTGTATTCTGTGGGAAATATTAGGCTGGGAAGAGCATTCCATATTCGTGTCGCGCGGATAATGAACGAGTCACTAAATTTAACTGTGCGTTCGAAAGTAGGCTTAAGGGTAAACTGATGAGCATCCCTGGCGAGACGGGTATTGTGAGTGAATTCATGTAGAGGAGGAATTCAGTTGGCAAGCTCACTTGAGCATCCTTTGTTAAAATAGCGATAAAATACGAATAGAGACGAGACGGTACGTCGATGTTCGAGTGGGTCAAGTGACTCTGCAATACTGTTGTCTCCTATAAGTTTTATCGCTCGCTTTTGGATTCTGTCTAGTAGGTGCAGGGTGGTTTTGGGGGCACTAGACCAGATTTGAGCGTTGTACTCAAGTTTGGGGCGTTTGGGCCAAATAATAAAATTAATATTTAAGTGGGAATCAACACCAATTATGGCTTAGTTTCACTTATAAATGAGAACTATCGACATATGGTGATAATTCGCAATCCAATGGTAACTAATGCCAGCCAAACAATTATCGACAATAAACGGCGGCAAAGGTATGCGACCCCTTGTCTGTTGTTCGAGGCCACTTTCTGAACTGAACTAACGCTACATGGATTTAGTTCTCATTTGAAAGTGAACTGAAGCCATAATGAGATTAGATTGCGCTTGGACATAACTCCTGATGAGTTGGGGCGAGGCCCGCATCAAGCACCTGGCGTTTTTAAAATGTTCGTCATCGTACGTCATCAACAGTCGCTCATCTCTCAATGAGGTGGACTTTTAGTTTAAATACGTATTCTACAGTTTAGACCTGGCCATAGAGACATCTAAGAAAACCAGACGAGCTAGCTTCTTTGCCATTCTGCTTCCTGTTGCCAGAATTCCACGAGTAAATCTGCTCACTCATATAAAAGAGCAGATATGAATTTCCTACTTAAGCCCTAATGTTGATGCCAGCTCCCAAATCAATCAATCTAATTGTTCTCTTGCTGCTAGCGCCAAAAGAAATAAAACTATTGTACATATTTAGGAATTTAACTGCAGTTCAGGTTCCGGTTTAGTGTAAAATGCCTACCCACTTTTGTACTTAAACTAGGCGTGCTTGCACTGTATCGTGCAAAGCTTTATTGTTAGAGGGCTAATAAGAATAGCAACAACTTCAGTTTCAATTGCACACATTTTATACAACTTAAACGTTTGAAAACGTTTATCGCAGTGGATTCAATCTTAACTCAATTGAAAACATAAATTCCATCTCACATTTATTACACTCTCACTGAACGTACCCAGTGTCAAACGGCGAAACTCTCCACATTTAGCAAAACAAACAACAGCTGGTTTGTGCGCCTATTCCCATCCCTCTCACATCGCGTAAATTCCAATAAAGGAGTGAATTGTTGTTTTTTTTTTCTTTGCATCGTGCGGTATAATCGTGATTATTGGAAGAAAATTATTGTTGCGCTGCGCAAATAGGTCTTGTGCTTGTCGCTAGTGAAATTATCGAGTGCTCCCCTGTCCACTTTGTTTTGACTTTTTTACTTGACAGTCATCCGCTTGGTTTGCCCAAAACATACGCTGTCCGCCCACATCGAATAATTTTGCACTCAGTCTCAGGGCAGATTAGTACGAAATTTGATTTTCTGCTTTGTTTACGTTCTGCAAACGTACATACGCTCAGCTTTAGATAATTACGACATAAAAAAAACAGGTAATCTTTTGTGTATTTAATCATATTTGTATCTGTGCGATGATAACCTGTCAAGTAGTGTCTCCCATGCGAGGCAATGTCAATTTCCTTTGTTGAAATATGTACACAGCAGTGTGCACAGCAAAATGTCTGACATTTTCGTCGTAGTATTTATCAGTTTAATTCGGCCATGTTTCTGCCTCCGATCCCGATGTGCATTCAATTATCAGCAGCAAGGCAAATAAGGAGAAAACAACGATCACTAGCCTTTGTATGCAGCATTTCCCCGTCTGTAGTCATTGCCCCACGAGCACGTTATGTGATAAACGGCAGACATTAGCATGAAATCTAGAATACCATAGTGCAGGGTGCAAAACAGTGTACATGCTTCCGCTGGGTATGAGGTGTTGGACTATTGGAGCGTATTGCAAATTCGTCATCAAGGCATATGGTGGAGCTAATGGCGGCTAAACCTTCGACTGCTTGGTCATCACCGGATTGAGTCTATCACTTAGAGTCAGTTTGCTTCGGATAATAATCAGTATTGGACGTGTTAAATGAGAAAGATCACAAGCATCGCTTCTAGAGTCTGCGTTGTTTTGTTGTTGAAAGTGCAAGTGTGTTTTGTCTGAGAGTGATTTACTACTTAGTGGACATCTCAAAGTGGTGTTGATTTGGAAACGTGTTTCTTTAATTTATTCGGTCTTTTGCCCGTGAACAAGTTGGCTGGAGGTCACGTGTGAGTAGTTTTTATTTATACACCTTTGTCTTGTATTGAGTGCGAGTTGTTTTGGTCTAAACTCGTGACTACAAAAGTCTCGATTTGTATACAATTTCGATGTGGCTGCCGCGGTACATTGCTTTTCATTTCTGCAGTCTTTTTTTGTGATTGTCACGAAAATATTGCTTTGACTTTGACGTCGTTATCTGCGGGGAAACATATTGCGTCTGTTGTTTATCAGCTTTGTCTGGCTGTGATGAGTGGTATCGTTACAGCACTTCCTAGAATTAAAAAAATAAACATGTACAGCTCTTGTCTGAAGTGAAGCAGCTTTTTTTCAATGCTTTTGTGATTTAACTGCGAACATGTGTAAATGAGAAAGTGCATTAACCGACTTCTCTTCAAAATATGCGATCATGCGAGGAGACGATCAATACTTAAGCTGGGCAGTTTGCCAAGAGTGTCGAAGAAAAATACTCCGGGGTGTCGTTTTTCGAATAAAAACAGAGTTATGTGTGCAGCAAGCATATGTGGTTCTTTTCTTTCGTCGGGAACTGCGTACGTCGTTGCTATATGTCTATATCCTCTGTACCAGACTGTTGTGACTTGAAAATACGTATAGGAAGCTGTACATAAGGCATGCGCTTTGCAGTCTGATGCAGAACCAGTGTCGTATTTAATGGGGTTCCTTCCATTCTGTATATCTCTTCTCATTTCGACGCTCAACAGGTCTTTCAGGAGAACACCGACTAGGTTTAATTTCTGTTTGCTTATAGGGCCCATACACGATACAGACCAATACATTTTGTTGCTATGCACATGTTTGTATAGACCGTGTGTGCTGTGGGTATTCATATCGCATACAGCCCAAGCAATTCCATGCCAATTTTTTATATTCTCCCTTCGTATCCCGAGCAATTGCAAGCAAAATTTTGTTATATTTTTCCTGAATGTAGCAGGTATAACGGTAATTGACAAAATAAATACTGATCATATTTTCCAGTGCATGTCGGTTGTAGTATCAGTCAGTCGTTAAAGGTCTGGCGAAGTGCTTAAACAGCTGTTCAAAAAAAATAGTAGTGTTCTAATTAACTGACTTAAAATTTGATAAAAAATTTAATTTAAAGGTAGAAACATAAAAGTAAGAACAAATAAACATTTTTAATTTGGATTATAGTAAAATCTTGAACTTTTAATGAAACAGTGGGCCGCAATAAGCATTGCACAGAGCAGGAGAGAAAATTAATTTTAAAATTAAGAGCAGATGGTAAAACGTATAAAGAAATTCAAGAAATCATAGGATGCACAGCCCCAATGCAATAAAGCACCATCCTAAGCCCGAATCCCGTGGAAACATCAGGATTTGAGGACAGGCGAATTGTAAGATATAGCAAGACGCACCCCTCTGCACCTTCAAATGTCATCCAAAAGGAGTTGGGGCTAAGTACTAGTGCTGCCACAGTCCGCAGGCGGCTGTTAAATGAAGGGCTATACGCTCGGAGTCTCCGCAGGGTACCATTACTCTCTAAAAAGCACATACGAGGGGCGTTCAATATATTCTCGGTATCGATATGAAGGAAAATGCGAATTCAATTTAAATTGTTTTTATTTTTCAATATAATCTCCTCTAACATCAATGCATTTGTTACTTTTTAAACCCTCAAAATAATAAATTTCCTCTTTCTCTGCAAAATGCCCATTTATTGCCGACTTGAGTTCTTCATCATCCGAAAATCTTTTTCCACGAAGACATTTTTTCAAACTCGGAAACAGGAAATAATCACTAGGGGCAAAGTCTGGACTATAGGGTGGGTGTTGGATTTCTTCGAAACCACAATCTCGTGCAGCAGCCTTGGAAACACGCGCCGTGTGAACAGGAGCGTTGTCATGAAGAAGCAACACACCCGCTGCGAGTTTACCCCGTCTTTTATTTTTAATTTCCTCCCGCAAATTATGCAAAGAGGAAGCGTAGGATGTGGCGTTGATGGTTTCACCTTTTTTTTTTTTTTGTACTCAATGAGCAAGATTCCCTTTGAGTCCCAAAAAACTGTGGCCATGAGCTTCCCGGCAGACGGAGTGACTTTGAACTTCTTAGGGGGGTCTGTTCCTTGTTTGCTTTCAGGGTCATAGTGGTGGACCCATGTTTCGTCACCAGTAACAATTCGATCCATAACACCGTCGCGTTCTCACTACACATCTCCAAAAGCTCTCTACAGCATGCGATTCTCACTTTTATCTGAGGCGCTTTGAGTATTCGTGGCACCCACCTTGCACTGACCTTTGAAAGGTTAAGATGTTCATGAAGAATGGTGTGAATGGTACCAATTGAAAGCTTGCTGATCTCTGCCATCATTTTCACCATAATTCGGGCATCCTCATGAACAATTTGTTCGACTTCTTTGATGCTTTCTCCCGTACAAGCAGCAGCCGGGGCGCCGGAACGGGTGTCGTCTTCAATGCTCTCTCTGCCTCTCTTGAACTCACTTGACCACATTTGCACAGTTGATAATGAAGGTGCGGAACCCTGGTAAGCATCCACCATCTCTTCATGAATAGTTTTTTTACATGAATGCACTAAAATAATAGTATTACTTGATAAATAAGTCAATTATATATGTACAACCACAGCTTCACCCCGACCGAGAATATATTGAACGCCCCTCGTAGCAGCTCGGATATCTTTTGCCAAAGAACACATCACCTGGCCTGTGGAAAAATGGCGCAATATATTATGGACTGATAAGAGCAAAATTGTTCTTTTTGGGGCATGTGGCTCCCGTCAATATGTTCGCCGTCCTCCAAGCACGGAATATCGCCCTCAATACACTTTAAAGACCATTAAACACAGCGGTTCAAAAGTAATGGTTTGGGGCTGTTTTTCCTACCAAGGTGTTGGGCCTATCCATCTTATTTCTGGGATCATGGGCCAGACTGTATATGTTGATATTCTTGCAAGCGTAATGTTGCCTTACGCAGAAAATGGGTCTTTCAGCAAGCTAATGACCCGGGTTCCCGGGTTCGGGTTAATGTTATGGTGTGGCCCGCACAGTCACCAGATCTTAACCATATAGAAAACTTGTGGTGTGACTTAAAGAAAGCAGTGGCGAACGCAAAGCCAACCAATAATAGAGAACTTTGTCAAGTAGTGCAAAGCTCGTGGCAGAATATTACAACCAAGGGATGCAAGGATTTGGTGGACTCCATGCCAGCTTAAATGACCAATATAACTAGGCACACTACTATTATTTTGAACACAACTCGTGAAATATACACGATTGTGCAGCAGACCCCTATTCGGTTGTTCCCCTTGAAAACGAACAGACCTTTGAACGGGAGTGTATCATAAGAAAAGTATAGGTACAATGAACTTCCCTTTACGAAGGCCCCTCTATAAGGGACACCTCTCTTTGTGGGCAACTCGTGATGATCCCCAATAGCTAGTAAAGAGTCAATCACTAAAACTGAAAGTAGAAGTGAATTTTATTTCATTTGTCAATTTTCAGAAATAGCTTATGTTTCCCCCTTAGAACGGGCACCCCTGCATTACGGACAAATAGTATATGATGTTCCCGCAGGTTTCTGCCATGAGAAGTTTCGCTGTACTTTCTTCTAATTTTTGGTAAAGATTACAATTAAATAAGGGAAGGAATTAATTCACTGAATTAGACTCCGAACCAAAGGAGATTGTACAAATTTATGTTTTATGTTGGAGCCAATTAAAATGTGTTCATTAATTCTTCAAGAAACCAGTCAAACGAGTGTTGCATTGGAGCAAAAGCGAATAAAGAGATACCTTATCAAACACCAACCTCTCTGTTCTCATATCTTAACTGAAACATTTCGGATGCTTTTCAAAGCTGGCAGCATTTACCAGATGCAGAAAGAATCACATTTCTTTGTTGAACGGTGTGCTTCATCCCCAATATTTAAAGATTATCTTTGTGTGGTAACATTGTTTCCGATACCAACCATATGCGCATCAGCCACGCAAACAATGTATTCTTCACAGATTAAATATAGACCATGATAATTAAGTCATGAATCTGTCGAATTACATCGGAATGCCTCTAATCTTGTGCAATTCTATGCACAATAACATCTATTTCTAGAGTACGTTGTCACCAATGAGAGCTGCTTCTGCAAACTGCAATTCCAAGAACCAAATTGAAGTCAACGCCTGAGTTTTGCAGCGAAGTCTTTCCTATATGACGCGATTTTCTTTATATAAAAAATGGCACAGATAACCTTGTGGACAGCGGAGTTAACCATCTCACGCGCTTTAAATAATCTCTCGACAGCCCGAGTCCATTCCATTTCACAGTTGTCTTGACATTGCAATCAATCCCAAAGTGCGTTGCATTTGTCTGATTAGTCATCGCGCGTGTTTTTGTTTTTTGTAGCCGCAGAAACTGAGAACCGAACGAGTCAGTCTACATTTCTCTGGCGGGGTAAGAAGTCTTTGAATTCTCCTTGATTGTGTCTCAGTGTACATATTTGAGATTCCCTTGAAGTACGTACTCAAGAAATAATTACGTAGGCTGTCTTATTTTAAATATTCTCTCAATCGCTTAGAGTATGTTGTCCACTGCGGTCTGAGCGCATTCGTTCGCGGTTCGTTCAAATAAACGAAAGTGTTCAATTCTTTTGCCGCATCTGGCCTTGAACTGTTTTGTTTTAAGTTTTTTTTATATATTTGCAAACAAGTGAATTGTTCTGTGCTCAATTTTGCAACACGTTTAAACGTGATTAACATTCGAAACGACGTCAGTGGTGTGCGATCTGTTAATTAATTAATTTGTTTGCATTTACAGTAAGAGACAAACGTTTTGATTTCTATTCTTATTTATTTTCGTGCATCTTCATTTTGTTGTAACTTCACAATTTGCACAGTGTGATGATTTAAGTCATGTTCACAATAAGCTGTGAATCTGAAAGGAAAGGGATTAGATTTTTAAAAACATTTCATCAAAGAAAGTTGATTCATCACCAATTTTATAAGTTGATACAGTGAAGACTCTCCCAACGGACACTCCTCTTAGACGGACGCCCACTTTCGCGGACATTTCTATATATTTTCTAACAATTAAAGCTCGCTTGGACGTGGTGAGACACCTGGCGATTGGCAAACTGGGGTGATTGTCCCACTTTTCTAGAAGGGGGACAAAAGAGATGGCTCCAACTACGGGGACATATCTCTTTTAAGTCTCCCCGGGAAAGTCTACGCTAAGCTGTTGGAGGCGCTATAATCGAGCCCAGGATGGGGGAAGTACAACCGACCAGATTTCCACTCTAAGAATGATACTTGAGAAGGCTTGGAGTATGCCAAGCCCATCTACAGTTGCTTTTTGGATTTGGGAAAGGCATACGACCGAGTTCCCCGAGGTAAACTCTGGAGTGATCTGCAGGAATATGGGATTGAAGGTCCTCTTCTGAGGGTCATGCAGTCTCTATACACAATCTGTAGCAGCTGTGTTCGGGTTTACGGTGCTAAATCAACACCTTTCACCGTGCGCGTTGGACTTCGCCAAGTGTGCGTCTTGTCACCTCTCCTTTTCATTGTATATATGGACTGGATGTTGCGGCGCAGCCGAGGCGAGGAATGCTTCACATTAGGACAGTTGAGGTTCAGTCATCTTCTATTTGATGACTTGGTTAACATCACATCTTCCCAGACGGAACTCCAACGCGCACTCCATAGGTTTGTGGCCGTATGTGCTGATGCTGGAATGAAGGTCAACGTGGACAAGTAGGAGGTTATGGTTATCTCCAGAACGTCTACAGGTTACTGGAGTTCCATTAAAGCAGGTGCAGAAGTTTAAGTATCTCGGGGTCTTTTTCACGAGTGATGGAAGGAGTAATGCTGAGCTTTCTTGTAGGTTTGGTCAAGTTGGATTAATTTTGAAACAGCTTGGTAGATCTGTAATCCGGAAGGCCGAGCTTGGTGTCAAAGCCAAGTTTGTGGTTTTCAACTCTGTATCTGTTCCAACTCTCACCTATGGTCATGAAATTTGGCTAATGACGGAAAGACTAAGATCGCGAATACGAGCTGCAGAGATGAGATTTCTCCGTGCTGTTGTGGGAATTACTCGCCGGGATAGGGTGAGAAACAGGGCAGTGCGCGAGGAAATCAACATTGAGGAGCTGCTTCTTCGAACGGAGAGGAATATGCTTCGTTGGTTTGGTCACGTGGCACGAATGTCCCCTTCATCACGACTCCCGAGGCGGTCGTTGAATGCGTTTCCATCAGGTAGGCACCGCTTGGCAGACCTAGGACGAGATGGTTGGACCAAGTCCAAAAACTAGCCATGAAAGTAGTACGAAATTTCCTAAGTGGTGAATTCCATGTATAATCAGACATTTTTTGACGGTTATTCACAAGAAAGGGTAGAGCTGCTTGATTTCTAGTAAGAAGGTATTATCTTTTGATTGGGTCACATCCCATATCAAATCTACCACACAACTTTGTTCCCGAACATTCTTTTCCACGATTTAATTGTTTTGGGGTACTTGTTGGCTGTATGTTTAACGAGTTCTTACGTTTTACTTTTTCAGGGGGAATTTTTTACCCTCTGTACTTTAGCGACTATAAAAAATCCTTCAGATCACGTTAAGCCTTCAAAAAAAGGGGCGGCACATCACTACTTTTGGAGTTGACTGTACAACAATACATCAGCTATTCATTTGCCGACTCAACAAACGAGATGTTTCGGCGAAATAAAATGCGAATGAGTGTGCTTTGACGTGAATATAAGTACAAAATGAACAAATAAGAACTCTTGCTGATATGTCAGTCTGTGCAAATTTGTGTGTTCCGACACATGTCGTTGTCGCTCTTCTTGTGTGCCAGTTGACTGGAGCACTGTTGAATACGCTTATCAATTAATCTCCGACAGTGACATTTCGGCTCAGTTGTTTGCTACTATTTCATCAGTGACCAATTGATGGGGAGAATCACAATAAATCAATAAAACAGAAACCGCAGGTTGTGTTAAATCAATACACGTATGTTTTTGTATTTCCCTCTTATTTGTCACCCAATCGAAGCGTTTATTAATTCGGCTAGTCAGTTTAATCAGCTAGAGATTACAATTTCATGAGTGAACTTAATTGCGAAGTCCGATAAAGCAAATTTACCATGACGGAAATCTTGGCATTCTGATTTGAACGACGCCGGCTGGCGATATTTTTGTTAAATTCAACACGATCACTTGGATGTATGAGCACTACGGGAGTCATGGCATCGATCCCATCCACTCTGATGGGAACGAGACTGCAAAAAAATACGGAAAATCTTCCTCGAGAAGATTGAGTGTAGAGACAGGGGTAAAGTAGAATATATTCGCCACTACGAGAATGCGGTTGAATACGCAAAAACAAGGAAGAAACGTAATCAATTCGCCACCTGCTCCGCCATTGTCAAGGTCCACTGAGAAAGAGATTGCACTTACTACAGAAAAAAAAAACTTCTTCCACCAACTGGTAGATCTAACGGAAATGAATGAATCTGACGGTGGTAGTGTCTTTCTTTTCTTTTCCCGCCTAAATGCACAACAGACCCATTTAGCCTAATGTAACGCAAATCATGTTCCAACTGAAGAACATTACGTATCTCCCACAGTCTTGACTAGGTCAAGTCCCAACGATGTGTACAATCGCATGATTTCATTTGACATTTAAAAGCATTCGTCTCACTTGACTGTGGTCACGTTATACCATTGCACACATCCCACAGCATTCGCGACTGTACGCAATTTTTGCCGCCATTCATCACAGGCAGCATCAATTAATCGAGTTGTCGTCGCCATTGTTCGACATTTGAGTTCCTTAAGTGAGAGCGGTGGGATCAATGTCCCGGCTTTTGGCAAAACAAACTGGACTGCTTGTTGATTCTTTCGAAATGTGATTGTAATCTTTAAGTTCTCATTAGAACCTGAACAATCATGAGTTGAGTACATCATGAGACGACAGTTCCAATTGCAGTCTATTGTGAGCGTGCAATGCAATGAAGTCATCGTTAAGTCAAATGTTTCTTGAGGTGAATCTCCAGGCATTCATCGTCTTACGGATGCATGTTCCGGTTGATTGCCGGAAAACAATTGTTCATGTGCACGCAAGACCGTTAAACCGGCATTTAGCGGATAGATAAATTTGCATCGAGACAAAACGATGGGTAACACGATATCTGATTTGCTCACGTGAGATCAGCTTTAGATTTGCAGTACTTCGCGCGATTCACGAGCAATTTTCCGGTCGAGAAAGCTTCTCAGTATCAAAGCTAACCGGCTGTTGAATGCTTCATTCGTGTATGGCGAGCATATTCAGAAACATGGCAACGTCTTTGTCTCCTAGCTACAACTCGGTCAAGCCGGAGGACACTCTTATGAATTTGAGCGAACGTAAACGAGTCTTTATTCCGATTTATTTTTCTGGCGCACGTAACCACAACCGCAGCCACCACAATCGGCATGAATTTAGACGATAGTCGCACTCTCGTCGCCAACGATAAATGAAGAATGTCTGATATTTCGTGTTCTTTTCCGTGTGGATCACAAACACAACATGTTCTGCGGTTTATTTGCTTTGATTCTTCTTCGGTGTGAAATCATTTCGTTTTTTTGTCACTTTGGTGGTGTAGAATGTCCCGGTTTGAGTGAAATTAACGAAAAATGTAAAGTATTCGTACTCCGCTGGCAGCTGAGCTCGCAGTGCAGGCGACCATGGGAATGGATTTCGTAGTCCCAGTTCAGAGTCAGCACAAAGCTTGGATTTCTTTCGTTCGTGTGAGGAATTTAACAAACAGCGATTTAAACAACTTATTGCGAACAAAAAATTGTATACAATCTAAGACAACAACTTAACTTAAAGCTAAGGGTGAGGGTTTTTTTTATAATTTGCGCGCGCACAAGTGATTGTTAATACCCTTAAGTGTCTGGGTTCAAGCCACAGAACGGGCCGAAGGTGTAGAGGGAGGAAGGGAGAGGATGTACCTGTGTAATTGGTTTTAAATATCTGCGGATTATATTCTTGGGGAAATATTAGGCTGGGAGCATTCCATATTCGTGTCGTGCGGCTGATGAACGAGTCTCTAAATTTAACTGTGCGTCCGAAAGTAGGGTCAAGGGTAAACTGACGGGTATTGCGGGTGAATTAATGGAGAGGCAATGCAGTTGGCAAGCTCACTTGAACATCGGTTGTTAAAATAGCGATAAAATACGGATATAGACGAGACGGTACGTCGATGTTCGAAAGAGTATAATGACTTTGCAATATTGTTGTCTGAACCCATCCAAAGCAACTTGAATTGAACGGCGCGAAAGGTAATTTCTAATCCATTGAAGAGGCACGCATTTTCGACAAGAGAGCTTGATGCCAAACTCTGTCAAATGCCTTAGAAATATCAAGCGTGCATTGTGCAGAGATTGGTCCCACTTTTTGGTGAGATAAGCTATCAGATCACCAGTGGACCTGTTGCATAGGGTAAGGTAGTGGGTCACCTCGATAGTTGCCCAACTAAAGTACATCGTTTAAATCAGCATTTATCAATTAGAATGTCGATTTCGTGGCTTTTCCAGTCCAGTGTTAGTCCGTGTGACCATGTTGATCCTTTTGGGATGAGATGGTGTGAAAACCGACTTAGCCGCGATGTGGTTGAAGTAATGCAGCTTGTTCTTTAAAACAGTCGGGAAGTTCTGCTTGCTTAGTGCGTTAAAGTGGAATTGTCGCAGAACTGTGTTTCTCAGGGTTCGGATGCTCTAGCTAGAAGCTGCATCCTTGCGTCAAAAGCCTGATAGGTCAATATCAGTCAACCAAGTCCACCATGGACCACGTATTCACATTACGGGAGATCTTTGAAAACACTCAGGAGTTTCAAGTCGTCTTTTATAAATGACTATGTATATAAATGTATTAAGCACACTGTTTCCAGTTATCTAGACCACATTTTCTTACATTTGCGATAACTTAGTCTTTATGCCGGAGGTCCGTTCATCCTTCTCTTCTCGAAACAGGATGGTTGGATTCGAAGAGCCTCTTAGCTGGATCATGAGCTCCTTTTGGCCAAACCGGTGCAGTCGACGGATTATTGCCTTCCCGACAACATCGAGATCTTGGTGCAGCTTGTAGAGTTCGCGGTTGCGTCTTCTCCTCCAATCACCTTCTTCGCAGATAGGATCAAATATCCTTCTGTGAAGTTCACGTTTGCCCGAGGTAGAGAAACTCCTTCACTGCCTCGATATTGTAGCTGCCAATCGTGATATTTTGTCCCAGGTATTGTCTTCTTGTCGTCATTGATCTTCAGATCAGCTCGCTTCGCCTCTTCTTCGATTGCCGTAAACGCCTCCGTAAGTGTTAGCGCGGTTCGACGTAATCGGCTTTATTTTCCCGGGGTTCCGAATTCGGCCAACGCTTCGAATAGTTCCTTCTATTGAATGTCGTTTCTTTGAAATATATAAAAAGATGGTATGTATCGATCTAAAACTAGCTGCACTGCATGCTTTTGTCTTCCCAAATTCTGCAGGTGTTCTGTTGCACATCGCCACTGTTCTTGAAGAGCTCTGATAAGCCATCTCAGTCTGCGGCTCTTTTATACCTTACCTAATGGAGAATGTCCATTGCTCCATTAACGTCGGTAAAGACTTCACTGAAACCTTTGATGTCAAGCAAGGATTTGGACAGGGCGACGTACTTTTAGAGACAAAACGAAGGATCACTTTTGTCAATCCCTGTGTCTTTGGGCCTCGAAGGCAATTAAGGATTAAGGCCCTCTCTCGGGTAATCGAGTCTCTCGTCGCAAATGAAAATGTAGAGCGAAGGGCATCAACTTGGGAAATTGTCGACTCCGGGAGACAACGCTATAAAGAAAGATCACGCCTACAGTGGCGGGCACAGCTGGAAAGGAACCTCAATGAGCTGAACGTGCTTAGCTGGAAGCACCTAGCACAAGACCGTGATGAATGGAGAGTCCCATGTCCACCTCGGACTAAAGCGCCACCCAGGAACTTCATATTAATGCATTGACAAATTAATGCGAGCATTTGTCGGAAGGCAGAGGATTAGGACCCGAGACTTCTCACAGCATTTTCTAGAGCAACTTTTTCAATGATTTACACGAGCTTGCGCAAATTTAGTTTTGTATGTGACAACTGTCATTTTAACGGTCAAGTTATTCTTGAGCAATTACGGATTGTTCATGGCTTTTGCTGTCGCCCCGTCGTCGTATTGAAGATTTTTGTTGATATGTCCCGAGGCGTTTGAATTTATTGTGACTGCAAATATTCTCGCCTGAAATGCATTGAGTAACTTTCAGAAATCGTGCTATAAACATACTTCTCTTGTCACTTGAAATGTTTCCCACTATTTTTTTGTTCACGAATCAATTAGTAAAAAAAAGTTAAATACCATATAATGTTCATCACGCAATGTTGAATTCAGGCAACGCAATATGCCTAGATTTGACGTCCTCCTAGGTTCGACAACAACTGTCACAAAATTTAGCACCTCGTTATAGTTGACTTTATGCATTATCCAACCTTTTCACAAACTCTTGAATTGAAGAGTTAAAAAAGAGAATTTATTGATTTCTGTTCATCAATAAATGACCGATTACATTTTACCTCGTCCCGACGTCTTTGTGCTGATAGTGTGACATGATAACTTGCAACTCCCGGAGTATGTCTAACTAGTCTATGTCAACTAACTATGTCACAATCAACAATGTCCCGTTTTTGTGCGAAATCCACAATCGAACAAAGTTTCCCTACGATGACAGGAACATACGTCATTCTGATCAAAAATACTGCGCAATTGTGTATTTTTGGAACAAAGCAGATGTAGGATTAAACTTAAATTGAGTTAAATCCAAATAAAAAATTACTCCATAAGATTAAGCACATATATTTGAAACAATTGCATCAAATGAACACTGACAAGAGACATGACTTATCACGAGTGCGTTCAAAATTGAGAACTACGCACGAGATGTGTTTTGAGTGTGGCGTGTAAATGTTACCTAGATTTAGATTTACCTACCTAGACCTATGACAGAGCAATATTCACCTATACGCTAAATAAGCAAATCAAAATGATCACGTTTTAAACGTTTGTTATTTTTCAGAAGAATTGAAACGCATATTGAACCTTTGTGCCTTTGTCAACATGCCGAATTGAATTACCTACTGACGGCGGGCCAAGTATTAAATATTAATGAAATTTTTATCATACACACATGTAAACGTGGTACTTTCCCTGTGGTTAATAAGAAATGCGACTGATGGAGTGAGCCGCTGTACAATTGAGCTCGTATTAATGGCTGAAACGCAATGAACGTTGCTGGCAGCGTCGTCTTTCAAAATAAGCAGTACAAAGCGAATGCCTAAAATACTGCTTTGTAAATATTGGGGGGAACTCCCAACATGGTTGAAAAGCTGATCTAGATCTGCTTTCAGGCAGTTCTCTTAGAAATTCATTGTTTTTCTTACAAATTAAGATTTTTTTTTTATATGTCAACTGACATTTGAGAAATAGAAATAGCTGACTAAAATTAATTTTAAGACAAAAGTCATTTCAAATTAGTCAATGCAGGAAATACATTTGAGAAATGAAAACTGGTGAATGGTGAATTATGTCCATTTCACAATCCCGCGTGGGTGTGTTTTTCCTTAAAATGTGACCAATGATAGCTTTCCCAATGGTTATGCCTCATTAGCTCACTTCAAATTCAATCGGAAATGAAGACGATCAATCAAAAAAAAAAAAATCATTTAAAACAAAGAAGAGCAAACGAACCGAACAAAGAATTAAGTGGGCAGTGTAATCACTTCTATAATAAATATGATTCTTTAAACCAAAGACTTCCCCCAGCAGTGGTAAGGGGTCTAAGGTTGAACAAAATGTTAATTATATTTATATTATTATACATATATTTACTTTAATAAAGTAAATAGTAGTTTATTCTGCCCTTTACTTGAGGGACAGAAAAGTGATTTTTGAAAAGCGTTTCAACCACTCCAGCGATAGTGCGGCTAATTTGATCCCAACGGCAAATGGTGACAGAGATAGAGATAAAATTTGTTGAAGAAGATGTCGGAAACAAAATAAGTACTCAAGAATTTATACTTGCAAGGCTGTGAAGAATCAGAGGAGGTGCTGGACACTCTGTCTCTTCTTCGTCCATGTTTCGTCATGGTCGGTAAAGTGCCGGGGTCTAGCTTCTACAGCAACCAGTCACGCCACATGCGGCAATTAGTGCAACATTACAAACAAACAAAAGTGTCCTAAGTTCTGACCTGTTCATCCGGATTAGGCCATGTTAGCGTTTTGAAAGAGAATTATCTATATTCGTTCGCTTAACATGCCTTCAGAACATTTTCGAGTAGTGGTATATGGCGCTTAGTCCGGGATGAACATGCAGCTCAAAAAATAATGTTTTACACAAACCCTTAATTTGGAACCAAGAACTAGGTCCTGTTGTATTGTTCAAAAATCCGTCGTCGACTATACTAACCAGGCGATAAGTACAATAAGCCGCACATGGTCTCCATTTGGAAATAGTGACATCATGCGTGTGAAACGACGATAGTACTAAAATACTTGGCCTCCTCATCCAGATATAAACGGCAACTCAGTGAATTTTGCAGAGAACTTATCGCAGTCGGGGTTTCTGAATAAAAGACGAGAGATATCCCTTCCTGACATCACATCGTTCATGAGCCACGACAAAGTCGCTTTTAATGCCATGCGTGTGGTTTCCACCGGTAGGATGATCGCTATGGTGGTCTGCGAAAATACGCAGAGGACTATCCAGCGTCTGATGTTGAGACATTCAGTAATATTGGAAAGGAATGCTGATTGGGGTTTGATGTTTTACTTGAAGAAACGGCATGTTAGATTGAGAGACTCCGCCTTCGCTGGCTGTGCTTCAAGCGATCGGTCAAATTTCTGATTTCCAATGTATGCGGCGTTTTTCCGGCAAAAGTCTTTCGAATATTGGCTATTGGCTCGCCGCACTGAGACTTGACGCAGCGCCAAAGAAAATAATAATATAATATAAAAATTGATGTCAAGTCGCCTGAAATTCATCCTTCACAACTTCCAGCGTTGAGTCACTTGCATGGCAAGTAGCGTCGTCTTGTCGATCACCAGCCACAGAAAATCGGCTACCATCGCTCTATACCTGATCGATGAGGGCAACAGTGTCTCCCTGAGTCGATGATGCCATGCCATAAACAGGTTCAATCTCTGGTTGCTGATCTAAGGTTCAAAAGATGTTCGACGCCTGCTCACTGATCAAGACGCCAAACATCGCAATAAAATTCTTTGTTTTGCATATATACAACTGAGCAAGAACGCCTCAATTCGAGCACGTTCGACAAGCGTCGTGAAACGTCAGATCTTGTTGAATATTTTGACAACTGGCTGTCACTGGTCAGTTTGATAGCCGCTGAAACAACAATTGGAAAGTCTACCCTTGCTATGTGTCATTGTTTACCTCTTAATGCCTGATGCGAATAACTCGGCATTTCTTCAATCAAGTGCATGGGTCTAACTGCAATCAATTGACACCTGGTAGTTCTGACTGGTCCAAGAGTCTTCGAAAACAGCAACTATTACTGTCAAGTTGGATTGCCTACGATCTAAGCATTTGATATTCTAAAGAATGTGTATATACACCCTGTATTTGCCGGCATCTCTTCAGCCTCGATATTGCCGCCACAACAAAAGTCACTCTCCAGCAAGTCACAAGAGCAACCGGTTTGTCGCGAAACTCTCAGTCGATCTAGAGGTCAACGAATTTGTTATCTATGCATATTCAACTCGATTTGCCACAGTCGCCCGTCAGATATTACCAGCCCAACAAATCGGACTGTGGACACATCTTCAAAATAATCCTTTAAATCCCGGCCACTACACGGGGCGCACATATCAGGCCCTTCTTCTGTTTGTCTCGTGTGCAAGACTTTTGCACAAGCCCTCCACTCTTACGTAAGTGCCAACTGTCTCCTTGTTACTAACGGTTTCCCGCTGAGCAGAAAATAAAACCCCAAACAAAACTGTCACAATCTCGAAAAGCATCTAACTGTCTATCAAGATTTAGCGAAGACACGTCTTCGTCGAAATCGATTTCGTCGCCTGCCATCGCCAAACGGAGATTACTTTTCGAGAATTGTTTACGATAATGATTGGCGAATATTTATTGTTTTATCCCACTCCGGGCCCTTTGTCTGTGGGGTGGTCAATGTGGTGTATCTTATCAATCATTGATAACAACTGCCGTCCTGGCGTCGGGGTGAGGCGAGAAGGCCGGAGCGAGTGAGAGAGGGATCACTTGGCAAATCCACACCGACGTGGAGCCCCATTCAGTCGGTGAGCAGTCATTCAGCGAGGAAGTTCAATAAACGTACATTTGTTGCCAATCTTCTGTTGTCAGTTTGAGTAAATTTACATTTTGCCTACGAATCGACGGCACGACGACAGACAGTCGCTGGGAGACGGTGAGGTAAACACAAGAAGTTAACAATTCCCCATCGATTATTATCATTTTCCGGTATAATTTGTTCTGTTTTCAAGTTCAATTCACTTGTCGAGCTGTTCGTTCGAACGCGAGGTGAAATAAAAAAAAACAAATAGACGAACCAAACAAAAGGTGCCGTATCGCCTTATGTGCTTCCACCGGAGGCAGACTGTTGCGTGTGAAATTTGCAGATCCATTTGCTGACGGCATTGTCATGTTTCGGTTGTGAGTTGGCATACGTTGGCGATTGTCTGTTGTTCAATCGACACGTTCGACTGGAAGTGTGATCGGCGATTTTCCTTCGAAACGAGGCTGATTGCTTAGTGATCTGTGCATCTCGCGGTTTGCTTGTCCCATACACTTTTCTGCATTCTTACGTTCCTATGTGCGGGGTGAGTTATTTGTCGAACATTTCAAGCATTATTCAGATTTCTGGCAATTCTTCGTCGTCGTCGTCGTGGCGTAGTGGGTAAGTGCGGCGACTCCTACTCTCATTCGGGGATCCCGACACGAAGGACGGCCAAAATTCATGGCTCAACCTCACTGAAATCGCTGAGAATGCTCAAAGACTGAGCCGTTCGGAATAAGCGAAAAACTCTATGTCCCCTCCACTCGTGAGAGAAAAACAGCACGCACTAAACGAATGATTGCAATAGAAGCTCGTTTTATGCTTCTCCTTCGGAAGATGACGTCGGTTCTATTGCTTGAATGTTAATAAGAAGGAGGAGGAGGACAGCTGCTCACATTCCATGCCTATCCGACCTTTGAGCAACTTTCACAACTTCATTGTTCATCTTCATGGGAATGCCTTTCATTCCTTGGAAACTTCAATGGGTTTGCACAAGTGAAAAAGGGAACAGATGCATTCTTCTGAAGTCCACATGGCGGCATATTTGTCTCAAAGCTTGACGCACGGTCACTACTACCAACCAAACTAACATCTCCAGGGAAATTGATCAAGAAGATCGCACTTTCTGATCTAAGTGCCTGAAAAAAATCGTTGAAAGCTTTTATTTGTGAGTTATGAGATCTGTGGAGTGGCGGATACCATTGACAACGTCGCATTCGACTTCGTGTTTTTCTTATTAGCTCTTGAAAAATGAAATTGAACTCTTTTAGCCTTGAGGCGGCCGCAACCGCGAGATTTGCTCTGCACAATGCGCGTTCTATTTTTTATGCAATTTCACAACCGCGAGAAGAGTGCACCCATTTGATGCATTTGTTTCTTTCTGCTCTCGGTTGTGAAAATACTTAGTTCACGGTGAAAAATATACGCTTGGGGACGGGGACTACGGCCTTCAAAGTGACAGCAATGAAACGTGATCGCAAATTCGGATTCGTGTCGTAAGAGTCATAGTGAGAAGTTTAATGCGAGTTGTTTACTTTTTAAGAGATCAGGAAAGTGAAGACTAGTCCTCTTAGAGGGTGTTTTTTTTTTCCAAGAGTTGCCGATTCGAAATTCTTTGGATTTGAACTGGGTTTCCCTATCAACCACTATCGACTAAAGCTATTGACATTGAAGCGACGCATGTTTTGCAAATTTATGAAAAACCAATTTTTCTCGACGTTTTGTATAGACTTGGAAAAAAGCGCGTGCTTAATTGTCAATGAAAATATTTTATCAAGGAAAAATCACAAAATTAGTTGACACGTATAATTCGTGCGGTTTTTTTTTCAAAATTTTAACGTTTATTTTAAAAAATACATGTACAATGGTATTATTCAAAGTATTGCCCATCTGAAGCTATGACTTGGCAATTTGTGGATGCCATCCCAAAAGAACCGCGCCGGCTTGGCAGCTAAGAATGAATCAAGCCAATTTTTGATATTCTGCTCTGATGTGAACCGTATTTCAGTGAGGGCGTTCTGCATCGACCGGAAGAAATGGTAGTCAGAAGGAGCAAGGTCTGGGTTATAAGGCGGGTGGGGCGAAACTTCCCATCCACTGTTTTCCAAATAGTTCTTAACCGGAATAGCAACGTTGGGCCGAGCGTTGTCATGATGGAATTAATGAATTATTGCCTCGTGTCTGGTCGCATATTCCGGGCGTTTTTCGGCTACTGCTCTCTTTAAACGGATTAATTGTTCGGTAGCGTTGTCCATTGATGTTTTCACCCGGTTTTAACAGCTCATAATACATCACACTCTTCTGATCCCACCAAATACAGAGCATTACCTTCTCGCCATGGATATTCGGCTTTGCCGTTGATTTGGCTGGTTGGCCGGGTTTCACATATGATTGGGGTTGTCGTAATGGATCCATTTTTCAGCACCAGTAACAATCCGATGCAAAAATGACTTCCTTTTGTGGCGTTCCCGCAGCATTTCGGACATGCAAAACCGCCTTTCGACGTCTCGGCTTGAGTTCATGTGGAACCCAATTTCCTTGCTTGAATATATCCAGCTGCTTTTAAAAGTCTTGAAATGGCCGCTTGAGTGACACCCAGGGATTCTCCGACCCCTTCTTGTGTTTGGCAACAATCTTCATAGATAATGCTTCCAGTTCTTCATCTTCAAACTTTTTTGGCTGCCCAGGACGTTCATCGTCTTTCAAGCCAAAATTACCACTTTTGGCTCGTTCGCTCAGCTAGAGAATGTTCACCATAAACTTCCACCAAAATACGATGACTTTCGGCAGCACTGAAGAAGAACTCCCCGCAAAAACACTTTTTCAGGCACAAAGTTTGACATATTTGAGTGAAAAAAAATTATTGTTGTTTACGCTTCAAATGAATGTCATATACTAAAATGACGCACAATGACAGTAGCTTTCCAACGCATGTTCCAATGGAATAATACAAGTTACGCCATCTCTTAGCAAACCACACGAATTAAGTTATAGACCCAATATAAAAATTAAATTTTGTCCGGCGTCTTTTCAAGAAGGGGGACAAAAGAGATTGCTCCAACTACAGGGGCATATATCTTTTAAGTCTCCCGGGAAAGTCTACGACAAGGTGTTGGAAGCGCGTTCTAGAGCTATAGTCGAGCCCAGGACGAGGGATGAACAGTGCGGCTTTCATCCCGGTAGAAGTACAACCGACCAGCTTTTCACTCTAAGAATGGTACTTGAGAAGGCTTGGGAGTATGCCAAGCCCATCTACAGTTGTTTTGTGGATTTCGAAAAGGCACCTCGAGGTAAACTCAGGAGTGTTCAGCAGGAGTATGGAATTGAAGGTCCTCTTCTGAGGGCCATGTGGCATCTATACACAATCTGTAGCAGCTGTGTTCGGGTTAACGGTGCTAAATCAACACCGTGGGCGTTGGACTCCGTCAAGGGTGCGTCTTGTCACCTCTCCTTTTCATTGTAAATATGGACTGGATGTTGCGGCGCAGCCGGGTCGAGAAATGCTCCAGATTGGGAGAGTTGAGGATCAGTCATCTTTTATTTGGTTTATCGCCGTATGTGCTGATGCTGGCATGAAGGTCAACGTGGAGAAATCGGAGGTTATGGTCATCTCCAGAATGCCTGTTCAATGCACTCTACAGATTATTGGAGTCCCATTGAAGCAGGTGGAGAAGTAATGCTGTGATGCAGGAGTAATGCTGAGCATTCCTGTAGGATTGGTCAATTTGGGTCAATTTAGAAACAGCTTGGTAGATCTGTAATCAGGAAGGCCGAGCTTGGTGTCAAAGCCAAGTTTGTGGTTTTCAACTCTGTATCTGTTCCAACTCTCACCTATGGTCATGAAATTTGGGTAATGACGGAAAGACTAAGATCGCGAATACGAGCTGCAGAGATGAGATTTCTCCGTGCTGTTGTGGGAATTACTCGCCGGGATAGGGTGAGAAACAGGGCAGTGCGCGAGGAAATCAACATTGAGGAGCTGCTTCTTCGAACGGAGAGGAATATGCTTCGTTGGTTTGGTCACGTGGCACGAATGTCCCCTTCATCACGACTCCCGAGGCGGTCGTTGAATGCGATTCCATCAAGTAGTCGGCTTGGCATCCTGGCTTGGCCAGGACGAGATGGTTGGACATAGTCCAAAAACTCGACTGGTTAGGATTGGGCATAACTCCTGATGAGTTAGAGTCGATGGCGGAGGTTCGAGTTGCATGGAGATCTCTCGTGTGTGGTTTACCGCCGCGACCCCTTTAGTAGAGCATGCGAGTCAGAAAATGATGATGATGATGACAACCTACGTCTGCAAATTGATTGTTTCATTCATTAATGGTATGATAGCCGCCGTGGCGTAGTGAGTCGGTGCGTCGACGCCTATCCCCGTGTTTACTAATTTTCATTATAAACGTCTCCATCCCTATAGAGTCATTGACAATGCAAATACTTTGCCGTTCGGAGTCGGGATAGAGTGGGCCAAACACAGCACACTTGTGTAAGTTGCTAAAGTGAGTTTCGTGTGTGGGCTAGTCCGTGCACGGATTTCTCGGTGAGTCACACTGAGTGAGCAACTTGACAATGGCGCACATTCATAGTCATTTAAAATCGACTTTAAGAGAATTTATTCTCCTCCATAACATAAAGTAGATTTTTTTGTTATTCAGTCATGATATAGTAGACTATAAACTTATGCTGGAAACAGATGTGCAGAATTTCTAATGCAACGAAATTAGACTATATGTAGCTGAACATACGTAAATTCTGCATGCAGAGCAGCGCTGCAGTCAGTCTATATATCTAATTTCGCTGCGCAGGGAACATACTACCACAACACAAATGAATTTTGCCATCTGTCGTTAGGCATTTGTTTATTATGTCTCCTAAGCAACGAATGCAGGGTATTACAATGGAAGAAGCATTAATAGATTTTGTACGCACAAATAAATTTGTGTATGACATTAAATTCTGCGCGTGAGCTTCGTGTGCAGATATGTATGCAGTGCTGCCAGCAGAAATTCTGCACATCTGGTCCCAGCACTAAAGTCGTCTTTAAACTTAAACTTAGCCGAAAGTAGTTTTAAAAAATGAAGTCGAATGTAAGCAAGTTTTAGATTCGATTTGAATTTATGATTGATTTTTAAATATTTCTGATTTGATTCTACGAAAAATGAAACGTTAAAGTCGGGTTTTTGATTTAGAGCCGGTTGTAAATAAAGTCGACTTAGGCACTATTAATGAGCTGACTTCGAATTTGCGCCAACGTTTTCTTGTTTTGATGTGTATGGGCTTGCCGGCGCACTTTCATACAAAATGTCAGTACCAATCCGATCGTTGACAAGTGACGAGGTCTGCTATTGTAAATCGGTAATAGGCGAGCTTTTGATTTACGATGGGTTTTTAGCTGATTCATGACATATCCATGAAGAAGACATATCATTATTGATGCGTGTGAAGAACTCATGTGCACAAATGTGTATGAAGTGTGTATGAGGCACTCAAAACTTGAGCTCCTATCCACCCATGATTGAACAATAGCACGCTCAACAAGAGTGGTTGCTGTAGAAGCAAGATCCATGCTACGAAAGGGGGCCAAAACTAGGCAGCTTACGGTAATGTCTGGGTGCTGTCATGTGTGGGAATTGATTTGACATGGAGTGATCGTTTGGCTAGCTTTGTCTAGGATTAAATTAGCTTGTGTGTGAAAGAGTACGTGGCATGTGCTCTAATTACCAGTCTTAAAAAACTTAAACGCTGTGATTTTACTGATATTTTGACTTACTTAACAGAAAAGACACGGGAAAACTACAAAAGCGTATTGAATTTGCAGAAATTGTGGTGGTCGTGGCATTGGGTCGACTCCTACGCACTTGAACCGCGCTCTGGATTCGATTCCAGGAACGATAAAAATAATTTTCCTATTCCGAGTCACTGACAAGACTCAAGCATTTAGAAAAAAAGCTTCTCAAATTTGGTAGAAGTCGACATAAAACTGTTGCTTACACTCCACTCGCGGGGCTTAGTAGCACGCACAACACGAGTGGTTGCTGTGGAAGCTACCCCTTGGCTCTCTACGGGCTGTTGCGCCACCCAAATTTGAGTTGTTGCATCACTTATTCATACGTCGGTTTTCGACGCGTAATGTTGCCTCCCAAAGGCTGCAATTGACGCTGGCTTATCGGCTTACACGAGTGATTGACTCATTATTTCTTTCGTAATCTGTAAGGCACTCCCACCGAAAACTAGGCTGTTGCAGATCACCCGCTGTGAGTTCTGTTCGAGGAAATGACAATTCAAACAAATCTGTTTTCAACGTATGTCACGAATCACGGGTGCGCTGTCAAAAACAGAAGACTGACAACAAAACAGGAAAAAAGAACACCCCTTAAATGCAATTTTGCAGTCAAACTCTCTCCATTCCAGTTCATTGTGCCGGAGATACACACGTGATCACGTGAATTTGGTTGTGGTGTAACAGGACGATTCATGATCACGTGTAGTTAGTGCTGTGGCTTTAAGTTGGACACTGCCCACGCACTGATCTAGCAGACTGTCTGCATCAGAACATCAGGACGGCACTGCCCCATTTGACGTTTGCCGCAGCAGAGGGGAGTGAAATTGCTATGTCCTCGCGTCCCGAAGAAGGCGTCACTTAGAGGCATGTCCCTTCTGAGTTTTGCCGCAGCTGTAGATGCGAGGAGGGGAGTGAAATTGTTCGCGCCCCGAAGAAGACGTCACTGAGAGGCTTACATCTGTCAGTCATCTTCACCGCTTTGACAAAAGAACACCGACTAGATCCACTAGATCCAAAAACATTGACTAGATCGCATTGCTGCCTTTTGTGGACATCGGCCGCAGAATTCTTGTCGATCGTGTCGAGCCCGGGAGATGGGAGCCCCCTGGGTGAGTGATTTTCCCCGAAATTGGCGATAAGGCTGATAATTTTGTCCCGCCATTCGTCCATATTCCATGAGTCTTTGCTTTCCTTCTCAAATGATGTGTCTTCCTTTGCTCTCCTTAGAGGTCTGTATCCCTTACACCCAGTGTTCTACAAACTTGATGGTCTTCAGAAAAATAAATGAGGATTTCAGCTACATTTGTACATGCTCCTTCACTTGATCGACAGGCCTTGAGTCATTGCCTTCTTATGACACATCTACCACATGCCCCTTATTTAAAACCTTGAAACTCACTCACTAACCCCAGTGAACGTTCAAGTCCAATGTTAAGCCCGTGAGCGGTGATGGACACGTCAATACATGCACCCGCTGCAAAACAAACACATTATCTCTCGCCAAAAGTTGAGGGCCCACAGCCAAAACGTGACCACAAATTAAAAACATCCAAGATAAATATGTCGCCCCACAAATCTTCCCTTTCTTCGAAATCTATGCGCTTTCGCTGCGGCTGTAAATTTAATCGTACTTCCCAAATCTCGCACTAAATCAAATCAATAATTATCGAGTTTCAGATTCTCACGTACGGCTGATAAGCGGCGATGTATCGCAAATCACATTTCATATCGAGGAGATTAGTAATCTGTGATAATGTGATACAGTAAAGGTCAAGGTTTTTCAGGTTTCCACTTGATGTATCGTGATCCCGTTCACATTGATGGCAATCATAAATTTCTGTCTGCACTTTTTTGATGCAGTTTGCGATACAGTCCGGGGGACTTGCTCTTAGGCTTGGCGGTAGTCAGTCGTGATGGGCGTGGTATTGGACTTATGTATACGCTGGATGTTGTTTTTTAGACGCGGAGAGAGAACAGTGATTTGCATGTTCATGGAATTCAAATTATTTGACAGACAGGCAGGCATTAATGCTTGAATATGACATCGGACATGTGACTGCAGCGACTGGCGTGTACATTGCGTAATTTTTGGGACCAATTTGCACATACTCCTCGCATACTCCTCCTCATACATCATTGCTGTATTTCGACAATAACACGTCGAATGTTGGCTTCAAACATGTTTAAGAGCAGGTTGCAAGAATACCTTTGCCCGTAAGCTTTCTTACCATCATTTCTGTGCCCAGAAAGCCAACATTTCCTTGATGTACTTCGCTATATATTGAACCATATTTTCAAAACAAATTTGAACTTTGGAAATTGAAATTCGTAACATCGCTCCTGCGTGAGTTTATTCGCGATCAATAGCCAAACCAAACTAACCCCAAAAGAAATGATAACTGTCAAACAGCAGTCGCAGAAAACAGTGCTGCCAATTTAAAGTTATCAGCCTCAAAAAAAGAAACACCCTTTGAGTGATGCTAATGCCTCAAGAGCTTAACCCTTAGCGTGAACTTGCGCACTGCAGCGCGACTCACATCCGCAATGTTTTTATCGTGCAACGGTCGTGTGAAGAGTTCAAGACTCTGCTAACGAGCATTCGCCGTTTTCCCCCTCTCTCCGGTTCTACCCACTCGATTCATCACTCTCCATTAAGACCTCCGTAACAACCATTCCGATGAAGTTCTCTGATCGCTGCAGTTGTCTTCATTAGTGTTTCTTTGTGTTCCCCACTTGGACTCACTGTGCACAACTGCGTGGTTTTTCAGACATTTTTTTTGTGCATTCACCCAGTTGTCGATTATGCAATTTCTCCATCTTCCTGAACGAACTATAAATATCTCGCGTTAATTTCAGGCATGCCTGAACAGAAAGCACTTTCTTTAACGTCATTATTTAGGTTTATGGCAAAGTTAATAGCATCGTCTCTGCGGAAAACCCTGAAATGTTCAAAGAAGTTTTTTTAAGGTTATACGGCTCTACTACTCAATCCCTTCTTAAGCCCACAGGTACACGGATTGCAAGAGTTATTCTGCGTTTGAGCTTGCACAGAGTCCTCGACTACAGCAAATGTATTATCTGCCCATGCTGACGCGCTGACCAAGAAAACCTCAATTCGACCGAACGGTCTTTGGAACGAATCTGTGCGCTGTATGCCACTTATCGTCGTCAATATTTCCCACCATGAACAGATTTATGAACTAGACAGCGTTGAAAATCAAGTCTACCTCATGTCGATGTCGCGGCATCCCATTGCTGCCATCCCCTTAGACCGGCCAAGTTAGGCTGTGCCTTGTGTTGGTTCCACTTACCACCTATCTACTTATTTAAATACCCCAGAGTCACCCACCACCACCGGCAACCCAGTTACTAGGGCTGTTATCGCTGCACTTGGCTCGAGTGGTCAGTATTTCCCTTACTGTTCGGACGTCATTCCACGCCAGCACTCGAAACCTTAAGTATCCGCAATCAATGTCAGTCAATTGCTTAGACACCCTTTAAGCTACTGTAATAAGCAGTCTGAACCCTTCCCGTGAATGTCAATACCCTCAACTAATCGCTGATTTTGTTGTCTCCTTTCAGATCTGACATCATCTAGAACCGAAATTACATGTGTTGCTCAGCAGTTAGCTAATGTTTGTGAGCCATGACAAGTATATTGTAACTAAATTAGAGTGAATAACAATTGAAACTAAACACCGCCAAGTGCCAAGTGAATTTTTTTTGTAAAATCAGTTCAACATCCAAATTGTGATCAGTTTATGAGTAGCAATGAATATGTCATCGAGTTTCATTGAGGAGAACTTTGAGTACATAGCAAAGTTCATTCCAGACTGTGCCAAGTTCATACCCGAATTCCTGTGGAACTATGTAACCGTGGAATATACCCCGTGGGTGTTCTCGGTGCTGGGCGCAATCGTGATTGGACTGAGTGGGATACTGCCGCTATTTATAATACCAAAAGGAGAACTTGAAACTGCGGGATTTAAGGATCGTAAGTACATTTATATTAATTCAAAAAACACATCATATTCCTCCGACAATCTGTCTAACATTTGCAAAGGTTTATTAAGAGTTTATTGTTTTAAGTAGTCACCCAGGGTCTTGACTTAAGGGTACACGGAAAGGCCGCATTTCGTTTCTGTTCTTCAAAAGCTACGTAGGTTGAGGTGACTGAAGGGATGCACAAAGAAGACACAAAGACTGATGATCTATTAACCACTGGTGGGGGAAACACCTTGTTCTTGGTGAATTTGCAATGGCTACATTGTCTTTGTGTGGTGCTATAGTCAGAAGCTTCTCCAGCAAGCGCAATATCTCCCCATCTGACTCCAGTTTTGGTCGCCAAGTTGGTTGGGATCGATCTCCTCTTGTGTGCGCCAACTACGATGCCAGAAAGTGAGCTTCCAAGAGTACGAGTTTACGAGGTATCAGGTTGAAGCAAATGCGTGGCATGCCTTCTATATGTTCCTCATCCATTTGTGATGAGCAGCGACCGGATTTTGTTGACCTAAAGAAGTATAAAAGGCAAACAAAAAGGCACTTATTAAAAAATATATTTATTCATTTAATTGTAGTAGCAATGAATTACCAAGAGTTTCTTGAAATTCTCTGGCAACAATCTTCTCCGGTTGTCTCTTAGAAGCGCCTTGAAAGAGCTAAATGACCTTTCTACTTTAGCTGAAACAAGTGGAGCCCATTTAAAGCTTTCAACAGTATCAACATCAATGTTTTCTGGAGGTTTGGAATGCACATTACCAACTTCAGCTCACTTCAAGGTAGCAATCTTCAACGTCATTTTGTATGGTGTCGACTCATCTGGCACTTTTTTTTGTATACTTCTCTATGAAAGATTTTATCCAACGGTATGTCACATGCTTTCGCCGTAAAATAATAGCTTTTCACTTCCAGTAACGAAAGATGCAATTGTTTGTTTTTTTTTTCGTTCCTTAAAGCCATTGCTTGCTGGTGCTTTGATCACTTGATCTGCTGTTCAATTAAATCTTTTTGGTTAACTTTTATCCACACAATTAGCATAAAAGCACTTTTCCGTCAGATGAAAAATAATATGGTCCAAATTTTCCTCTTTGCAAGCCTTTCAAGGCACGTTAGTGCTTTAATTTATTTTTTTTAGTAATTTTCAGAGCTGTCGACGACGGACAACTCCAAATTAGATTCTCAACTTCTTTCTGGCTTACAAATAACCAACGCTACATCTGTGTGAAGAATGCAGCGTTGCAGATAACGAGGGTGCCTCTTTTTTTTATTTACTTTAAGTGGTTCAAAGCATTCATATTTTAGAGAATTAGGACATTTTATCCTTTACAGCTACGATACAATTTATTTTACAACAATTAGCTAACATGCTTATGAAAAGAATATTTTTAGGGAAAACTACTAACAAAACAAAATGTGAAACTTAACCTAGTATTGCATTTGCCCGTTTCAAAGATTTACCTTTCTATGCTAATTTTGTGCAAGTTGTTTTATAAGTTCATTTCGAGATACAGAGCAATTGTTGTAGAAATTTATTTTAGATTTGGAGATAAGAGAGTTAATCAAGTTGATAGATAGATAGATAGATAGATAGATAGAGATAGATTTATTGTACCTATTCATCATTACAAGTTGTGGTTTTGTTTTTCTTACATAAATCGTACGAGCATGGCTTTTGCCGTCTGCCTGATTGACATTAATATAATAATCAAAAAAGAAATAAGTTTGTTATCGAATAATTATAAGGTACATATAACAAGTTAATATACATGTATACACATATGTAGCTTTCGCTTATGAATTTCAAAATTCTTCGTTTATAAAATTTTTTCTATATTTGATTGACTTTTTATAATAGTTTAAAAGTAGTTTTATATCACAATCGCAATTTAAAAGGTCTCTGACCTCAGATACCGATTTAATATCACTGCCTAGATAAAATCTGCGCAATTCCTTAAGGATTGGACATCTACCAATAAAATGCACAATATCTGCTCTCTCTGATAGGTTGCTAAGACTGCAGTATATCGGCAAGTCGGGACGATGTGGGATATAATTTAAATTAACGAGTTCTCCTCTCATCTTGAAAATGGTAGATATGAGTTCTTGACTGTTACTGTTATTGAAATAATTTCGTTCACATAAATTATGGTTGAGGCAACTGTATGTTGATCGATGTACGATCTTTTCTACATTGTTCGTCTACTTTGGAGATAAGTTCGTAGAGCATAGCTTTTAATAACCTGGGGTTAGTCGTCGTGAAATGGAACTGCATCCCACAGTAACCTGCAAGCTCTTCCAGTTTCCTAAACCAAAGATTTCTTTTTTGTATGGTTTTCATAGTGACAATTCTTGGCAGTCTTTCGTCAGGCATCTCAAGAACTTTCAATATATAATCAATATGCAGCTTCAGTGTCTTGACGAATAATGGCGATATTCCTGTTTCTATTATTACCATATAGTTAGGTGTCGTTCTTGGTAAACCAAAGGTTCGTTTGATGTAATATCTTAGAAGTTGTTCTACAGTCTCATATTGCGTATGTCCCCAAGATTGAGCTGCGTACATCAATACCGATTCTGTTTCTATGATCAACCAGATTATTTGAGAAACACCTTTTCCAGGTAGCACATGTAGCACTTTTCGCCTTAATAAGTTTGTCCTTCAAGTGAAAACCGATGTTAAGGTTATTAGTGATTGTCACTCCAAGGTATTTGTACTTTTTCACCACTTCAATTGGTTCCCCGTTGTAGTGCCAGCTTTCATTGCGACACAGTCTACCACCTCCCTGTTTGAAAATCGTCACTTTTGATTTTAATAGGTTAACCGTTAAGTTCCACCTTAGACAATACACATAGAGACGGTTTATCATCAGTTGCAGCTTTTCGGCTGAATTCGTTAGTAAAATCACATCATCAGCAAACAGAAGCGTTTTTATTGTCACCCCAGCAAACTCAATTCCGCCTGGTAGAAAGTCCGTTAAGTCATTGATATACAAGGAAAACAGTTGAGGGCTTAAAGGGCATCCTTGTCTTACTCCCTTATTGGTCTCAAACCATTCTGAAACATCTGACCCACACCAAACTGCTGCGCGGTTACCCTCATACGTATTTTCAAGAACTCTTCCCAATTTGAAACTCATTCCGATGGTGTAAAGTTTGTAGAATGAAAAGCTGCCTTAAAATCCACGAAGAAAGCGAATAATTTCTTTTTTTGTTCTAAGAATGAGCCCGCAATGTTCTGCAACACAAACATATTCTAGTCTACGGTTGAATATCCTGAACGAAAACCAGCTTGATCTTCACGGATAAGTTTTTGACTTTCAATCCATCGAGCTAATCGGTTGCTTAAAAGTCTGGCGAACACTTTGTAAGATGTGTTGAGCAGAGATATCCCTCGGTAATTGGCCGGGTCGGTTATATTTCCCTTTTTAAGTATGGGGAATATTATTGTTTCTTTAAGTTGTGGTGGTATAATTCCTGCGCTCAATATTTCATTAAATGTTGATGTCAATTTGTCCTTGAGTTCATCTGTAGCGTATTTAAATAGTTCTATAGGCATCCCATCAGGACCTGACGATTTATGATCACTTAGATTACTCAGGACAGTCTGAACTTCAACACTGGAGAATGGTGTGTCAAGTAATTCGTTTTGGTTTAAAGGAACCGAATGGTAAGTCGGCAACTAGCTGCTCATCGGATTAAGTAAGCTTTGAAAATGGTTCCTTAAAGAGTGTGCATTTAACTCAACACTTATTCGTGGCACTTTACCATTGAATTTGTTAATCGCCGCCCAAAATTCTTTTGTATTCCTACAACATGTAAGTGAAAGAGCCTCTTTTTCATAGAATTGTTTCTTTTTTACTTTAATCAAGTTGACATTGGCTTTTAGGTGAAGTCTGATGGTTGAGAAGTGCCAAGGCAGATTTGAAAACATTTTTAAAAGTTTATTTAGACATCTTTGGAGCTTTAACTTGTGAGTTTTAGCGCAATCACTCCATACTGGTGCCCCGTACATTATAATGGCTTGGAAAACTAATTTGTGGATAAGTAATTTATTATCAGAACTAAGTTTAGAATTTCTGCAAATCAATGGATACAATAATCTTGTTAGTTTATTAACTTTGTCTATTATGGCAGAAATGTGAGCCTGAAAGGTTAGTTTTGGATCTAGGATTAGTCCAAGATATTTGCACTTGTCATCCCAATCTATTTCCACAGAGCATAACCGTAGCTTGATGTTAGGTAGGTAGCACTCTTTTCTACACCTAGTGAACCACATAGCTTGCGTCTTTTGAGGGTTTGGCTTTATCTTCCATTGGAAACAATATTGTTCAAATTGCGAGAGAGCAGTTTGTAGTACATTAAAGACGTCTATAAATAATCTACCAGATGCAAATAATGCAGTATCGTCCGCAAACATTGCAACGTTAACACTGTTATTGAAAGTAGGCAGATCTGCGACATAAATATTAAACAGAATTGGCCCCAGAACAGGTCCCTGAGGAACGCCGTGCTCGATATGTTTGGTGTTAGATATGTTGTTTCTGATTTTGACTGCAAACCTTCTGTCTTTGAGGAAGCTTTGGATGGGATTTGATTGGGAAGTTAAACTTCAGGAGCTTGTGCCTTTGCTTCCGGTCCCTTGATGTCTTCGCTAATCGCCAAATTTGTCGCATTTGGGTTTCAGAAAACCCACGAAAGATTGTTGAGAACAAGTGCATCCACAACGCGTGACTGTTTGGGGAGGATTCCTGCAGGAGGCATTATCGGACCATTCTTCTTCAGAAATGCGGCTGGTCGTGACAATTTAGTCGACTCCTGCACAGAGGGTGCCAGGTTCGAGCCCCGAAATTACCAAACGTTTTTCTTGCTTTTTTTTTGCGTCCATGACTTGAGCAGTGTGTACATGGCTCTCAGCAGAACTCTTTAAGGCAGCTGGAGATGAGCTGATAGGGTACATACACCAACTCATATGTCAGATATAGGCGGGAAGCGTGCACAATGAGTGGAATCACAAGAGTACCATTTCCCAGATTCACAAGAAAGATGAGCACCATGACGCACCAATTATCGAGGAATAAGTCTCCTGGGCATCACCAGATCCTTAGCCTGCCGTCTTGTGTCAGGAATCTGCCAGGTCCTTGCCAGTGTGGTTTCTGGTCGGGGTAGTCGACCAATTCTAGCCGTCATTTCAACTCAACTGTTGATCAACTCCAATTTGTCACAATGACATGTGACACGACTAAGAAAATAAGAGGAACTAAGCTTTTTTTTGTTGAAACCCTGACCGATTTTAGGACCACGTGCATATAGTCGAGCTATACACCGCCCCATGCCTTGTCTTTGGAGGGAACCAATCGAAGTAAAGGGTGATTTTTTAGCTATTATCTTTTTGGCAACACTGGTTTAAACAGCTGACGCACGTCTCGTGTTTTGTTTCACTGTCAAACATCTTCAGTTTGGTCTAGAATTTAACCATGAATCGTCTTATTCTGTATGCGTGCTCTGTTAAGAAAGTTCATCGCGCGCTTCTTCCATTTTATGGTCAGGTTAGACGAAGCTCATTTTTGGCTCAATGGGTACGTAAATAAGCAGAATTGTCGATTTTGGAGTGAATATCAGCCAGAAGCATTGCAAGAGCTACCAATGCATCGAGAAAAAGTCACAATTTGGTGCGGTTTATGGGCTGGTGGCATCATTTGACCGTACTTCTTTAAAGATGATGCGAATCATAACGTAACTGTGAGTGGTGAGCGCAACCGTGAGATAATATCCAACTTTTTTTTGCCCAAAATGCAAGAGCTTGACTTGCATGACATGTGGTTTCAACAAGACGGTGCCAGATGCCACATGTCACACAGCACGCGCAACAATGGACTTATTGAGAGGCGAGTTCGGTGAAAATTTTATTGGCCGCCTAGATCGTGCGATTTAACGCCTTTAGACTATTTTTTGTGGGGCTATGGTAAAGCTCATGTCTATACAGATAAGCCCGCTTCAATTGACGCCTTGGAAGACAACATTGAAGCATTTATTCGTGAGATACCGGCCGAAATGTTGGAATGAGTATGCCAAAATTGGACTAAGCGGATGGACCATTTGAGGCGCAGTCAAGGTCAACATTTGCATGGATCGTCCTATCGATTCAAATAAAGATTTCATGCATTTTTCTGAATTTTATGTGTTTTTTTTGAAAAACTTTCCTATAGCTTTTAAGAAATCACCCTTTACATATTTTGAACTCCCTCAACTCCCGCACAGACACCTTGTCACCGTTTCCGTCAGCTTTCGAGAAGCTTATCTTCTCATACGTACCTTTGTACACCATTTTCTTCCTCCCCAGATGACACGAATGCGTGCTGGCAGTCTCGCTCTTTCTTCAGACTGCCTTATCCACTTCAAACGCAGAATTCTCCTTTCACTGTTCACTGTTGAATTATCTCGAAACGGAATCAACACAATCATATCTCCTCTCGACCCAGATTTTCTTCGTTCGCTTTCGATATTGTCAACCCTAGCGCAAGCAATATCAAGGCCTTATCAAGGCCCGCGCATCGCTCTGGCGAGGAACAACTCCATTACTCAGTTTCCTCTTGGAACCCGAGGAAACAGTGATTGAAGTGTTTTCATTCAAAATTGAAGTGCCTTCCGATAACCTCCCGCTGTGAGATAATACAGAACTCAAAACCTATTACCTCTACAAATGCTGTGCGAAATGCCCGATTAATCACAGCCTAATCGGGATTTCTTCAATTATCTGCGAAACGTCTGTTTACACAGCTGCTGCTTTGTTTATTTGTTTGGTGACCTTACTTGGCGGCCCTTCTTATCGTCGATTGAATTCGAGCCATGTCATCATGCACTCTTAATCTGTTCTTATTCATTTGAAGTACTTGGTAACGATAACGTTCCTCTCTACATCGTTGATTTTCTTGTCGTTGCAGCTGGCGAGTCGAGCCTCCTCAAAGTCCTCCTGAGTTTTGCGGTCGGAGGTCTGTTGGGCGATGTGTTCCTGCATTTACTCCCCGAAGCTTGGGAGCACGACGGAGCGATAGGTAAGTGTCACGTCAAGTCAATTCTCTTTACATTAATCTGACAAGAGGTCATTTCACAGCTGAAGGTGGACATCAGTCAATGCGCAGTGGGCTCTGGGTCCTCGGTGGAATACTGATCTTCACAATCGTGGAGAAAATCTTCTCGGGATACGTAAACGCCGACGAAGAGAACCCTCAACCGAAGTGCGTTGAGATAACGAATTGCCTGTTGCGAAGGACTGGTGGCAAAGTGATTGAAGGACAAACATCTCACGGCTGCGGGGGTGGCTGTGATATCGAGGATGTGCCGAATGGATGCTACTTGCGACAGCGCGAGGAGAAACTAAAAGAGCAACGCAAGGAAGTGGCTGGATACCTGAACTTGCTAGCCAACTCGATTGACAACTTCACCCATGGCCTAGCCGTTGCCGGATCGTTCTTGGTTTCCTTCAGACATGGAGTCTTGGCTACGTTTGCGATACTATGTGAGAAGTGATTTATTGTTGGAAACGAATTCTGAGACTGATTGAGTTTGTTGTTTGTTTTTCAGTGCACGAAATCCCTCATGAAGTGGGAGATTTCGCGATTTTGCTGCGTTCCGGTTTCACTAGGTGGGACGCTGCGCGGGCGCAATTATTGACTGCTAGCGCTGGTCTTATGGGAGCTGTTGTGGCGATCGGTGGATCAGGTGTTACTTCTGCAATGGGTAAGTTTTGGATAGGTGTGGGGAATTCTCGTATGATTGAGATATGCGGTCGGAGCCATATAATTAGACAATGGACATGACCACATTACACCCTTCTTGACGATCTACGTCAAAGCCGACCAGGCGGCTGAGCCCACATGCATGGGTTGGTCCATAGTGCTGCCACTGAACATCGACTAGACCTAGTTGTAGGACAATGTCTATTTTTTAGGCAATCTGTTTGCAAAATTGATGAGATAGACTGGATAGCAAAACCATTTAACGATTTGAATTTGGCTAAGAGATGGCATATCCTATTGGGTCTATTACTTAATTCGTGAGGCTTTTTTTTTCCAAAATTTTAACGTTTATTTAAGAAAAACATGTACAATGGTGTTATTCAAAGTATTGCCCATCTGAAGCTGTGACTTTTTCCCACGTTTCTGGCAATTTGTGGATCCCATCGGAAAAGAACTGCCCCGGCTTGGCAGCCAAGAGTGAATGAAGCCATTGATTGATATTCTGCTCTGATGTGAACCGTGTGTCAGTGAGGACGTTCTGCATCGATCGGAACAAATGGTAGTCAGAAGGGGCAAGGTCTGGGCCATAAGGCGGGTGGGGTAAAACTTCCCATCCACTGTTTTCCAATTAGTTCTTAACCGGAACGTGGCTCAACATGGGGCCGAGCTTTGTCATGATGGAATTAATGAATTATTGCCTCGTGTCTGGTCGCATATTCCGGGCGTTTTTCGGCTACTGCTCTCTTCAAACGGATTAATTGTGTTCGGTGGCGTTGTCCATTGATGTTTTCACCCGGTTTTAACAGCTCATAATACAGCACAGCCTTCTGATCCCACCAAATACAGCGCATTACCCTCGCGCCGTGGATATTGGGCTTTGCCGTTGATTTTGCTGGTTGGCCGGGTTTCACATATGATTGGATGTAATGGATCCATTTTTCAGCACCACTAACAATTCGATGCAAAAATGCCTTCCTTTTGTGGCGTTCGAGCAGCATTTCGGACATGCAAAACCGCCTTTCGACGTCTCGGCTTGAGTTCATGTGGAACCCAATTTCCTTGCTTGAATATATCCAGCTGCTTTTAAAAGTCTTGAAATGTCCACTTGAGTGACACCCAAGGATTCTCCGACCCCTTCTTGTGTTTGGCAACAATCTTCATAGATAATGCTTCCAGTTCTTCATCTTCAAACTTTTTTGGTTCGTCTTTCAAGCCAAAATCACCACTTTTTGCTCGTTCGCTCAGCTAGAGCATGTTCACCATAAACTCCCACCAAAATACGATGACTTTCGGCAGCACTGAAGAAGAACTCCCCGCAAAAACACTTTTTCAGGACATATTTGAGTGAAAAAAAATTATTGTTGTTTACGCTTCAAAGGAATGACATACACTGAAATGACGTGATATTCAATGACAGTAGCTTTCCAACGCATGTTCCAATGGAATAATACAAGTTACGCCATCTCTTAGCAAACCGCACGAATTAAGTTGTAGACCCTGAATTTACCACCTTTTACAATTTATTCCTGTCTAGAAAGAGCTTCTCAAAACTTTAGGCACATGCACTCGTGCCAGAACGCACAACACGAGTGTTTGCTGTAGAAGCTAGGCCCTATTCCACCTCGGACTGCCGCGCTCCCATATTATATTACACAAGGGATATGCCTCAGGGCTTCACTCATCGCTGTTTCTTTGCAATTTCTATGAACTTTGAGCATTATGACCCACTAGACAATGACTTGGCATCATCCCAGTTAACTCTTTGTTGCCAGAGTAATAGTTTAGTTTTTGGTTAAATTCGGGCCAGAAAATCATGGTTTTGAGACCCATATTTTGCTCGCGTTTGTAAGCATTTAATCATCGAATTCCTTGAAGAAGAATTTTTATGGTGCTGTGATGCTTCATTAATTGTTCAGAGTTGGCTGTTTAGTTCCCCTGTATTCCCATGTTATGTGGCCGGGAGTGTTCGTTCCAACATAGCTCGCGTTAAAGCAATTAAATGTCGTGTTAAATTGAAACTGTCTCTGTAACTATTAATGGCGTAGTCTGACTTGTTGGTCAAAGCGAGCACATAAGTATTGATTCGAGTGCTGTTTTAAAGCTTTCCGCTGCTTTCTGGCTTACAACTGGTTCCGCTTGGAGATTATTTTTATTGACGGGTGTTGATGTCGTCAGTTTAGTTTGCCATATCCACAAGCAATGCTTCAAGTACAATCTCATTGACTCGATGGACTACTACGACACCCTTCACCTATTCGTCGATTTAAAGGGCGCATATGACAGCATGCATAGAGAGGTTCTATGTAACGCCATGACTAGTTTTACCATTCATGTCAAACTCGTCAGACTGGGCAGGAAAACAATTGAGAATTCGTCAGATCGGCAACGAACTCACCGAGACCTTCAAGGTCAAACAAATGTTTAGACAAGGCGACGCACAGTAATGTGACCTTTTCACACATTCACATCATTCATAAGAAGGTCGTGCAGAATTCAGTCGTCAACGCAAGAGGCATGATCGACCATAAGTCCGTACAATGGCTAGCATAGGCATTGATGTGATTGGTCGAACACAACGAGCCCTCAATGGAACGTTTGTTGGCATTAAAACGGCGGCGACCAAAATGGGTTTAGTAGCGAATAAAGGCAAAACGAAGTACATGCTGTCATCGAGAAATGACGCACAACATCGACGTATTGGATCAAATACAGAGTTACTCTTGCCAACCGCTGTTTCTATGGACTCAAGAGGCATTCTAGTCAAGGACCAAATTAACACAAAATATAACTTTGATCATACCTGTCCTGCTCTATAGCGCGGAAGCATGGACAATCTCAAGAGCAGATGAAGCAGATCTTTACTCATCATTTCTTTCAATCTTTGGTCCTGTTGGTGATTTTTGGAGAAGAAGACTCAACCAGAATGTACGGCCAAAACGCCAGACATCTACGGATCCAACGCCGAAGATGGCTTGACTTATGAACAACTCTCCTCCATCCCGAAGTGCCATGGACTCCGAACCTGTGGCTCGCGTTTAATGTGGTGGTGCACCCAGGTGTAGAAGGATCTCAACCAACTTGGCGTGTGATACTGCAGGCAGGTAGCCAGATATCGTGATAGTTGGAGAGGCTTGTTGATTGAGGCCCAGGTCCAGATGTCGAGCGTTGCTTTGAATACACCCACAATGCTCACACCAGCATCTTGCTCTAATTAGAGTTCTCCGTGTAAACTTTCATTGAGTTTTCAAACTCAGACATACTTACATAAGTTCCGACCAGTGCTCTCTTGTCGGAATGATTATAGACGATGGCCTGTTGGTAACTTGTATTAATTTTGCCAATATTCATAAAGTTACACTGCTCGGAAGACCTAAATTTGGAGTTTCCTTCACTGCGACCTACATATGTACGTACAACGTGATCAGCCACTAAACAGCATCTCATTATCGTTCTGTACACGCATCATTGAAATTCCAGATGATCTCTTGTGGAAAGTCCGACTGTGGTGTACTGCCACCGTCCCCTCCACTTTGCATGCAGTTATGCAATGGCATTTTATTCCAGGCTGGCACTTAAAAAATATAATAACCCTGATTCGCACATGTAGGCAAGGCACCGCAGTCTTGCGGTTCAGATGAACATTTCTTCATTTATTTCTCTGTGCATTGTGTTGGTTGCTTCCTTGGCTTGCCAAAAAAGAAACCAATTAATACGCGAATGCTGCCCAGATGCGTCGAAGATGCGGACCAGAGGAGTGCATTGAACATTTCAATCAATCTGGTATTCTCCTCACTTTCATGTGTTTTTTTTAGTTTGCAAAAGTTTTGTCGTACATACGCAAGAATAGACAGAACAATTCAACTGCAGCTGCGGTTAATAGAGAGTGTTAAGTACAAGCGAGTGCGAGCACATACATTGCAAAGTTCATGCGCATAGCCATATGATTCTTTAGCCTGCGCTTTTTGACATTCGGTTGCCCTTAATATGATGCTTTTCATGAGGTTTCTTCTAAGGTAAACAACTACCTTTCAATTCCCGGCCACAGCGGCCATGTCCTGAAAGACAGCAGCAACACTTAGGCCAGCGTGGGCCCATTGTGTCACCAGCCAGTGGTAAAATGGGCTTCACATCGGCCCCAAAGTGTAGTCTATTAGACTATGTTAGGTTACGTGATGATTGATGGTCCACTTTGGCCAATAAGGTACATCGTTGTACATTATAGGGGCCATAAACATATACAAACACATCGTCATATGATCATTTTCAAGGACATTAGGAGACTTCTCTAATGACGGCTGCAGACTTTGTTGGATGAGCTGTCATCTCCTTTTGGTTTTACTTTCTGGGCTCGCTTACTTTCTGAAGCGATGAGACGTGAGACATGGAAGGACTGAGCTTGGGCAATTGCTGCCTTCCATAGCTGACGCGTTCGCTGCTTTCAATCATCAAGACCAAGCTGTCTTGCGTCCGCGATAACTTGGTCTTTGTATCGGAGATTCGGTCTTCATCTCTTTCTCGAACCCTTGGAAGAACTGAGCTTGAGCAACAGTTGCCCGTCTTGCGTCCGCGATAACTTGGTCTTAGTATCGGAGATTTAGTCTTCCTCTCATTCTCGAACCCGTCGAAGAACTGAGCATGAGCAACTGCTGCCTTACATCGTTGACGGTCGCTGCTTTCAATCATCAAGACCAAGCCGTCTTGTGTCCGCGATAACTTGGTCTTTGTATCGGAGATTCGGTCTCCCTCTCCTTCTCGAACCTGTGGAAGAACTGAGCTTGAGCAACAGCTGCCTCCCATCGTTGATGGTCGCTGCTTTCTATCATCAAGACCAAACCGTCTTGCGTCCGCGACAACTTGGTCTTTGTATCGGAGATTCGGTCTTCTCGGAACTGAGCTTGATCAACAACTGCCTTCTATCGTTGATGGTCGCTGCTTTCTATCATCAAGACCAAGCCGTCTTGCGTCCGCGATAACTTGGTCTTTGTATCGGAGATTGGGTCTTCTTTCCTTCTCGAAGCCAGGTTTAGATTCGAAGACAATCCGCCTCCAAGCCTACTTTTGGGTGCACCGTTAAGTTAAAAGGGTCGGTGTTTAGGAGTACCAGATATAGAATGCTGTTCCCACCAAGGACACCAAATCACAGACATTCAAGACCAATGTGCTTAGGTGCCTCTCTTTTTTCTTTCACCATACCTCCGGCCCGTGTCTTGCATCGGTAAACGAGTCTCACATACATACTAAGGCTCTAATGGCACGCGAAATCCTAAGCTCTGAGCCAGGCACGCATGGGTATTCGTAGTATCATTAGGTCTCGTAGTTTTCTCTGAGTGTCAATGTTTGTCTTGTTGGCCGAAGATTGACAAATCTAGAAACAACACTCGGTTGCTAACTCGACACATCCATTCAAACAAATTGTTTCTTTTGCAGGATTTGATCATTCGATCATTCCTTTCGTTTCTGACCATCTGAGCACATTTAAACCACATTTTTTGTTCTTTATTTTGCAGAAGCCAGGACATCTTGGATCATGCCATTCACAGCAGGCGGGTTCCTTCACATCGCCCTCGTGACAGTATTACCAGAAATAGTCAAAGAAGAGAATCCCCGTGAGTCAACGAAACAAATAGTCGCCATAATCCTCGGTATTCTTCTGATGGCCACGATGAACCTGCTGTTCGAGCACTGAGCACCGGATAGCTTCGTAAAATGCGTACCACAGGTTCATCCGACAAAAACATCTGAGCCCACCAGAACTCTCACACCGATACTCATTGCAATGAACTGACATGCGTGATAGTACAAAAACAAAAATAAAAATAAAAAAATCGAAACCAAAATGTTCCATTGTAGTGCGCAGATGTACTTGTTATGAATGATACCACTTTATGAACACTGTTACTCCTGTTTTACTTACTTGTAACATATATTAGTTAATGCGAACTTAATACGATATTTAAGAAGCGTGTTGTCCTAGCATCGCATGTGAAACTTATCCTTTTCCGTTTCTCCGCATCACCCAAACGTGTAAATACTGAACGTGTGACTTGAAGCACAAACATGAAAACGAAAATCATAACTGAATAAACTAAGGAAGATGTCTGAATAGGCAGAGTACCCCTGCGCGGCTGGTGACTATGGGGCAAGTGTATTAAATATAAATACTAAATGGAAACTAAAACATAACCTAGAATTAATCGAAGAAAGTAATTAGGCATTTGCATTGTGATAAAATTGAAAATTTTTAGGTTTATCTTTTATTATGTTTACGTTAAATACGAGAAAAAAAAACAATTTAGCAAGTTAAAGGAAGTAAAATGTAGATGTGTATAAGACTTAAATTGTATGAAAAAGAAAACAAAAAAAGCAATAAAATTTTACAAAACACAGCTTACGCGTTTGTAGTTGAAGGGTTCTTCGCACGTGGTCTGTATCCTGAGCAGATGTTCAAGAGGCAGTCCTTGAACTATCAATGAGTCGGATAGACGGTAGATCTCATAGATAGTCATGCGGCTCTAGAGACAGGGATGCCAGATTTTGAAAATTCCTTTGCCACGTAAAAATGTGATAAAAAAAAAACGTATTTGGTACCAAATTTATTTATTCATTAGATTATATTATTCAATTTATAAATTCAATAGAACCAAAATCGCTTTTACAAACATTTTTGAATTCTCTACAGGTGATATTATAGTTTTGTTTAATCATCAGTTCTGCCGCTAGTACCGACATTGATACTCTATTTCTGTCTTCACGCCACGAGTTCTTCATAAAACTGAAAATTCTTTCAGAACTGGCATTGGAAACATGCAAGGAAAAAACAAAATCACACAATTTTTTCAAAGCTAGGGGCTGAATATTTTAAAAAAAAAAATTACCCAAATATTGACAGTTTTTTCATTTTTAATAATGATATATTCATTTTCAAAGAACAGTTTTAAACAAATTCTAACAAATTCTTGGAAAAGTAAATCAATATCTACACTTTTAACTTTAAAAAGCTCAACAATTTTAAGAAATGCCTCAAACTCTGGTTTATTTTTAAAATTGAAGGCTGATAAACATTCAATCTGACTATTGAAATCAAATTTTTTTCTCTAAGTAATCAGTAGCAGTTTCGTAGAATGTGCGTGTTAAGGCTCCAAAATACTTTTGCTCTCTTTCATTTTTTTAATAAGACTCTGACATTATTCATTATACAATACAAATTAATAATAGTAGTGTCTTCACTCTCAAGGGCAATGACTGCATTTTGAAAAATTTCTCCAACGTGTTAAATAAATGATAAATAAACTTCAAAACTCATACGCTTTTTTAGATATGGCCGAATTTTCTTTTTCGAAAGAAAATAACTTTTAATTGATTTGAAATGGTTAAGAAACCGATCAACTGCAGGAACCAACAACAACCAGCGGGTAGGAACATGTCTCAATAATTCGGACCCACTTCTCAGTGCACCATTCCATGATATCTTTTAGTTCACTTATATTTTTGGTACTTGAACTGAATACATTATAAAACATAATAATAATGCTTTCAATATCGAATTTTAGCACGATTTGTGCTTTTTTTTTAGGGGTTGTTTAAAATGCGGAAGTTACAACCCATTGGCAGTAACTGCCATGTCTTTTTCTTAAAATACTGGATTTTTTGTTAACACTGAGCAACTATCTCCAGTTTCATCAGAGTCTGTTGAATTGTCTGAAGATTTCTTTTCGCTGAGAATTTCACTTTTACTCTGATTAGTAGAAATCATTTTAATCATATGAAACAGATCATCAGACACACATACGGATAGATAAATTTATCATGTTTTTAAAACTATTGGAAATACCTTTTTAGTCTGCAGTCCAGAGAGTAAATCAAATAAATAGTTAAAGGCCTCAAAAATGCGCGTCAAGTCAACGAGACAAGAAAATAGATGACAGCTAAAAATGTAAACTTTATAAACTCAATTTACCGTTGTGTTTGTTTTCTCTGCGTTTTTCCAATGATTAAGTTGAGTGCGCAAAATGTAACAAATATAAAATTTAAGCTCACGTTACACTATCGTTGTTAAAATAATTTTAACTTGATAGCATTTTTTGACCTTTTGGGCGGGACAAGCGGGACATTTAATCATTTTACAGGACGAAATTTTCCGATGGGACGCTTGCGGGATAAAGGTCATGCTACACCTCATCCGCCACTTAAAGCAGTCTAGCACTGGGTTACAGGCGACACCTCATCCGCCACTTAAAGTAATCTAGCACTGGGTTACAGGCGACACCTCATCTGCCACTTAAAGTAGTCTAGCAATGGGTTAAATGCCAAAACAAAGATACAGACAAAGATACCAAAGGTAGAGTTTATTCCGAAAATGGGGTAGAAAGACCCAAGCCTACCAAAGTCCTGTAGACCGATCAGCCTAACATCGTTCCTCCTTAAAACGTTGGAAAAAGAAATTATATAAGAAAGGAAGTACTACAGGAGTCCCCGCTTCACTACTGCAAGCTTGCGTACAGGGCAGACAGATCCACAGAAGCTGCACTCTATCAACTGTCAGAAGCCATTGAAAGCGCCCTTGAAATAAAAAAAAAAAATTAGTTTTTTGTGCTTCCTTGGATATTGCAGCAGCCAGAGATAATGGAGGACTACTGCGGTTACGGAAGGGTATCAGCTGTTCAGACGCAGTTGTAGACAAGCTTCTCGAGATAGGCCGAGTTCATAAACGTCACACTGCGGCAGCCCTGCAGGATTTGCGTTCATAAATCTAAATAAACTGCAGTGACTGTGCATGGGAGCAGTCGGCAAAAGCGTTCATAAATGCAACGTGACAGTCAAACTGCGATCAAATTGGCAGTGATTTTTGTTTTGTTGCAGGATTGCAGGGAAGCCGAAAAGTGGACTTTTTCACGCGAAAATGTTACGGAAATTCTCTTATTTTTTTAAGGAAATTTCTGTTATTTGGAACATGTTTTGACTTCCAATTCTTTTTAGTTAAGAGCATTGCCATTTTACTGTGTATTTCGCTACGATTTCATTACTTAATATTTTTGAAAGTTGGTCAGTCTGTTATATTTATTAAACATTAAAACTAGTATCATACTGTCCTTAGCCATGATGTAGATTTTCATTTTATCAATACAAGTGTCAACCAAGCACTTATTGAGTCGCCCGCTTATGTTGCATTTATGAACACTTTTTTGACAATGCTGCCCTGCTGCAAACTTGAAAGAATATTTTGTGCAGTGCAGGGGCAACAATGTTGCAATTATGAACCAGAGATGATGGAGGAAGAGATGGGCCACTTCTACGTTTCGTGCCCCTAGATTCATCTGACAGCGTTTTTTATAACATTTTCACAGCAGGCGTCTGTGAATACGTGTGCGCTAAGCGGAAAGGATTACTCCCGCCTAAAACCATTGCATTGCTCTATACTTCAAGCAATTGTGCGTGAAAATAAAGTAGTTGCGTTACTTGAGAGCATAACTGCGATGGACTGGGGGTTTTCCACTGGAAAGAGGAATATCTCTTGCTCCATCCTCTCTGGACGTAGTCATCATAGCCTGAAGCAAGATGGGAGCGACCCTATGCGACATCATCAAATTTGAACTAACAATAACTAAGGAATGGCGCTTGTCGGATTAGCTAAACCTAACTCGGGCAACAACTCCCATGGTAGCCTCTACTAGAAAACGGAAACTGGAACGACTAAAAGCAAATAAATCTGTCGGGTGCAACACTGACTCCAGTAAATGAAGTTAAATATTTAGAAGTAATCTTGGACAGTAAACTCACTTGGAAAAAGCACACAGAAGCAAGAAATAACCAGGAAAGCGACTGCTCTAAATATTTGTCAAGCATCCTAAGTTAGTACGACACGAGCAGCAACGACCTGCAGTAATACGATCCACTAGCCTTGACCGTGGATTGCACGAGTCATGCCTGAAACACAATAGTGCGTTGCTGCGTTGCGTCGTCTTTCAGCGCACACAATTCAACGGCCATGCACAGAATACTGCGGCGACCTACGTAAGTACAAAATGAGCGAGGTGAGAGGATCGTAAAACGTAAGACCATCGCATGTCATTATCGAACATGTTGGAAAATGTTTGACAGATTGGTGCGATGATAAACAGCTGACTACATTTTAACGACAAAATCAATTTGAATTCGGAGCAAGGAGGAAGTTTCGAAAGTTGAAAAAATAAGATCTGAACCGTAAGTCTTTAAATATTATGTCATTTGAAGAAAACTTAATTAACTTGAGAGAGTGAGAGAGGAGCCGTTTGTATACGACACAAAGTCTCGTGCGTATAAAAAGCTGGCCAATGAATCCTTCTCCGAGTTCCTAAATGAGGTTAAGGAATCGATAAGAGACAGGCTAGATGCTCCTCCAGTACCGAAGACATACAACGAAACGTTTATGGCTGCGATGGCAATAAGGATCGAAGCTCTGAAGCAGCACAAAACCATGTGCACACAGTTTTATTTAACACAGTGAACGCTGCTTTTGGAAATAAAAATTAAAAAAATTCATATATCAGTATTTTATTCTAAACAATTATTTGTTTCGATTTCCAGGCATCAAATTTTTTTGTTGGCATTTAGATACGTTTTTATTTCTTCTCTCATTGAGAAAGCCACTTTTGATGAATTGTGAGCTCCTACAAGGCAACTTTGAGAAAGCGGCGGTCTCCAAAGACCTCTTGTGAGGATGTCACCATCATGATCACCACACGTATCCACGCATCCACATGTGCAATAAGCAGCGTCGTTTAACTTCACAAAATTATGTAGAACTGTGGTTGCTTTGACAATTTTGTCAGCGTTTGTAGGCAACATATGGAGCGTTGTTCCAAGCATTCGCCACTTCGCCACTAAGATACCGAAAGCACTTTCGATTACACGATGAGCTCGGGATAATCGTTCGTTCAAGTAATGCTTTTCAGGATCCAGCAATCTCCCTGGATAAGGTCGCATCAAGTACGGCTTCAGAGGGAATGCTGCATCTCCAACTAGGTAGTGATTGCTCGGGATCTTTTTCCATCATTTGTTTGAAATTTGTAGAGTAGAATCCATCTGTATCTCTGCAAAGATTCAGCTCTCGAAGCCACCACCCGCTTTCTGATTGATGCATAATTTGTTGCGACATTTCAAATGCTTGGTAGCATGAGTGCTCCACAGTAGCAAAAGCAATATCTTAACAATCCTTAAAGTACAATTGTTTAGCAGAATATTTTTTGATTTGACATTTGACGAAAAACGAAAACGCTGACACAATATCTTTCATCTGCTATTTGAGAGAGACAGAGTGAACAGCTGATTATCGCAGTGCGTCATCGCATCCCTCCGTAACATTGAAGTCGAACGCAGCAGCGCACTATTGTGTTTCAGGCATAAAGTGTGGGAATGCGTTCCAGCGCAACTCGCATGTATTGCCGGTCAAGTGACCACGCCAAGAAAGATGACCCACCAGGGGATTGTGTCGCATGTGTCAGCATGCGACCGGCAAACGATGGCGGGTGATGAGGAGAAGCTAGGCACAGAACAGGAACAGTAGAGGTAACGAAATAAATTAAATTTGTAACGATATTTCGGACTTTTGTATACTGTTCGATAAGTCGAACAGTTGGGCCAGACTGAAGGCGGGTGTTCGCGACCTTTTAGGGACTCCTTTAACTAGCTATTGTTAGACCAACTACGGCGCAATAGCATGGCTCAGAATAACCAACCTGAACCAAGAGAGACACTCGATAAAGTTCAAAGGTTGACATGCCTATTGTTAGAAGATGGAGCCAAGCTATTAAAGCTGACCGCCTTGCGTGTTCTGATTGCAGAATGTTCAAACGAAACAATCATGAGATTGGCAAAAAAGGGAAAGACTTGCATTACATCGAGGCAATTCGGTCAAAAAGCTGACACTCTTGGACAATTCAAAGGATGACGTGATCAGGAAGTTCAATTTCCACAAGAAGTTTACCATTAAGTTCAGAAAAAAGACTGGAGCAGTGCATTCTTAGTCCACAGACGGAGCAGCAAAAGGGTGAAGGAACAGAAGTCGGGGTATTTGGAGCTCGGAAAAAGTACTTCAAACCCATGGGCAAACGCAGCAGCTTTTTTTAAGCAGAAATCTGCTGATGGCTTCAGATCAAATTTGGGAGGAACTATACCAAGTGCGACATCGCAATAATGTCGGACACTTGTGCCATCAAACATCAAATCCAAGCTTGTGTGGTAATACCTACAGAAGCTCAAAGAATTGGGTGGAAGAAACAGAGTAAAGCTATATTGTATGCCTGGTCATACGGGGATAGAAGCTAATGAAATGGTCAACTCCCAAGCTAGAAAAGAAGCATCGGAACCCTTCACAGGACCAGAACCATTCTGTGTTATAGGAGACCTGATCATCAGAGAAGAATTCCGCCAATTAGAGAGAAGGAACCGGACAGAAAACTGGAACAAAGCTCATGGCATGAAGCAGGTCAAGAAGCTCTTGGATCAATGTAACCGAAAGAGGTTTCAATCTCCGTATGTGCAGACTCCAAGAAGCACTGAAGGTATCTGTCTCTGCAGATTCTGTGGAGAATCTAATGAAATTCCTGAATGTGGGATTTTGTGAGGGACAGCCCACAAAAGAACTTCAAAGAGGTCAAAGCGGAGTCAGAGCTAGAAGCCGATAGTGACTGCACAAATCACTTTAGAGGTCTGAGGAAAGCATAGTTTCCTCAGTAAGCAAGCTCTGCCCAGCTACCTAACTTGCACGTGGTCTTAAGGGAGAAAACTTAAGTAACTTATGCACCGTCAGTGAAGCCCCTATTAGTTTATCCGTCAAATCAAGAGGCATCTTGATGATAGGTCATTGCTACAAATGTGGTTTGGGCAACAGATACTGTAGACAATATTCTGAGTCTGATATGAGAGAGACTTCACATTCAAGAAAGCATATCACACTCGAAATGGGTGATATCTGAAAGCGACAAAACTTGATACTCTGTGTACTTGATGCAGTCTATCGATGGCCGTCATTCCGTAAAGATATCAAACTCGATCAACCACATAGCGAACAGCAAATCTATATTACTCACTAGTTTGAGTGGAGTCTATGAATCTTCAGCTGTCATTATGAGCCCATCATTAGATCTGTCTAAAGCAGAGCCAGTACCTGTGTATTGCCTTCCTAATGGTCTCTGGTTTGACCCCATAGTCTTGCGACTTTACCCATCTCCATTCTCCAGATTATGGCATGATCTCGAAAGAAACTTGGACGCCAATGGACTTTGGGTCAACCTTTTAAAACCCATTAATCCATTAAAAGGTAGGCAAACGTCCAATGCTGTCCTGTGGGCTATCCTTTGAGCTCGTTTCGCGAATTTGCTTTCAAGATCATGTGATAATCTGTAGAAAGGGTGATGTCAGAAAACACGATGTCAGAAACAAAGCCGATAATCCACAAAATTTCGCGTCATAATAATAAAAAATACGGGTAGCGCTACAGCCCTTAGAGGGCCAGGGCCTAGCTTCTCAGCAGCCACTCGTGCTGTGCGTGCTATTGTTCTCTGACGAATGGAAGGGAACTAAAGTTTTATATCAACTTGAGAAGATTTTTCTAGACAGTTATTACTCTTCGAACATGAGCATTGTCAGTCAAGAGAAGGGGCCGTGAAAAGTATTTTGCTTACAGGGAATCGAACCTGGGCCGAGTAGAGTCAAGTGCGTAGAAGAAGACGCACGCAACCTACAATGCCACGGCCGCCACCGCTACTTGAAAGAAACAAAAAGATTCTAAGAAAACTAGACAAGGTACTCACAAAAAATAATAACACCATTTCCTCTTCCTCTTCTTTGTGTGCTACAGTCCGGGTGGAGCTTCAACCAACAGCCTCTTTGGCTAGGGCCCGTCCAATTGCGCACTTAGATGTCTTGCGTGTGGTGCCTTTAACGCGGTTGTACTACGATCCGTTGCTCAGAGGTATCCACCCTCAGCTATTGGATCCGTAGGCGTCTTTCTGGACTCATGTCCCTCTACAAGGGACATTAACACAAGCTGGTCTAAAGTTTTCTCTCGAAAGAACTAAGGACTTCGTCATAGACGTTTGGTATTGTCCATGTCTCTATGCCGTACAGAAGGACTGAGACGATCGATGTCCTGTATTAAGTCAGCTGGACTCTTCGAAACAGGGCTCTGTTACTCTTGAGTCAAAAGAAAGAAAGGCAAGACTTCGATGCGTTTGATCTCGCTACTCATGTTGTTTCTACTGTTACCATGGAGCCGAAGCAGATGAAGTTACTTGCAAAGCTCTGTTCAAGATGCCCATGTTATAGTTCTTTTCTTTAGGACAGTCCTCATATACTGCCAAACCGACTTAAGCCACTAGCGTAGTAATGCTACCAAATGCCTCAATGAAGAATCGCTGTATTCTGCTTATCACGACAATGTCATCCGCTAACAACAGAACGACCTCTTGGAAGATCATACATCTAGTGAATGATTAACAACTCTCTTTCTCCTCGACTGCACGCTTCTCGTTTTCTTCACGTTTCCTCCTGAAAATCTGGATATACCGGCTCTGTTCGTAGTCCGTTGCAGCGTTATCTTGTAGGCTTCAAGCTTTGCTGCATTTTCCTGCCTGTGCTCATTGTCAAACCATGCGTTTTTCTTGATAAAGCCTGTCATCGAATCGTTTTCGATAGTGTGTGCAGGCGGTGGCGGTATTCACCAAAAATGTTTCTGTAAGGATCTATCAGCAAAACCCATAACAGCCCTATGCGATTTCCTGAAGCACTGGACACTAGTGTTTTTCGTCGCTTCCCATCACTCTCCCTCCTTTCTCATTTGCAGGCGCCAACAATGCTTGGGCATCTTCGGTTCGAGTTGTTTGGCCAGGAGTTCTTTATCGGAAGTGTATGCATGAAATCCGTTGCATAGCATTAGGCGGAAATAATTTAATGCACAGGGTGCAATCAAAAAAACATTTTATTGCCTAAATAGAAGAAGAAACACTTCGCATTTTGACTTTTAAGGTGCATCAGATGCGTTGAGGTTTCAACAATATAATGAGTAGAGGGGGAGGGATGACCCAGTGTGTTTTTAAAGCAGAAACGAAGTATGATAGAGATGCCTAACTTCACAACTGATTGACCCCTAGTCCATCGACGAATTTCAGAGGCTTTTTGACAGTTCTTCATGAATGTGACGGTTATTCACGAAATAACGTAAATGACGTTCTCTGATTGGTCAATTCTAAATAAAAAGATTGTCAAAAATGTTGAGCGGCAAGAGAGGTAGAAGTTGAGCATCTCTATCATACTTCATTTCTGTTCCAAAGTATATAGTCCTCACATCAAATTACTCTAAATACTCATAGGTTTCAGAGGAAATAAGTAGTGCACTCATTTTGCTTTCAGGAGATCAAGCACTGTACAGTATTTTTCTCTCGTATTGACATACTCCACAGATCGTTCAGAAACGACAATGAGTAGTGTACACTGTACATGCTTAAAAATACCAAATGAATGCATTCACACAGCTCTCTAATATGTATGCTTTTGATATTTCAATAGGGTTTGCAGAGCTGCTAGGGTAATGAAGTATTATGTACATCATGCAGTCAGAGCAGTTAAGAAATGGACCCGCTTATTGCCCATATCGCAACATAGCGTTGAGCGGTCGGACTTTGACATTTTTAGTAAGATACAAGTCGTGTGCAAGTCGGAATGGGGTGGTCGAGCGATGAAATTTAAGTAAGTGCGAGCACAAATTTCTAGGTAGACTACTCCCCAGTCACTCGGGCTTTTTGACAATTTGGAATAATTTTTTTTGAATTTATTCCCCAGTTTGAATATTTAACTTTTTGTGCAAGTAATTCATTTTTTATTTACCGTTACTTCATATCCTTTCATGGAAATTGTATTTCAGAACCTTTGAATAGGTCAACCTCGCGTTCATTTCGATACGGAAAACCAAGACTGCCGTCTTCTGGCACAACATTCTCGTTAGCTCGATAAACGCGTAGCAGCGCCTATCAAAGATCAACCACGCGAACGCGCCGTTCCCATTTGGCCATAACTAAACAGGACTATGCTAAACATGACTATACTAAAGGGTGGTTAAATTTTAAGGGCCGATATTGATTTTGAATAAAACACAAATTATTTAGGAAATTGTTGTCATTTCTTTTTATTATGATAATATTGGTATGGTTCAATTATGTATGGACCCCCATCCGATGGTCCAAATTTTCGATGACGCTGAAGCATAATTGGGGTTCTATGCCGTTAATGTGCCGAATTATCTCATCCTTTAGCTCTTGAATTGTTGCTGGCTTATCGACGTACACCTTTTCTTTCAAATAACCCCAAAGAAAAAATCCAACGGTGTCAAATCATATGATCCAATTGCCAATTGACATCGCCAATTGACATCGCCACCACGTGAGATAACACGGCCATTGAATTTGTCGCGCAAAAGTGCCATTGTTTCGTTAGCTGTGTGGCAAGTGGCACCGTCCTGTTGAAACCACACATCGTCCACATTCATATCTTCCAATTCGGGCCATAAAAAGTTCGTTATCATTTCACAATAGCGAACACCATGCACAGTAACTGCCTGACTGGATTCATTTTGGAAAAAATACGGCCCGATGATGCCGCCAGCCCATAAACCGCACCAAACTGTGACATTTTCTGGATGCATTGGTAGCCCTTGCAATACTTCTGGCTGATATTCACTACAAAATCGACAATTCTGCTTATTTACGTACCCATTGAGCCAAAAATGAGCTTCGTCTTAAACTGACCATAAAATGGAGGAAGCGCGCGATGACCTTTCTTAACTGAGCACGCACTTTGATAATAAAATTCAATAATTTGCAAGCGCTGTTCGTTTGTAAGACGATTCATGGTTAAATTATAGACCAAACTGAAGATGTTTGACAGTGAAACAAAACACGAGACGTGCGTCAGCTGTTTAAACCAGTGTTGCCAAAAAGATAATAGCTAAAAAATCACCCTTTAGAAGAAACAGGGTTCTCACGCACTCGCCGATCCAGCTCGTCCCACAAATTTTCGATGGGGTTGAGGGTTGGGTGATTGTGCGGGGGTTGTTATTACTTTTGAGCAGTTCTGCAACAGCCATTCGCGGACAAAATGGGCTTTATGTTTGGGATCATTATGTTGATAAAATTTGAAATACCGAGAAATTCCCATATTTGCTGCACTTTGTTGCAAATTGTCTTTAAGAAATCTCAAATAATGCTCTTTATTCATGATCCCATCAATAAAGACCAAAGTGCCCACACCCTTGGATGATATGCACCCCCACACCATAACTTAAACCCCCGCCCATCCTTTACCGTCACTTTCAAGTGTTTGCTTTTCAGCTCTTCATTCTTGCGCCAGACCATGACCCTTCCATCCGAAAAGGTTGAACTTGCTTTCGTCAGCGAAGATGACTTCTTCCCACCATTCCGGATCTTTTTCTTCGTATTTACGGGCGAATTTTTGACGAATGTTTCGGTTGCGCAAGTTGATGAAGGGCTTCTTTCTTGCAACTCGGCCGTTAAATCCTTTGGCCTGTTCTTCGCGTCTTGTACATTTTTTGGTTTGGCCTTTTTGCTTTTTATATTCTAAACCGCCTTCGTCCCTGAACCGTCTCCCGATGTCACCGACTCTATTGGGATTCATCATCAAAATTTTGGCAATCTGGTTGCAAGTTTCGCCTTTTAAACGGTGACTTAGCACCAACCCCCGTTTTTCAATAGACGCGGAAGGAATCCTTTGCGGCCCATTTAATTTTTTAACACTTTCGGACAATCTTCGACGGAATTATGAAGGAATATGGCGTAGAAAAGTTAATTTTTAAACTATCATGGACATTTTATCATAGGGTTCTTTGACTTAAACCGAATAAGAAATGCAGGTAAAAAAAAACCAAATATTAATGAAAGTGGTTTTTTTATAGGTTTTGGTGTAAATTAAATATCTTGTGGTAATGGGAATGGTAGAAAACCGAATATTAATGACACCCACTGTACATACATTTTTTAGAAGCTGTCCTAATTTGCATGAAACAAATTATCTGAAGTCAATCTCCTTGGTTCCTTTAAACTTTTACAAAATATATGACAAGACATTTAAGTCAAAAAGAGGGAACAAGAAATTACACGTTGTGCCACATAATTCTTTGGATAAATTGCATTGTGCCCTACAGTCCTGTCTTACTTTAGATTGGCTTGCTTTCTTGCATCTAAACAGAATCCAAAAGTAAAAGGGGAAGACTTAGTAATTCAATGGTTGTCAGTTCCCACTTTGCTTTTCTCATCTATGTCCATTGTTTATTTGCACTACTGTTTATTAAAAAAGAGGCTTCATCTGATGTAATTGATAGCTTTGCTTATAACCCATTCACCCCCTTACATTTAACGATTGACACTTGCGTAGCACACTTTTAGCAAACATTAGCTATGGGATGGACAACCTTGTATAAACCGTCCCATAGTCGCAAAAACATTTTCTTTATTCAAATTATTGTCTCCCCATCTTCACCGCCATCTGCATCAGCCAACACCAACAAGAAGTGAATTTAACAAAGCACACCCCAAATTTGAAATCCAATCAAATGAAAAACTCCTCAAAAACTCTCAACACTCACTGTCGAGCGCAGGTGACATTTCTGCTCCTGCCAGTCATCTGTTCGACATATGCTACAAATCTCACCACACCCAAAAGCTTTGCAGCTCGTCGCTCGACCGCATGAAATTCAACATTTTGCCCCCAGCATTTTGGAGCTGCCATCGGCTCGTCTTGTTTTTTCTTTTATTTTCTATTTATGAGAAATTCTCTGTGTACGGTTTTTGTGTGTTTGAGCAAGGTGCAAAATTCGTTCGTGTTAAACAATTTATTTTCGGTTACATTACGGTCCCTGAGTGCGAAGTAAACAAAGAAATCACCAAAGAGTGTCCGAATAGAGTTCCGAAACTCCTGGCCCAGCTCCCAGCAATTATCGTATTTTGATATCAGCATCGGAAGTGGATTTGAAGAATTATTCAGAGATTCCCGCCTGAAGTTGAAATCGCCGCCTTTACGGGAAATGGTAAGGTTCATTGAAATCCCAAGACCAGCATGAAAGACAAAAACACGGAGCACCGCCAACTGTAGGCTCCCCAAAAGGTTAATGAACGAATCCAAAAACGGTATCCTTCCATAGACTTTTGCGTGAATTAGAAGAGCCGGAGAACTAGACGAAAAGAAACACAAATGTTTTTATTTATCCCGCATTAGAAAGTTCGCGACTTCATCTGATGTAAACAATAGGAATTAAAACGTTTGTGTATGGCCGTGCATGGGTACACATGTGCACGATGGATGGCGCCAAGGGTGTTGTGCGTTTTCGCTGAAGTGCCGCCAAAGGAATGCATTTGCCAGTTTGGTGCACATTTTGGCGCTCATTACTGGTGGCTGTTGGACGAGACTTGCCTTCGTGAAACTTTCAGCTGTTTCAATAAGGGATTGAACTATTTTTCTCGTGTTCGATGGAAATCAATCGGAATTAGTTTTAGAGTGAACACATCAAACAATGTGTAAATATTTGAATTGTTCAGGTTAGTAACAAAGTGGTCGGTTTATCTTTTAATGGAATTCATCACAGAATCAAAGACGTCACCATTCTTTTTCGGAGCTTTCTTATTAGCTGGTGCTCGCTTTCACAAAACTTAAAATTAATCCTTCTTTTCAATCTTTCAAGTCTCCATTTCATTTCTTGCATACACTGAACAGGAGTTTGTTCCTCAGCAAGATCCAATAAGATGTCATCAATTCCTAGAATAGGCTAGTTGGGATTAACTTGAGTGATAAAGTGTCAAGATCGATTGGTTTCCTTGCAAGTGTTTACATTTTCAACCAAGGAAACATGTCCAAGCAGTCAACAGAAAATCACTGCCGCCCACTGGCCACAGGAGGCATCGATACTGTGTGCGAAGCCCCAGTCTCGTGACAGTAATTCATACATCTTGAAAGTCGATTAACCCGACGATCTTGATTTAGTTAAGCCTAGGAGCAGACAAGCAATAATGGTTGTTTGTGTTGATACCTTCTGCAAGACTCCAAACGCACTTCTGATTGGAATCAATTGCAATTCCAGACGGTACGTTCGGCTCAGGGCAACATAGGCCCGTTGTGCTACCACGTGGGTTGGGTAACTCCCACTTTGATAAGCGATTTGTGCAATAGACTTGAAATTGCTTCACTCTCTCCTTTGTCTGCACAGCTTCTGTAGATATCGTTGCAAGGGAAGTGAGTATTTAACGCCAATAAGAGTCCTAGCTGCTTAATTAGGCAATCAAATCATTTAGAGGTTAGAGCAGACTTATTGTTTCGTAATGAGGCCAATGTGCCCTAAGACCCACTACAATAATGAAAATATGTACGTTTTGCTGTAGCCGATGATATGAATAATCTACTCTGAAGAAGTGTTCAGTCGGTGTCATGTCCAGCGACTTCGATGACACATTCAATTTCAACAAAAAAATGGGTGATACATCAGCCAGTTCTTTTAGAGGAATGTGACTAGCATTCAGAGATTTGATCGCAACCTAGCTGTCTCAACTCTTGACGAGTTCCCTTTTCCTGTCAGCTATAGCTTCTTTTGTCGTTAACGACTGGGTTCTGCTACAATGATTGCCACTCCTTTGTCTGGCTTTGATCCCGCTCCGATGGGACACCTAGAACTATCAAGCGTTTGATGATTAGAATTTCTTTCGAAGAGAGATGAAGTACTGGGGAAGGAATCGGAGCGGAAGAAATAGCACCCAGCATACCCTTAGAATGCTGCAGTGGACATCCTTAATGGGTTCTGCGCAGCTTCTGGCGGCCAAAACCCTTAGAATGCTGTACTGGACATCCTTAATCGGTTCTGCGCCCATTTGTAACTTCGTTCATGAACCGGATGATCGAGATAAGTAACCAGTGCAATGCTGACACCACTTACTCTCCAATGAGCTTTTTGCACGTAGCGGTACGGTCATTGATGCTTTTCTCACTCGTTCGTGGATGCTGTGCTTACAGCTTAATTTGACAAACATATTGCAGAAGCAGTCGGCGTTATTTGTGTGCCGCACAGTCTTCCCATTCCTTCCTATTTTATCATTTCCTCGGGAAGGGTGCCAGTACTCTCATGTGAATAATGTCCACATGTGCAATTTCCTTGTGTCCATCAACCCCTATAGAAATCATTAGGTGTAGAAGTAGGTTACCTACGATTTAGTTGCGGGGGTACCTCTAGTGCTTATTCCACGGGTCTTGTTTTAAGCTTGTCCCCCTGATACAGAATACTCAGGCTTGCGACCCAGGGAGGATCTGCGGCTAAGCAATAGTTGTCTTCCACGATTGTCGGTCCTGTGCACGCTGCTGCGAGTCACCAAGACCAAGCTGCCTTCAATGTTGTTAAAGACGGCCACCATAGATAATTCTTTCCGTTCTGTTTCCCGCATAAATCATACGACTTTTCATCTCTTTTAAGGCGCTCCTAGGGCGGGCAATCCCATGTGGTGCATAATACATACCTCCTCAAACAGAAGCGCACGCACAACTCCTTCCATCGGTTATCTTTCCACCTTACACAGGCACACTACACTCGAATCTACTTCTACTCAAGCGTTGCTAATTTTGTTTTTTTGTTTTTTTTTCTTTGCAGATACTGTCAGCAGCTATATTCGAGAACTCCTCCAAGCGACGACACTCAAATAATAATCTATTTTCTAAATAATTTTTTATTCAGAACGCGTATTTGCAATTTTTCTTTTCCATTCCCTTTTGTCGTTCTTTGTCGCGTTATGTTTGTCCTGCACGATCGAGAAAAGAGTTGCACGTCACACGTCCGTTTCGCAGCGTTGCGCGTGTGAAAGCCAGTTAAACTTTTTTGTTTTTGCTTGTTCGACAAGTGACCTTGTGCGTGAGTGATTTGTTAGATTTTATTTTGTGCTGCTTTTATCCCTTGAACGCCACACGTCCTTTGTCCTCTTCGATATATTCTATCAAAGAAGATTTTCGATTTTCTTGTATACACCTTGACACAACGCAGACACCATGAATGCAATCAGTACCACACCGGTTCGCGGCGATAGCTTCAAATGCCAGAAACGTCTGCCGGATGAATTGAGCGAGTCTGATGTATTGGATGTTGAGGATTATGAACACGCAAATCCTGGAGATTGTAAGAATCCCTTGACGAAACGGTATAAAACTACTGTGAGAGATGGTGAAGCAGCTGCAGCTAAAGCCGAACCTCGACATCAATCGCCACTTATCCAGCGCAAGAGTAGACTGTGTCAGCTGATCAGCGAGAGGTATCACGGAGCAGTGCTGTCGCCAGTTACAGAGATCTCTTTTAATTTGTCCGATACCAGTTTGGGAACGCCGGTTAGTTCATTAAAGAGGGGAAAACTTCAAGAATACGATGAAAACTTCAACGCAAGTGGTGAGTGGAATTTCTCTTTTTTTTTTTTTGAATTTATTCTATATGTAACGTCGGCGAGCTGGCGGATATCCGTGATGTGGTGGCAGACACAAACCACACTCAGTCGAGCTGCGAACCTTTGGGATTTCTCATTTAGTTGTGCTATTCGACGCGAGGTGCACGATAGGAAGTTGAGTGTTGTGGCAGTTGGCCGGTTTGAATATTGATGCTCGAAGCAGCTGAAGGAGGAAAACTATGGCTTCACACTGGAATGAAGCAACTTAGTGACTGGTGTTTAATTTATGGCATTGATTGCGTCATGATAAACATGTTTGGGTAAGAATAGGGATTGATATGAAACGTTTGTTGTTGCGACGAAATGGCGAATGGAAGATTAGAGAATTAACATGAAGAAAGTACACACAATTCAGATGTGACTTTTAGATTCTTCCGTGTGTTCACTGTACGATGATGCCAAGTGATTGCTATGATAATGGATTCCTGATTCAGTCGTGTGGTCTCAACCCAGGTTTGTTTTCTTTTTGCTTCTTCGTTTGGAGGACCATTGTGTGCCTGCACTTGTAGACGCTAATTATGTTGAGACTGTACTCGTTGCATGAAGTGCCATACCGAGTGCACTTTTAATCTGTTCAAATTTGGTGTGGCTTCAAGTCAGACTTCGGTGACTCGTGTAGTTGATTTGAATGATTTGAGACAGAACTTTCTTTTGTGTCATGTCATTGTCCGCTTCAAACAGAGTACACGGAGTTAGATTTTGGACAGGATTTTATAGAACGAGGAATATATTCCAGAAGGCTGGTAGTGGATAACAGATACTACTTCTTCCTTGTCCCTGAAACATCTGATACTGATTCTCCCGTCGCTGTTGGCAACATATAAGTGTTCGTACGTGGCAGCAATAATTGGATACAGCCTTCATCTCTCCAAGAAAATACCAAAGTGCTTACATAGGATAACGTTTCCATCAATATAAATCTGTCTCGGAGTACGTATCGCCTTACACAGCAGATCTTTGCTGGGCGACTAAGGATCATCTACCGATTTTGCATCGCAAAGTTCCTTGAGAGTATTTACACACCATAGTTGGGTCTATCGTCCCAGATGTCTGTCTAGTCTCATGCCTAACACCGCCTCTAAACGTTTGCAAGTGTTAAGACGTAACAGTTAACTTTAAAAGTTCCACCTCCTGTTTAGGCGAGCACTTTCCGTTGCAATGTATTCCATGGCTAAAGTATGTGTGCAGCGTTTTGTTTCCATGGCAAGTTCGTTTAAAGTCGGAATTACCATCCATTTTCTCCAAAAGTCATCAATTTTGCATGAATGATGGAATGGACCTACTTTGGCCGAAGTGTGACTGCCTTCTGCAGCCAGCCACTATAACCTCATGACTTCATTTGACGTTTGAAGTGATGTCTAAAATTAGTTTGATGCGCATGCTGACGCTTAAATTTACGTTTGACGTTTGAAGTGATGTCTAGAATTGTTCAAGGTTGATGCGGCATCGATGCCACAGTGAGGCGTTACCACTTCACAGAAGATTGTACCCTTGTCCAGTGACGAATTCGACAGGTTCTTGACAGTTAAACAAGAATTAATGCAATGGACTGTTTGTTTGGCCCGAAGGAATGTTATACAAATCAGTGTCCAACACTATTAAGGAGCAAGAGTGGTAAGTTTTAGGAATGCAATTGCTCCTTTAATCAAATAGTCCAGAAAAAGAAGTCTAGGCTCCAAGCGCATGACAATCGGCTGACGGTAGCGTTTGGATGATTATGTCGCCTCACATAAGCATGCAAGAACTATAGCGATCGAGAGATATCGTTTTGCTTGCTTTAAGCGGACTGAAAGTAATTTTTTTTGCATAAAGCATGAATGTGCTTCTTATAAGAAACAAGCTTGCATAAAATGTTCATGTGCGTTTAAGCGGAGTCGACTGTAACGCACATTTCCATACACACGTTGGTACACACCTGTAGATGCAGCTCTGGGCAGTGCCCGAGGCGCTTTTCCCTTACAAAGAGACTGTTTTACAACAGCCAACTCGATGTGAGGGTGAAGGTTATCTGCTACATTGCCCTCATCCGGCCAGTGCTCACCTACGGCTGTCCCGTGTGCTAGCTTGTTGAAAAGATTAAGTTGTTGGAGAGGACATGTCTTAGGGCTTGCCTTCGACTTCACAGAACACCAGAACAGAAAATTCATACGTGCTTAAAAAACTGTGGCGCAGATTCATAGTCATTTAAAGTCGATTTAAAAAGAATTTATTCACCTAAAGGGTGATTTTTTAGCTATTATCTTTTTGGCAACACTGGCTTAAACAGCTGACGCACGTTTCGTGTTTTGTTTTACTGTCAAACATCTTCAGTTTGGTCTAGAATTTAACCATGAATCATCTTACAAACGAACAACGCTTGCAAATTATTGAATTTTGTTATCAAAGTGCGTGCTCTGTTAAGAAAGTTCATCGCGCGCTTCTTCCATTTTATGGTCAGTTTAGACAAAGCTCATTTTTGGCTAAATGGGTGCGTAAATAAGCAGAATTGTCGATTTTGGATATTTTTGAATATCAGCCAGAAGCATTGCAAGAGCTACCAATGCACAATGCATCCAGAAAAAGTCACAGTTTGGTGCTGTTTATGGGCTGGTGGCATCATTGGACGGTACTTATTCAAAGATGATGCGAATCGTAACGTAACTGTGAATGGTGAGCGCTACCGTGAGGTGATATCCAACTTTTTTTTGCCCAAAATGCAAGAGCTTGACTTGCATGATATGTGGTTTCAACAAGACGGTGCCGCTTGCCACACAGCTAACGAAACAATGGCTCTTTTGCGCGACAAATTCAATGACCGTGTTATCTCACGTGGTGGCGTGTCAATTGGCCGCCAAGATCATGTGATTTGACACTGTTGGATTTTTTTCTTTGGGGTTATTTGAAAGAAAAGGTGGGCGTCGATAAGCCAGCAACAATTCAAGAGCTAAAGGATGAGATAATTCGGCACATTAAAGGCATAGAACCTCAATCATACTTCAGCGTCATCGAAAATTTGGACCATCGGCTGGAGGTGTGCCGCCGAGGTCGCGACGGCCCTTTGGCCGATATTTTGTTCCATACATAATTGAACCATACCAATATTATCATAATTAAAAGAAAGTTTAGATTTAAAAATCGGCCCTTAAACTTTACACCGATTTCTCGAAAGCCTTCGATAAAGTACATCACACTTTGCTTTTAAATAAGCTAATGTCTTTGCGATTCCATTCGTCAATGTTAGAGGGGTTTCCAATTACTTGAAGGACAGGAGGCAATTGGTAAAGATCTATAGTTTTAGATCTCGAGTAATAAAAAAAAAACATTCGCCCAAATCTTCGAAAATTGATCATCCACTGTTGCCATTTCTTGCCACCATTCTGACCATTGACGGCGCTTGAAATGGTCAAGAGGCTTTAGTTCTTGAGTCAATTGCACCTTGTAAGCGTGTAAATGCAAGTCTTTGTGCATAATGTTCATCAACGACGAGCGTGAGAGGTGCAATTCTTGGGCACGACGACGAGTTGAGGTTGCTTGACGGCTCTTCAGCCACACTATCGCGAACAGCAGCAATATTTTCTGCAGTACGAGCTGTACGAGCATGCACTGGTGTTTTCACATCGCCTACAGACCCGGTTTGCTCAAATTTTTGCGCTATTCACCGAAAAAATCACGACGTGCACGATATGCATTTTGATTTGAACGCCCATTTTCATAATAAGCCGGAATAACTTTAACGCGTTGCTCGATTGTGTAGCTTTCCATGGTTCAAATTGAGTTAGTCTGAAATTGAGAAATCTCAAATGAAATGCAGAAAAGAACTTGACGTTTAGGTGTGGTTCACATTCACATTCAACATCGGCCCTTAAAATTTAATTTTTTTATAATTTCTCTTTTACAATGCTTTCAAATAATTTTGGTATCGATTAAAGTTCGGTAGTTTTCTACTTTTTGCCTTAAACCGCCTTTATTGTCATTTAAAAATTCACCCATTTTTCGGGATTGATTAAAGATAATTTTAAGTGGACGATGAAGCGAATTCCAATATTTTTTTTTTAATTCCATCCGGAACCCCATCGAGGCCTGGGCTGTAATCGACTTTAAGATTTGTCAAGTCATTTATTACATCCTGATCCGTAAATTCCAATACACCTATATTCAGAACCTCCGGTATATGAGAGTTCATCGTGGTTCATCGTTGTCTGGACTGGAGACCCATTATAGACCGGCTCAGAAAAGTTGGCAATTAGGTCACAGGTTTCATCCAAGTTAGTTGAAGTCACGTCACCAGAATTCATTATCTTGGGCAAGCCCAAGGAACAATCTTTTTGAATTAACGTAAATGATGCACCCTTGCTCCTCACTGAAGATTCCACAGACAAGACGTATTGTTTGCATAAAAATCTATTCAAGAACTCATATTTTTTCCTGAATCTCAAACATCGTTCAGGATTTAAACTCGTTTTATTTCAAACATAGTTTGGATATGCTTTCATTTTAACTTTTCGTAGATTTACAAAACTTTTGTTTGTCCACAAAACTCATGACAGGCATCTGTTCTTATCATTGTTGTCTTGTGTGCATGTCCAATCTTATCTCAGGGCAGCTGTGATCTGAACATCGGCAAGTGAGGACTTACTGGTGACATGACAGTAGCAGATTGCAAATGAAATTTGGTGCTTAATCTGCATAACCTTCCAGTTTAACTTACTTACTTATCAGGCCTGCGAACGACGGCGGTCTAAGCTTAAACATAGTTGCCTTCCATCGATTATCGTCGATCCTGGATACCCTGCTTTCAGTCATCATGATTTAGCAGTCTTTCATCCGCTATAACTCTGTTTTTATACCGGAGGTTCGGTCTATCTCTCGTTTTAAAACCAGGAGCTGAGGCATTGGCAGCCAAGCGCTCGATGTGCCCCAACCTGTGTGTTCGCCGGAATTTGATGCCCGGAACGCATGGCTTTGGTCCTTCGATTCAGAAGCCCAGTTGTTTCGACAACCGGAAGTTGACCCGGTTGCCAAGGGCGTACTCTGCGTTGGACTGACTGTTCTGTATAAGTTCTATTAAAACAATTTCCAACACTGCATTTAGTTGGAAATTAATGTATAGAGCCAGCATCTAGCTTCCACAGCAAACACTCGTGTTGTGCGCGCTATTGGTCTCTCACGAGTGGAAGGGACTTATAGTTTTATGTCGAACGCGAACGGTCAAGTTTTAAAGTGCCCCTTTTAAAATAGTTATTAATCTCTGAGCATTTTCAGTGACTCCAAAGAGGTGGGGCCGTGAAAATGATTCTTGTTGTACCGGGAATCAAACTAGACACCGTATGTTCAAGTTCGTAAGCTTCAATAGTGGCAACAGAACAGACAACAATACTCGAAGAAATGCGTTTGAATTGTCGATTGTAAATGTAGATAAAAACCTCGATGGAGAATACATCGAGTCCGTCTCTCTGATCTCTCCCTGACTTTACTGAACTGTCCATCAAGTCCAACTTCTGTAATCCCACTTAAAAACTAATCTCTTCACGTCTTTCCAAACAAGTCCAAGATGTTGTCCATAAAATTGACAGAAATATGTGATTAGGTATTGGGTCTATAACTTAATTGAAAACTAACTTTCAAAATTTGAACGTTTATTTAAGAACGACATGTGCAATTGTATTATTCAAAGTATTGCCCATCTGAAGCTATGACTTGGCAATTTGTGGACCCCATCCCAAAAGAACTGCGCCATCTTGGCAGCCAAGAATGAATCAAGCCAATTTTTGATATTCTGCTCTGATGTGAACCGTATTTCATTGAGGGCGTTCTGCATCGACAGGAGCAAATGGTAATCAGAAGGGTCAAGGTCTGGGCTATAAGGCGGGTGGGGTAAAACTTCCCATCCATTGCCGGCCGAGCGTTGTCATGATGGAATCATTGCCTCGTGTCTGGTCGCATATTCCGGGCGTTTTTCGGCTTCAAACGGATTAATTGTGTTCGGTAGCGTTGTCCGCTCATAATACAGAACATGCTTCTGATCCCGCCAAATACAGAGCACTACCTTCGCGCCATGGATATTCGGCCTTGCCGTTGATTTGGCTGGTTGGCCGGGTTTCACATTTGATTGGGGTTGTCGTAATGGATCCATTTTCATCACCATGACTTCCTTTTGTGGCGTTCCAGCAGCCTTGAGTTCATGTGGAACCCAATTTCCTTGCTTTTGACTATATCCAGCTGCTTTCAAACGTTTTAAAATGGCTGCTTGAGTGACACCCAAGGATTCTCCTAGCCCTTCTTGTGTTGGGGAACAATCTTCATAGTGTAATGCTTCCAGATCTTCATCTTCAAACTTTTTTGGCCACTCAGGACATTCATCGTCTTCCAAGACAAAATCACAAGCTAGCACATGTCCACCATAAACTTCCACCAAAATGCGATGACTTTCGTCAGCTTTCTTCGCGTTAAAGTAATAAAGAAGGTCTCCCCGCAAAAACACTTTCAGAAACAGAGTTCGACATATTTGAGTGAAAAAAAAATGAATGTTGTTTACGCTTCAAATGAATGACATCTACTGAAATGACGTACAATGACAGTAGCTTTCCAACGCATGTTCCAATGGAACAATACAAGTTACGCCATCTCTTAGCAAACCGCACGAATTAAGTTATAGACCCAATATTGTGGTAATGATGTTTAAATCCAAGCTTTCGTCTTGGCATGGTTGAAGATTTAGTTGTAAAATTAAATAGTCGCTCCATTTGTGGATATAATCGCTCCATTCCAAGTGGAGCCTGACTAAAGTCACCCCACTCTTGAAGCAAGAGTATGTTTTCAATAAGCAAACATATTCTCCTTATCAAAACTAGCCAGTGCGGTTATAGTGTCTGTCTCGACACGCTGGATCTGAGTTGCTTGCTGACTGTGAGTATTTTCCTTCTCAAAAATTTGTTAAAAAATTAACCCTTCGCTGAGTTCTGTTTCTTGGGGCAACGTGGCATTCTCCTTGGATGTTTGTAGTAGAGCGTGGGGCATGTCAGGTGCTCTTCTTCTCATAATACTCATGACATGTGCCTTGTGTAAATGTTCAATCTTGGCTCACGGGAGTTGTGATCCGACAAGGCAGAGGCAGAGTGCGGACATACTGGCGAATAAAGACTGCAGATGCGAATTAAAAACACTTTTATGCTGCAGATCGTGGCAATTACTCTTCTGTGTTTACAAGAGACAGTCAAATTATTTTCTGTCGATCGAAACTTACCTTCTCTTCATAACTGTTAGACCTCGGAGGGCATTTACATTTTGTTCAGCTCTGGATCCGTGTACTTTCACCGGACTAAGGTCGAGTACAGACAATTTTATTCCGCCCGTTTCTCTCACTCCTCCAACTCGAACTGAAATAATGCCCACAATTAGCTTGCCCATGCATTCGTTGTACCATCGTACTGAATGGCACATTCAAGTAATTTTAATGTCGCGGAGTGGCAATGCATGTCACTATAAAGAATTATGTTATTGCAGTAGTAAAAGATCATAAAATGCGTGATGTTCATCGGCAATTGATCAATAAATGAAATGAAGTATAATTCGATCAGCGAAGGGTGCTTTTCTAGGGGCACATTCAATTGAAGTGAAACACGAAAATGGTTTTAATATCCATGGAATCGAATTTATTTGACAGATAGTTTTATGGCATTAATGACTGAGTTTGATATCGGACATGTGACCGCCGCACAGTGTGTTATTTTGCGAATCTAGTGGAACTTAATTCAAAAATCAAAGTTTGTGTGCAAAGTGTTTCCTGAAGACGGGGTTTACATTTGTGTAACATCGCAAACAGCAAACATTTTTGAGGTCAGTTGGTTGTAGGTCAAGTTCATCGTATTCGTGTGAAGTAAGTAGCAACGGTATCCCTTTTATTTCTTGCTTATTATTTAATGAATCTTCTTGGTAAGTTTGAACCTTGTACGCCCTCAGCAAATGGTAGTTGCCGACTTGCTTGCAGGCATTACAACTATCCGGTTCTTTTTTATATTGTATCTTTGTGCAGAGCTTTCAAAATGTATCCACACGTATCTGCCTCGAGGTGTTTTTTATTACCTTCTCGGGACAATGTACTTCCAGAATCCCTTAAGACTCTTTAGCTTCAACTGCCCCACCCCATTCAATATTTGTTGTGAGTTAACAGCGCTCCAATAAATACCGATTTCCTATCTATCTACGAAAAAAAAACAACTCTCTTGCTAGGGTTGAGGACCGTACTGGCGCAAAGGACTGCAGTCAGATTCCTGGGGATCTGGCTAGACCAGTATCTATATTTTAAAAAAATATGTAGATGCTGCTCTGGCCAGGGCCCGAGGCGCTTTCGCCCTTACAAAGAGACTGTTTTACAACAGCCAACTCGATGCGAGGGTGAAGGTAATCTGCTACATGGCCCTCATCCGGCCGATGCGCACCTATGGCCAGCTTTATGGAAAAGATTCGGTTGTTTGAGAGGGCTTGTCTTAGGGCTTGCCTTCGCCTTTATCGAACTCCAGACTCCCAGTACAAAAAATTCTATTCCAATGAGGTCTTATACAACAGGGCGAACCTGGTGCGAGTGAACAATTTCCTAGTGAAATTGATTCGAGGTCTTACTGCCAGAGCGATGAACTCGGTCAATAACCTGATCTCGGGGGCTTACTACCCCAATTCACAATACCACGAGAGGGTACGCCAAAACGGCTTCGTCCCTCCAGAAGCATTCCTACATTTGGATAAGCACGGTCTGATACAAGACGTACATGCGGTACCGCTCATCTATCACATCGCCAGATGAACTGTGGATGGGCGACTCAACCACGACCGCTCCGTCGCCCAACGAGCTGAGGAAGGTTTCCTCCGGTTCAGTACGGCGGTATCAAGGCGGGATGTTGGTGGCTGGTCAGTGAGGGAACTCCATCCTCGAACCCTTTAGACCACGGGTAGTAAGGGTATCTCAGATCCCCCAGTTGGGGAATAGTCGGTCCATGTCTTGCAGTGGATTGGATGTATATCTATGAGCTGCAACCTATGGCCGACTTACGTATCTTATGTTTAGGGTAGTTAGTAAGCTGTTAATACGTAAATATTTATTATTAAAAAAAAAAAAATAGTATGCACATGCTAGTGTATAAGCTTTGTTAAAAATGTTCGGTCATTAAGTTTTTCTTTTTAAAATTTTCTTAATCCCAATATCGGAAAATATTATTTATAATTGATTCACGCGTTCTTTAAGTTGAAAGACATAGAGTAAGGTTAAGTTTAGCTTAGAGCGCCCGCCGAGGGCCAGTAAGGTAGCAATAGCAGTGACAATGTTCGTCCAACTAGTTTTAAGCATTTTTGTCTAGAAATTAAGTTTATCATGAATTTAAAAAAAAGAAAATAAAAGGGTTGAGGACCGAAATAGGCAAATTTGGTCCACATTATGGAAAGTCTGGAAATTCTTAGACATATGTAAGCTCTATTATTTGCAAGATACATGCAAGGTGGGCAGGAAGTAAGCGAGAAATGCTTAGGTTCCGGAACGATAATGCGGGGTGGGTGGATCCGGATTTGGATTCCGGAAGAGTTCTATGATCGAGTCCTAACATCAAGCATGACATCGCATTTTAGACGTCATTCGAAGGCATATAATGAATGTACACCCAAGTACAAGACGGAAAATAAAAAAGATTGGGTACGAAATTGCTATTCCCGCAGGAGTGTCTTTAAGCTTGAGTGGCAAGAGACATGCAGCAAATCTGGTAAAAAAGCATTTAGATCTCCTGTAAGCCCGAATCAAGGGCACATAAAAGAAGCAGGTTGTGGCAGCATCCTTCGTCAAACAATCTATTAGGCAGATTGATGGATAACGTGGACGAGTTGGAGACACAGGAAAGCTCTCCCGAACTAACCACGTAAGTTTAACCTTTTAACATGCACATTTTATTACCACAACTAATTCCACATTAGGCCTAAGGACTTAGAGTCGCAAGAAACTATTTTGAAAATGCAACAAAAGTTAGAGTCGCAAGAAACTATTTTGAAAATGCAACAACAACTCTCTTTTAAAGGAGAATGAAGTACTGCACTCAAAAGTCCTGAAGCTGACTCACGAGAACTATAAACTCCAACAAGAGTACAGTACAATGAACAGCATATTTTCCGCCACACAAACGAGGAAACTAAGTTTAGGAGGGACGAGGATAAAATGGACATCGGATGATGTGTCCAAATGTACAGTCCGAAAGAAAACTAAATAAAACCTGTTCACGATATGTGAATATGTAAATCAAAACATTCCCACATCTGTTTCATCTAATTTCCGTATGAATTTAATTTACTTTTCTATGACCGAGGGATACACGTGACGTCACACGATTTGACAGATAAAGAGTGTGATACCTTGTATTCTGTGTAGTATGGGCCGTAACCGACCCGTCCCACCTTTATCCACCTCTTGCCGGCGTCAAGAAAAAAGTGGATGCTAACACCATAGAACTGAAACGAAACGTGGAACTCTGTAACCACTCGGTTGCAAGATCCGAAAAACTCTTACAATGCAACAAAACATTGGCGGATGGTAGTCGGAGCGCTAGCAGGTCAACATGGGACTTGCCCATGGCACCAAATGCAGAGGCTTTGGGGACGAACAAGAAATGGAGGATACTCCTCACTGCTATTGTCAATGCAAACACAGACAATTTCTTGCATAATCTGCAGGATTTATCAGAAATTCCACTAACATCGGGATGACTAAAGTGACAGGTACAACGATATCAAGAAGACGAAGCAGACGAGTACAAGGAACTAGGCGGTTAACCACTCCCCATGGGCATCGGAATGGGTCCAACCAGACCTAAGTGAGACGAGGCCTCCCCACTTATCTAACCTAACCACCCGTACAGTAGGTTTCAGGTGTCGCAACAAATTTTCAATGGCTTGGTTTTATATTGTTTGGCATCCAATGAGTGTGGACGACAATATCATTAGAACAGCGACGATTTAATGTCCGATTCCGATACCATCTGCAACGTTGTATGGCAAGACATTTGTATAAACGAAGATAACCGCCTGGTCAAGATCTTCGTGAAAACTGTGGTTCACTGTGGAGTCCTGATTGACTCTGTCCATCTGAGTGAAGATCCATGAGACGCAATTAAGGAAATCGATAATGAATGCCTTAACTAAGCGCGATAAATCCCAACACATCCAAGCAACTTCCGAATAGTGAGTCGGCTGTCCTAATCTACCGACCGTTCCGATTGTCGTAAAATTAAATTCTCAACCCACGACAGTAGCTGCTGGCTCCTGTGTCATTGACACCTGGAAATTCCCTCTACGACAACGAGGGACTTAATCATTTTTCCTTGCCATCGCTGGCAATCCGGCACACAAAAATAATAGTTCATTAAACTACCAAGCGATGTTCAGACGTAATAGCAAAAGCATGTGTGTTCTCGTTCTTAACGCCATCGGAAATAACAATAAAGAGAGGAAAAAAAAAAATGAATACTCGTGCAATGAAAAGGTCCTTTTCTTCGTCGTTTTCTTGCACCCCCGAACAATGCAGTAAACCCAAACATTAGTCGCACATTGTTGTAGCCGGAGTCTTAAGACCCATAGCCGAACATTAAGCAGACTACATCATTCCTTTTGATGACGATCAGGGTGAAGAAGTCAATGTAATGCACATACACCCCCTTCGTCGAGCAGAGCCAGCCAGCGAACACCCGATGCACAAACATAGCACGCGCCAAAATGGGAATTCCGCCGAATGTAATAACAGGGAAGCCTTAATAAAATGAAAAAAAATGCCTTAAGACGAGGGAGACCAGGAACAGCCAAGCAGGGGTGTTCGCCGAGACTCTTCCTTCCCCTATGATGTGAGTTGATAAGAGAAACCTTTACGCCAGCATGCCGGGAAATCTGAATCCAGGACATTTGATGGTGATCGCGCAACCAACTGCTTTTGAAATTTAAATAAATTTCCTCACAAGACAGGAGGAGGGCGGGAGTCTAATTAGAGCGCGCTGACAGATCGCGGTGCACCACATGTCCTTCTTCATCCTCGGAGGTGTTAAAGGATTCGCGCTCTCACTCTCTCTCTCTCTCCCACCATCTGTTCCAGTCTGTGGTCATTAGTTAAACGCATGACAGTTTCCTCGTCCGAGTTCCTTTCACTCAATTAAGGACATTGTCTCCTTGGAGGAGGAGGACCAGGAGAAGACTGAGAATTATTGGCCAGATTGCAATTTATCCGATTCACACTCACACACACGCTGGCACGCCAGAGCGCGTGCCACGTGCCCTGTCGGACACTTCCTCATCGTAGAAGTGAAAGAAATCCTAATTGCGATCCCCATTGAGACGGTGACCGCATTTCTCTAGTGGCTATCCCAATAAATTGCTGACCGGTGTCCGTGTGTGTGCGTCCGGATGACACCCGCGCACCTGGAGAGCGAGGGTCACAAGGAAGTAGTATCAATTTCTTCTTTGAGTTTCTTTGTCACGCCTCCGAATTGGCAGACGTTTCTCCGATTCTTTTTTTTTTTGCTCAAATATTTGTCGCAATTTATTATATTCCGATAATCCCTCTGAGGAATTGTTTGTGTTTGATCGAGCGGCTGCGATCTGTGCGTTGATCGTTGGTTTGATCAAATATTTGATATCAAGACGGGATCGATCGGAGGGAGGAGTGCAGGCGTCTGACTGTAATTTGTGTTTCAATCAATGACGTGACCACCGCGGGGAAGGGGAGAGGATCTCCTATGGAGCTATTTCAGTTGTCAAATGTCAGAAGAAAGGTGCAACCCAGGAAGTGCATTACAGAGTCTAGAAAGGTGATGTTCGAAAGGAAAACGATTGTTGCTCGCTAAATGATAGGTGATCGATATTTGGCATCACTGCAAGAACAGCAATCTGTCAAAATGAGAGTAGTTGATGTGAGACCAAAACGATAAGAACTGTCGGTGAGCTCTACGAGCAGAAAAGATGGGAAGGGCAGGATGAGCAGGATTCTCAGGGGAGACGTGAATAAACATAAGAAATGTGCCAAGGAGACGATGAACAATTGGTAGTAGACTCGCAGTTAATACTGGCAATTCGGAGAAACTTTCTGCAAACAACTACAGATGTTCAAATGGCAAATAAATAATTGACTTGAGTGAAAAAGACCAAGTTCTGCTCTGCGGTATGGGCTTCCTCTTCAGCTGACTGTTTGAGTCCTTAAGAAAAAAGATCTTTTGGCTGGCGATTGGTGGAGAAGGACCGCGGGCGGCGACATGAATCTAGCACGATCCAACGCCTAATGTGGTGTGGGAATGAAGGCTGCATGGACAACATGAATCAGGCCTGAGACATCGCTACAGAGGACGCCCGCGCTACTGGGGATGCTCTTGGTCAGGTTGGTTTGAGGTTGGCTATTGCGCCATATGACGGAAAAGGATTCGTGCAGGAGCTGTGCTGAGCAACACTGTACTCTCTCATAATTGACGTAAACCATATTCACTGCTTTACTATGTAGTTCTGCTACCGGTGAGTTCAAATTTTATGTCAATATGTGCCTCCACCGAAGCCCACATCACTGAAAAAGAAACAGAAAAAGACATAATTTTTGAAATGTCATTCCTTGACTGTCATTTCTCATCATTTGATTGCAGGTTATACGCTGTTGTTCCAGACAGTCTTCTCACACATTTTTACACATTATCATTGTTACGCATCAATCTCCATCATTCCAGCAAAATCCACGAAAAATATTAACTCTCATCATTGTCGACATCATTTCGAAGCTATATTCTGTCATTCTTTCATCATTCCAGAGAGATTGATGTGTATATCTGGATTTTTTTTATTTGAAGTAGCCTTTGGTGGAGGCGCATATGGTAGAGTGTAGCCTAATTTACCCGAATAAACAATTCTCACAGTTTCTTGAGGTTTCGTTAGGTTTCGTTAAGTTTCGTTAAGTTGCGTTATGCTTCGTTTACTTTTGTATCTTTAAGTGGTACCGAAATCAAAATGATGTGTATATCTGTTTTTTTTTTTAAGTGACCTAGGCTTTGGTGGATGTAAATTGTAGCCTAGTTTACCCGAATAAACAATTCTCTCACTTTCCTGAGGTTTCGTTAAGTTTCGTTAAGTTTCGTTAAGTTTCGTTAAGTTGTGTTATGTTTCGTTTACTCTTGTATACTTAAGTGTCGCCGAAATCAATTGCTTTCTACTTACGTAAACGACAGTTCAGACTTCTGCAGGTAATTAAAAGGCAACCAGGACTCAAACGCCGCTGTCAAACAAAATATCTGGAGGATGGTAGACTAGAATTTCCTTGCCATCAATATGAAGCAAAATGATTACGTTTAGCTGTGTCAATTATATAAGTCAACACCGTGTTCACACTCCAAACTTTGAACATGAACAAACAACGGCCTCAAATAACACCTCGCCCGTTCCGAGCAAACGCAATCGCTGACACAACGTCTGGACCACATAAGCCCGCGGCATTCCATCACATTTAGCGCAGTAATTCGAAGACACCTGTGGGAACCATTGCACGCCTCTACGATACAAGATGGTATTTAAGGCAGTTTAGGAATTTTTTTTAAGTTCAAGTTTGATCGTGTGAGGGAAAGCTCTGCGCTACAGAGCTAGGAAATAAATATAGAATAATTTAATTTATACAAATACGTCAAGACGACTTCTGTGACACGGTAAGTTTGTTGTCAAAGACTGGATAGACTGCTAAGTCGGAATGCTTTGTATGTGTAGCATGTAATTACGTGTGTATTTAGACCACAACAGGTTACCGTTTAAAAAGTGAAGAACATGACGTCTTGGGCTTCAACGAAACCCTGACCTTTTGCCAACAATTTGATAGATTTTTGTATTCTGGATTCATGGCCAGTCTTCGGGAAGCCTAATATAGGCCGAAAGTCTACACTGTGGCATATTTTGGAAACGACTTGTAAAATGCAGATCCACATCCCTTTCGCATGTGTATAAAACATTGTCTCTTCCACTTGGGTGGTTGATCAGTTGTTGCGATGAAGGGGGTACGAGTTATCAGACGCGAGCCGTGTCGCCACCAACGAATTTCATAATTCACGGCTCTAACTCTCTCGAGTCATCAACTCTTGGAAGAACAATAGCATGCAACACACGAGTGGTGGTTGCTCCGTAGCTAGCCCAGGTCCCCGACAGACTGTTGCGCCACCCATGTCATTATAATTATTAACTCCCTCGATTCACTGACAATGCTCAGAGAAAGTGTTTGCCTAGAAAAGGCTCCCCATTCTTCTAAAAAGCGCAGCTACTTCAACTTTTTGGCATACGAACAATTCAAGGTGTTGTGTGTGTGCATTTACTGAAGCAATGGTTACTTCCCACGCCACATCGTGGTCGCAAATCGTGGCTCATGTGTGCAGCACTTTAATTATGAAGTCTGATCCAATTGCAACATAATTCTCCGCCTCACTCCAAAGCACTGCTGGATAAATTGAAATGGATTAAGTCACAAAACACAGAAGTCGTCTAGGCGACGTTGAAGCATTACTCATAAAACCGACACTTTCGTGTAATTTTATGTTGCCCCGCACGATGATGAAGCACATCCCAATTCAATATTCATATTCCACTTTCTGATCGGATGATTTATGCACCAAAACAATGTGACATTTGTGGAGTTCAAGAGTCAATAGCAGTCTGTACAGTCGCACTGAACCGTAAAGTCAACAAAAAAGAAACGAACTTTGTTTACACACCACGCCAGTGGCCCCTTACTTTCGAGGCACCCTCAACTATCGTTTTGCGGCCATAATATATGCGAGTATCAATTAATTTAACGACCATTTGAATTCGGTATACATCAACGGCCGGCCAAGTGCGTGACTATGGGCGCGTTTTCGAAATCATTAACCCGAAAACTTTTCAAATGATAGTGCCTCCTGTCACTGTTGCTGTTTATGCGGACAAATTATGTGACCTAATATTTTCAACACCATATGGCACTGTTTCACAGTCCCGCATAAGTTACTGTGTGTTGCTAAATGCTGATCATAATCGTATGCTTCGTGAACTCAGCACTCCGAGCTGGCAGGCCTTAAATGCGACCGGGGAGGAATATGATACCGAAATGGGATGTGAAGTGGAATTGGGAGGGACTCCTCCGCCGACTGTGGAAGTGCACATGTGGCTACTAAAGTGAATTAAGGAATTGTGTGGGGACTTGATGGGAGTGCATGTGTATGTCTTCTTTTGTGTTTAATTTTGTCTTTGGACGAAGCTAAACCAGTTGGTGAATTATTTAGAGTTCTTGCAAGGCAAGGGAAGCCGCGGAGAATGAAGAGGAATTGACTGCTTGGCAATTTTCAGGAGATTCGTTCATGGGAATTTGCTGTGCAACTGAACTGCTATATTATCTTGTCAGCAGTGTATGTTGTAAAAAAGAAGCCTTCGTCGTAAAGTGGCCAAGGGCGGGCTTGTAATGTCTCTGGAGGCAGTGCAATATTCTGACAGATGTCTTCGGCAATCCAAGTTGGCTGAGGTAGATCTAAAGTTTAGGCGCGACGATAGTTTTGATCGTTCTTAGTTGTCATGACCATGACCTTCCTCGTTGGATGTGAAGACTGCGAAATGGAACTGTGGTGTGCAGTGCATTGACAACACTATTTACTCTCTGACCGGTTCGAAGGATGAGGTGATTCAACTGTAGCTTAAAGGCTCGACCATTATGGAAGTAAATCAAGTATTCTACTTTACTGTGTGTGATCTCATAGTGAGTGAGCGTCCAAAAATGCAAACTTCACTAAAGGAAACCCACGATTTATGACCATAATAACCAATTCTCTCAGTCTCGTTAATTTTCGTTAGGTTTTGTTAAGTTTTGTTATGTCTTGTTAACTTTTGTTAAGTTTCGTTAGGTTTCGTTTAGTTTCGTTAAGTTTTGTTAGGTATCGTTAAGTTTCGTTAGCTTCTGTGAGGTTTCGTTAGGTTTTGTTAAGTTTCGTTAGGTTTTGTTAAGTTTCGTTATGTTTCGTTAAGTTTCGTTAGGTTTCGTTTAGTTTCGTTAGGTTTCGTTGAGTTTCGTTAAGTTTTGTTAGGTTTCGTTAAGTTTCGTTAGCTTCCCTAAAATTTCGTTAGGTTTTGTTAAGTTTCCTTAGGTTTCGTTAAGTTTCTTATGGTTCTGTTAACGTTTATATACTCCTTTGCACGTACGCAAATTAATGTTGATGTCAAAATTTCATATATACAACTCGCGGAAGCAATTGTGGCAACTATCAAATCTCGACGAAGCTTGAAACTGAGCCGGAATTCTATTACGTACGCTGTCCTTCAGTTGCCTTCGATTGACGGGTGCTCTGATTGTCGACTTCTTTGATACAGTATGACTGGAAGCGTTATTTTACAAGTTGAACAGACCAGGCATTTGTGAACACTATTCTATGTATATGTTGCTTAATATGCTCACTGACCGAAAGTGTTCGTTGTGAAGAAGTCGAATTGTGGTAAAATCATCTTGGATGCTCTGCAAGGAGTGGTTAAATCGTCGGTGATCATCCACATTCATAACAGCTGATCTGATATGATCTCTTCATCTGATACGAACTCTTCACTCTTGCAACAGGAATACGAGATGATCTAGCCATTTTCACAGACACCACAAATTATCATCAGAAGTCTTCTCATTCTTGTTCAGAACGTCAGTGGAATCAGCGAATGTTTTCAGTTTTTGGATAGTTCAGAGGACAACTACTGCCACTGCCAGAAGTGTAGTCAAATTTTGAGAATGAAAAAACGTCTATTTAAACCCTTGAAGTCGGTAATGTGGTGTTGTCACTCAGTTGCTTTCTGTTGACATTTTAAGATACAAACCACTACAAAAATGATGTTTCCGTGTTGTCAGTCTGTTTTGGAGTACCAATTCGTTTCTGAGAAGGACACTTCGCATTCGTTGCAGTCAACAGAGCCAGGTAACCATTGACGCCAATTTTGTGTAGCATACCTTAGGGATGAATTGAATGTTGCTCCTTACTAGATTTTGTGCTGGCACAATTTCATCGAACTCTTCCTGCGAAGTGGACAACGAAGAGTGATGTGTCTCAGTTTTTTTTTTTCTTTCACTGAGGTATGGGGGATTAACTCCTTGTGTTATACATATGTTCTGACTTCCTTGACAGAAGTCTTCCTTCCGAAGGGAAACTATGCATTTCCCGCCAACTTCCTCCCTTGACACATCGAAGGAGTGAAGGATTAGAAAAGCACTAGAACTAATCAAATCCACACCGTAAACACTCTACCCCCGTAATCAGAACGCCGTCAGTGCCTTGAACTCAATCGCACTTACCCGATAGAACACCCTACACCACATCAAGTCCCAAGTCGAAACACACCGGGCTTTCTTGACACATTCAATGTGCATGCCCGGTGGTGCCGTAAAGAGCATATGTGTAAGGCCGCTCCACATGTTGTGTGCGACACAGTCGAAGTAATGGAATGCCGCTGCTGACTTCCCCCTTCTTGAAGGATGAAATGTGTATTATTTCCTTCTGTCAAATTGGCAAGCAGACGTCGAATTTAAGTTCCTTTCTTCTTCGCCTTCGAAAATAAGAAACAATACGTCATCTCGGTCCTGATACAGAAATCAGAGCACACTCGCACACATGCACGCGGACACATCGACGGAGCCTAGTCCAGACCGAATGGGACTTCCTTTTTGACGTTGCACAATGCGCGGAACAATGGGCACATGCAGTGAAAAATTGCACAGTTTGAGACCGGAGTCCTTTAAGTCCTTCTTAGGTTTTTTTTCTTCTTGCCACTCTGTCATGCTGCCTGTTGAGGAGAGGGCCAGTCGCCCTGGTCCTGCGTTTTTGGCACATGGACAATGACACCTTTACGGTGGAAAATCGATTTGACATATCGTGGTTTGTATCAACGGGATATGCGAAGAGATATCCTTTGCTCTCGTCGCTGAGAGGGGAGTCGTTGTCATCATCCACGAGACGGACCCCTCCTGTGGGGGATAGGGATAACTGACTTCGAAGCGAATGAAGTGAGTGCACTTTGGTTGGCGAAACCATCAAGAGGATATCCCGCTGTTGCCCTCCTTGGAAGGATCTCGGATCCTTGGTGTTTGAAATTAATTGGAAATTTGATTGTCCTGTTTTGACTTTGATTGACTTGCTTATGTGTGATATTCTTGATATCCGGTGCATTTTATTTCTAATTCAGTGGGTTTTTGGCGCGCTTTACTTAAGTCTGTTGTCTGAAGGAGGTGTGTGTGTGAGAGAGAGAGAGGCGATTGGCGACTGGCGACTGAAGTGGAAGTGGAAAGGTTGTTGACAGTCTCAAGAGGTTGATTCTTGTTCAACACCTTTTCGTTTAAACAACTGAATTCGCCATAAAAAGGCTAGATTTCACGACTGTTTGTGAAGTTGTTGTTAGAGAAGGTTGTCAGAGTGCTTCGGAACAGGGCTGAGTGCTGGGTTTCGTTCACCTTCACTTGAATTGGACTTCTTTCGGCAGAGTAGTGGCATAAATGTTGAGTTATTGGTCTCCTTGCCAGGGACTTCCTTTGCCGGCTTCGCTTGGTTCCATCAATTAGTCTTTACTTTGGCTTGGCTTGCGGATGGAACACAAGTGTGTGCGGAGGTTCTTTTTCGTAGCTCTTGCGGCTTCCTTGATCATGTTTGGTGATGGACTGTCAATGTTAAGTCTGAACTGTGGCATCTAATCGGCAGTACTTCGCTGACATAGAAGATTGCCTGGATCTTGTTCCTTATCCTCACTTCCTCACTTTCTTTTATTGATGACGATGAATTTTCTCTGTTTCTGTCTCTCTCACTCTTTCTCTCACTCTTTTTCTCTCTCTCTCTCTCTCTCTCTCTCTCTCTCTCTCTATCTCCATCTATCTCTACATCTCTTATCTATTTCTCTTTCTTTCTCTCTCTATTTATCTTTCTTTTTTTCTCTCTCCCTCTCTCTCTCTCTCTCCCTCTCTCTCTCTCTCTCCCTCTCTCTCTCCCCTCTCTCTCTCTCTCTGTTTTTATCGATGACGATGAATTCTCTCTCTCTCTCTCTCCCTCTTTTTTCTGATTTTTTGGATGAATCCTGTTGCTTGTACTCACCTCAGTTCGATCATCAAGAAGACACACCAGAAGAAAATAAATTTCCCAGCCACCGCGATATTTTTCAAGACGGAAGCAGTGAGGCAAAATAACAGGTCTAAGGTGCCTCCCCTGAGGCGTACCAAGAGCAATTGACATGTTCATTAAGTCATCCTTCCTTCCCTTCCAGCTCAGCCCCTCGACGTCAAACTGAATGTGGTTTCAATCTCTAACGTCTTTAGGCAACGAACCTTGATTCCTTTCAGTGCCATCAATGTCAATGACGAACCCCATCAACGGAACTGAGGAATGCCCTTTTTGCGTCGCATTGCGCCTAGGAGACCTCAAGTGAAACGCGCCTGTACGCCTGCACGTCAGCATGCATTCATGCATGTACCGCCGTTTTAAACACACACTCAGCCCTCTGACCCCAGTCCCGTGTTACGGTCAACAACACGGGGCCGACAGCAACAGCGAGCGGCGCGACCCCGCTTGTAAATTAGTGTGTCCACGGAAAAGAAGACATTCGAGGAAGTGGCAACTTCTCCTTCGCATTCTCTTGGAATGACGACAATTTCTGTTTTTCTGCTTCTTTCGAATTTCATTCACTTGCGTCCAAGTCCAAGTCGCACTGGTTATGCTAGAGTAGACACCACCGACCGAACCGTCCGATCGACCGGTGCACTGGTGATGTTCAGCAAAGCCGCGCCGCGTCGCTGCTGCCACCACCCTTAATCAGAGGCAAATAATAGCTTCCTCCACATTTCTAGGGGTTCTCCTTCAACAAAACAGAACGAAACAGCCGCATAATCAAGTCTATCGCTGATGTGGATCGAAGGAGAAATGGGCGCGACAAAACGCGATCATTGTCCTGCCGTCTATGGGGAGCGGCGGGAATCTTCGATTTTCCTATTCCCCTCTCTTGCAGCGATGGCCCGGTGGCTTCGAATTGCTCCCTGAAACAGTTTTCTTTTCTTTCCCGACAGAATTTGGCACGAGTCAACGGTGCACAGAGCACCAACAAAAAAGAGACAAAAAAGACAAGAAATGAAAAAAAAAAAAAAAAAAAGACATTGAATTTTCTAGGCGCACCTGGAAGATTTGTTACTCTATGCCGGGGGACGGCGGATAATAGAAGTTGTTTCCTTACTTTCTTGGATTTTTGTTTTCTTCGTCGACGCATTGAGGGGGATGAAGGTTTGGTGCGGCAAATGGAAACGACCAACTGCCGTCGTCGCACGGTGCCTTAGGGTGACATAAGTGACAGTTGACATTGTGTGCGATATGATTTCAGTGAAGTCAATTAAAACCAGCTTAGGGAGCTGACTCGGGGTATCCATATGGCGCCGAAAGGTGTTTGCGGCTTACGCGGGGCAGCTACTTGAGTCTCAGCGACTGTAATCGGTGATTACACTCTTTGTTCGGGCGAAGGTTGTTTCCAGTTTAAGTTGGATTGGGAAATCAGGCAGGCAATCGATGGTATTTTAAGATGGTTGTTGACGTGCGAATGGGGGTATTTTACTGGAGAAACTTTGAGCAACGCAACAGAAGAGCTGATTTACTGATCGCGGAGTTCAGCTCGTAGTAGATGATTCACAGCCAATCCCACCAAACACACAGCAAAACCTTCCGTCAATCCTGACTTGGCACCGCTTGCGCCATATTCCATATTTGTGTAGTGCGACTGAAAAACGAGTCTCTTGTTGTTTATGCAATTATCTAATTTTCTGCATTCCGTTTTTGATCTGTAAGTTACTTAGGACGGGTTTAACTGTTGCGGAAAACATCATTTTAAAGAACAGAAACATTAGTCATTGTTGAAGAATGTTTCAACAGAAATAGGAACTGTCTAGAATGACACACGCGGTATTAGACATTATGCAATGGCAACTGATGCAATGGTTAAGCAATTAATAAGGCATTCATTTCAATGATAAATAACTAATTGCTGCCTGATGCTTCTGCGACGGGTTGACGATGAACAAAGGAGGAGAGATAAAGCCAATCATGCGTTGTTATGCCTTTTCAGTTTTGACAGGTCATTGTGATCTATTCTCGTTGTTGTCTTTAAGTTTTGACAGGTCTTTATGACCTATTCCCTGGTGGTTGTATCAGCTACGAGCATAGACGAGATGGTGAACGACCCCACGATGGCTATGAATTTTGCGTGAGCTGCAAGCAAGCTAAAGAAAAATAGGACAGCTGGGGAAAGGTAGGCAGCACATGATATTGCAACAGTGTAAAATTCACTGTGGAGTACGATCGCAGCAAGTCGCAGAACGGCAATCTTAGGATTCTGGTTGGATTTATGCTCGGTGTAAACGTACTATTGCTCGCATTTTTCACCACTTTATTCCAACAAAATCGTGCACGTATAGGAAAAACGTCAAATCTCATATCCAACTTTTCCACAGAGCATGGAATGAGCGTAAAATTAGGATTCTGTGACACGATGCATGTCTGGACATGGTTGCTTGTGTCTCCAATAGATTTATTTTATTATCTGTCTCCGCAGACTTTTTAACAACAACAAAGAAGATCTATTGAGAAGAGCGAATGAAAACCTTATTGGAGAGGCCATCAAGGAAACGTAGATCGCGTGGATATGAGTCCCAAGGTCCTGCCGTCAAGTCCTAGAGTGGAAACGCCGAGGACTCAGAAAAATAGAAAGGTCTAACATAACGTGGAAGAGGTCTGTTGAAAAGGAGATAAAAGAGCAAGGCAAAAACTAGGGAGAAATATTGCAGATTACCCAGAACCGTGTACGGTGGTGAATTCGGAGTTGCGGCCCTACATCCCCCCAGGGAATGAAGGAATTAGGTCAAGTCTTTGCTAAATTAACGTTTGTTGGTTCCCACAAGTAGTCCGGTGAAAACGTTTAGCTGCCATGGGGTAGGTGGATCTACGACGATGCCCATATCATGCTGACCAGGCTGAAGAAGCTCGTTGGATGGTCACACGCTCACCCCATCACTGAAATAAGGTGATTGATTGTTAACTTCAGTGCTCTTTCGGATTTACTACGCCCCGAGAGGCAGACCATGTTAGCACTTAATTCAAATTCCGTGGTAATGAATGACAGCATATTTTTTTTTTTTTTTTATAATTTGCGCGCGCTCAATTGTTGTTAGTACCCTTAAGTGTCCGGGTTCAAGACGCAGCATGGGCCGAAGGAGTAGAGGGAGATGAGGTACCTGTGCACATTGGTTTTAAATATCTGCGGATTGTATTCTGGGGGAAATATTGGGCTGGGAAGAGTATTCCATATTCGTGTCGTGCGGCAAATGAATGAGTCTCTAAATTTAACTGTGCGTCCGAAAGCAGGCCTTAGGGTAAACTGATGGGCATTCCTGGCGAGACGGGTATTGCGGGTGAATTCATGGGGAGAAGGAATGCAGTTGGCAAGCTCACTTGAGGATCGTTTGTTAAAATAGCGATAAAATACGGATAGAGACGCTTTTGGATACTGTCTAGTAGGTGCAGGGTGGTCTTGGGGGCACCAGACCAGATATGAGCGTCGTACTAGAGCTTGGGGCGGATATGCGACTCGTGAATTAAAGCTATGTCAGAGGGGGTGAAGTATTTCTTGCATCGATTGAGGAAACCTAAACATTTCGCAGCATTTTTGACGACCTCAGATGTGTGATCGTTCCAACTAAGTGTTGTGTTGATACACATAACAAGGATGGAAAGTTTTCCGGTTTCATCGTTTTCCGGTTTCACCATTCATGGCACCAGCAGGCAGCATTGAGTTTTTGAAGCATTGAATTCCATTCGATTGCTCTTAATTATTCTGTCAAGATGGGAATTCAATGAGCTTATGTTAAAGCTGCCGTTCCAATTCTACGGCCAAAAGGCGGTGTCGTGAGTCTTGGAACGAATATGAGAGAGTGCTGTCATCAGCGAAGGAATGGATTGGATTAGAAGTAACAGACCAGAGAACATTTGTAAAAATGAGAAAGAGTGTCGGAGACAGAACAGAGCCTTGCGGGACACCAGCATTTATTTGGTTGATATCAGACTTGAACCCATCCACAACAACTTGAATTGGACGGTTCGAAAGGTAATTTATAATTCAAAGGACAAGAGAGCTTGATGCCAAACTCTATCAAATGCCTTAGAATTATCAAGCGCAACGATTTAGCTTTCGCCTGCATTGTGCAAAGATTGGTTTCACTTTTCGGTGAATCGTCATCTATCAGATCACCATTGGACCGGTTGGTGCGGAGACTGTACTGCCAGTCATTAAGAAGCTTCCGCGATTCAAGCTGACGATTTGTCAACGTTTCCATGATCATAGAAAGAAAGCACGTACGTGATATGAGTCGGTACGAGGTGGGTGACGAAGATTCGTCCTTTTAGGGACGGGCTAGACAAATGCTGTTTTTAATCTGATCGGAAAGGGGCCTAACGAGTGGGATAGATCGAGATCTTTAAGTACTCTTGCAACTGTACGAGTGCGGAAGTGGATTTGTCCCATGGTGATATCAACGCTCTCAAGTGCAGGTGGTGAAATATTGGATTCTGGCAGTGTTCAGCTGGCCGCAAGCAGATTCGCTTTGTCTAAAGAGCGTATGCCTGGCATCTGATCTAGTAGTGTGTCAACTCGGGATAGTGTTGATTTAGCTGCAAAATGCGCCGCAAGCACATAGGCTCTGTCTAAAGAGCTGACAGCTGGGATGGCAGTGTAAATGAGCGTGGGAATTGAAAACGAGGCGGAATTCTGTATAATTGTATTAACTTGCGGGTCCGATCTTAAATTATGAATGACTATAGTTCTATGGAAAAAATCACAATTCCTAGCCGAAAGTTAACGTTACTGTTGAACGCATTTTTCTTTTAAATCAGAAAACGAAAGGTTGGAGCTCAATTCGTGCAGTTTGCTAAGAGATAGCGTAACTTGTATTATTCCATTGGAACATGCGTTGGAAAGCTACTGTCATTGTACGTCATTTCAGTATATGTCATTCATTTGAAGCGTAAACAACAATAATTTTTTTTTTCACTCAAATATGTCAAACTTTGTGCCTGAAAAAGTGTTTTTGCGGGGAGTTCTTCTTCACTGCTGCCGAAAGTCATCGTATTTTGGTGGAAGTTTATGGTGAACATGCGCCAGCTGAGCGAAAGTGCCAAAAGTGGTTTGCACGATTTAAAAATGGTGATTTTGGCTTGGAAGCCAACCATGGTAATGCTCTGTATTTGGTTGGATCAGAAGGGTTTGCTGTATTGTGAGCTGCTAAAACCGGGTGAAACCATCAATGGACAACTCTACCGAACACAATTAATTCGTCTGAAGAGAGTAGTAGCCGAAAAACGTTCGGAATAGACATGATTCATCATGACAACGCTCGGCCCCACGTTGCTACTCCGGTTAAGAACTATTTGGAAAACAGTGGATGGGAAGTTTTATCCCACCTGCTTTATAGCCCAGACCTTGCCCCTTCTGACTAAAATTTATTCCGGTCGATGCTGAACGCCCTCACTGAAGTACGGTTCACATCAGAGCAGAATATCAAAAATTGGCTTGATTCATTCTTGGCTGCCAAGCCGGAGCAGTTTTTTTGGGATGGGATTCACAAGTTGCCAAGTCATAACTTCAGATGGGCAATATTTTGAATAATACTATTTTGCATGGTTTTCAAAAACGGATCCCAAAAAAAGTGCCAAAGCAATCCAGCTTAAAATAATGCATGAAACGGGCATCAATGTGTCTGTTGAGGACTGTTGCTCGTTGTTTGATGGAAGCCGGACTTTACGCAAGACTTGCGAGAATAAAACTGGACTCCAAATGAGTGGAAATTTGTACTATGGAGCGATGAAAGAAAGATAAATAGGATTGGTCCGGATGGTAGAAGGTACCTCCGACGACCAAGAGGCAAAGAACTCGATCCCAGGTACACCTCTCCAGTAGTTAAGCATGGCGGCGGTTACATTTTTATTTGGAGATGTTTTTCGTGGAACGGCGTTGGACCAATTCATCGTATTGTGGGAGCAATGAATAAGGGGCAGTACGTTGACATTTTGAAAAATGTAATGCTAACCTGGGCGGAGGAAAATACGCCGGTTATTTGGTCATTCCAGCAAGCCAATGACCCTAAACATAGCACCGCAAAGCTCACAAAAGTATTTTTTGAGCAAAACAAAAAGCAAAACCATGCGTGTACTTGACTGGCCAGCACAAAGTCCAGACTTAAATCGTATAGAACACCTTTGGAGTGATGTTAAGAATGCCGTCTGTACACAAAAACATTTCCAATTTGGATGATTTGTATGAAGAGGTGAAGGAAGCGTGGTACGCAATTCCAGTAGTTCCTCTAAAACCATATTTTCCATAAAGAAACTCAATGAATTGTTTTTTTTTTGTCCTTTTAAGTTCCAATGATAATTTATGAAAAAAAATAAAAAATTATGAAATAAATGAGAAAAAACTGACATATTTAGTTAAGAATATCGTTTCTAATTAGTTGTCAACGGCTGTATATGAGACCTAGATTCCGCTGTCAAATCTCAATCGTTCTAGAAATTTCTTCAATATCTCCCAAATTGACTCTCTATAAATATCGTTCCACAATATTTTGTTTTTAGTCGGAGCTTACTTTAAAAACTAACAGAATCTGCATTACCCAGGCCACTGCACTACCTTCACTTGGAAACACATTACAATTTTCTCACCCCTCCGTGCTGTGTTATTTTCCTTTCGTCTTGAAATTACTCTTATCAAGTTCCCCTCCATCCAATTAATGAATATCTGCCCCAATCCATTGCAATCAAAGGCATAAAACCATCATTTCGTGTCGGTAAGGTGGTGCGCCCGTGTGTGTTCATCCGAATTTGCAGTTTAAACTCTCCATTCCATTGTTCTCCATTTCATGTTGTTGTTTTTTTGTTTACTAAAAGGAATCCAATTGGTATCGCTTTCTCTGAATGACTCCGTTAGAAAGCAGTTACCGCCTCTTTTCGATCAACCCTCGACAGATACAAATTGGGTGCTCTTGCATGCAAAACCATGAAGAATTCACCCCAAAAAGGATTGAATTCGTGTGTTTTTTTGGTCTCTTTCATCCTCCTCGGCAAGGAAAATAAAAAAAAAACCAAACAAACAAGATGTTAAATGCAATTTGCCAGAGCGGTGTGTCTCCCGAAGCTCGACGGTAACTCCCCTCATGCCCGAGAGTCGCTGAAGAGGCCTCACAACACAACCTGTTCCCATTCATTGCACTGCCTGACATTATATTCTTAATTTCTAACGCAATCTTCTTGTGGAAAGGAGGAGAGCAAAAAAAGAGCGAAACAGACAAGAAATTAAGTCTTTCCGCGCGCGCCAAAAATTGTGTGGTTGTGTGTGCACTATTGGATGCGAGGCTACATTGAAATTTGACAGGAGGACAACAGGGCTTGGACGACACTTGGTGTCTGTAGTCTGCATCGTGACGCTGCGCGATGATGGTGTTGTTGCACATTCGAGAATCTTGCCGATCATTGTGGGCTTCTTGTGAGTGCTTCGCTCTCCAGCCCACCCCATTTGCTTGGTCAGCGGAGGGTTGTGTCGGCCTTTTTGCATTCGACTATTCATTTTTCTGTTTTTTGTTTAATCGCTGCTGAATGGACTGAAAGGATAATGAAAAACTGACTGACCGTGCATAGGGTCAGGGAAGAGGACATAATGAAAGTCGAAACTGGATTTGTGTACCTTATGTGAGATTAACGTGCATTCGGTTGTCCTCGGGAGAAGGGTGCAAAGCCCGCGCAAAATTTCGAAGACAAGTTCTTGAGGAGAATTGAAGGATTTGCCTGCCATACAATTGTGCACACACAGAGACAGAGATTGAGTTCAGTTCTGAATGGGGGAAAAGTGCAACTGAAGACGAAGTCTAAGGAAAACCGATTGTCAGAGGGACAATCAAAGCTGAAATGGGATGTGTGTGAGCGTTTGTCGGCAAATGTAATTGTGTTCATCTTTAGAAGAGAAGCCTTCTTGAGATGGCTCTTGGTAGCGTGAGTCCATTGAACTGCCACTCGACCCCACTAACTCAGATTGCTCATTGCACTGGAATGTCTCTGTGGAGGCACCTAGCTGGACAACGGCTAGATCCTAAACAGCAGACGTCGACATGAAGAACACACGAAATTATCTTCAAAATATGTATATTTTGTTGAGATAGAATCGATCCATAATGCACCGCCTAAGACAGACCATCACAAACATCATGGCTAAGAGAAAGTTGGCTACCTCGGGAGTGAACGTGGACTTCTAAAGCGACGAAGTCCGACGTAGTATCACCCCTGGCAACTGCTGCTACTCGCGAAAAACCCAAATCTTGCTTTACATTTAATTTAGTCCTGCTATATGGAGGCTAAGGACGGACGCCAAGCAAGCGGCAGACTACATAACCGCGAACTCTACAAGCTGTACCAAGATGAGCCATGTAGACCGGAAGAAGGCAAAAATTCGTTGAAACTAGTGCTTCGGCCACATCGAGCGCTTGGACAACAATGCTTCGGTTGGACGGGGAGAGGAACGCCGCCTTAAAGACCATGTCATCGCTGACGCAAGACAGCTTGAGGTTGTTCTTCGTGGTTGAGGATCCCCAGGAGAAGGTGAAAGCTTTTGGTGCTGTATATGGTGTATACGGTCAGCTTGGTTAGTAGGCTGAATCACGACCTGGAAAACAGAGCCTTGCTAAACCAGATCCAGAATCATCATGAATCCAGGATTCACCAGGTTCAGTGACGTTTATTTGGCACATAATGCCGTCGCCAATGATGGAAATCACATCTTGACTTCACGAGAAGATCTCCAGAGTATCGATGGAGAAGAAAAAGTCAGCGGGAATCGATGGAATACCGAATATTGTGCTTCCCCCCGCAGCGATTAAAATTCACACAATGTTGTTCAACAATGCGCTGAGTAATGCATATTGCCCATCGCACTGGAAAACAGCGGTAGTGCAACCAATCCCTAAACGCGACAAAGACAAGTCCATTCCGACAAGTCTCCGGTCGATCAGTCTCCTTCCTTGCATAAGCAAGGTTTTTGAAAAGATTGTCATTCGAGTTCTGCAAGCAATGGGTTGATGAAAATAAAATCATACCGGATAACCAGTTCGGATTCAGGGCGGGCCATGATACCATACATGCCGCGTCAAAGCTGCTTTCCGACATTCAGTGGAACAAAAACAAAATCAGTGCACGGTCGGCTGTCTGATTGATTTGGAGAAGGCGTTCGACACCGATTGGTTGGAGGGCCTCTTCTTCAAGTTGGTCAGGCTCGGCATAAGTAACCCACTGCTATACATGAGAACAGGTGGGAAGTTTGTCGTGAAAAATGGCGATGTAACTTCTACCACGGTCTTTGACATTAAAAATGGTCTACAACAGGGGCCGATTGGACCGCCGATCTGGTTTTCAATATTCACTGCAGAACTTATGGGTTCCATGCCGCACTTAATTGCGTACGCCGACGACCTGGTAGCGTACTGGGCAGGTCCGAAGGTCGAGGTAATAAATATCTTGTTGCTTCGAGAAAATTCAGCGATTTTGCGACGACTGGAAGTTGGTCGTCAACTTCCAGAAGTGTGAAACTACCCTTTTCTGGACCCCGTTGTAGACGGGGTTGTTGGCATAGTTGACCCGCAAGGAGGGCCGTTAGCTGTGAAAAGAGTAGTTAGACATCTCGGCATTTGGCTGGATCAATATCCGTATTTTGACAAGCATATAGATGTAGCTCTGACGAAAGCCCGAAAGGCCTTTGTTGCGGCAAGGAGGTTGTGCAACAGCAGTCAACTTGATACCAGGGTGAAGGTAATCTGCTACATGGCCCTCATCAGGCCAATTATGGCGTTCGGTTGTCCGTTGTGGTTCAACGTGAGTCCGATGAGGTTGTTCGAGAGACAGTGTCTTCGGACCTGTCTCCGGTTGTATCGTACACCCGAGTCTGAGTACAAGAAGTACTATCCTAACGAGGTCCCGTGAACAAGATAGATGATTTTATTTTTATGCTGATCAGAAGGCACATTGCACGAGCTATGACTTCTTCCAACAGTCTGATCTTCGGGGCTTACTACCCCAATATTATGAAAGGGTGCGCCTTAACGGCTTTATTCCTCCCGAAGCATTCATCTATTTAGACACGATTGCCCTAGTACAGGATACAGACGGATGCCCTGTAATCTTCCATGTCCTACGCCGAACAGTGGATAGGCGACTCCAATATGAACCGGATGTCGCTCGTACCCACGAGGATCTTCTTCGGTTCAGTCGAGCGAAAAAAAAACAGCTTGAGGCTGGTGACTGGAAGCAACGTGCTCAGAACCGCCAGCGGTGGAAGCTGTTGCTCTGGCTCAGATGGAAGCAGCTTGAGGCTGGTGACTGCAAGCAACGTGCTCAGAACCGCCAGCGGTGGAAGCTGTTGCTCTGGCTCAGATGGAAGCAGCTTGAGGCTGGTGACTGGAAGCAACGTCCTCAGAACCGCCAGCGTGGAAGCTATTGCTCTGGCTCAGATGGAAGCAGCTTGAGGCTGGTGACTGGAAGCAACGTGCTCAGGACCGCCAGCGGTGGAAGCTGTTGCTCTGGCTCAGATGGAAGCAGCTTGAGGCTGGTGACTGGAAGCAACGTGCTCAGAACCGCCAGCGGTGGAAGCTGTTGCTCTGGCTCAGATGGAAGCAGCTTGAGGCTGGTGCCTGGAGGCAATGTGCTCCGAACAGCCAGCGGTGGAAGCAATTGCTCTCGCTCAGATGGAAGCATGGGTCGCAGGCCTGATAAGTAAGTCAGGCAACCAGTCGTTACCTTGCTGGTGTAGAGTGTTAATGTCGAGGTTTTTGGCTGTGTATGAGATCTTAAAGCTGGCTACGTTTATAAAAATGTCCCCGATTTGTGGGATATGCGCTTTTCTATTACGAGCTTATGCTAAGAGAGGCCTCCTCTGTAAAATATGGTCGGAGGAAAACATGCATAGTCTGCCCGATCCATAAAAAAGGAGACCCTCTGAACTGCGCCAACTACAGAGGCATCAGTCTCCTAAGTATCGCATATAAAATCTTATCTGCCGTACTGTGTAAACGCCTAAAGCCATTCGTCAACAACCTGGTCGGTCCATACCAGTGCGGCTTTAGGCCAGGAAAATCCACCATCGACCAAATATTCACACTGCGGCAGATTTTGGAGAAAACCCAGGAGCAACAAATCGATACCCACCACCTTTTTATCGATTTTAAGGCCGCGTATGATAGCATTTATAGAGACGAGCTATACAGAGCAATGTCTAGTTTCGGCATCCCTACCAAACTCGTCCGTTTGTGTAGGATGACGATGGAGAATGCACGCTGCTCCATCAAGCTCGGTAAAGACCTAACCGAGACCTTTGATGTCAAAAAAGGATTCAGACAAGGCGACGCGCTGTCATGCGACTTTTTCAACATCGTTCTTGAAAGAATTGTTCAAAACTCGAACGCCAACACCAGAGGAACAATCTTTCAGAAGTCCGTCCAACTACTCGCATATGCCGACGATATTGGCATTATCGGAAGAACACAGCGTGATGTCAATGGCGCTTTTGTGGGTATTGCAACGGAGGCCGCGAAGATGGGTTTAGCGGTAAACGAGGGTAAGACCAAGTATATGCTGTCAACGAGAAAAGACACCCAACACCGACGTCTCGGTCAGAACGTCACAGCAGACAGATATAACTTTGAGGTAGTCAAAAACTTTGTTTACCTAGGCACCGTTATCAATTCAGACAACGACACCAGCGCTGAAATCAAACGAAGAATAACTCTTGCCAATCGCTGCTTCTTTGGGCTAAGAAAACAATTGGTAAACAAAGCCCTCTCTCGAACAACCAAGCTAACCCTTTACAAGACCTTAATCGTCCCAGTCCTGCTATATGGCGCGGAGGCATGGACTTTATCAAAAGCGGATGAAGCTGCTCTTGGTTGCTTCGAGAGGAAAATTCTTCGTGTGATTTTCGGTCCCGTCTGCATATATGGTGAGTGGAGGAGGAGATATAATGACGAGCTATACGGGCTGTTTAGCGACATCGACTTAGCCAGAAGAGTGAGGATCCAACGATTGAGGTGGCTAGGTCATGTAGAGCGGATGGAAACCAATGCTCCGGCCCGAAAAGTCTTCGAATCCACCCCCGAGGGACGGCGCAGTAGAGGAAGACCCCGACTCAGGTGGCGCACGCAAGTGGAAAGGGACCTCAACCAACTATGCGTGTGAAACTGGAGACAGCTAGCTAAAGATCGAGCTGGCTGGAGACGCTTGTTGGTTGAGGCCCAGGTCCACCTCGGACTGTAGCGCCACCTTAAGTAAGTAAGTAAGCTAAGAGATTCCAAGTTTCCTTAGTAACCAGATGAAATTGAGAAGGTCTTAGAGGAAAGGCCAAAAGGTAGTGGCCTCTAACACATTCCACAACTTGTTGCTACACAATGTTTCGAAATCCAACATAAGCCGGGTTCGAATAAAGGTGTACATTCATGAGAACATGTGTAAATTCTTGAAACATTATGAACAGACTAGTTCGTGTCAAGCACGAATGAGCAATTAAAGGAAATTGCCACCGAAGTCCCACAGGAGAGTGTCTTTGGTCCTGTTCTTTAAATTATATTTGATTAGTGATTAAGTTTGTGCACAATGCGGCATCTTTGCAATGAAAACTCGTGTTGAGTTGAGCAAGAGAAAAACAAGAACGAGCCTCTCAACAAATTGTGCGTCTGGCCGAAACATTATCGCGCTGCTCTGCGCAAGCAGTGTGTGCCGTTTTAATGCCACAGCCTGCAGTATTTTAAGACATCACTATACCCAATCTGAGAAGGACATGAGTTCCTTAATATCCTTCGCAAATTATCTTTAAAAGTGAGTTGAAGAAGGGTCCAAAAAGCTCTCGCAGTCTGACTCTAGCCAGGGCCAGACACGAATGAAATGTGTTAAGGTTTCATTCTCGGCTGTACTGCTGCGACGACAATTGCGAGAATGGGTGTTGTGTGGTGAACTCCTACCGTGCAGACCGCCACCAATCCAGCGATATAACAAGTTCCCCGAAGGAGATCTTTTGTCTTAGATCGGTTGTACTCGGGCCATATTTTGCTTGACGCTGCACATCTTGTCAATCTGGCCTACCGGAGGTTGGCTAGTTTTTTGGAAGTGCGTAGAGTCAAAAGCCTTCCCTGCTTCCAGTGGGATGTGTACCTCCTCTGCAAGCGAGCTCTGAAGGGCAGATGCCTAGCTGGGCCTTCACATCTCTCCTGGAACCCAAATGAGGGGGAATTTCGAGCTCATTCCGATGCCCGTGCTAGTCTTGAAACATTGCATCTCTTAATGAGAGCAAATCGACAGCGGAACCTAAATGGAAGGGGCATGTCAAAGAGAAGACTTCGAAAATCGCTCTCGAAAACGACCTAATGAGCCACCGCCTTCCACTTCGTTTGTGCTCCATGCCACGACTGCCAGCGTCGACAAGCCAGCAGAGAACAACTCGTTCGGCAAGAAACCGAAACCCAGCAAGCTTGAGAATCCTAATTAGCGTCTTTCCACTTCAGCCGGCCCAGTCTCTGATTTGATGTCAGATCATTTATCGATTTTCTGCGAATTCGCTTCCATTGTGCCATTGATCGCCTCGCAGTGAAGTTGAAACCCTCATCCCATCCCAGCACCGGAGCCACCACTTATCCGAAGGGAATCGCCGATTCACACACTCGGGCATTTCCATAAATTAACTAAGTGTGCAACATTTTTGGCGAACCCATCCTCCCATGGGAACCGATCTCGGTTGCGTCTTCCGATCGCATTCAAATTCAAATCCGCACCCGGAAGACTCGTAAATTGCATCAAATCTCCCAAGACAACAGAGAAAGGTGGTGAAAGTGAAAGAAGTCCCATCTCGGGATCCACCCCTCAACAATATCTCGTCAATCTCATCCGCATTGTGCACCTTTGCATACATCTTCCGGAGAGTCACGATCATTAGGACGGTTGCACACCTCTGTTGTCTGTCCCTGTCTCTCTCGGAAATGAATTGCAACTTCAACGGGGCGAGGCATGTGAAAAATCATTCCCGGTTGTGCGTCCTTTGATGCATCCATCACCGATTCATTCCGACTCGACGGGAAGACAATGAGACGCCGGGAAGTTGTGATGTAACTCATCAAAATGGAAATCCATGAGTCTTGAGAGTGCGACGAGGGGTTGCGCACAAAGGCAGCCGGAGGGTTGCGCGCCCGAGATGGGACTGACAAGGATCTGGACACTCTCCTCCTCCGTGGACAATGCACACGGGAGACCGAGCACCGAGAGTGTCCAAGTGCGATGATGACAGACCGTGGCCAGAGATCCCTAGTGCGATGCAGCAGCAAATCACGGAGACTCGATCGAAAATCGACAAAAGGAAACCCCTTGACTATGCGTCGACTGACTGACCAGGCACGTCGCCTGGGTGCTGATGATGACTTCGAATTTCAGTTCCTTCGAGGAGCGCCGAGATTATGAAAAATGAAAGATGAGACGGTAGACGAAGGGTAATTTGGCGCCAATGCCGTGTGCGCTTGCGCAACACCATGTGTGCGGCTGCCCCTGCAGCAACAGGATTAGGGCTGGTAATTTATTTATTTGCAAGAAGCAATGCCAGCAAATTGCGCGCACAAATTGCACATCAATCGATCGATGCTGTGATTGAATCCTTGGGTGCACAGCCGATGGATGCTTGTCGAAAATGTGAGCACGTACCAATGCACGGCAAGGCATCTTCGAGTGCCCCTTCGTCTTCACTTTCCCTTCGATTTGTTGCATCTATCGCGCGGGACACCTGGTCGCAATCACCGAGGACAGGGTGCATCATCGGCGAGGGATGTGCAGCCGAAGGACATTAACATTTCAATGCAACCTTGCATAAATAATTTGATTGCTTTCTGTGTGTGTGCCGGTGAATCTGTGAATCCGTGAATCGCAGAGATGCGCAGTGGATTTGAGTGTTTTTTATTGCCCATCGCCTGGATATCGATTTGCTGATGCGTGCATTTGGCAATTTGCGAGAACAACGAGCTGAATTGTTTGGATTCTGAGCGATGAATGGGAGAAGAGAATGATGTTTGCATAACTTTTTGAACCCTCATCCGTTGCATGTGGTGGCTGGTGTGGGGTTCATTGCATGTGGAAGTGGGTTAGTTGGTTGTGAACATCTGCTGCGGATTGAGTTGATTAAGGATTATTGTTTATTCGAAATGTAACGAGAATGCGATATGCTTTCGTTAACCGAGCTTGTTGGAGATCTAGGTTCGTCAATAAGTGGTCTGGTCTTGGCGTCCCGGTGGCAATCATGTCCGTGGAACTGTCATTGTTGATTTGTGGTTAGATTAGGGCTTCCGATTTTACAATCTTCTTCAACAGGCGCTTCAGTTCGGTGTGGACCTGGGCCTCTGCAAGCAACCCTCTCCAGCTGGCACGATCTCAAGTTGGGTGAGGGGCTTCTCTAGTTCTGTGCGCCATCAATGCCGGGGGCGTCCTCTATTACACTTTTCGAGCTGGAGCAGAGTTGCCCATGCGCTCTACATGGCCTAGCCATCTTAGGCGTTGGATCAGAAGACGCCTAGCTTGGGCCATGTCGCTGTACAGTTCTTCTCCAAAAACCATCCACGCACCAAAACCTGAACGTAGAACTTGTCTCTCGAACAGACGATTTACTTCTTCATCTGCTTTTGATCTTGTCAGGCTTCCGCGGTCTAGAGCAGTTCAGGGATGGACGACGGTGTTATAGTTTGGACCTTCGAGAGATGGCTCTACTCCTTAGTTGCCTCTTGAGCCCAACGAAACAGCGATTGGCAAGTTTTTTTGCGTTTAATCTCGGTACTAGCGGTGCTCGAACTGATTACCGCAGAGCTGAGGTGCAGTCCTTCACGAGTTTATAGCTGCCTACGGTGACCTTCTAGCCAAGTTGTCGATATTGTGGGTCCTTCCTTGAAGACAACTTGGTGTTGCCTTCATCCACCACTAAACCCATTTGGTCCACCACCGTTTCAATAGCAATCGCTTCATTGACGGCTCGCTGTGTTCGACCAATCACGTCAATGTCGCCCACGTCCCCGTAACGACTGGATGGCGCTGTGGGTTAAGTGCCTGCCCTTAGTTAGTGGGGTCTCCGGTTCGAATCCCAGTGAAAGCAAAGTTTATCTGGACTTCAAATTTTATCGTTGGGATCAAACGGCACCCCTGGACCGACATGGTCTACGTGTATTTTTGAATCCATTAGCAGTCCCTCCCTCCTACCTACCAAGCTAGCAATTGTACGGGCTTTTGGAAGATGGTGCGTCCTGTGTTGGCGAGTGAGTTCTGCCAGACCTTCTCAAGAATGGTGTTGAAAAAGTCACATGCCTGCGCGACGCGGCCGCTTGTCTAAAATCCCCTTTCACATTGAAGGTCTCGGTGAGCTCGTTACCGACGTTGGTGGAGCAGCGATAATCCTCCATCGTCTTCCTGCTCAATCTGACGAGTTTGGCAGGAATGTCAAAACAAGACATGGCGTTGTATAGCTTGTGATGTGCGGCCTTAAAATCGACGAAGAGATGATGGGTGTCGATCTGCATCTCTTGGGTTTTTATCCAGGATCTGCCGTAGTGCCAAGCTTTGGTCGATTGTGGACATCCCCGGCCTTAACCGCTCTGAAGGATCTATTAGGTTATTCAAAAATGGTTTCAGGCGTTCCCACTAAAAGTAGACTTGAAGGGGTGTCCTTTTTTGGGTGTCTCCCAAACTCTCAGTATCGTTTGGCAGACACCACTCGTCGGGAATGCTTTAATATTAAGTGTGGCACTCCAACTGTGAAAGTCCAAATATCTATAAAATCATGGAAATCGTCGAGACTGACCCTGCTCACATGAACCACTGTTTCGGTCGCCTAGGAGCTAAACATTGCGCAGAAAACTGCTTGGAACCCCGCTTAAACAAGGCTGGGTAAAAACAGAAGCTCGATGTATGGCTACCACACGAGTTACCGCCAAAGAACCGCATGGACCGAATTCCCATCTGCGAATACCTGCTGAATCGCAACAACATCGACCCATTTATGAAGCGGACTACGACAACGTACATCTAGGAAAACAGTCGTGATCAAATCGCGGTGAGTCGGCGCAAGCGGTGACCAAGTCAGGTCAGGTTCTGCTGTGAGCTTGCTGGGATGGGCTATGCATAACTTAGTATGAGCTGATCTTCTATTCAACAATTGGACTGTCTGAAGGAAGCAATCGCTCAGAAGCGGCCAGCTTTGGCCCATAGATGGGGGAATTATGTTCCCATCATTGCAACGCCAGGCCACACACATCGATCGCGGCACGCCATAAGCTCCCGAACCTTTGTCCGAACAACAGTCCCTGTGCGACCACCTTATATGTAGCAGTGTTTACCATCTGTTCCTGAAAAGATTGCCTCAAGAGAGGCTTGTCAAACAAGGCTCTCACGTTGTCACCAGTAGGGACGAGGGTTTTAAGGGACTTATTGGGTCCATAAACCGAGCGTTTTTTTTTTTTTCAAAATTTGAAAGTTTTTTTTAAGAAGAACATGTACAATAGTCTTGTTCAAAGTATTGCCCATCTGAAGCTATGACTTGGCAATTTGTGGATCCCATCCCAAAAGAACTGCGCCGGCTTGCCAGCTAAGAATGAATCAAGCCAATTTTTGATATTCTCCTCTGATGTGAACCGTATTTCAGTGAGGGCGTCCTGCATCGACCGGAAAAAATGGTAGTCAGAAGGAGCAAGGTCTGGGTTATAAGGCGGGTGGGGCGAAACTTCCCATCCACTGTTTTCCAATTAGTTCTTAACCGGCCGAGCATTGTCATGATGGAATCATTGCCTAGTGTCTGGTCGCATATTCCGGGCGTTTTTCAGCTACTGCTGGATTAATTGTGTTCGGTAGCGTTATCCATTGATGGTTTCACCCCGCTTTAGCAGCTCATAATACAGCACACCCTTCTGATCCAACCAAATACAGAGCATTACCTTGGTTGGCTTCCAAGCCAAAATCACCATTTTTAAATAGTGCAAACCACTTTTGGCACTTTCGCTCAGCTGGCGCATGTTCACCATAGACATCCACCAAAATACGATGACTTTCGCCAGCACTGAAGAAGAACTCCCCGCAAAAACACCTTTTTTCAAGCACAAAGTTCGACATATTTGAGTAAAAAAAAAAAAATAATTATTTTTTACGCTTCAAATGAACGACATATACTGAAATGACGTACAATGACAGTAGCTTTCCAACGCATGTTCCAATGGAATAACACAAGTAACGCCATCTCTTAGCAAACCGCACGAACTAAGTTATAGACCCAATATTTTAAATAAAGACGGACGACTTCCGTTGAATGCAATTCAGTCAGTTAGGCGACCGCTTGGCAAACCCAGGACGAGATGGTTGGACCAAGTCCAAAAACTCGCCTGGTTACGCTTGGGCATAACTCCTGATGAGTTAGAGTCGGTGGCGGAGGATCGATCTGCCTGGAGATCGGTCATGCGTGGTTTACTCCGGTGACTCCTTAAGTGATAGCATGCGGGTCAGAAGATGGTGATGTATGTCGGCTGCCCACGAATCAACTCAGCAACTCGACCAGTCCAACCTGGACTGTTGTGTAGCACTGTAGCATGAGGCTGTATTTGTTACTGAGTAACGAATATTCAATAAGGTACCGAAGAACTTGCAAGTTGGCTTGCGAGCAGCCGAAGAGCAGTCTTGGGAGGAGTTCGGCAAGAGGTTGTAAAGCGGCCATAGATCTGCGAAAACGGTGTTCTGACAAATCATTCGCCGACTCAGAGGAAGGAAATTGGTTGGTGCGTTGCTTTCCAATGAGCTGAACATCTTACGCAGATGGACGAGTACTTTTCGGAGCTGCTCGGGCACTGAGGCTGGCAGACCTGTAGTCTTGAGTAAGGCGGAGAATAGTCCAACGGTGGAGGAAGTCATTTTGGCAAAAAGTTGGCAAATTCGCCGGTGTGGATGAAATCCGGCCAGAAGTGCTTAAGGCGATGGGTAAAGAGGGAGTTTTATGGCTCTGTCGTGTCAGTAAAGTGACCCGGGAACGTGGTGGGACTCCTGGGGATTGGCAAACTGGGGCTATTGTCCAGCTTTTCATGAAGGGGGACCAAAGAGGTTGCTCCAACTGCAGGGGCATTCCTCATTAGTCTTCCCGGGAAAGTCAACGCTAAGATGTTGGAAGCGCGTCCGAGAGCTGTGGTACAGCCAGAGTGAGGGATGCACAATGCGGCTTTCGTCGTACACCCGACCAGCTCGTCACTCTAAGAATGGTACTTGAGAAGGCTTGGGAGTATGTCAAGCCCATCTACAGATGTTTTGTGGATTTGGAAAAAAGCATATGTCCAAGCGCCTCGAGGTAATCTCTGGAGTGTTCTGCAGGAGTATGGGATTGATGGTCCTCTTCACAAACGGTAGCAGCTGTGTTCGGGCTAACGATGCTAAATCAACACCTTCCACCGTGGGCGTTGGACTTCGCCAAGGTTGCGTCTTGTCACCTCTCCTTTTCATGGCATGTATGGACTGTATGTTGCAGCGCATACGAGGCGAGGAGTGCTTCACATCGAGAGAGTTGAGACTAAGCCATCGTCTTTTTGCAGATGGCTTGGTGATCCTCGACCGCTTGGCAGACTCAGGACGAGGTGGTTGGACCAAGTCCAAGAATTCACTTGGTTACGCTAAGGCTTCCTCTTCGTATTATTAAAAGCGCTAATTGGTTTGCGGAATAGGTGCCCCAAAGGGCATATACTTGGCCTAAGTGTGTCTGTTGTCCTTTGCGCTGCAGTCAGCCACTTCAACGTTACCTAACCTGCGCTTGGGCATAACTCCTGACGAGTTAGGGTTGATGGCGCAGGATCGAGTTGCATGAAGATCTCTCGTGCGTGGTTTCTCCCCGCTACCCCTTTAGTGGAGCATGCGGGTCAGAAGATGATGATGATTAACTTGAAAATCGGACGAAGAAATCCATACACACGTCAGTCAAAAACGAGATTCTTGATTTTCGGTCACAAAATTAGACCACCAACCCTGGTTTGAAAAATACCGCATACAGCCGAAACACATCATTCCATTTTTACCCCCAAGCCGACAGCCCCAGAGTAAAACAATGTGTTCACCAATTCCTTTCCAAGAACTTGTTAAATATTGTTCGGCACTCTTCCAAGACAACAAAGACAGCCTCTCTTCCTAAACCCATCAGTGCAACTCGTTTGCAAATAACAAACGTTTTTCCGATCCAGATGATGATGCCATCTGCATCCTTTCACCGAGTTCCCGGGAAACTCTCCAACCAGCCAGTAGCATCCTTCCATCCACTTCGAAAGGCAATTCCGGCGTCAATAAATCAGCGCTGGAGAAAGTTCCGCCGAAATTACCATCAATTAATCTGCATAACAAAACCTGTGAAACCTTGCACTTCAGAAGCAATAAAACCCGTCGAAGTCTCTAGAGCGATCCCCGCCCATCGTCTGCGACGACGATTGTGTCTCGCAAAGACAATGCCCTCCAATAAATCCTCGAACGTAACAGAGAGTGTGCATGGCCGAGAGAGAGAGAGAGAGAGAGAGAGAGAGGGAGGGCAAACCGAAACCCAGCCGATAAATCAAATATTGAATAATCACCAGCCAGCAACGCAATAAAACGATTCACAGCACATTCCGTTGAAGAAGGGACAAGCAACCCTCTCCGATCGGCAGCCGAAGGATGCGCTAACTCGCGCTGAGGTCATCCGTTAATTTCATTTATCACACATAAGCGAACCAACCACCACCGCATGGTCCGAGCGCGAGTACCCAGCCGACCACTCACCTCTGGCCCTCGGTGAAAGTCATAAAACCGAACCGTCTTAAGCCTCAAGCAAAGCGAATTCTCACGGGACCTCATAAATTCCGCCCAGTGTCAGTCGTCCTTCGCGCGAGCTACGCAATTTTACATTTATTACACCGTGTGGTCATCAAAAACGGGGGAAAAAAACGCGGCGGTCCTGCGCGGAGGACAAACCTGTTCAGCGGACACAGCACGGACGCATCCGCGACCGTGAACGGGTAAATCTTACGGCCCGCACCACAATGTGACTTTATAACTCTTTTATTTGCTCAACCCTGGATGGTCGGGGAGGAGTTGCAGCGATGATCCTTGCCAGCGATAGCCTTTCTTCCGGCGAAGTCCATTAAAAGCAAACGATCGCCGGGGCCAGCATTACATTGTAAATCATTCGTCGTCGGATCACGGATCAAGGCAAGTAGAGCGGAATGAGCCTCCTTATGCAAATCAAATCAGAAAAAGGACAGCGAAACGGATCCATCGCTGCTGGCCAGTGGTCAGTGTTGATTCACAAATTGAAATGCAATTTTTCGGAAGAGGTCAGGACACTCGAGAGCGAGAGCGCACCCTCGACCCACCGTCGATGACCTTTTCCTTTGTTTTTCAGTATCTCCCCGAGGCGCGGCGTACCTGTGTGAGATGCGATTACGATCGCGTAACACACTAAACAAACAACGCGCGGTCGGTATCCTTTTTTATCGTTCGCATTTTCGGGGAACTCCTTTGTGTTTGACTTAAGCACGGTCAAGTTGTTTGGAGACGTTCTCGAAAGGACTCTCTTCATTTTATTACTGTTGTTGTTTGCGTTGACCAACGGGCCATGGGAGCGCGTATCGAGTTCCGTTTGCATTGCACCCCCTTCCGCAGACGGTCGCTCTCTCAGGAGGATTACACACCGTCGATTGTGGACATAAAGAATCCTTTTTATGGCTCCTTGCGCAGTTTGGCTGCTGCCAAGCGCTCACGGTCTTAATGCGGTTATTGTGTTATTGTGCCGAATTCCTCGGCTGGGTCGAGTCGAGTGTTTGTTTTTTGGGAAACTTCAAATTTAATTAGAGGCTCTTTTGCGGCTTGCTCGGTTGACCCGATTGGATGGTACTGATAGAGGGAATTTATTTGATTATCCGCAGTATTGTGGACGTCTTTATTTCTTTTTCTTTTCTTACTTTTTTCATCAGAGTTCGCCTGAAACTTGTTCGGCGACTGGACAACCGCCCTGACGGTTCGATCGGCTGTGGAATCCGGGCAGGGGTGCTTTGGACTGGGATTTCGAAAAACTGGAATTCGCGCTTGCTAAACACACTTAACAGTTTCGTAACTGATTTCTTCGAAGGCCGCGATGGGAATGGCTTGTCGCAGAGGTCCGCAATAAAGACGGCAAATTTGTGCGAATGTTGTTCTCTCGGGCATCGAAGGCTGAATTCCTCGGCCGAGCATCGGTCTTTAGGTGCTTGAAAGCGTTGATGGGCTGCGGATAGTGAATGCAGACGCTCCTAGCTTGCAGTAGGAATTCAGAAGGGCCGTGGAACACCCAAAGGTCGAAAATTGATCTCAATACGTTCTCGAGGCTGAAAGGAGACGATATGCATTTTTAGGTAATAGCGCAAGACCTAGACGCCTGGCCAGACGCTGTGCTGTACTCTGCTCATGGTTGAATCTTCTTCTCCAAACACAAACAGGAAGAAAGATGGAACGCAGAGCTTGTCTCTCGGAAAGACCAAGGGCTTCTTCAACTGCTTTTGAGACTGTCCAGGCTCGGCACCATGGAGCAGGACAGGCATGATCAAGGTTTTATAGAATTGCAGTTTGGTCCTTCAAGAGATGCATCCTCAGTTGCCTCTTGAGCCCAAAGAAGCAGCGATTGCAAGAGTTTTTCTGCGTAGTGGCCGTGTTCGTACTGTCTACCGCAGAGCCAAGGTAGAGTATAGCTGCCCAGAGTGACGTTCTGGCTAAGTCGTCGATATTGTGGGTCCTTTCTTGAAGATAACTTGGTATTGCCTTCCTCCACCACTAAACCCATTTGGTCCGCCACCGTTTCAAAAGCAACAAACGCTTCATTGACGGCTCGCTGTGTTCGACCAGCCACGTCAACGTCGCCCGCGTCCGCGTAGCGACTGGATGCCTCTGTGGGTTAAGTGCCTTGCCTGCTCTCAGTTAGTGGGGTCCCCGGTTCGAATCCCAGTGAAGGCAAAGTTAATACAATTTTATCTGGTTTTCATATTCGATCCGCATTTTCGTTTTATATCAGACCGTGCTTATCCAAATGGAGAAAGGCTTCTGGGGGGACGAAGCCGTTGTTGCGTACCCTTTCGTGGTATAATGGATTGGGGTAGTAAGCCCCCGAGATTTCGATGATGGCCTCGAATCAACTTCAGCGGGAAATTATCCACTCTTATCAGGTTCGCCCTGTTGTACAAGACCTCATTGGAATAGAATTTTCTGTAGGTGTTCTATAAAGGCGAAGGCAAGCCCTAAGACAAGCCCTCTCCAACAACCGAATCTTTTCCATCAAGCTAGCCATAGGTGCGCATCGGCCGGATGAGGGCCATGTAGCAGATAACCTTCATCCTCCCATCGAGTTGGCTGTTGTAGAATAGCCTCTTTGTAAGGGCAAAAGTGCCTCATGCCCTGGCCAGAGCAGCACCTACATGTTTGCATACAGTGGCGAGCATAAATGTTTGAATGTTACTGTTTACTGTTTTCCAAAAAAGACGAAATGTAAGCAACAGTGCGATTTCCAAAGGACGTCGAAGGTTGCTGACAAGCGAAGATGCACGTGCTATGGAGCGTTTGAGGCGAATGAGGCCCACGCCCCTGCAGATATCAATAAGGATGAAAGTGAGCGGACTGCGGACCGAATCCTTCGAAGAATTGGACTTGTTTCAGCTTTGCCGGACAAAAATAAACATTGGAATGTTGAGGACTGGAAAAGTGTGATCTGGTCGGACGAAACCAAACTAAGCCATTTCCAGTCAGATGGAAAGGAACACTTTTGGCACCGACCAAAAGAAACCGTCATGGTGGTGGTTGGCCCAATAGTGAAAATTAAAGGGATTATGAAGAAGGAGGATTATCTTCACATCCTCCAAGATAATTCACCAGAATTTGTTGAAAGGAGTGCATATTCTGCGGAAGAGGTCCTTTTCCAACAAGACGGTGATCCCAAGGACACTGCAAAAATCGGTTGTTCGGCCAACTCTTTCAGATGCTGAAGTGGCCTGACCTAGAATCTGGCGACAGCCCTTTGCGCCAGTGGTTGGCCATGTCGTCCAACAATTGAGAACTTTCGCCAATTCTTTTTCGTATCCGCCGGGGCCTTACAAAGGGCGATTTTTTAAAAGTTTTTCAAAAAAAAAAAACATAAAATTCAGAAAAATGCATGAAATCTTTATTTGAATCGATAGTACGGTCCATATAATTTAATGTTTGAAGATTATTTCAGGCAAATGCTGACCTTGACTGCGCCTCAAATAGTCCATCCGCTTAGTCCAATTTTGGCACACTCTTTCCAACATTTCGGCCGCTGTCTCACGAATAAATGCTTCAATGTTGTCTTCCAATGCGTCAATTGAAGCGGGCTTGTCTGTATTGACATGAGCTTTAACATAGCCCAACAAAAAATTGTCTAAACCGGTCTTGACCGGTCCCGAACGTGAAATAAAATGTTCACCGAACTCGCCTCTGAGTAAGTCCATTGTTGCGCGTGCTGTGTGGCATGTGGCACCGTCTTGTTGAAACCACATGTCATGCAAGTCAAGCTTTTGCATTGGAGTTGGATATCATCTCACGGTAGCGCTCACCATTCACAGTTACGTTACGATTCGCATCATCTTTGAAGAAGTACGGTCCAATGATGCCACCAGCCCATAAACCGCACCAAACTGTGACTTTTTCTGGATGCATTGTGCATTGGTAGCTCTTGCAATGCTTCTGGCTGATATTCACTCCAGAATCGACAGTTCTGCTTATTAACGTACCCATTGAGCCAAAAATGAGCTTCGTCTAAACTGACCATAAAATGGAAGAAGCGCGCGATGAACTCTTAACAGAGCACTCACTTTGATAATAAAATTCAATAATTTGCAAGCGTTGTTCGTTTGTAAGACGATTCATGGTTAAATTATAGACCGAACTGAAGATGTTTGACAGTGAAGCAAAACACGAAACGATAATAGCTAAAAAATCACCCTTTAGTAGAAATTAACGTGTATAGACTGTCTGTAATAAAACGAGTTTAAATGATTGGGTCTATAACTTAAAGGATATTCGGCTTCGCCATTGATTTGGCTGGTTGGCCGGGTTTCAATGATTGGGCTTGTCGTAATGGATCCATTTTTCATCACCAGTAACAATCCGATGCAAAAATGACTTCCTTTTGTGGCGTTCCAGCAGCATTTCGGCCATGCAAAACCGCCTTTCGACGTCTCTCGTCTTGAGTTCATGTGGAACCCAATTTCGTTGCTCTTGAATATATCCAGCTGCTCTTAAACGTTTTGAAATAGCTGCTTGAGTGACACCCAAAGATTCTGCGAGCTCTTCTTGTGTTTGGCAACAATCTTCATAGAGTAGTGCTTCTAGTTCTTCATTTTCAAACTGCCCCGGACGAGCAGCATTTCAGTTTTATTCGGAATAATGTTCAGTCCTTGAGCTTGTGAATTTGTGAACGTAAGGCAATCAGTTGGACACCCCTTGGCCCAATTGTGCTCCATTTTTAGCTCTGTCCTCAGGAGGCTGCCTAAAGCATCGAGTCTTCGCAGAGTGCCTCGGTTTCCTAAGGAAATCTGTCTCTTCTCTTGATTGGCCCTCTGCTTGCTCAGGCGTGTGAGACTTTAGCCGCTCAATTACCACAGCCCAAGCACTCCAACAAATCGTCAGACAACTTGAAATTCTTCTTATTAAGATGCTCCCTCAGATGTGTCCACCATCGTGCAAACCACTTTTAGCACGTTCGCTCTACTAGCGCATGTTCACCATAAATTTCCACCAAAATAGTGCTGACTTTCGGCAGCACTGAAGAATAACTCCCCGCAAAAACACCTTTTTCAGGCACAAAGTTCGACAGTTGTTCGAGTTGACGGCACAAAATGTATTGTTGTTTACACTTCAAATGAATGACATATACTGAAATGACGTACAATGGCAGTAGCTTTCCAACGCATGTTCCAATGGAATAACACAAGTTACGCCATCTCTTAGCAAACCGCACGAAATAGACCAAAACAGGAAAAGAAAGAGGCTAAGTCTGAGAAGAAAGAGGCTTATAGACACTGTCGGTCACAAAATTCTGTTAGACAGGCTGTTTAAAAGTGGGCTTAGAGGAAGTTTCCAATCATGTCTCCGTTCTCATATTTCAAACAGAACTCAAAAAGTAAAAATTAATGGTGAACTAAGCTCAGAAAATGTCGTTTCCTTGAGTGTCCCTCAAGGTTCAGTACTTGGTCCCTTACCCTTTCTTATTTATTAAAATATAGATACTGGTCTAGCCAGATCCCCAGGTATCTGACTACAGTCCTTCGCGCCAGTGGTTGCCCATGAAAAATTGATAACTTTCGCCAATTCTTTTTCGGATCCGCCGAAGCCTTATACAACGGCGTCCTGAACAGTATGGCTTTTATTGATTTTCAACTTCCAGTCATCGCAATCTCTCATGAATGACTCGAAGTCACCCTGCACCAGAGCAGTGATGTCCTCGATCTTTATGCCTTATCTGTACACGATCAAGTCGTCGGCGTACGCAATTACGCGAGGAAGAGATCGCTCAAGTAAATGTTGAACAGGATCGGCGAATTAACGGCACCCTGTTGGAGACCATTTTTTACACCAAAAGGGTCACGTTACCATTCTTGACTACGAACCGTGTACCGGTAAGCATGTTACACAGTAGGTACAGCAGTGGCTTGCTAATGCCCAGCCGATTGAGCTTGGAAAGAAGTCCTTCTCCAGATCAATCAAGCAGGCACCCGTACACTATTTCTGGCTCTTGTTGGATTGGATATCCGACACCAGTTTCGACGCGGCATGAATAGTGTCATGCCCCGCTTTGAAACCGAATTGGTTATCCGGAATTATATGCTTGTCCTTAGTCCAGATGATCAAAGCTCTATTGATAACCTTCTCGAATACCTTGCTGGTGTTCGAGATCCCATCGACTCGCACTGACTTCTTCTTTAATGATTCGAAGATCGCTTGGAGCTCTGTCTTTGATATGAATGGGGGATGAACCCCATCGTCGGCCATGACATTATCGGCCACATTATCGACAAAGCCAGTGTTCTCAGATCGCCATTGTTGCAGATCTTCACGAAGAAGCGTGTTGTTTGCCAGTACGCGGTTCTCGTGGTTCGGGCGAACACTCTCGTTCACCTTGTACACTTCCTGAAAGACCGCGCCAAGTACTTCCACTTTCTCTTGCGGGTCTTCGACCACAAAGAAGTTATCGTCAAGTACGGCGTTACCTGGATTAATACCTGCTGTAGTCAGTATTTCTTCGTTGTCCATCGTTCTAGGGAGCTTAAGACACGGAAGATCGCTTTGCTTGTTGCTTCTAAAGAATTTGTTTATCTGCGGGAACATGCTCGGGTTGTTGGATCTTACAGCCCGAATCGTATCGTTCCAATACGAATTAACAGAAAGTCGGTAATTCTGGACAATTAATGCGTGTACGTTCTTAATGAGCAGAGATTGTTTATTTGATGTAATCTATGATCGGTGGATGGTCCTTAGTCGCGCAGCAAAAATCTGCTGTGTAAAGCGATACTGAGAGTTAACACTTAGAGAACGTAGTGTTTTGTGTGCTCTGTGACGGACACATTTCTCTCGATCTGAGACGATCATACTGCCTGATCAGAATAAGCAACCTTGGCCTCAGGACTGTCTGCCTTACAGCGACTCCAGTGAATCATTCCAGTCCTGCCTTACGACTCAGAACCATGGGCAATTTCAAAACCGGATGAAAAAGGCCTTTCCTTTTTGCTGCTATTTGGCATCCGAAGAAACAGCACCTAAATGTGACTTCGTCAAGTAGAGTGTATGTACAACTCGGCTTCAGGACGGGTCGTCTTGTGGAAGAACTTAGAAAAATGAACCCTCATCCTACACCATTCAAGACAGTATAAATCGGGCCCTGGATCATACCAGCAGCCCCACAGAAAAATGAAGAAAAACACATTTCTAAGGATTTTCACTTAAATCCGATGTCCTGTTGAGCTCGCTGCAATGCCATCATTCTACTCCTCACAATCCTTCAATTGAAATAAATGTCTTCACAAAATCTAAGATCCTTCGACATGACGGTACAATTACGAACTCCTCCTCACAGCACAGTGCGCACCCGTATTTTTTTTTTCCGAAATTTCAAATCGAATCCTTTAATTTTCCTCCCCAAGAATCCGTTACGAAACTCGAAACCCATGTGCGTGCGTTAATTGAAAAATATTCCCGATAACTACAAAAATAGACTCAGCCCGCGGCCCTCTTCCTAAGGACACCCCCATCGATTGGTTTTCCATTAATCACAAGTCAATCCCATCTTGGGATGTCTAAATTTAGTTGATTTGATGGAAAATTAACTCTTCCTGCATCCTTGGCATGGCCCCGGCATCCTTTAATGCTCGCTTCCTTCCGCAATCCGCCGTGATTACTTAGAAGGCGGCTAAAAATAACCCAGAACTGGGGTAATTGAGTTTTGGGGATGCGGTAGAGTAATCCTTTTCGTGCAGCAGACGTCATGCATGTTGCTAAGACACCCTAACCTGGGGTAAGTCGTTGCCCTCGTGATATGAGGTATTGCAATGTGGCGCGGCAACCGTGGCATGTCTGTTGCGAGGACGAACACGTAACGTGCCGCCACTTTGCACACAGCTGGCGGGCATTAGGTGAACACAGGAGACCGCAGAGCTGCAACGAGGAGTATTCTTCCGTGTGCGTGTGTGTGTGTGGACGATGTCTGGAGGGTTCCTTGAGCTGTTCGTCTAGGGGGAAGTTTCTTAAGGTACGGGGACCAGTCATTCTCGAGAAAGAGGATCTGTCACAGAAGTCTGGTGTTGCCTTGTCCTGGGAAGGTCGATCATGTCTGAGGCGTTTCCAGTGATACCCTCGCCGCAATCACTGTCCGTTCTGCAGGAGAAATTACCAGAAAGTCGAACAGGACGTGGTCACAGCAAAGTAGTCAGCAGCAAAACCAATACCTGCTGACTCATGGTAGCCACGTTCAGGGTCTTCATCCGCCCGCAAATATTGACTTTGAAGAATTTCCTAAGCATTCGGGCGTTTAACTCCTGATCCGACAAAAAAAAAAAGAAGCGCCTGAAAGTGTGCCACCAAAGTATTGAGAATCCTGAAGTAGATGTTGAACAGGATCAACTGATCTTCAGAATCGTTTAATTTTTATGGAGTACTGGAGTTTCCGAAGCATTTTCAAGACAATTTTCACCTTCTGTTACGAAGCTCCAATCGACGAAGGCAGCATATTTCATTTCACGACTCTTTCGAGTCCTACCGCCATCTGCTCCTAACTTTCCTCGGTTGTGGAGGCTCAGTTGATTCATCATCCTTGCGCTGTTCACGAAATCACTGACTCCGCTTTTTTCGTGTTAAAATATGTTCAATTCCTCGAGATTCGCTTTCCATTCGCCGATGTTAGCCTCACCGTCAGCCTCCAGTCTTGTGTCGTCAGCCTTCAGTCCTCTATAGTCAGCCCTCAGTCTTCTGTTGTCAGCCCTCAGTCTTCTTCTGTCAGCCTTCAGTCCTCTATCGCCAGTCTTCGGTCTATTGTCGTCAGCCTTTAGTCCTCTATCGTCAGCCCTCAGTCTTCTGTTGTCAGCTTTCAGTCGTCTATCGTCAGCCTTCGGTCTTCTGTTGTCAGCCTTCAGTCCTCTATCGTCAGCCCTCAGTCCTCTATCGCCAGTCTTCGGTCTTTTGTCGTCAACCTTCAGTCCTCTATCGTCAGCCCTCAGTCTTCTGTTGTCAGGCTTCAGTCCTCTATCGTCAGCCCTCAGTCTTCTTCTGTCAGCCTTCAGTCCTCTATCGCCAGTCTTCGGTCTATTGTCGTCAGCCTTTAGTCCTCTATCGTCAGCCCTCAGTCTTCTGTTGTCAGCTTTCAGTCGTCTATCGTCAGCCTTCGGTCTTCTGTTGTCAGCCTTCAGTCCTCTATCGTCAGCCCTCAGTCCTCTATCGCCAGTCTTCGGTCTTTTGTCGTCAACCTTCAGTCCTCTATCGTCAGCCGTCAGAACCAGTTCTCATCTGCAGTGCTTCGCGCAACACATGGCTAGCCCACGTTGCCCCTAACCCACGACAAGGCTCTCGCTCGGCCCATTCGCAATCGAAAGGACCTCTTCTAGTGCCTTGGCAACTTCTTTGTTTCCCCATCCCGTCGTCCCATTTCGGGCCCTTAGGCGGCGACACATTTCCATTCAGAGACCTCTCCAAACACATTCTGATGTGCCGCTGCAGTCCTCGTCTCGGGCTGACGAATTATTCGCCATTGTTTCTCAATTTTAGTCGTTTTGGTTTGCAGCGAACAACAATCGCACACAAGGACGCATCGCAGGATTCGACTCAACTCGAGCTGCACCCAAAAAAAAACCCAAACACAGAGGGACCGAAAAAACACGCAGCCAGACCCCCATTTCTGGAAGACCCTCTCCCTCCTGGCACTGAGTAGTCATTATTTCTTGCGAGCATTGCCGGGAGAGAGCTACTACAAAGTTACTATGTGCCAAGGGTGTCCTTTTAAGACAACACACGCACGCACACAGCGGCGGACAGAGACGCACATCCATTGGAATCGGAATTGTCGCCTGGCGAGGGTACAATTACACAAAAGTAATGCAACACATCGAGAGCGCAGAGGTCCCTGTAGTCTGAGCACCAGCAGCAGCACCACCACCAGTTCACTCACACTTCAAACGCTGTTCCCCTTTTCTTGGTTGGTTCCGCAGTTCTCGTCTCAGTCGCATGCTTAAGGACTTTCGCTTAATCGAAATGTGTGCCGTACCGTGTTGTGTTGCTCCTCTCGGGTGAGGATAATGGTGCCTTCTTGCATCTGCCATCGTTTCGATTCGAATGGTGGCTATGGCTTTGTGCTCCTTGGGTGACGAGAGAAGACGACGATTGCGACAGCAACAGCGGCAAACAGAGCGGCGGCGGTGCGGCGACCAGCTAAGCCAGATCGACCAGAAAACCTTCTTGACGAGCGGAAAGTGCAGGACTCTGCAACAGCCACTTCCACTCCGGAATGGTGTGCGCTCGCACAGTCACCCTCTCCCCAGAGTGTGTTCGGTTTTGATTTGATTCGAGAAGAGGGTTTCGAATGAATAAATTGCTACCCAATATCGGATCGAGAGTGTGTGTGCGGTGCGGATGTGTGGAACTGCCCTAGTGAGGGGATGCTGGCTGGCTTTGCGCGAATTTTCGATCGATTCTGATGGCCAGAGAGGGTGATCAGGACTCTCCAACGAGGTAGGCTTTTAGGCGGCAAACACTGTTGACTGAGATTTGTGGTGGACTCTGCAGGAGGACGATGGACACTCGAAGAGATTGGTTTCTGGCGGGTGTGTTCATGAACTGGAACACACCTTGTGAGCGAGTACAGGGGACGGTTGAGTCATTGAGTCATCGACTTGTGGATGGTATGCTCTTGAGACGATAGACGATCAGTCTTCTGTCGACAGCCCTGAGTCTTCTTTGGTGAGCCTTCAACCTTCTCTTGGCAGTCTTCCGTCGTTAGCCCTCGGACTTCTGTTGTGAGCCTTCAGCCTTCTCTTGGCAGTCTTCAGTCTTCTGTCGTCAGCCCTCAGTCTTCTGTTGTTAGCCTTCAGCCTTCTCTTGGCAGTCTTCAGTCTTCTGTCGTCAGCCTTAAGTTGTTAGCCTTCAGACGTCTTCTCTTCTTCAGTCTTCTGTTGTGAGCCATCGGCCTTCTCTAGGCTGTCTTTAGTCTTCTGTCGTGAGCCCTCAATCTTCTGTTGTTAGCATTCAGCCTTCTCTTGGCAGTCTTCAGTCTTCTGTCGACAGCCCTGAGTCTTCTTTTGTGAGCCTTGAACCTTCTCTTGGCAGTCTTCAGTCTTCTGTCGTCAGCCTTAAGTTGTTAGCCTTCAGACTTCTCTTGGCAGTCTTCAGTCTTCTGTTGTGAGCCTTCGGGCTTCTCTGGGCAGTCTTTAGTCTTCTGTCGTGAGCCCTCAATCTTCTGTTGTTAGCATTCAGCCTTCTCTTGGCAGTCTTCAGTCTTCTGTCGACAGCCCTGAGTCTTCTTTTGTGAGCCTTGAACCTTCTCTTGGCAGTCTTCAGTCTTCTGTCGTCAGCCTTAAGTTGTTAGCCTTCAGACTTCTCTTGGCAGTCTTCAGTCTTCTGTTGTGAGCCTTCGGGCTTCTCTGGGCAGTCTTTAGTCTTCTGTCGTGAGCCCTCAATCTTCTGTTGTTAGCATTCAGCCTTCTCTTGGCAGTCTTCAGTCTTCTGTCGACAGCCCTGAGTCTTCTTTTGTGAGCCTTGAACCTTCTCTTGGCAGTCTTCAGTCTTCTGTCGTCAGCCTTAAGTTGTTAGCCTTCATACTTCTCTTGGCAGTCTTCAGTCTTCTGTTGTGAGCCATCGGCCTTCTCTTGGCAGTCTTCAGTCTTCGGTCGTCAGCCCTCAGCCCTCAGCCTTCCTTGGCTGTCTTTAGTCAGACATCAGACTTCGGTCGTCTGTTGTCAGCCTTCGGTCTTCTGTTGCCAGCCTTCAGTCTTCTCTCATCAGCCATCGGACTTCTGTTGTGAGCCTTCACCTTCTCTTGGCAGTATTCAGTCTTCTGTTGTTAGCCTTTGCCTTCTCCTGGCAGTCTTCAGTCTTGTCATCAGCCTGTTGCCAACACGTTGGCAGAAAAGTCAGTCAGATGGCGTTAATTACTTTCCAAAATCTTCACAAATTGAACTAGCCTCAAAAATAGTCTCGGATGTAGAATAAGGCACCGCAATCCTGCGTACCTCACAAAGCCCAACTAAAAACCATGGGTTTCATTCCTAAATGTACAACCAAGCATTCACGGATTCAACGTGAGCCAATTCCCGCCTGGAGAGTCTTCTACGCCGAAACAGTGACTCAACGCTGGAGTACGCACAAATCGAGGCGTGCCACAAGGAACCATCTGCGGAACCGTTCCTTTCCTGCACTTACTGCCGCAGCTAATGACGCTGGTTTTTCCCTGACAACTCTGCAAATACAAAACTCGCAGTCGTCCCTTCACCCTCACAGCAACAGAATCGCACACCTTCCCGCGCATGAACACCTTCTCTGCCGCCGCCGCCAAAATCGTGAGAATCCCGGTCCCGTGAGCTTCACAAACAGTCGCGTAATTCCGTAATCCGTGCGTAACAGGCTTTAGTTACTCCATTACCTCTGAATGGGATAAGTCGTTGCACAGCCCCGCCTATTAATTACGCAGCCCTGCATCCTTCCAGCAAACACCGAACGGAATCAACACCCGTAATTTATTCCGCCATTCGGTCGCGCAGGACAAAGGGGCTCACAAGTCACTTATTAGCGTGCCATTGTCAACCGAAATTAAGCCTCCTAGTCGGCAGGAGCAAGCAGTCTCCTTGGCAGGCACACAGCTCTCTCTCCCAGGACTCGCCAGGGCCGTTGCGAATTCAATTTACACAGGATGTGTGTGATTAGGAGATTTATTGTCGTCACTCTGCCAGACGAGGGTTGCGCAGGCGCCTGGGCAAAACCCGAGATGAATCGAGTTGGAAATCTGTTGGACACGTTTCCAGCAGAGGAACCTATCGCTGCCGGAATGATTTTCCCGTCTCGTTGAAGGACAACTCGTCCCGGGACCTGCTGCGGCAGACAAACACTCCCCGAAGGTCCCGAGGAGAGCAATCAGTTTGCAAATTGCCCGGAAAGCCGGAAACCAAACAAAGCCCGCACATGGCGAGCACATTCCGTGCACTTGCGTGGGCCGCTGCTCCGAAATCCGCACACACTTTGCGAGCGACGGCGCTGCGCAGTGGCGCGTTGCTGCTGTGTGGCGTTGACGACTTGTATTATTTGCACATAATTTGCTGTGAGTGCTGTCGTTTCGGGAACTCAAATTGACCATGAATGCGGGCTGGGACGAGATGAGATGTGTGTCATGCTGCCCACACACACAAGTAGGCGCACACGGACGCACGCAGGCAGATGCTGAATTGGCAAGCGAATGGGCGATGGGGTGGCCTTTGACACCGACTCGGCATCGTATTTTGCGATAGAAGCGAACTAATTATGTCTGTCAAACATAACTGTGACATCGTCGAAGATTAATTGACGAAAGTGGGTCAACGTTTCCAAGAGATAAGGCTGGTGCGCGACAGTCCGTCGCTTGTTGTTATTGCTCGCTCGATGCTCGCCAACGATTGCTCTCGTACTCGCACTCGTTGCTCGCTCTAGTTCGCGATGATTGATGTGTGCGCAGCGCGGGGAATTTTCAAAAACAAACTGACAGTTGTTGGCGATGGAGGTGGTGCTGGTGGTGGTGGTGCTGGTGGTGGTGGTGCTGGTGGAGACCATTGTGTTGGTGCCTTTGCATTGGGGTTCGTGTGGCTATTTTTGGAAGAAAGCTGGTCTCCATGTGGGATCCAGTCTAAGTCTGGAGCGGATGTTGTTGTTTTACGAAATCGTTCTTGGATTTCTCATTTGGCGGTCATTGACTGACTCAACAGAAGGGAGGTGGTGAACGGAAATCCAGGAGAGTTCTGAGTACTCGATATCGGCGGGGAAGAGTTCGATTTTTTGATGAGGCTAGAAGTATCCGGTTTTCCCAAAAAAAATTGAAAACATTTTTTTTATTGAAACGCAGTGGCGTAGCGAGTTTGTGAAGTGACGCACAACTTCTACTTCTTTAAAATGTTTGACATCCATTTTTATATCGGTTCTAAAACCGAACTGACCAATCAGAGAACGGCATTTGCGTTGTTTCGTGAATAATTGTCAAAAATGCATGAGTAACTGTCAAAAAGCCTCTGAAATTCGTCGATGGACTAGGGGTCAATCAGCTGTGAAGTTGGGCATCTCTAACAGACTTCATTTCTGTATAGGACAGCCTCCTTGTTAAGTGGTGAAGGTGAGGTGCTATTTGACAGCTAATCTCATATTCGAATTCGATGAACAGGTAAGGCAATGTTGACGGCTGTCAAAAAAGTTGTGAAAAGGTTTTGAGTAGAGTCTTTTCAAGAATTCAATAAACCGGGCCCCAGCATTGTTCCAAATAGGGCCTAGGCTGCAAATGAATATTAAATATGTTCGACGGATGGAAAGAAATCAGTGGGGCTTATTGCGAGAGTCTATTCCCAATATAATTAAAATCGAATAGAAATAAATTCTATTGACAGTATTGCGAAATTCGATTCGTAATATTACCGGCGTATTGCGAGTCTCTATTGCTTTCGAAATTTTTCTATTTGGTAGCATTGAACATTCTATCAGAAAACTACGGTAGAAATTTAAAATTCTGTGCAATTCGGTGAAGTTCTGAGAAATGGAAAGCAACGAAAATAAGTTAGTAATAGAATCAATTGGACATATAAATTATTATACAAAATAGGAGACAATTTACAAACAAGCGGCAGATGGAAAAATGAGTGTGTCGAATGGAAAAAAAATCCACTAATTGCAAAAGGCATTTGCAGGCGTTTTGTGTGAACGGCTGAAACCATTCGTCAATAACCTGATAGGTCCTTATCAGTGCGGTTTCACGCCGGGAAAGTCCACCATCGACCAAATTTTCACACTGCGGCAGATCCTGGAAAAAACCCACGAGATGCAGATCGACACCCACCACCTATTCGTCGATTTCCGCCGCCGCATATGGCAGCGTGCATAGAGACGAGCTATACAATGCCATGTCTAGTTTTGACATTCCAGCCAAACTCGTCAGATTGTGCAGGATGACGATGGAGAACTCTCGCTGCTCCATCAAGGTCGGTAACGAACTCACCGAGACCTTCAATGTCAAAAAATGTTTTAGACAAGGCGACACGCTGTCATGTGATTTCTTCAACATCATACTTGAGAAGATCGTGCGAAACTCAAATGTCAACACCAGAGGCACGATCTTCCAAAAGTCCGTTCAACTGCTTGCCTACGCGGGCAACATTGACGTGATTGGACGAACACAGCGAGCTGTCAATGAGGCTTTTGCTAGCGGGAAGCGGCTAAAATGGGTTTGGCAGTTAATCAGGGCAAAACAAAGTACATGCTGTCATCGCGAAAGGACGCATAACATCGACGCCTCGGACAGAGCGTCATAATGGGCAGCAGAAACTTTGAGGTAGTCAAGTACTTCGTCTACCTTGGCTCTGCAGTAAACAGGGACAATAACACCAGTACCGAGATCAAGCGCAGAATTACTCTTGCCAATCGCTGTTTCTTTGGGCTCAAGAGGCAATTGAGTAACAGAGCCATCTCTCGAAACACCAAGTTGACTTCATATAACACCCTAATCATCCCCGTCCTGCTCTATGGCGCAGAGACATGGACGCTATTGAAAGCGGATGAAGAAGCTTTTGGTCGTTTTGAGAGAAAAGTTCTGCGTGCGATCTGTGGTCCTGTTTGTATTGATGGCGTCTGGAGAAGGAGATTCAACCACGAACTGTACGGGCTGTACAGCGGTATGCGTCTTCGGATGAAACGCTTAAGATGGCTAGGTCACGTAGAGCGGATTGACACCACAGCTCCGGCCCGGTCTTCGATTCCGAGCTTTGGGACAACGCATAAGAGGGCGTCCTAGAACAAGATGGCGCACACAAGTGGAGAAGGACCTCAACCAACTTGGTGTGCACAACTGGAGGCAGCTGGCGAAAGATGGAGCTGGCTGGAGAGGCTTGTTGGTTGAGGCCCAGGTCCACCCCGGACTGTAGCGCCAAACAAAGAAGAAGAAGAAAGAAGAAATTTGCAAAAAGCTGGAGGCCATCATTGGAAGCAGTTCGCTGTAGAGCTCAATACCCTGGACAGATTTGAAGGCGAAGTTAAAAAAAAAATATAATAATTTTGAATAAAAAAGAAATGAACACCACTGGCCGTGGACCCGACAGTTTGTTTGTTTTAACACCTTTGAAGGAACGAATTGTGGAGTTCCTAAGCTTGGACAGAAGTGTCAATCCTCCTGGACGTGAGTTTGGTTTAGATATTACCAACAGATCCATAGAAGGCATTCACAAAGAGCAATCAAACGAATATGATCTGACGATTGAAACGATGACTGCGAATGTAATTGTTGCAGATGCAGTAACCAATCTAATTCAACCTCATAGTCCGGGAGGTCCTAGGGTAGAAGGTGACCAACCAATGTCAGGCACCAGTCGTAGTTGTGGGCGGAAAATAGATCGGAGAATGCAGTCCATACTCGCCTCAAACTTTTGGAAGAGCACTCAGAGGATTTCAAAGAGCTGTCAAAAGAAATCGTTGCAATTAAAGCATATCAGAAGGCAACATCCGAATTCACCAAAAAAATGTATTTTTTGCAATTTTGTTCTACTATTATCCTTCCTTGTGCATGTTTCTTCTTAAATCGCGCTTCAGGAGAGTTTGGTTCCGTGCTTCTGAAAGGTGTTATTCAGTACGGTGTTGAGGGGTAACCTGCGTCACCTATAAACACATTAAAATGAATAGGTAGGAACAAATGTTGTGTACAATCTACCTAGAAAAAAAGTTTTCCTCATTTCATGTCGATGTCTCTCTTCAAACGAATGCTTTAAGCCCGACATGTTCCATACCATGGAATCATGGGATGATCCTGAGTACTTGGCATTAACACACTTAATGACTGACTGATACTCACACCTTTCCTATTATAATATAGATGTTGGAGGTGCTTATCAGACCCTCATATTTTGATATGCGTTCCATCGATGCAACCGATAATCCAGTTTTCTCATAACAGAATAATTTAGCTTCCTCTTCTTCCTCTTGTGAGTAGTGAAACTTAATCCACTTAGGACGAGCTATGAGCTCGCTTAAGATAATTGAAACTGTTGACTGACCCAGTGCGAGGTTGAAGCCCTTACCAACACAGTTTTGGTAACTTCCTTGAGCGCAAAATCTCAATAGACAGTCAATAGTTTTAATATGTTGGGAATTGAAGAAGAACTTTCGCATCTCCTAAATTTAGGCTCAATGTCTTGCTGCGGATTTATGAAAACATTCTTCGTCAATCTAAAGTTCTTTTTAAACCTAAACTTCTTTTAAACATTGCTTCTTTCATGGGAAATGTATTTCCTCACATATTTTCATCCATGTCCAGCGGATTGGAAAGCACTCGCAAATATTTTCTCTTTCGAAGAGTTGTTCTAGTTCGTCCTCAAAAATATTGAACCAAATAGAATTCATTTTTGAATAAAAGCAACAAAAAACAACCATTATTTGCAAGGCAATAAACAAAATTGAAGTGAGTTTGACATTTGAGTTGAAAGCTCACTGCGATAGCTTTTCATTTTCTATTTCGAAATTCGATTCTATCTATTCGATTAATAGAATCGATTAATCGATTAATAGAATCGAATACAGTCGAATGGAATTTTTGCGAATAGAATCTCGCAATAAGCCTATAAACAGTCCCAACTGCAGGGGTATAAGTCTCCTGAAGATCGTATACAAGATGCTCTCTGCCGTTTTGTGTAAGCGCATCAAACTCTACCCCAACAGTCTAATTGGTGCAGGCCAGTGAAATCCACCATAGGCCAAGGAGGAAACCATGTTCAATAGATTGGAGAGGAGGTAATTATAGAATTCATCATAAAGACCACATTTCGCTGCTTCTCTAAATTTCGATTTTCGAATTTTCGATATTCTTTCGATATTGGGCCGTATTCGATATCGAAAATTCGATATAAAGAAAATATATACTTTTCACGTAAAAGCATATCCTTTTGCTCACACAAACTTGACCTTTTACATTAAATAACTAGCAAATGCTTCAAAAATTCTGAACTGGGTGCGTAGCAGACTCATCTCGGTAGTCGAAGCGTGTGTTAGCTGATTTTAATCGTGACGTACGTGTGAGGGATGCTAAATATTGCAAGGCCCCGCTTAACTACACTTATTCGCGATTTATGAAGAGACAAATTTACAGTGGCTCATAAACAGATTTTGAGTTAGAATAAGAAACTCGTGGTGGTGCCTTGTCAACCATGGAATGAACGTATGTTTTGTGATATCTCAGTGATCCTGGATATCGGTGAAGAACCTGGTCTTAGTCAGGCTACGGTATCTTGGACTGTCTTGGACTGCAGTAGTTGCACACTAAAACTGCTTGGTTCAAGTTTCCAACTACCAACGGTGAGATAACGGAAGCAAATGAGTTATGGCAAAGTAAGTTTAAGTTTCCGACAACTCTTGGTGGAATCGATTGTACCCTCGTAGGGATAGTGAAACTGAAACCCTAGGAAGATGAGAGATACATTGAACCTACGCGCAACTAGTGTTGTGTTACTCATAGAAATGTCACATACATCCCTTCAGAAATGTCCCAACACCGAAAAATATTTGTCACACTTCCATTTCTCCCTTTTGAGTAGACGAAGCCTCAGAAAAAATCAAAGTGTGCCCTGGTTCGTTGCAGAAATGAAGTACTATAGCGATGCCCAACTTCACAGCTGATTGCCCCTTAAATCATGCCGCTTAAATCACTTCAGTCGTTCTTCAGTACGTTCGCTCAAGAACCCCTTGTTGGGTCTCTGGGCCGAAGGCAACAAAAGAACCACTAGTTAACTAGCAAAAATGGAGATATGCGCACTAGATGTTCGAAAGACGAGCACGAAGAGGAGACGCCCGCCCTAACCTCGTCATCTTTCCAGCACTTGCACCATCTAGGGAGCTAGCTAGATATTCTGAAATGCTGTGATATGGAATTCAGGCCATATTCGGGAATCAGCATCTAATGGGAACTACTACAAATATTTTTGAAAACGTAAATGCCGTTCTCTGGTTTGTCAATTTGGCTAGATTTAAAAAAAATTATTGTCAAAAAATTTAAGGGGCAAGAAAGGTAGAAGTTGAGCGTCTCTATTATACTTCATTTCTGCCGCGATTGAGATTCGCAATACCAAACATCAGAATTCACAGCCGACAGTCGACAACTATCGATTATCAGTCGATGCTCGACACTCACAATAGGAGTCATAGCGGACACAAGCCATCTTGCATTTGATAACAACGACGGAAGAAAGCTTTAGCTCAGGCTCCGTGAGTAGTAGGCCCGGCAAGTACATACAGTGAGCAAAATAGGAGGAGGAGTGGAGGCGCCCCCACACCCTTCAGAAGGAGGTCTATTATCATCTCAGCAGCGGATTCCGCACCACTATCGATGTAAACATAATGATCACTTAAAATTCGTCAATACATCGTTGCGTATGTTCGAGTTGGCTTTCTCATAGTGTCCCAACCTTCAGCAAGTCCTCGGTCATTTCTCCGAGACCACATCCACCTGTTCGACAGATCTCCGCTGCACAACGCACGACAAATGTCAGCTTTTCATATATTCGGCCAAACAACGCACAAAAAAAAACCGAAATCAATCGTTCCCCCGCTCCGAGTCTAGGTTAATTGCGGTTCAAGACACCGCCAGTGACCGGGTGTTTTGACACAAACAGCCGTACACCCACACAAGCAGCACATGAACAACAAGTGCACACCGAAGAAACACACAATTTCATGGATCGTGGCCATAGAATGCGTTAATGCCCTCGCCGTGGCCGGAGTTCAGAGTGTAAGACATCCCCCGGCCTAGAGACGCCGGCCGCGCTCTCGAATCCCCATTCAGCCATAGTCACTCGAGTGAAACTATATGCTAAACTGAGGTATCTCTCCTGCCACGTCGCAGTTGCTGGCACGACCCCTCGAAGGGACCTCGCCGAACATCTACGGTAGCTGGCAAGTCGAGTCGAGTTCAGTTCGATTCCGTGATGTAATGCCACTGCCGGAGGAATTACCGAGGAGACACCTTCTCTCGGCGGATAATGAGGACAACGGAACAGGTTGTTGCGGCCACGGGAGAGGGAGACGGCGAACACCAGCAGGCGACACGGAGGAGAGGCAAAAAAGCGCAATTACCACGGCCTGATGAACATCCGTTTGCCGCCAATTCCACGGAAGGATACGCAACTATATGAGCAATCCAATTGTGTGACTAGACAATGCGACGATACGACGATACGTAGTGCTTCCTTCTTCCGATCTGGACCCGGGAGTTAGGCATTTGCATGATAAAGTGGAAGGAGTCTGGCGCGATCGGTGGGGAAGGACATCACAATGAAACGTGTGCGCTGAAAGGATGTCGTCGGTTTTCCATTCACTGATCGGGATCGCATGTCTTCCTGGATCTGGTTTCTGTGCCGGGACGAACACGTGTTGCGAATAATCAAGGAGCCGGTGAAAGGAGAGAATGCTGGTGGAGGAGGTGCAGTGCTGTGACTGGGAAGTGTATCATTTAGCGCACGTGCTAGGAGAGGTGACGATTGTGTCGAATGTCCTGTGGGGGGTGAGAATGTGTTCAATGATGTGACGTTTCAGATTTCCGGATGAAGACTTGACGGTAAACGATCTGCGATATCCACGTGAGACTGAGACTGGACTGATTTGTGAAATTTTGTCGTGATCGACTTAAAATCCGAGGCTTGTTGGTTGGTTTTGGAGGGACTGCCACCAATGTAGAGTGAGACACACCTCTGCTCGCAGAGAATATGGCAGGACGTCGGTGTACGCGACATTGAGGATAGTCCTTGTATGGTATTGAGTCACATTCCCGAAGTCCAAGACATCGGCATTTGAGTATGATTTGAAGCAAATGGTGTTTCAGTTGAAAAAGAGTACAGGACCCTTTCAAATATTGCGATTTATTTTTTTTTTCTTTTTCTGGCGGCTCACGTGTGATTTGTGATATGGTACTCAGGTAGCATTGCAATTCCCTCACTAACTTCTAAACGAACGGGGGTTACAAGTCATCGAGAATGTTATCAAAATTCAAAAATGTCTTTCGACACACTTTGGCGATCTGTTGGTCGACATATTGACGAGCAACTCAAGCCATAGTAACAAACGTTGGTGGAAGCATTGGTATTGTTTTTTTCTTTTAAACATGACCGGGAAAACAACGTTATCGTCAATATTGACCATTCAATGATTGGTTCAATCAATCACTGTCTGGTGCACACGCGACTCCAGGAAATGTGAGTGAGGTAAGGTTATCACCCTCCTTCTTTCTCACGTTAACATTTCCGTTCTTGGTTCGTTCATCAGTGCACTCCTTTGCGATCTTCTCATTCAGGTGCATACGACTGGATGGCGCAGTGCCTGCTCTGGGTTAGTGGGGTCCCCGGTTCGAATCCCAATGAAAGCTAAGTTAATACGCTTTTCTGTAGGTTTCAAATCTGGTCCAGACACCATTTGCCGTTGGGATCAAATTAACGGCACTAAAATTTACGGTTTGCTAAGAGATAGCGTTACTTGTATTATTCCATTGGAACATGCGTTGGAAAGCTACTGTCATTGTACTTCATTTCAGTATATGTCGTTCATTTGAAGCGTAAACAACAATAATTTTTTTTTTCACTCAAATATGTCGAACTTTGTGCCTGAAAAAGTGTTTTTGCGGGAATTTCTTCTTCACTGCTGCCGAAAGTCATCGTATTTTGGTGAAAGTTTATGGTGATTTTATCTTGGCCAACCAGCCAAATCAACGGCAACGTCCGGCATGTCCATGGCGCGAAAGTAATGCTGTGTATTTGGTGGTATCAGGAGGGCGTGCTGTATTATGAGCTGCTTAAATCGGGTGAAACCATCAATGGACAACGCTACCGAACGCAATTAATCCGTTTCAAGAGATTAGTAGCCGAAAAACGCCCGTAATATGCGACCAGGCATGAGGCCAGACACGATTTTCCATCATGACAACACTCGGCCCCACGTTGCTATTGCGGTCAAGAACATCCTACACGGGTAATATTCGAATCGACAATTACCCGAGTACCCGGATACCCGGGTAATACCAAAGTTGTAACCAAAGTTTGTAATACTCGGAAAAGCAGGTACACGGGTGGGTTCCTGGTTATGCGGATAATAAAAGCTATAAAACCTGGTGTTGGTAACCAATTGATTAGCAGAGTTTTATGGAAGTGAATTAAACCCGGTTAGGTTAGGTACCTTTTAGGTTAAGGTGGCTGCAGTCGTCTCTTAAGTCAGCGTAGGCCGAGTGTCTTACCAGGCGAATCTAGTCGATCCTAGTCAGCAAATCAAGATGGTGCTCTTAAAAGAGTGATGCAGACGTTTAGCCTACCCGTCCATACTGAAGAAGTACGCTTCTCGGTGACTTCGACTTCGGGAGAAGATTGCGTTGTAAGAGAGACAAGGTTCTCATTAGTTTCCTCCTAAATTTCGTCTCTTTGGCTTCACCAGAAGTTGCCAGGCAGATCCAAACGTGAGTTTCAATGGCACAAAGACGGCGACAAGTGTCCTGAGAGTTGGCCAACTCTGTAGATAATTATACCATGGTGAGGCAGACTGTGCCATCAGACCATCTACGAGTGGTTTGATTAATGATTTCAAGCTAAAAGCATGAATGACAAAAATATCACCAACAGCTATAACCGTCTGTTTAGGAAAAGCTTCTCAAACTTGGCCGTTCGAAGTCGGCAGAACAGTGTAGCTCCCTTCCACTCGTCAGAGAACGCACAATATGAATGGTTGCTGTAGAAGCTAGGCCGTGGCCCTCTGCGAACTCTAGCGCCACCTCTATAGAATGTCGCCTGCAAGTCCACCCAAATTGGACATCTTATAGAGGAGTGTTCCAGTGGCATGTCACTGTTTTGATTAAGGAGACCGAGCCAAGTTCTCAGATCATCTAAACGTTGGATTAAGACAGTTGAGTTAAGAGTTCTCTAAGCACTTTAAGGCCTCTGTTGTTGACAACTGAAGACGTTTAGACGAAAGTGTGTGTCCAAAATATTCAAATCTGGATCTGGATTCAAATAGGAAATCTGGTTTTTTCAACTGTCTGACTAAATTGCTCTGGTAACGTTGGAAGGTGTCCCGCTTCCATTGAGGATGTAATGACATGATGGATGGCCTTCGGATACAACAGCAGGCACTACATTCGCCATGTAATTGTCGAACACCTCAGTCGGATGTTCAAAATCAGCTGAATCCGCCTTCAGACAGTTTGTGAAACAAGTGGAAATCAACGATTTGCTATCAAAAGCGCGCCTCAACTTGTCTGTAATCGCCTCGTATCAGAATTTGGCATCCAAACATGCCAGCCAATGATCGTCTCTGATATTTGAGCGCAATAATTTTGAGAATATTTTATGATTAATTCGGAATAAATTCTAACCTCAAATTTCAAAGCGCGTGTCCTCTCAGTCACTGTCAACAATCGTTGGTCCAGGAACCAATCAATCTCATGAACCTCAGAGAAAGGTGGAGCTCACAACGACCTCTATTCTGTCGCAAGGATACGTTTTACAATCTTTACTCCGAAGACGGTGCGAGCCTGTTCACCCTCTTCCAACCGAATCGAAGGTCATTGCCACGAAGTTCAGTGCACAATCACCTCCGCCAATTCAACTCATAACTCGTCATTTCGTGATGCGATTTCACAGTCCAGCCGAAATGATTCGCACGAGAACAGCTGGAGTCTGGTGAAGTGACACACTCGATTGCACTTTCCGTCAGCTTCGGCTAGGCACTCATTCGTATGCAATGACAAGTGAATCAAGGACGCATTCATTGATTCCGTCGCGAAAATTCAAAGAAACCAACCCAAACACAACTCCATTTGGCGCAGTACCCATGACCTCGTCAAAGTCACGCAGAAACCAGCGCTCTGGTGTCCAGGTGCAGCCGTCGTCGAGGACAACGCCTTGGCTGGATGTCGACTTTGCATATGCCACCCCTATGTGCCGTTACTTCCCTCACAACAAAGCCGCGTTCGAACTCCGAAACCAATAATCATTTCATTGCCTAACCAAGTGTCCTGCCGCCAACCCCGCCGCATTAATTCTCGCGCGTCCTGACAGCCAAGCGCACACATATTCCGGGGCACTCCTGGCGACCATATGGCAAGGAATGCCTCAGTTCCCGCGCTCTTGGCCTCCTTAAAACAAAGCCAGGAACAAAGTCCGTGTGTCTATGTGCAGTTTCGGGGGCATACCGAGTTCCGGCGCCCTCTGCACGTCGTTGGTCGATGTGCGAGGACCGTGAAAGTTGGAATTTTAAATGAATCGCTCGACTGTTTCCTTGGGCGGAGTGCACTTCAAGGGGTTCCATTTCTGTTCAGAGTTCCTTTTTGCCAGAGCACAGCACGAGCCAACGAGAGGAATGGTCAGACAATGGATCGCCTCGATGAATTGCTTTTGGTGTTGTGAGCCTGCGGGTGGTGTGTGTGTGTGTCTAAATGGAATTGGACACTCAATCGATAAGGAAAGAGTCCTCATTAGAGATGTGAAACAAACGCACGGAGATTGGCGCCCATGTTGTGTGCCACATGAACCTGCCTTTGGAAAATGGCATGCGTCGAGGAGCCACAGGGATCGAGTGGAACTGGTCATGGCATGTTTACTTGGCCCTGACATCATTATGTCCATTGTCTTCCGAAGTCGAAGGAAGTGTCCTTTTCTGTCACCAGTCTTGAGGGACTGCGATTCTTGTGGAAGTTACATTTTCAAATTTGAACAGATCCCATGCCTGTCCGCGGAACAACAGGGATGATGGCTTGTTTTGCTGCGTGAAGATTCACATTTCCAGGGGACATCAGCTTACATGGCGTAGATGTCTCTGTTTGTAGGAATTTGTTTCAAATTGTGGTGACCGCACAATCAAATCGAATTTCCCTTCAGACTGCCACACTTAATGGCCTCCCCTTAGTCAACTGCCGCAACCTGGCGTCATTTAAATTTTCACAAAACAACTGCTCCCCATGTCATCAGATCTAAGCCACCAGCTGGACACCTCAGAGCGCACCCCAGCAACGACGTGCGTCCCCTCGGTTGAATAATTTTCTAATTTTCCTGCAAAAGGACATAAAAACCACTCAGCCGCTAGTGATAACACTTCTGTTCGCTGATATCCTTCACACACACGAGTCCACGGACAACTGTGTCATCTACATGGCGCGAGTTCATTCACCTAGGGACATCCCTAAGTTCTCCTAATTAACGCACCTTTCGCCGAAGGAAATTGGAAAATGATGGCACGAGCCACCATCGGTCGCAGTCGCAGCACATGTGTCAAGGCGAGCCCACGCACACCGAGACAGGTCCAGCGGTGTGTCATTATTGAGAAAATTCTGGCGGTCTGGCTGGTGGTGGATGAGTCCTTTTGTGTCTTCAATGAGTTTCCATGGCGTGCGCGAGATGCACTCTACCGCGACGAAATTATTCATCTCTAGCACACTCCACGATGGTGACGCGTATCTCTCTCTCTCTCTCTTGCTCAGAGGACACATCCGAGGCGAGCGTGTCAGGTGCCAATGTTTATTTCTTTTCCTTCCTTTAATTTGTCTTAAGATTCTAATGTGCGCCGGGGCAAGTGCGGAACCCCGTGCGCTGCGAAGACGGAAGACGGTGGCGGCGCGGCTAGCGGTGGTTCCCGTTGCGAGATGCAACGGAGCAGATCGGAAAATGTGTCTCGGTGGAAGTATGTTGCCGCCCGTTAGGTCTCGTGAAACAGGTGGACTAGTTCAAGATGTGGGCCGCGCACTGTCAGAGGGACAAGGCACGAGTCAAAAGGTACAGCAGGGCGCACATGTTCTCGAAAAGAAAGAAAGGGTTACAGAGGTGACATGTATGCAGATCATGCTTGGGGCGTGTCCCTCAAGATTCATGGGATGCGACATCATTTCTGACGGCTGCGAAAGGATTTACGAGTCACTGTCTTCAGAGGTTCTGTAGGAATCGCGCTTTATTGTTTTTGCTTTAAGAGTTAATGAATGAGAGCCGCTGTAAACCGCGTGTTACAGGGGCTCTTGTGTTGAACCATGTCACCTGTAATTCGCATGATACAGCGGCTGTTTTATGAATTTATTTGCACATTACAGCGGTGCTTGTATGAAATTGATGTGAGAGCTTACAGTGGACGTTGATTTTATGCAGACTGTCTGCAGGGAAACAGTAAAATACGTCTTCGATTGTCTGCAAAGCACGAGAACTCTTCTCGCCAAAGAATCGTTGTGACGACAAGCCTGTGAGACTGTGTTCAACAAGATGCGTCACATTAAATTGCACGTCATTGTCCAACAGTCAACATTCAACCACCAAGCCTTTGTCAACTCAAAGCTGTGAGGTGACTAAATATCGATCGATATAGACACACACTACATGTTTAACACATTGGCTGCCATGGCTAGCAAATATGATAGCCGCCTATAATCTCATTCGAAGCTCTGACTGGCAAAAATGTTAGCCACTACGTACAAATCCGGTGTGGGCCTATGCTGCCTGGCAGCCGACGATAGCGCGATCAAGAGAGCAAGTAATCCAGTAACTCGTTGGGGGACGTCCACAATGCGTTGACTGTTTTAGCAGTTTTTTGCGATCAAAAGGATAATTAAGGAAACTTTGTGTGTTGGGATTTTCTCAAATTTTCCTTGACATGCCAAAACAGTTGTCAAAAAATTAAGTGCCAAGAGAGAGTCATTTCTGGTTCCTTCATTTAGGTTCGTCCTACCATGTGTATTGCCATGCGTGTGCTTGTGCAGAATTTTTATACAACGCATTGCCACATGTGTCTTCTCCTTCGTGTAAAGAAGGTATGAAGACCTCTGTGAATTCGGAACCGTATCGCAAGGAGTGTGGACATGGACATGTTAAGGTTGAGTCATTTCTGGTGGACACATGTGTGTCAAAATAGTTCGCATTTTCTATGAGTTTTGCATTGGATCTGTTTTTCTTTTAAATTTATTTTTCTTACAAAAGAGAGACACTCAACAGAGCTCAAAGGTTGGCATGCCTCTGTGTACAGGGACCATGGGAACTTGCCTAACTGCCGCAATGGAGCTGACTCCACTGCATCTGGTGGTTGCAGAATGTGGAAACAAAACAATTATAAGAAGGGATAGGAGTAGGGAACGACATAACATTTTGACCAGTGCTAGCCACCACTCTTGGCCATTCCGAAGGATGTCTTGCCTTGAAAGTTCAATTTCTAAAAGAATGTCACCATCAAGCTCAACACACACATTTATATGACGTCTTCCCCTGAAGACAATACGGTGCAGTCATGGCCAAGGTGAACAAGCGATGGCCAAACATCTGCGACCGCAATGAATCCATGGCCTACAGACTGAGCATGGGCAGGAGTATTTGGACCCCGGACAAAGTACTTCGAACCCACCGACAACCGCCGGAAAGACTCTGTCAAGCAGAAGTCTATGCCATAGGATCTACACCAAATGCGACATAGCAATAATGTCGGGGAGAATTGGTCATCCTGGCGCTACACTCCTGGCGCTAGACTTCCGCTAGACTTCCAAGCCTGTGTGAAAATGCCTACAGAGGCTCAAGGAATTGAGTTGGAGATGTAGATAAAAATCTGCTGGATTCCTAGCCATACAGGGATAGAAGGCAATAAAATGGCCGACACCCTAGCCAGGAAAAGAGCATCGAAACCTTTCATAGGTCCTGAACCATTCTGGCCAGTAGGAGACCACGTCCTCAGAGAAGATTTCAGGGAACTAGAAAAAAGGTACCGGGCTGAAAAATGAAACAATTGTCACGACACGCAACAAACGTTTGGGCGAATACAGCCGGAAGAGATTTGAGACATGCATAAAAATGAACATCCGCAAAAATAGCCCCCCGCATCCTAACAGGGCACTGCAGACTCAGAGAGCACCTAAGGAATCTAGGCATATCAGAGGAAGGCCTCTGCAGACCCTGCGGAGAATCTAGTGAAATCCCTGAACACATACTGGGGTTCTGAGTGGCATTGGCACACACAAGAAGAAGATATTCGTTCACCTATTATCAGAGAAAGTGATGAGATCACTAGAACCATCTCTAATTCTCAGAGAGATTACTCTAGACCTACTCTCTGTTACCACTTACAACAGGAGTCCAACGCGCTCCATAAAAATCTAGAAAGACGTATGTATGAGGGAACACGAGTGAGGGCATGTTAGTAATCTTAAGGTCGCGGTGCAACATACCCTCGACAATAATAATAATAATGTGGGGGAAAAAAGGCCAATTTCTTAAAACATGGGACGTTCCGCGCCTGGTTTAAAAATAGGACACATGGCAACCCTAGAGATACCGTCATTACCAAAATAAATTATCCAATAAAATGTACTTGACATAAATCGTATTTTGACAGCTTACTCAGTGGCAGCCCCTTTCGAGCGTCGACTCCTATACAATTGAACCTTGCTGCCTGGGTTCGATTAACGGTACGAGCAGAAAACATTTCACGGCCCCACCTCGCCTGTGTTCGATTCCCGGTACGAGCAAAGTAGTTTTCACGGCCTCATCACTTCGTGTCAATGACAATGCTCAACTGTCAAAAAAAACTTCTCAAATTGGCCGTTAGGAGTCGGCATAAAACAGTCCTTCCACTCGTGAGAGAATAATAGCACGCGCAACACAAGTGGTTGCTGAGAAGCTAGGCCCGTAGAGGGCCAACGGGATGGAGCCACCCATGTTATTATTTTCGTACAGTCTTAAAGTTCATGAAAAAATCATGGATTCCTCTTAGCAGCACAGAAGGGGACCAAGAACACTTTCCTGCGGTACTCCAGCTATTATGGTTTTGAATTCAAATTAATCCAGGGGGAGTCTTTTGGTACAGATCTTCCTCAGAACGTCTAACGTCATGTTTTGTCATCACCCGACATGTCTTGTGCCCCGCCTTGGTTAGCGATGACGATTCCATTTGCGGTGCTCTTGAACTTCACGGAATCTGCGAAGACATCTGTTATTTCGCGAGGTCATTATATTCATGTCGTCGCCTTGAGCCGTAAAGCTAAATCGATAAATGAGGAATCTGCACTTGCAATGAAGCACGCAACTGACTTGAGGAGTCACATTGAGGATAGCAGTATGGAGATGTGGAGTCTTGCGAGCTTAAACCACTAAAGTGCAAGAGTATGGACATAACGCTCCCAGGAGCTCATGATGTTGGACAGCCACTAAATGTTGTCTTCGAGGCGTTTCTTAGACTGGAGCAGGAGGGTTTATTTTGCGAGCTGGACGATAATAAATGTTTGCTTGGCTTGGTGAAAGGGAACCAAGAACCGCGCCGTGCGTCGTAGGACCTGACCTGTGTCACCATCATCCTCGGCACTGCAGCCAAATGTTACTGACCCTCATTTCCCAACTTTATAAAGCAGGCCTCAACATGTCACACAATTCCTTAAACTTGGCTTTTCCCTCTCGGACATGACTCGTTCGAGACAACAAATCATTATCCGGGGCCCCTTGCCGTTGAAGACACCCTCGCCCTCTCCAACAGATCCGCGGGTCGCGACAATTCGTAGTCATTAGTCAGCAACTTCTCCTCTTCCTCAGTTCACCTCGACGAACACACATTTCTCAATAAGCAACCATGCACCTCGCTGATGACCCCTCGAAGTGGCGCAGCTCAGGTGGTCGACTTGAATGTGATTTCTTTCAACGGAAACTCTGTCGCCCCGCAACAAGAGCACGTCATAATTAACGAAGACATATGGAAATTTTCCGGTCACTAACCAACGAGCTCTCCCCCCGCTGCTAATGCATCCCTCCTCGAAGGGGACAAAAGATTCGGTCAAGTGATTCAGCTCGACTTCCTCTCTTAACCCCAGCTCTCGCTCGGCACTCTCATGGGGGCTCATTCAGAGTCCTCTGGCTTCCCCCACGATGTTCCTTGAAAAGAAGACAATGCCACTGTCTCGGTGGTGGTGGCGGTTAAAGCAACAACAACAAAAAAGGGTTAAGTGCCATCACAGAACGGATGACGACACAGAACACGATACTCACTGCTCCGTCGATCCTTCGACGTTTCATTGAATCTCGTGCGTTCCCATGTGCGCTGCGCATTTCGGTGCCGGGTTGCGTACTTGAATTGTGCGGTTGTCGGTCGTGATGATCATGAGAACTGGATCACATTCACTCGGCGCGGTGGTGGTAGGAGCTTTTTTTTCGTCAGCTCCGTGCCCCGGTCTTGTGGGAATGAAGCCGTACAAGGGGCTCTCCAAGCGATTGTGGATTTTGTCAAAAATCTTCGGCTTCGGATATAATTAACTTATGAATGGATTTGCTGTGTTTACGGGCTGGGGATGAGTTCTTTTGTGTGAGTCACGATTTGTTTGGGTTTCGGCTGGGAGCTGCCGAGGGGGCGCTGAATGTCTTCATTCGATGGCGGAGGGAGTGGGAGAGATCGAGGAGGGAGTGAAAGCAAATGTGTTTGGCTAAGACGAGGAGAAACGAACATCTGAGGCTGAACTGCGTGCTGGTGTGGCCCATTGAGCACGAATCAAAGAAGCACTTGCTGGGATTGAGTCAAAGCGGGACCTGAAAACGCAATATTTCTGACGGATTCCGGGGCGTGTTTAATGGATTGAAAGCACAGATTAATGGCATTTCCAAGCGGGCAGCTCGAGATTTTCGGATTTTTTGGTGTGACTGTGGATGACGTGACATCTTAGAACTAGACTATGAGGCAACGAGGGGCACAAGAGACTGTAAAAAAGAAAGTTGTTTGCCCACGAGCCCTATTTTCTGTCTTTTGTTGGGGGTTTTTAACAGTTCACTGGAGCTCACAGATTGGTTTGTTGGTACTCAGAGCATTGCTGAACGATGATTCTTGGAGTGTTAGCTTAGTTTTTTTTTCCTGAAACCTTGCTCTCTCTTCAGTTTTGTCTCGGTTTTGGTAAAAAGTTCACTGACTACAGAGAGCAGAGTAAAACCCAGAGATGATGGAGGATAAAGATATCCAACTTCTGCCATATCGGCTTCGAGCCGTAAAGAATAAGAGTGTAGTGGAATCTTCTTCTTTGTTTGGCGCTACAGTCCGGGGTGGACCTGGGCCTCAACCAACAAGCCTCTCCAGCCAGCACGATCTTTCGCCAGCTGCCTCCAGTTGTGCACACCAAGTTGGTTGAGGTCCTTCTCCACTTGTGTGCGCCATCTTGTTCTAGGACGCCCTCTTATGCGTTGTCCCAAAGGCTGGGAATCGAAGATTCTTCGGGCCGGAGCTGTGGTGTCAATCCGCTCTACGTGACCTAGCCATCTTAAGCGTTGGATCCGAAGACGCTTAACTAGGCGCATACCGCTGTACAGCCCGTACAGTTCGTGGTTGAATCTCCTTCTCCAGACGCCATCAATACAAACAGGACCAAAGATCGCACGCAGAACTTTTCTCTCAAAACGACCAATAGCTTCTTCATCCGCTTTCAATAGCGTCCATGTCTCTGCGCCATAGAGCAGGACGGGGATGATTAGGGCGTTATATAAAGTCAACTTGGTGTTTCGAGAGATGGCTCTGTTACTCAATTGCCTCTTGAGCCCAAAGAAACAGCGATTGGCAAGAGTAATTCTGCGCTTGATCTCGGTACTGGTGTTATTGTCCCTGTTTACTGCAGAGCCAAGGTAGACGAAGTCCTTGACTACCTCAAAGTTTCTGCTGCCCATTATGACGCTCTGTCCGAGGCGTCGATGTTGTGCGTCCTTTCGTGATGACAGCATGTACTTTGTTTTGCCCTGATTAACTGCCAAACCCATTTTAGCCGCTTCCGCTTCAATGCTAGCAAAAGCCTCATTGACAGCTCGCTGTGTTCGTCCACTCACGTCAATGTCGTCCGCGTAGGCAAGCAGTTGAACGGACTTTTGGAAGATCGTGCCTCTGGTGTTGACATTTGAGTTTCGCACGATCTTCTCAAGTATGACATTGAAGAAATCACATGACAGCGTGTCGCCTTGTCTAAAACATTTTTTGACATTGAAGGTCTCGGTGAGTTCGTTACCGACCTTGATGGAGCAGCGAGAGTTCTCCATCGTCATCCTGCACAATCTGACGAGTTTGGCTGGAATGTCAAAACTAGACATGGCATTGTATAGCTCGTCTCTATGCACGCTGTCATATGCGGCGGCGGAAATCGACGAATAGGTGGTGGGTGTCGATCTGCATCTCGTGGGTTTTTTCCAGGATCTGCCGCAGTGTGAAAATTTGGTCTATGGTGGACTTTCCCGGCCTGAAACCGCACTGATAAGGACCTATCAGGTTATTGACGAATGGTTTCAGGCGTTCACACAAGACGGCAGAGAGGATCTTGTACGATATGTTAAGGAGACTGATCCCTCGATAGTTGGCGCAGTCAAAAGGGTCTCCTTTCTAGTGGAATGCCCCTACAAAATTCCCGGCTCCACTACTCATCGCAGCAGCGGATAAAAAACGCTGTTCGATGAAATCAAGAGGCAAGGGAGGTAGAAGCTGGATATCTCTCTCATCGCCTTGCTTTGGAATTTTTATTAGCAACCCTTTCTTTCGATCGTCCGGTATTTCTTTTCTCTCCCATGTCTCTAGATCCAAGAATACTTCTGATGTGAGATTTGAATTTGCTTCAAGTATCTCTGGAGTTAGACTGTCCACTGGGTCCCTGGGTGCTTTCCCATTCCTCAGCTGTTTAAGTGCTATTTCTATTTCTGCTTTTGCCGGTGCGGCTGTGCTTATTCTCTAGTCTTCCATATACAGTGGGTTTTCTGCCTGTTCTTGACCCCTGTTGCCTCTTGAACTGCTAAACGGACAAATAGAAAAGAAAGACCTATTTCTCTCTTAGTAGTTCTTCGAAGAACTCTTTCTATCTTTCCATTTGTTTTTCTTCGTTTACTTTTATTCCACCGTCGTTTTTTCCCAGTCGATTTTCGATCATCACACGAACCATCCGTTTCACCAGTCAGACTCATTCCACAAAATGAAAAACTGTCAGCAATGCGACAGCACAGACGACTTCAGTTAACTTTCTTGCAAATGGTGCAAATTATTAAAAACGACAAGCCCTATTTTCTGTCTTTTGTTGGGGGTTTTTAACAGATTCCTGGAGCCCACGGACTCCCTTGGTCCCTTGTTCTACCAGGCATTTCTCCAAATCGCAGAGTGCCTATATGAAAAGTAAATCTGTGAAAACAGGAGTACACAAAATTGTACCCTCCGTGGAAAAATCTTGTGCAGGAGTACACCTTGGGCGCTTTCCTCGGCATCCTCAAGAACGTGACAAACGACGCGATTCAGACGAGTCTGATCAGAGCAGGAGTCGATGCAGGACTACGTGATTGGATCGGGCTGAAGCTGCATTCTGATCAAGTCCTCACTGGGCGATCTATGCTGCACAAGAAAGGTACTCAGAGGGACACCTCAAGGAGGAGTACTTTCACCTCTCCTACGGATCGTAAACGACTGGATGGCGCAGTTGGTTAAGTGCCTTCCCTTGGTTAGTGGGGTCTCCGGTTCGAATCCCAGTGACAGCAAAGTTAATACGCTTTTCTCTTTGTTTCAAATCCGGTCCAGTCCAAACGGCACTATCACTGGAGTGGTCTATCAGTGGTAGTAGTCTGACTAGCGTCCCTACCCTACCCTATGGGTGCTAGAGGCTGACGAAATCCTAAAGACGTTGGAGAATGAAGGGGTCACAGTTGCCGCATGCGCTCGCTATGTGGTGGAAAGCAGCTTACGAAAATACGAAGAACGGTCTGCAGGCTGCCATAGAACAACACCGACGACAGCGCTTGAGGCGATCCTCTTCCTCCCTCCTCTCGACTTGTTCTGCAGTACTAGTGCAGATTCCCTGAGGCTCAGAGAGGCGGGTTTTTGGAAGGAAGAAGCCTCCGGTCACGCCGCCATACTAAGGAGTTGGAAAGCAGAGCAAAACAAAGCAACCCGACTACCTTCCGCCAACCTTAGCTCCGGAAAAGAGTATTTGTCAGCGGTTTCTGGGCTAGGAACGACAGATCGCCCTAACGACGATACACCGCTTACAGGGTTCCTCTGTGACCTCGTCGATAAAACCCTAGCATTTAGGGATGACTGCAGCGTTTTCTAAGCCGGCGCTCGCGCTAAAAAAGCAAGGCGTGAACTGCGAATCGATCACCATCTTCAAGCGGCAATAAAAGCCGGGCTAGTTGGACAAAGCATCAATGAAGTATCCTGGGAGAACTCGGTGACCCTCTGTTGGGTACCGGGACATATGGGAATCCTAAAAAATGAATCAGCGGACAGTTTCGTGCTCGGAGCTGGGAGAATCTCGGGCAATCTAGTGCGCAGATACACCACACAGCTCCATAAAGAAAGGGCTAGCAGACGAGACGCCTCAATACTGCAGTCACAGGTAGGGCCCTATAGCCATAGCTGAACAAGATGAGATCAACAACGTCGATGTACGCACGCTAATAGGAGTCCTAACAGGACACTGTGGCACGGGGACACATGCAATGCGACCGACTACATCGCATGACGACTTTTGCAGAAGCTGCAGAGACGAGGCAGAAATATAATCTAGCCATCATCTGTTCTGCGAATGCCCAGCCGTTGCAATGACGAGAAGGAGTTTTCTGGGAAAAAACTGTGATTTAAAAAACCTAGAATTCGCAGAAGATTCTGGCTGTTTTTAGAGTTCTAAATATGGGTTGGTCTAAGTGAGTCGCGGCCAACAGGCCGTCAGGGCACCCAATTTACCTACCTAGGGCAGAAGCTATGCAACTGTTGGAAAGGCAGCAAGCTCACGTAGCCGAGAGGGTGGCAGTTCTCCCTTTTGAATATCCAAGGGAAATAGGGCGTGCTGAAGGCAGGAAAACCCTAGAGGACGACATGGTAAATGATATGGCCCCAGGAGCATGCCCTCAGTTGCCAGGGCATCAATTTCAAGCATGGGAGCGGTTGGCTACTATCGGCACCACTCAAGTGGGCCTGAAAGGAAGGAAATATCACGACCCTATTCCATTACCATTTATTTCCCCGAAAAGCACTGGAAAAGAGCACAATACCACAATACTTGCACTCCTTGACGCGCAAAATGAGGGGATACATACGCTATTGCGGAAGGCGCTGTATGGTCGTGGCGAGGAAACCGCAGGTAGGTACTGGGCCAACAAGAGTCACAAGTTCGGCAGGGTTGCAAAACAGAACAGAACAGAGCCTGCAGAGGAGAAATTGGGATCTCTAGAGACTGAAACACTTGCTTCTCCTGTTGAGCATGCGACTGACGAAATTCATGTGTCTCTCGGAGGACTCACTGTCTGAGGAGAGCATGAGATACGGACGCACACGCCTTGAGGAGCTGGTGCCCTGTCCCCAACGAGCAACGGCTCCATGCTAACCCCAGGTTCATAAAGCGAAGCCATCAGACGAGACTCTGTATAGAGCCAGTACTCGCTGGCTCAGCCCGAATACAGCCACAGCAAGGGCCATATGGACGAAGATGAATCAGAAGAGATCAACATCATTGGTCAGCTTTTGTCGCAGGGACGTAGCACGCTAATAGGAGTCCTTACAGGACACTGTGCCATAGGTACACATGCAAGTTGCAGAGACGTCATTTGTCATTAAATATTTGAAAACAGGGAAAGCGTACATTTTGAAGATCGTCCTTGCACGCCTTTTTCCAACTTTATTGAAATACTTGAAAATTCACAAAAGTGTACCAAAATCGTTAAAAGGATTAGGAAGTGGAAAAAGCTCAATTTGTGAATTTGTCCACACATGTTCATGACAGTTGGAATAATAGGTACCTCACCGCCGCACTTTTTGTGGACATTACGAAAGAATTAGACACTGTCAATACCGTTAGACAAGCTATTTAAAAGTGGGCTTAGAGGAAGTTTTCAATCCTGGCTCCGTTCTCATATTTCAAACAGAAGAAAGCTCAGAAAACGTCGTTTCCTTAGGTGTCCCTTAAGGTTCAGTACTTGGTCCCTTACCTTTTCTTATTTATTAAAATATAGATACTGGTCTAGCCAGATCCCCAGGTATCTGACTACAGTCCTTCGCGCCAGTGGTTGCCCGTGAAAAATTGAGAACTTTCGCCAATTCTTTTTCGGATCCGCCGAAGCCTTATACAACGGCGTCCTGAACAGTATGGCTTTTCTTGATTTTCAACTTCCAGTCATCGCAATCTCTCATGAATGAGTCGCAGTCGCCCTGCACGAGAGTAGTGATGTCCTCGATCTTTTTGCCTGATCTGTACACGATCAAGTCGTCGGCGTACGTCGGGAGGAAGAGAACTTCGCTCAAGTAAATGTTGAACAGGATCGGCGAATTAACGGCACCCTGTTGGAGACCATTTTTTACACCAAAAGGGTCACGTTACCATTCTTGACTACGAACCGTGTACCGGTAAGCATGTTACACAGTAGGCACAGCTGTGGCTAATGCCTAGCCGATTGAGCTTGCAAAAAAGACCTTCTAACCATACGGTGTCAAAGGCCTTCTCCAGATCAATCAAGCACTGTTTCTGGCTCTTGTTCCATTGGATGTCCGACACCAGTTTGGACGCGGCATGAATAGTGTCATGTCCCGCTTTGAATCCGAATTGGTTATCCGGAATTGTATTTTTGTCCTTAGTCCAGTTGATCAGAGCTCTATTGATCACCTTCTCGAATACCTTGCTGATGTTCGGAAGCAGACTAATTGACCGGAGGTATCACGAACTCGAAGAATCGTTTCCTCTCTTGGGTATGGGCTGCACACTAGCAGTTTTCAAATGCTCCGGATAATGTGCGCAGTTCGACCATTTATCAAATATATCACGAATGAGAGCAGATTTATCTGAAGATCATTGCTGTCTTCTAAATTTTTTGTAATTTTCTTGACCCAGCTTGACGACTTCTTTTACCATCAAATAAATCAATTGTAGTTTCGGTTTTCGCTCTAAAAGCAGGAAGGTCAAAAATTATTTGAAACCAAATCGAAGGCAATAACGACTTGTTGGGTATGATCTCCACCGAAGAAGCAATGAAAACAGATCCATTTGAACCGTAGGTCCGGTCATCAAAGTACTGTTTAGAGATACCACTGATGTCGTCTTCGTCTCTGATATATTTCATTAACTTCGTAAGTAATACTGCTGCGCATAGTTCCAGTCTTGCCAGTGAAACTTGCTGTACTGGCGCCGGCTTAGTTTTGGATGCGATAATGCGTTTGCTAACAGAGCCATCTTGCGTAATCCTTAAATACACTGCTGCTGCGTATGCTGATTCTGATGCATCCCCAAATGCGTGTAGTTCATCTTCAGAGCCTCTCAATTAATGTGTCCATCTTGGAATTCTAACGCATTCAATCGTCGCTAGCCTTGTCTTGAATTCTTCCCATTCCTTTCGAATCTTAACTGGAAAAGTACGATCCCAATGACCAACTACTTTGTGTAAGAATGGATCAAAAATCTTTCCAGCGTCGCTCAGTATTTTTGTTCGAAAAGACTTAAATTTTGATGTCATCCCAACCATTTATTTGCCAAAATTTCAAAGGTCTTGTCGTTATTGAAGTTTTTTGTATGGTTCCATTTCAATTAAGTCCTTTTGCAGTCCCCTTATGTTGGCTGGACTACTTGATGTCCGCCCTTTTGCAGCAGCTCCACTTGTTCACTGTGAAGGTCTTGACATTCATTTAGAGAGTTCGCGCCTCCGTGGCAATCATCTACATACAATCCATTACTTGCTCGTGGATAAGTGCCTTTTTCGTCTTCACCTAATTGGCATAATGTGTTGATGGCCAAATACGGTGCAAATGACGTCCCGTATGTTACCCGACCGGGTCCTTAGAATTCTGTCCCCACAAGACACGTTGTAGATGTTGATCGTCTTGGTCGATTCGCATCAGTTGGTACATCTTTTCGATGGCAGCAGTGAGTACTATTGGGAATGATCCGGCTCGAAGGGCCAATGAAAAATTCTACCACACCTTCACATTAAGTAGCAATTTAACAGGTTTGGATCGATTGAGTCTGAAGACGCAAGTGCCTACAATGAAATAAAGGCTGATTTTTTAGCTATTATCTTTTTGGCAACCTTGGTTTAAACAGCTCACGCACGTTTCGTGTTTTGTTTCACTGTCAAACATCTTCAGTTTGGTCTATAATTTAACCACGAATCGTCTTACAAACGAACAACGCTTGCAAATTATTGAATTTTGTTATCAAAATGCGTGCTCTGTTAAGAAAGTTCATCGCGACATCACATGTGCTCAGCGACGAAGCTCATTTTTGGCTCAATGGGTGCGTAAATAAGCAGAATTGTCGATGGATTGGAGTGAATATCAGCCAGAAGCATTGCAAGAGCTACCAATGCATCCAGAAAAGGTCACAGTTTGGTGCGGTTTATGGGCTGGTGGCATCATTGGACCGCCCCGAACACATCATCTGATGCTGATGTGTTATCCGACGTTGCAACGTTCAAATTCATTGACCTACAATTCCCCGAGATGGCGCCTGAAAGCGAAACAGATTCGACCACGACAAAGAGCTTTCGTCATACTTTGACCGTCTTTGGAGTGAGTTCTCAGCATTCCATCGCATCGTGGACATCTATCGAAAACCCCATCTTGTAAAGGTCGTCGACAGCATGGCTGTTGATTGTTAATGGCTCAAGGATGATGCGGGATTTCAAAGACACCCAGTGATGAACGACTGTATTTGACGACTCATGTCGTACCTCGATGAACCTTGCATTTGAGTGACATTTCCGAGAAGCCCCACTTACTGCGGATCACACAAGATCTGGAAATCTTATTTGTAACTATCGCATAAGTCACTCACACACCTCAGTTTCGATGTAATCCTTAACGTCGTCCTGGCTCCGATTGAAGCCAGACAGTCTGTCCCGTCTGCCTGATAAATGACCACCATCGAGCCACCGTCCATCCATCGATCTACCGGCAAATTGTGTGTGTTCCATTTTTCACTCGAAGGACCTGCCCCGGACCGACTTGTGATCATTAATTCGGTAATCACTGCCGAGTGCCTCATCAGGACACTGTCGACCTCAGTGCCGCCCATCGTCATCATCATCATCGTTCGTAACTCGACACCTCGTCCTGCTGTCTCTCCGAATCGAGATTATTAATATTTTGCAATTTTTCATCCTCGTCCTCTTTTGTGTCCTTTCAGATACCGCAGAACCGTTCGACGAGGATCATCAAGCACCTGAGGATCAGGTTCACGGCCCGTCAGAGTGAGTACCAGTTTTGTAGAATTCGAGTGCATGAGTGTGTGTGTCCCTGGGAAAGTAGAGCCCATTGTTCTTAATTTAAACGGCGCCCTGCCTGCGAAGTGAAAGGTTATCAGTTTGAAAAATCACCTGTAGCACCCCCGAGGGTTTGCGAATTTGCCGAACGACATCCGAGACCGAACGCATAAATCTAATTCGAGTCCTTTCGGGGAAATGAGAGTGCATTGAGAGGGGGGCGGACCGTCGATTCACGACATTCGTGGGCGGCTGAGGGAGTTCGTCAGGAGCCACTCCGGACCACCGAGGTGATGGGCGCCCAGTTCGTCCTTCGGAGTGTCAGTTTTATTTGCTGGACCCCGGCGACCAGCACCACAGGACTGGCGCCGGAGTCCATAAAATCCAGACAATGGTGTCTGGGCTCGTTCTAATGTGCACTTGTCACGTGTGTACCTGCGAGGGATGTGTGGCTGGCGTGGCGCTTAAGTGCCCTGACAGTGCGTTACCGATGCGATGCCAGGGCAAGGTGTTCGCGCTCATTGTTCCCGCAGGACAGTGATCAGTGATGACAATGAAATCCTTTTTTCTCTAAGACCCGTCGTGCGGGAAGTGCAACCCCCCCGCCAGGAGATTGACGATGTTTTGGTTGAATACGATCCACGGGGGTGTAGCCAACTGCACAGTCCCGTGGCGTTTACGGGCTGACAGGTAATTTGTTGCGAAATGCAGCAGAACGACAGGTTGCCCGAGGGAGGAAGAGTAGGTGGTTCCTGTGTGCAGTGCAACTGTTTGCGCGGGCCATTGGGCAATCGTCACCTTTATTCGGTTCTTTTTTATTTGACAACAATCGACACGGAGACATGTGTCAGGTGATGTATGGGGTTGTTGTCAGGAATCGGCTTTACAGGACTTCTGGGAAGATGAGGGATTCTGGAAGCTGAACACAATTCACTGACCAACTGACGTGTCAGACTGTTGGTTTGATTTAATGAACGTGTTTCTTTTGTGGTGTTTCAAGGAAGTGTGGTCGACTTGTTTGCCCATCTAGTCGGAATTGCATTTAGCTGGTACCCTTTGGCGGGTGGGACGAAGGTGGCAGTCTGTGTTTGTGCACGCAGGGATCATAAAATGTAACCAACTTCGTCGAACTGTCGTTTTATTGGAGCCGCCTAACATTGGATAGAGTGTCCTTTAAAAGGATGTGCTCGTATGTGTGTTCAATGTCACGTAAGCTAATCAGTGTCAGAGACATTCCAGACACAGTGGGCCAATCCGTTCGTCATTGTACACGGAAGTACAACGGTCAGATGCTGCTTTCCCAGGAAAGAGGCTACCTGGAGCGTAACGAGCATCCAGAAAATGTGCAAACCCGTGTGCACGGTGAAGAGTTAATTTTGCCTACCATCAACCAAGGAGAGAGTCGTGCAACACGTACTTGGGCTCTCAGTTGTCATCGATTTGAAACGCGCATGATCGTGTGTGCACCGTGACCAGATAAGAACGATAGGAAAAGGAAGTGAAATAAAACCACAACGGCGTGAGGTATTCAATTGAGTCTGGCTTCATTTTGAAGCTACGTTCATGCCATTTTGTTTAAATGACCGCATGGCTGCTTCAGACGATTTTTGAAAACCAAGGTCCGATATGTGCGGCGTTATTCCAGCAGTGGTGTCTCTTCTGGGAGTCTCTAGCTCGTCTAAAGTAACTGGCTTGTAAGTTGTAGACCAATGACTTGATGTGGCCCCGGAGAACATAATCAAGTGGTGTCAAGTCGCATGATCGCAGCGGCCAATTGAGGGACACTAGTCGTGAAAAACTAGCATTTCGTCAATTGCGCCTACTTGCGATAGTCGATCTGAAATTGTAGATCGTGGACTACTCCTTCCTGGCACTTGTAAGATCTTATCAGACTATTTACGTGTAGTTTCCATCGCACGCTTAACGGCTGAGAAGCTCTTGTAGTCTTATGAAGCCCAGAGTATCAGCGGCAGCATCTCTGTTGTTGGTTTGGCATCATCATCACAAGTTATCACTAGGATTCAGGTCAGGGGATTGTGGTGGCCACTCCATGTCCTCAATACCCTTGACCCGAAACCAGTCTTTTGCCTTTTTACTTGGCTGAAACCTGCTGAAACACCCATTTGAGTGGTATTTCGTACTCGGCATAGGGGAGCAACACATTCTTCAAAGACTTTTACATAAACATGTTGATCCATGGTAGCATTTATCAAATCTATCGGCCCCACACCGTAATACGAAAAAACATGCCCAAACCATGACCTTCGCACCACCGTGCTTAACGGTCTTGCGGTATACTGGGGTAAATATTCTGTGTTGGGCGGACCAGTTCCACCAAATAGGACAGTTTTGCTATCGTCTGTCCAAAGAACATTACGCCATTTCGTCGCAGGCGAATCCGCATGCTATTTGCCAAATTTGATCCGAGCTTGCAGATGCTTTTTTGCCAAGAGTGGGACCTTGCGTGGGCTTCGGGCGAAAAGTTTATTTCCTAACAGCCTTCTGCGAATCGTAACATCACTTATAGGGATCTGAAATTTTGTCTGCTATGTCCTTTGAAGATGCCGCTGCGTTGTTTTTTGATAGGCGTACTAAATTGTTTTAAATTTTAAGGGCCGATGTTGATTTTGAATAAAACACAAATTATTTAGGAAATAATTGTCATTTCCTTTTATTATGATAATATTGGTATGGTTCAATTTTGTATCGGCCAAATGGCCGCCGCGACCTCGGCGGCACACCTCCATCCGATGGTCCAAATTTTCGATGACGCTGAAGCATGATTGAGGTTCTATGCCGCTAATGTGCCGAATTATCTCATCCTTTAGCTCTTGAATTGTTTCTGGCTTATCGACGCACACCTTTCAAATAACCCAAACAAAAAAATCCAACGGTGTCAAATCACATGATCGTGGCGGCCAATTGGCATGCCAACACGTGAGATAACACGGCCATTGAATTTGTCGCTCAAAAGAGCCGTTGTTTCGTGTTAGCTGTGTGGCAAGTGGCACCGTCCTGTTGAAACCACACATCGTCCACATTCATATCTTTCAATTCGGGCCATAAAAAGCTCGTTATCACTTCACGACAGCGAACACCATTCACAGTAACTACCTGACCGGCCTCATTTTGGAAAAAATACGGCCCGATCTTGCCGCAAGCACCAAACAGTCGCTCTTTGTGGGTGCATTGGTTTTTCGACAATCACTCTTGGATTGTCATTCGTCGAAATGCGGCAATTCTGCTTATTGACGAATCCACTGACGTGAAAATGTGCCTCATCACTGAAGATGATTTTCTTCATCCACTGTTGCCATTTCTTGCCCCCACTCTGCCCATTGACGACGCTTGAAATGGTCAAGAGGCTCTAGTTCTTGAGTCAATTGCACCTTGTAAGCGTGTAAATGCAAGTCTTTATGCATAATGTTCATCAACGACGAGCGTGAGAGGTGCAATTGTTGGGCACGACGACGAGTTGAGGTGGACGGCTCTTCAGCCACACTATCGCGAACAGCAGCAATATTTTCTGCAATACGAGCTGTACGAGCATGCACTGGTGTTTTCACATCGCCTACAGACCCGGTTTGCTCAAATTTTTGCACGATTCACCGAAAAAATCACGACGTGCACGATATGCATTTTGATTTGAACGCCCACATAACTCTAACGCGTTGCTCGATTGTGTAGCTTTCCATGGTTCAAATTGAGTTAGTCTGAAATTGAGAAATGTCAAATGAAATGCAGAAAAAAACTTGACGTTTAGGTGTGGTTCACATTCAACATCGGCCCTTAAAATTAACGAGCCACCCTTTATTCACCTGTCCTCAGCTTTGGACGTTTTGCGTTTCCTTCCCCGAGATCCGGGCTTTTCGACACAGCGTAAAGCATTGGCAATTGCCGAGACACCACACCCAAGTGATTCCTGAATCTCCCTATAAGATTTTCCCGCTTGGCGCCACTTGCAGGTGAGCTCTAGATTTTCCAAATTTGTCTGCTTTCCAAGGTCCACTACGATACATTTTTAAGCAGAAAATTTTATAAACACTCTAAAATAATGTTTTTATGACAAAACCTTACTTCTTGACCCAGTAGACTAAAATTAAACTCTTCTGCAAAATACTCCTATTTGAACAGCACCTTTCCGTTCGCAGTCACTTCCTTGAATAATATCCTCGACCACTCAGGCGCAGGTGCGCATGTTTTTACTGATTTTGCTTGCAAAGTACCGTCAGAATATTTACCGAAAAGCTTTACAGTCTACGCGAAGAAGTTTCTGCCGGGGAAGAATTTGAATCGATTTCAACGTCGCGCTCCTATTATTTTGAACACAAATGTAAATGTATGTGACTACATACTTGTAGGCTTAGATGTAACGTAAAGGGAAAATAGTTTCTAGAGAAACGTCCTTCTGATTTTTCGATTCTACAAATACTAAGAAATGCAAAATTGTATGACTTCTTGTCGCTTTGTTACACCTTTGAAGTCTATCAAAGGAGTAACTCTTTTTTGGCAACTTTGATGTTCGATATTTTCCAGATTCCGGTACTTTGATGAAAGAAGTAATATTTATTTTGAAGTTCACATATTTGGCTTTAAAATTGCATAAACGGTTTGTCCATGCCAGTTATCAATCTCTCAAACTAGGCGTTTCCTTAAGTACACCTTTGTAGGGGCGGTGTTTTAATGTTTGTCGGACAGTTGCTCCAAAAAGCTCCAACGGAAGACCTTGTTCTTCTCAAAGCTGTAGCCTTCCTGCACAAAAATACAAATCATTGCCCACTTTAAGCCACTCTGGCCGCTGGGGCCTTTAAAGTGTGCCAATATGTAGTTCTCAGATGGAAACCACATATTTTTTTGCATTTGACCTCCAGATGGATACAAATTAATCAGTTTTAAAATATTTGTGATTGCAAGTGAGGCTGTGTTTATCATTGTTCTGGGATCAATGTTATCTAAGTCCCAATCGGGTACAGAGACTGGCCAGCATGTGCATCACCGGGGCACCGAAGAGCACTCCGTCGGATGCACTTTATTAAGCACTGCCAGATTTCAATACGTCGCCACCTGTTGGTTGATTTCACCATGGGACAAAATCCCCTTCCGCTCTCTTACAGTTGCACCAGTACTTAAAGATCTCGACGTGCACCAGTCCGCTGGCCCCTATTCTTCTGAAGAGGTGTTTTTCTGCGCTGGCAAAACCACTGGGTAAGCTTTTTCAGCTATCCCACTCGTTAGGTCTCGTTCCGAGCAGATGGAAAACAGCAGTTGTCCAGCCCGTCCCTAAAAAGGGCTAATCTTCGTCACCCACCTCGTACCGACTCGTAGCACTTACGTCCCTTCTTTCTAAGGTCATGGAAAGGCTGATAAATCGTCAGCTTGAATCGCGAAAGCTTCTTAGGTTTCCACAGCAACAGGTCCACGGGTGATCTGATAGCTTATCTCACCGAAAAGTGGAACCAATCTTTGCACAATGCAGGCGAAAGCCTGCATTTGACAGAGTTTGGCATCAAGCTCACTTGTCGAAAATGCGTGCCTATGATGTCGATACATCTCTTCCTCTTTGAATTAGAAATCACCTTTCGAACCGTTCAATTCAAGTTGTTTTGGATGGGTTCAAGTCTGGTATCCACCAAATAAATGCTGGTGTTCCGCAAGGCTCGGTTCTGTCTCCGATACTCTTTCTCATTTTTACAAATGTTCTCTGGGCTGTTACATCAGCACCCTCAGCTTCTCATATTCATTCCAAGACTCACAACCCCGCACTTCGACCGTAGAATTGGAACGACAGCTTATGTTAAGCAGGTTCAATTCCGATCTTGACAGCATAATTAGCTGGGGAAAGAACAACAGAGTAGATTTCAATGCTGTCTGCTGTCAGTCAAGCGAACCCTTGTTAATCAGTCACTATCCATGTCGATGAAACCGGAAAACTTGCCATCCTTGTTATGAGCATCAGCACATCACTTAGTTGGAACGATCACATATTGGACGTCGCCAAAAATGCTGCGAAGTGTTTAGGTTTCCTCAATCGATGGAATGATTTGGCTTTTTTTGATTGATTGATACCTTTCTGATTTGGCTTTAATTCACAAGTCGTATATCCGCCCCAAGCTTGAGTACAACGCTCATATCAGGTCGGGTGCACCCAAGACCACCCTGCTCCTACTAGACAGTGTCCAAAAGTGAGCGATAAAACATAGGGGAGACAACAATATTGCGGAGTCATTAGACTCGCTCGAACATCAACGTAGCGTCTTGTTCAAACCGTCCTCATGTGAGCTTGCCAACTGCATTCCTTCTCCCCGTGAATTCATCCGCAAATACCCGTCTCGCCAGGAATGCTCCTTCCTCTCCATCTACACCTTCGACCCGTGCTGTGTCTTCGGACACTAACAATGCCTTGTGCGTGCGCAAATTATAAAAAAAAACGTTGCATATCCCTCCAACTTCCGCCACTGGATATCTTCAGCAAACCGGAAGCAGCCAGTCCAGCCCTGTACAGCCAGTACACACGTAAAACACTCGGACTGTGGTCCGAACTCACCTCTGGCCACTCAATTATTCTAAACGAAATTAACATTCCCCCCCAACGACACCGACCATCTACCACCCCAAGTTACCTTCGAGAAGAAATTCTCCACCAGCTTTCCTTCCAGATCGGATTCTGATAACTAGACGCTGGCTGATCCCCTGCCTGACGAGTCGAAGACAAAGGACGGGGTAGGTGCTGGTGTCTATTCCCAGAGCTATCTCCCTGAAGCTCCCTGATCACTGTAGCGTATTCCAGGCACAGACCGTTGCGTTCTGGCGAAAGAACAACATCTGTTCTCACATCCTCTGGACAATGTCATGTTTAACTCAGAAACATAGTTTAAGGGCTGTCTCTGAACGAGATGGCTGAGCATTTTAATATACACCTCACGTGGGTGGCGGGACCTTGTGACATACCGGGCAATTGCGAGGCCGATCAACTCGCTACGTGTTGTACATCCTCCTCCCTAGGCACTGTTCCACCTTCCATGTCAACCGCTACAGCCTATCATCTACTCAAGATACACAATCAACAGCAGCAATCGTAAATGGCTAGACAGTACCACAGGCATTAAGACAAAAGAAATATTTGGCCATCACCTAATCGCAAAGGATCTCTCAATCAGCTTTGACTCAGCAGATCTCAGGATACTCACCGGTATCAAGACAGGACACTCATGCCCGAAGGTCGGGTGTCCCCTATAATGACTTCTGTAGAAGCTGGATGAGTGAAGAGGAGGTTGAAACCATAGATCATCTATTCTGCACTTAGTGGCCTACAACTTCAATACCCTCAATGAGCTAAGGGGGGTCAGTATAAGCCAGCTATCTCGCTTCATTGTAAGCACCAAGTTGGTTCTGATTTTTAGGCGAAATTATTACGCGCGGTATCGCTTCGGGCCTCCTCGCCGTCTGCAGTCAGCCACTAGAACCTAACCTAAGCTAACCTAAGGCCCAAGGCTTGATAATGTCCATTGGGCTGTAATTACCATGTGACTGGACTTCCGATAGTTGCATTATTTGTGGAACTAAACCTTCAGAGATGAATGACTTATCCAGGTTGCAATCCAAAGTCTGTGGGGTGGAGAAGTTTAAGTGATAAGTCGGAAGGAAGCGTGTTTTTGACAGAGAGTCAAGCCTTGTTCCTTGTTTTTACCTTTATAGTTCACAGGTGGAAAAAAACCGATAAGTTCTAACCAGCCAGATATTTTATAACCCGACATTTTTCGGGTTACAATGCCTTGTTTTGCTATCGCATTGCGGTCGTATGGCCATTGGAGAGTGAAAATTAAAAGATTTCAATGCTCAGAGATATTCGTTCTTTATTACCACTGATCACTACCAACTTACAAAAACAAGTGCCCCCACAAAGCACAACTTTAACATACCTTATCCACACGATCCTCACGCAATATGCGGAGTTCATGGCGATCGCTCGATCAACGACCGCTCGGAATTCGCCCAGTCAGCGGTTTTGGCGAAGGCGATCGCCACCGAGTTGGTTACTCACTGGGACGCGATTGTTTTTCGCTGATCGTGTTAACGGTCTTTCATCTTTCGTCATAAGGAGGGAGTTCGTCAAACATTTTCGGATGGCATACCTCGTGAAATTCTTTTGCACTCTAAGGCCATAAATTTCCCTAGATCCCGAACTTCATCCAGACGACGAAGCAGAACGACACGCTTGGTGTCCTTGCGTCAAACGTTGCATCTTTCTAAAGTTGTCGACGTTCCATTGACTATCCTCGAATTTTCTGCCGTTATTCGTCTGCTTGTTCTTCTGACATCCCAAGGGATTCTTCAATTTGTTTCCAACGCAGGACCAATGCATCTCCTTGTGCGGCAACACTGATTTCACACAAATCTCACATTTTTACGTGGTTTAGGGGCACATACACAAAAACACACGAAAAGATACCAAAAAAGAAAAAAAAAAACGTTTCAATTTGTACCCGAGAAATTGTCTCATGTGTTCGGTGGGATTTCAAAGGAAACCCATAAAAATCAGCGATGCTTTGTGAAAATCATTGTCCTTGAAAATGGGTGCAACCGTGGAATTGTCCCTTCGCCCTGCGAGGACGCACTAAAAGGAAAAACTGCTGCCTTCCATGACGTTTTTATTGAAAATAATTGATTTTGAAGAGAAATAGCGCGAAATGATCACAGAAGTGGATATCAAATTGGACGGGAACAAAGCCGTGTTGTGTTGGTGTGTGCGACAGGCCATTGACTGCGTCCTCGCATCGGCTTTATGGAGTGGAATTGAATTCGATCTCCAGGGGGATGGGTTTCAGGCGATAAATTACGGAAAGGATCCTCGGTTGTTCTATCAAAACATTCGATTCGTTGGAGTCCACTGGGAACTGGATTCCTGGACTGCTGTGGAATGAGGAGGCTTTGTGATTTTTATGAACTCCGTTGCATGGGAAGGACATTTAATTCTTGGAGACTGATAGCACTCGTGCCTGCATCGGCCAGACGATGTCAAGTGGACACACAATTGATCCCCGATCGGTTTGCTTGGGTGCATGTGGGAATAGGTAATAATTTGGACAAATTATGTGGCATTTGAATGTGTTTAAATACTCCCTGGTGGCCGCCGCCGTTGTGGTGCTGTGTGAAGTGGTTGTGGATGGCGAGTCGGGTCAAGGCCATGGAACGAAATGCGTGATTATTAGTTAATGGCGACCCGATCGTCTGCGGGTTCAAGTGTCGTGGGAAATTGTTCACAATAAACGTGGTTGTAGGCGGAGGAGAAGGAGAACATGTGATCTTAGAGCTACTGACTGCAGAGGAGTGCCTGGTGGCAGAATTCATTGGAAACGAACGAGCGGTTACCACACAGGACTCAATGAATAGCCTTGTTTCATCAGCTTTCAGGCAGAAGCTGGCAGTAATGAGTTTTCCCAAGACACGTCTCTAATGCTTTAAAGGGTTGCGCGAATATTCTCATGCCCGGGATGAGTGCTCCTGTGCACATTGGTCTTAAATGTCTGTGGGGGCAGAAAGCATTTCTACAGACGGCTATGACAACGATGAGGACCCCAATGCCGCTGGCAGACAGAGTGTTTGACTCAAGCTACAGCCGAGGAGTCCTGCGGTCGCGCTAGTAGGAGACGCTGGCAGTCTGTGGGACCACATGACTCGGATACGGAAGGACGTCAAGGTGACGACAACGATTTTCAATGGAATGAGAGGCCCCTTAACAGGCAACGTACAGCCTAGCAACCCGGGGAGGGCCTGGATTGCTAGGAACAAGATATCATCGGGATTCAAAAAGTGCGGGGGAACTGGCATTTCCGACAGTAATTGCCACAGAGAGGGGCGCTTGGATGTGGTTTTCTTGTCCGAGGCAGGTGCAGACAAAGAGTCTTACGCGAACTTACTTACTTACTTAGATGGCGCTACAGGTCGGGCTGAACCTGGGCCTCAACCAAGAAGCTTCTCTAGCTAGCACCGTCCTTAACGATCTGCCTCCAAGCCACTTGAGGTCCCCTTCAACTTGTGCTTGCCACCTAAGGCGAGGTCTTCCTCTCCTGCTCCGTGTTAGATTCGAAGACTCTTCGAGCCGGGGCATTGGTGTTGAGTCGCTCTACATGTCCTAGCCGTCTTAAGCAACTGACGCGACCAGGTCGGTGTCGCTGTACAGCTCGCATAACTCCTATTCCAGAGTCCGTCATTTCGAGGATATCCTCATCCGTTTTCGAGAGACCATGCTTCAGCGCCGTTAAGTGGGATTGACATGATCATGGTCTTATATAGGACCTCCTTGGTTGTTCGGGATAGCCAGCCCAGCCCAAAGAAACAGCGATTGGCAAGGGTAATTCTTCTTCGCCGCGGTGTGGTTGCAGGAGCTTGTGGCAAAACCAAGCTAGACAATTGTGACGTTCTGTTCAATTCGTCGATGTTGTCTGTCCCTTCTGGTTGACAGAATGCACTTGGTTTTGCCCATTTTTAATGCTAAACCCATTTTGACAGCTTCCGCGAATGCACCAGCACCAGCCTGCTGTGTTCTGCCAATTGTGTCGATATCGACGGCGTACGCTGGTAGGTGCACCGACTTTTTAAAGACTGTGCCTCCGGTGTGGGGGTTCTTCATCGTCGTCCTGCATAACCTGACGCGTTTGGCAGGGATGTCAAAACTCGACATGGCTCTATATAGCTCGTCTCTATACACGCTCTCCTATGCGGCTTAAAAATCGATGAACAGATCGTGGGTATCGATTGGCACGTCTTGGGTTTTCTGCCGGAATATGAACATCTGATCGATCGTGCCTGGCCTGAGACCACACTGATATCAGCTTGCTGACGAAGGGTTGCAGGCGTTCACACAATACGGCAGATAAGCTGAGGGGTGCATGCCAAACTGAGATCCCATGCTTTTGGCATACGCTCATCTGAGTTGGAGTATGCTTTGTACCAACTCATCTCCAGTTGCTTTGAAAAGTTCAGCGTGCAGGCGGTCAGGTCCGGCCGCCTTCCTGGACTTAAGCTTGGTTATTGCTATCCTCACTTCATTTTGATCAACTGGACGGAAGTTTCGGCTGTCATCGTCGATGTTGAATGATCCATTCTGCCTGACAGCGGGATGTTGCTCTTCGTCGCCGTTAGAAGCAGTCTTCCCACATTCTCAGCACCGACTGTGATGCTACCAGTAGGTTTCCTTCATCATCTCTAAAGGGTCTTGGTGGCTTGACACGTCCTTTTTACCTTTTGGTAAAACTTCCGTTGTCTAGAGTCCCTGTGCCTAGGGCGATGTTAACCGACTCTCTGTGCCTAGAGCGATGTTAACCGACTTCCAGAGCCTAGAGCGATGTTAATCGACTTCCAGTGCCTAGAGCGATGTTAACCGACTTCCAGAGCCTAGAGCGATGTTAATCGACTCTCTGTGCCTAGAGCGATGTTAACCGACTTCCTGTGCCTAGAGCGATGTTAACCGACTTCCTGTTCCTAGAGCGATGTTAATTGACTTCCAGAGCCTAGAACGATGTTAACCGACTTCCAGAGCCTAGAGCGATGTTAATCGACTCTCTGTGCCTAGAGCGATGTTAACCGACTTCCAGTGCCTAGACCGATGTTAACCGACTTCCTGTGCCTAGACCGATGTTAACCGACTTTCTGTGCCCAGAGCGATGTTAACCGACTTCCAGAGCCTAGAGCGATGTTAATCGACTCTCTGTGCCTAGATCGATGTTAACCGACTTCCAGTGCCTAGAGCGATGTTAACCGAATCTCTGTGCCCAGAGCGATGTTCACCGACTCTGTGTGCCTAGAGCGATGTTAACCGACTCTCTGTGCCTTGAGCGATGTTAAACGACTTTCTGTGTCTAGAGCGATGTTAACCGACTTTCTGTGCTGTTCTAAGGAGAGCTGTGGTCGGCCCTACATTTCATACAACCGACACATCGCTCGAAGTTGTGAAGTAGAAATTCGGCGACTAGATCATCTCACGGCGAGTTCTCATCGATCCGCGATCATTCGACTTGACACTACTCCATTTTTTTTTTATTTTGAGCTACGTCAAGTCATGTGTCCACGCTAGCAAGCGGAACACTTTGGACGAGTTCGAGATCAGACGGTATTCGCGCAACAACGCCTCGCATGTATTGTACCGAGTCATCAAAAATTGGATCGATAGCACTGTCAACGAGGATCCCTGATCTACCATCTGGAAGAGCAATGCCATGATGGAGCCAAGTCGTAAGTCTTGCGCGACCACGTAGAGTCGGTGGGACCTTAGGGACGCAGGACTTTACACCATGATCACACGAAAGCTACGATCATTCACAAAATAAGAGTTTAAGGAACCCCGCAAGGATTTTTTGGTCAAAACCGAATCTCTAACAACCAACTTTACATGAGACCGGCGCAAGGTTCAGGGAACAGCAAGGAAGACGATAGGAAGCTCCTTAAGTTTGCTTCTTAAGTTTGTTTAGAAAACTGATCGTGAAGGCATTGCACAGCGATTCCCATCTGCCACTAGTGCCTTAAGTTGATCTTCTCTTGGCACTTATCCGACTGACGTCGTCTTCCGTCCATCAAATCAAACTCGCCAGTCTGTAGCAGTTCCCCCATTCCAAAGCATTGACAAGACCTGCTTGACACACAAATGTAATCTCAGCCCCCTTGACATTGCAAACAGCTCACATTTCGAAGCACCTAGTTCCGCCGGAAGTCCATATCAGCGCGGCGTAACCTAACCCACTCGATTCTGTAACAATTTGCAGTGCGCGAAGCTTATCGCGATCGCATTCGCTGAACGAGTAAATCTGCAAGCACACATCTCAAGGCCGTGCCAATGCCTGCTGTATTTGCTCAGCGATAAGCGACAACGGCGCAGTGGCACATGCCTTTTCATTCATAAATCCCCAATCCACGACACGGCAACTAGAGTGTTTGACAAATTGTGTGATTGATTCCCTTTGGCGAGTGCCAATTGTGTGCGCGCTTCGCCGAAGAGTGTGATCATCAGTTCGGCGGGATATCAGCGCGACTGGCGGAGGAATGTGTTGGATAACCGTCCACGTTTGGTGCGGTATTTATGACATCTTATGTCAGTTTTGAGTCACTCGCGCTGACGGCGGATGCATGGGCGACAAGCTGCTGTTGTCTGGGTGGCAGGGAGTGGATTTCAGTGGAATTGGGGCTTTGGTCATGATCCCTGGAGGCTCTGTGGCCAACTGTTGCCTAGATCCTCTTCCTTTGTTCGCAAGGACCACACGCTGTGTGGCTCTTCACCAAAACTTGAAAAGTATCGCAATTTTAGCCACGTTCACTTGATCCATCGCAGCGTCTCACATTTCAAGCTTTCTTTTGTTCGCCATCACGTCAGCTGGAGGTCTCGAGTTTCCTTCCACAATTTACGCACTCATTGTCCATTGTCCTGCGAAAATGGCTGTGAGGCTGTTGGCCACCACCATCATCGATCATCCTGTTCCTCCATGGAATCCGATATCCCAGCATCCCGACTGCGAGTAAACAAATTCAACAGATTGATTGCGTCTATTCCTCTCCGCTACTGCGGCTGCCGGCGACGGTAGTGGTGGCGGCGGCCACAAACTAAAGATCACCAGTGCGCCCTTGGAGTTCGCAAACAACATAAACAAAGACGTTCTTTCAAGAGTAACGGTTAATTGCCATTGGATCGCCTCCAACATATGTTCCTTGCCATCGTCATCGTCAGTCATCCATAAGATGCGTCTTTAACGGGTCCACGGTTGTGATTCTCGAGTGAATTCTGTGGAAACACGAATCGATCGGTCCTCGGACACAGGACTCGATCGCTCAAGTGGAATGTGTTCGCCTGTGGGCCTGCCTGTTGTGGCACAGAAACGGGAAACGGACAAGGAGCGGTTGAGGTTTTTTGGCGCGGGATTGATGATCTTATTGGTTTTTCAGTGCCACAGGACAACACACTTGTCTCCGGACTCTCCCTGTATGCGTGTGCCTGGACTTGAAGGGGAAGCACTTGTCGTGCACTACCTGCTGTCAGCCGACGGCAGCGGGGTACATGTGTTGTGTGGGTGTGTCGGCGCAGGGGTATGTCCTCCCCTACCTGTGATTGTGTGATCTTGTACATAGCCATTGACGGCGACAGGTTCTGTTTCTGTTAACGGCTATTTTGTTTTGATTACGAATTTGTCGAGAATGTGCCGTGAAGGGAGAGGAGATGGTGGATTGGAAGAGTTTCGGGTTTCAGATTGGAATCGATGGACAGGTTGTCAGAGGACGCTGGTAGATGGAGCTAGGCGCATGGTGTCGAGGGGAAATGTGGGTTTTATCGGAAATTCTAATGATCTTGCGTCTTTTTTGTACTCTTCTTGAGAATCTTGAACCTTCTTTGTTCTCTCTGGCCAGCAAGGAGTGAGGTAGGTGACGGCAACTTTAAGGCCCGGTGCGCACATGCGTCACTTTGACCGGCCTAAGGGCGGTTTGGTCGCAATTCTTGTCCCAGTAGTCAAGTGAAACAATGTTAGTTTAAGTGTTCACATGCCAGTGAAACAACGAAAGTGCCGAGACGGCAATCCATGCTTTGTACATTCATGTGCCAGATCATAGCACCGTGTACGATATTGATGCAATGTATCATCAGTCATTGAATCTTTGTGATTATCCCACAATTTCTGTGCTCGAGTTGGAAAACATGTAGACTGTAGACTACAGCGAATAATAGACGAATTTGTTTTGCTGTGCAGTTTAATCCTGCTTCAGCAAGCATACATTCCCACTGGTTGTCGTCTTCCAGCAAGCCGAGTGCAAGGCACGCATCTTTGTACGTTGAATACTGTTGTTGTTGAAATGACAATCGGCCGGCGACATTAACCACCAACAGTCGAAGATAAAAGTCGTCTCATCTATACTCTGTGCTGTTTACTGGGTGAGCAACGACTGCTGGTCGTTGAGTGGACTGGTGACTTGAAAGTTAAGAAAGCACTTATGAATATAAAAAATAGGTTAAAACCTTTTCTCAGGACTAACGAATGTACAGTTGTGTTCAAAATAATAGCAGTGCGCCTAGTTATGTAAGTTAAAAAGTTATTAATTTTAAACTTAAAAAAAAAAAATGTTTTTTATTTTAAGAGGAGAAGCCTCTTTTCTTTCCACTTCAGAAACTGATTACAAAAGCACCCAATTTCTTAACAACTAACTTATTTTTACTCAAGTCAACCGCAGCGAATCCGTAGACGCAGCGTCAGCATTCGTCGTCCAGAGCGTGGCATCCTTAGCCGGGCGTGTCTCGTTGGAAAATGCATTCGATGCCATGGAGTCCACCAAATCCTTGCATCTCTTGGCTGTAATAGTCTGCCACGCGCTTTGCACTGCTTGCCAAAGTTTACTTGGTTGTTAACCCTTTATCCTCTAGGACTGATTTGCATGGAGTCCACCAAATCCTTGCATCTCTTGGCTGTAATAGTCTGCCACGCGCTTTGCACTGCTTGCCAAAGTTTACTTGGTTGTTAACCCTTTATCCTCTAGGACTGATTTGCATGGAGTCCACCAAATCCTTGCATCTCTTGGTTGTAATAGTCTGCCACGCGCTTTGCACTGCTTGCCAAAGTTCTCTATTGTTGGTTGGCTTTGCGTTCGCCACTGCTTTCTTTAAGTCACACCACAAGTTTTCTGGTGACTGTGCAGGCCACACCATAACATTAACCGGAAACCATACCCTGGCTTTTTTGCTGGTATGTTTCGGGCCATTAGCTTGCTGAAAGACCCGGATTAAAGGCATTTCATATTCTGCGTAAGGCAAGCAGTCTGGTCCATGATCCCAGAAATAAGATGGATAGGCCCAACACCTTGGTAGGAAAAACAGCCCCAAACCATTATTTTTGAGCCGCCGTGTTTTATGGTCTTTAAAGTGTATTGAGGGCGATATTCCGTGCTTGGAGGACGGCGAACATATTGACGGGACCCACATGCCCAAAAAGGACCTCTTTTCTCTCATCAGTCCATAATATAGCGTAATTTTCCCACAGGCCAGGTGATGTGTTCTTTGGCAAAAGCTATCCGAGCTGCTGTGTGCTTTTTAGAGAGTAATGGTACCCTGCGGGGACTCCGAGCGTATAGCCCTTCATCTAACAGCCGCCTGTGGACGGTGACAGCACTAATACTTAGCCCCAACTCCTTTTGGATGACATTTGAAGGTGCAGAGGCGTGCGTCTTGCTATATCTTACAATTCGCCTGTCCTCCAATGCTGATGTTTTTTTTTTCGTCCACGGGATTCGGGCTTAGGATGGTGCTTTGTTAGCAATCATTGGGGCTGTGCATCCTATGATTTCTTGAATTTCTTTAAACGTTTTTCCATCTGCTCTCAACTTTAAAATTCATTTTCTCTCCTGCTCTGCGCAATGCTTATTGCGGCCCACTGTTTAATTAAAGGTTCAAGATTTCACTATAATCTAAATTAAAAATATTTATTTGTTCTTACTTTTGTGTTTCTACCTTTAAATTAAATTTTTTATCAAATCTTAAGTCGGTTAATTGAAAAAAGACTCTTTCTGTCAACATGGCCCAGCCACCTTAGGCGTCGGAGCCGTAGGAATCTGGCTGGGCTCAAGGACCTGTATCGCAACCAACAGGTTGTACTGCGCGTACATGTAAATAACTCACTCGCCAACGCAAGAGGGACGATCTCCTGAAAGGCCCTGCAACTGCTGGCAGAGGTGGGCGACATGTACATACATAGTGAGCCGTCAATGAGGCGATGACTGGCATTCAGACGGATTCGACTGAAGTGGTTGTGTGACGGCGAACAAGGGGAAAACGGAGCATATGCCTGCCAAGAAAGGTCTGGATCACGAAGTCTTCGACGGAGCATCACAATGGGCAGCCGTAACTTCGATCTAGTCAGCGTCACAAGACAGAACCGAAATCGAACGAAGATAATACCTCTTTGTGTCTAGGGACTCAAGAGGCCGTTTCTCGAAGGACCAAGCTGGCTTCATACAAGACGTTGATCTTCCCTGTGGTACAGTAGGGCGCGTAGCGGTGTGTAGACGGGGCCACTTCCAAAAGATGAAGGACTTCACTTCGTTAGGAGAACGTTCCTCTTGCGCTATCTCTGGTGATGTTTGCCTTGACTTGAGGAGAAGATTCAACCATGAACTGCAAGAGCTGTACAGTGACATAGGTGTAGTCAGGCGTCCACGGATCCAACGTCAAAGGTTGCTGGGCCATGTAGAGCGCATGAACAGCTTAGCTCCGGCTCGAAGAGTCTTCTAATTCTAGCCTGTGGAACAACGAAGCTGAGTGGCCAGTGACACAATCGATGGGACAGTTTATCCCGCGAGATCATAATTCAATGAAAGATTGTGGTGCAGGCATCAGACGAAGCAGAGTAGGCCCGCGTCTAAGGTTGCACACAGAAGTGCAGAAGGATCTTAACCAGCTAGAAGCAGCCAGCCAGAGGTAGGGCAGTCTTGAGCAACTTATGGGTACAGACCCAGGTTCACCCCGGACTCTAGCGCCACACAACAAGGCTGACTGAATCCAGTCCTTATTTGCCTTTCAAGTAGGATCCATGATTCAGCTGCTTTCAGATTTGACATAATGCCCTCGTGATGTGTGATGTGACAAGTGACAGCTGACCGGTGCTTGCGCCTTTTTAGTATTCACGTCAAAAATGAACTTTCGAGATCTTGGCCTTCTCTCCTTGTCTTCAGCCTGTTCCTACCCATCCTTAGAGTCCATGATCTCCCTCCTTTTGTCACCCATTCACAGTGCACCCAGTTAATGCGATGTGAAATGGCAGTAACCGCCTCCCATCATCGATCATCAGTTCGAACACAATGCTGACGGGCATCCCCCGCACGAGGGACGATTAGAAACTCATCACAACTCGCCCTCAGATGCACACGGAGGATACCGTGTGATAATCAGTTATATTCTCATTTGAATTCTGGTGACGTCCACTGTCATGCACACTTTCCCGCCAAAAAACACATGCGATGCAACCCGACACCACCAGTCGGTCTGTGCGTTGGCGCTAGGCAAGGGCTTCGTCCTGAGCGGACCATAGCCCCCTGCCAGTCACGTGCATTGTCATGGAAATTACCTCGCTTTGTCGGGCAGCCCGGCCTTTGTCAGAGGGTCTCTTCGCTGCAGAATCCTCTGCCACCCACAACAAAGGCATTAATCTGTCTATTCAGGCGAACCTCCACACAAAGGCAACTCTTTCATGCAGCGCAGAGCGAGAGCGAGAGCGAGAGCCAGAGAACAACCAGCAGAAGGATTATCTACGGTTCACCTGTGATTGTGCCGTTCTTCGATGTCCCCGGGGACCGATGGATGCAAATGGGAAATTCGAGGCCCGCACGGGGTCAGCAGGTACGTCGCAGGAATCCGAGAATCTGAGCGCACTAATCAAGTGACACAATCGATGGGACCGTTTATCCCGAGAGATCATAATTTAATGAAAGATAAGGACGGATGTGCATTTGTGGTGCGGGCAGCAGACGCTGATGGAATGTTGGCTATAATTAGGCTTACATTTGTCCTTTTGCTTCGGGAGGATATATGAGCCGAGGTTGGACAACGGCCGGCCGGCGAATGCGGGCAATCAAAGGAGATTATCCGACTCCGTCTTTGCGCAGAGGACAGTGATGTGCATTTGTAGCTGATTAGCGGAACATCGAGGAGATCACGTGCGGCACGTTGGAGGAACTGCAGCACGTCTCATGTCAAACGGTAGTTTGGGAAATTCTTCAGTTCACTGTGGGAAACCTCGAGCTCTGATGACTTTATCCTGGCAGGCGGACATGGGTTCGGGTGTGGTTCTGTTGCAGAGACCTTCGCAGCAACAACAACCCGCTTTGAATGGCTGATGGCTAGAGCAATTGTCAAAAAGCGTCCTTCGATAAGTGCCTGGGACGGACTTCTCCCGGGAATCTGCGACATGGTGGGTCACAGTCAAAGGGGCATGTTCTCGACCACAGCTTGATGTCCAAAAGGGCTCCAAAAACAACCAAGTCACAGTCCAAATTTCAAGAAGTTTTCAAAAGAGGCTCCATTTCGAGACCTCCGTGAGACGCAGAATGTGTGTGATGGCATAGAGTGTCGTCACCTCAGATTCACGTTATCGCCACTTCTCTTTCGTCAGTCATTAACGCGCTGCAATTTGTGGGCGTTTGAAGATCTCCTTCGCATTTATCTCCGAGCAGTGATTGATGGCGGCTATTTGTAACCCACGAGGGGAGAAATGATTGCAGTTTCGGTTGCGCAATTAACCACGTAACTGGCGTCAATATCTTCAGTTTTCCCTCTTGACACCATCAGATAACCCAATTGTCATTAAAGTTTCAGCATCAGTCGTTAAATGGGAAGAATAGAAGATAAGTGGCTCTGAGATCGTTACCTTCGCTCTTGGGTGCCCAAAGACATCTCATGACCCACGGAAAACGAACAGAAAATGGGAGCGTTATCAGTTTTCGAAACACGTGCGTGTTGCAGGCTCTCGTTGCTTGTTGCCTGGAAGCACCTCGGGATGTGGCATTACTGAATGCAAAGAAATTACCTGACGATGGGGGAATAAATGTAAGTTCAACAACAACAGCCAGAGGTATCACATTCATTCTGGCTTAGATTTGAAACTACATCTCATCTCATCTGATACACGAAAAGGGTCGTGTCGGCAAGCAACGACCCTTCGCCATCGATTCTAAGCCAGCAGCCCAAGCGCGACCTGGCGAGTCTCTGGACTTGGTCCAACCACCCCGTTCTGGGTCTGCCAAGCGGTCCCCTACTTGAGTCGCATTCAAGGTGCACGCCTCGAAAGTCGTGAGGATAGGGAGATTCGTGCCATGTGAAGAATAGCCCTTTCCGTTCGACGAGTCTGCCGCTCCGCATTGAGTTCCTCGAGCACTGCCTTGATGCTCACCCTACCCCGTCGGCGTGTAACTCCCACTGAAGCACTCGGCAGCTTGTATTTGCGATCTTATTCTTCCGCCGTGGCTGTGGCGTTGTAGGTATCTGCGTTGACCCCTACGCAACTGATACTCGCTGCCCGGGTTCGTTTCCTAGGCGGTACGACCGAAAATAATGTGCACGGCCTTCGAGTCACTGTCCATGCTCAAAGAGTAATTACTGGCCAGAAAAAGCACTCGGTGTCTAGGTTCGATTCCGGGTATGAACAAAATTATTTTCGCGACCCGACCTCTTTTGGAGTCACTGACAATGCTCAGAGGGTATTCCTGCCGACTCCGTTCGGAGTCGGCACAAAACGGTAGGTCCCTTCCTCCCATGAGGGAATAATAGCACGCACAACACGAGTGTTTGCAGAGGAGCTAGGCCTTGACACTCTATAAGCTGTAGCGTCACTCATATTATTATCATCATCCAAGTGGCATGACCTGTTGGGACAGAGGAATTCTGATTTAGAAACAACTTGCCTTAGCTTCCACACAAAGCTCGGCCACACTGATTGTAGGCTTTCCAAGCTGTTCCAAATCTTTTCTGTTGGCCCAGCCCAGCCAATCACACAGGAAAGTTCAGCATCCCTCCTTCCACCACTCGTGAAAAAGAACCCGAGATACAAAAACTTCCGCTTCAAGGGTGCGTCCAAATGGCGTTCTGAAAATCACCACCACCTCTTATTTAGCACATAGGGCCGGAAACCTAGTGTGTCCGCTGGACGGACAAACAATTTTAACCGCTCCAAATTGCCGCCCTTTGCAATGTGCTCGCCTTGCCACCCCCTTGCTATGCCACTGCGGTGTCCTTTTTAGTATTGAAGGCAGAAGTTTGTCTTGCGACTGAATGGACCCGATGTACCAGAAAGGGGATTCTGGTTAATAGTCTCCTTATCGCCTCCAAGAGCTTCTCTCCCGTTTCACAGAACCGCAGATTGCCGCCGGACATCGACCGAATGTTCACCTGCCGGCAGATCCTGGAAAAGACTCAAGCAGCACGAATCCATGGGGTCAGTATTCGTCGCGACAAATAGGTGGTTGTATGGATTCGTATGGAATCGGCGCGTGTGACACCGTGGATAGAGAAGAAGAGCTGTACACCTCCATGTCAAGTTTTGACAGTCCTTCCAAGCGCGTGAGACTGTGCAGATTTGTGCTGAGGAACTGTTGCTGTTCCATCGAGGTCGGTAGCGACCTCACCAAGTCCTTCAAAGGACGTTACGCGCTGCCATAAGAAGATCATCAATCCCCCCTTTTCTCTCAGTCATGTCACATGTCACATGTCACTGTGACGAATTTGTACTGTCTTAGTCACTTTATGTAGCACTTAAGTGACCGATTGAGTGCAAATTTGTCACAGTGACATGTGACACGACTAAGAGAATAAGGGGAAATAACTCACTCGCCAAAACAAGGGGGACGATCTCCTAAAAGTCCCTGCAACTGCCGACGTGGGCGGTGGGCGGCATGTACATTGCCCGAATACAACGCTACCGAACACAATTAATCCGTTTGAAGAGAGCTCGGCCCCACGTTGCTGTTCCGGTTAAGGAGTATTTGAAAAACAGTGGATGGGAAGTTTTGCCCCACCCGCCTTATAGCCCAGACCTTGCCTCTTCTGACTCCCATTTGTTCCGGTTGATGCAGGACGCCCGGTTAAGGACTATTTGAAAAACAGTGGATGGGAAGTTTTGCCCCACCCGCCTTATAGCCCAGACCTTGCCCCTTCTGACTCCCATTTGTTCCGGTCGATGCAGGACGCCCTCACTGAAATACGGTTCACATTTGAGCAGAATATCAAAAATTGGCTTGATTCATTCTTGGCTGCCACGCCGGCGCAGTTCTTTTGGGATGGGATCCACAAATCGCCCGAAAGATGAAACAAAAAAAAAACCGTGAGTTATGGACCCAAGAAAACAGTTCGGCTTCGTCCATATTGAAAATTTAACAGGGTTGGTACTCTCCTCGAACTGTTGCCACACTTTTTGTAACCAAAGCCCTGGCTCAACGCTGTTAGCTTCTCCCGAAATTCAGTACAGTTGAGATCCTTTCCAAGAAGTTGTGCAATTTCATTTGCTTTTATTTGCAGTAGTGGCCCTGGGATGGGCACATTACTGCTCCCCGACTTCAAGTCTCCAAATTATGGCAGCCTTTTCCTCATAGGCTAGGCACCCGTTTTGTTCCAATTTTGGTCGTTATATCAGACAAAAAACCACGACGAAAAGGTCGTTACAACCGAAATGGTCGTTTTTGAGGAAGGCGTTATTGAATAGGAAACCAAACGTTAGCTTTTAACTTCGTCGTTATAACCGAAATGTCGTTACAACCGAGGTCGCTACAAGTGAATTCTACTGTACATACATATACGACCTATTGCGGAATAAGAAGTTGAAGATTACGGCCTGCTTCAACAAGGATGGTCACCAGCTAGTGCTACAATCACGACACCGTGATAGGGGTTCCACAGGGATCAATCATCGGACCACTTCTGTTTTGGAGTGCAATCATGGCACTCAATGACTGAGTGCAGGTCCCTATGCCATCGATGATGTAAAAGTAGGCAAGCATGTCAAAGAATGAGAGCCCACTGTAGTTGGAAAGGTGACTGCCGGTCTGGAATTATACCACAAAAGTGGGACTGTCGTCCTTACCAACCGTGGGGAACCTATGTACCCAGGGGCTTTCATTTGAAAAATCATCATCACCAATCATTGATGGGACTGGACTTCCTCGGGGAGTTGCAACCGTCGGGTCCTTGCACGCTGGCCCGATGTAAGGTGATGCCAATCAGCACAATTGAGACAATTAACGGATTCATGACCAATTCAGAAGATGGACCTTCTCGGCTCGCAGACGAAACTTTCCCCTTGGCTCCGAGTCCCTCAGTGATCATCACCATCAGCCATCAGTCACACTTTCACCCAACAGGTAGGAGGTGCGCATCAGCACACATCTAGAGCGCCTGTCTGCCCCAGGCACAGATAAGGCTACTTTCGCAATTATGATCTATGGCAGCCACCAACCGAAGGACGCATCGATTGCCGTAATCACTTGACACTTTCGACAGCCTCAACCTCGGTGTCGGGGAAAAAAGGCCATCCCACTCCGCCGGGCTGATAACGCACGCACAGTCAACAGAAATCGGCAGTCTCCGGCAGAGCTGATGGACTCGTTGATAAATTTAATATCCTGCAACCACTTATCTGCGTGCCAAGAGTCGTTTTTGGCGCGCAATTCCGGAGTCTGAAGGGTTTGAAAAATGTAAATTGCCAGCGCAGGTACACGCTCAGTATGCGGTCGATTGCCTCGCTCACTCTCATCCGTCTAATCAGGATTAAGACATCGCACACAACCGAACCAACGAGAGAGTGCTGAAGCAGAAGAGGGAGAAGAAGGAGTATCCTGCGTGACAGCAAAAGATTCCTTATCTTCATTAAATGAGTAAACAATGCCGGGATAAGCAATTTCCTCGGCCTTCCAGAGAAACAATAATCGAGCCGAGCCGCACTGGATTTTTGGCGCGCTATCCCTCCACATCCTTCCTTATCCATGCATCCATCTTAAGACCCAGCTCGTCCTTTCTCTGCGCACCTATTCACAGCGCCTAATAATGTTTTGTCAGAAGCTTTTGTTTCCTTAACTAGATTTGAGCTTAGGCCGGGAACAAAGGAGTTGCCCAGAGCGCTGGCCGAGGAGGACGTGCAAAATGCCCGGGACCATCAATTGCCCGAGAGGAATGTGTCCACCTACGACGATGCTCGCCGGCAGATAAGACCTGTTCGAGTGTGCACCGTGGCCTATTGTTTGTTCCTTTTTGCAGGGGTTTTCCGACGACCGTGGCCTGAGCACGTACGTATCGCCGGTGTTCTCGTGCGAATTGTGAAATTATTTGGAATGGCAAATGTGCGAAAAGCCTCATTGTTGGTACAGGACTCATCTCGGCATTGTTTCACGGAGCTCACATGTGCGCGCAGAGTGCACTGCACACAGGGATCCCTTCGAATAATGTGTGACATTTGACTAAAATCCTCGGACAGTTGAACAAATATCCTTCGTTGAGAAGTTGAAGGGATTCCGAGAAGGAAATCGGAACAAGAGTTCCCAGAGTTCAGCACGTAATGTGAGTGAAAATGGAAGATGACGTGATTTGAGACGCACCGAGAGCCGGCGAGAGAGAGCGGGGATGTGATGGTTTCAACGGACTCCCACAAGGTTGGGAATTCTCACCAGTCCTTTTCTGTTCGCTGCTCAGCAAGGGAATGTGATGTGCTCAAAGAACCAGTTAACTAGCAAAAATGGAGATATGCGCACTAGATCTCCGAAAGACGAGCTCGAAGAGAAGACGACCCTCCCTTACCTCGTCTCGCCAGCACTTGCAACATCTAGGAAGCTAGCTAGATATTCTGAAATGCTGTGATATGGAATTCAGGCCATGTTCGGGAACCAGCATCAAATTGGAACTACAACAACTCAACTGAAGCTCGTCCATGTGCGATATTACTTGATGGAGGGTAGTAACCAGTTCATGATGTTCCAACTCAATTTTCTAGAGCTTTTACTTCTAAGTGACTATTTCCGCCGTTCAGTAAGAAGCAATCGGAACTCTTAAGCTGGCAGTACAAGGGATTGAGAAATGGTTCTAAGGGCGTGATATTCCTGAGTCACTGAGGTGCCAGCACGTAACTTGAAACAATCGAGTTGACTCGAAACAGGCGAACATGGGTAGCATCTATGCTCAAGGCGGAAAAGGTAGGAGGCGTCTGTGGGGAAAAAGGTCTCTTAACACAGTGGGTCCTCCACAGAAAGACCTTAAAGAGGTAAAGGCGCCAACTTATGAATTTATATACTTATGAATATTATATTGTGCGACCCTTTTTAGACCTGAAATTCGATCTACAAAAAAAAAAAAAAATCAAAGGGTCTCTGACAAGTAAGTCTCCTTAACATCGTGTACAAGATCCTTGGCATTCTGAGTGCCCGCCTGAAGCCGGTTGTAAACAATCTTGTGTGTGGCTTCAGGCCGGGGAAGTCCACCATCGTCCAAATCTCCAAGGCAGTCTCTGACAAAAACCCAAGAGATGCTGATCGACACCCACCACCTATTCCCCGACTTCAAGGCCGCATATGGCAGGGTGCAGACTGACGACTAGACTGCGCTCTACAGCGACATGTCTAGTTTTGACATCTCTGCCAAACTCGCCAGACTGACCAGGTTGGCGATGGAGAACTCTTGCTGCTCCATCAAGGCCGGTGACAAATCCACCGAAACCTTGAATGTGAAAAAAAGCTTTAGACAAGGCAACACGTTGCCATGGGACTTCGTCAACACCATCCTGGAGCAGGTCGAGCAGGACTCACACGCCAACACTAGAGGCACGAACTTCCAGAAGTCCCTCCAACTGTTCGTATACGCGGATGACATTGGCGTGATTTGCAGAATACAGCCGGAAACGGGCAAAACGAAGGACATACGACATCGACGTCTTGGCCAGAGTGCCATAATGGGCAGCTATAACTTCGATGTGGTCAAGGACATCGTCTACCTCGGCTCCGCTGTGAATAGTACGAACAACATCAGCTCCGAGATCAAACGCAGAGTAAATCTTGCCAACCGCTGTTTCTATGGGCTCAAGAGGCAATTGAGTAGCAGAGCCGTCTCTAGAAGGACCAAGTGAAAGACCTTGACCATCCCTGCCCTGCTCTATAGATCGGGAGCTTGGACAATCTCAGAAGCCATTGGTATATCCGAGAGAAGTTGACGAAGAGTTCACTTTATGTAAGGCATTGGTCATCCCAGCCTTTCTGTTCGGTTCGGAGGCATGGGCAATCACAAAAGCGGGCGAGGGAGTCCTTGGTCTCTTGGCGAGAAAAGTCCTCTGTGCGATCTTTGGTCCTGTTTGCGTTGACGGTCTTTGGAGGAGATCATTCAACCAAAAAGTGCACAGCGACGTGAGCCTAGTCAGACGTCTACGGATTCAACGTCTAAGATGGTTGGGGCTTGTAGAGCAGATGGACAACTCAGCTCCTCACTCAGAAGAGTCTGCGACTTCGAACCTGTGGGACAACGAAACATAGGACGCCCGCCTATAAGGTGGGGCTCCCAGTCTGAGAAGGACCTGGGCGTGTGGCACTGGAGGCAGTTAGGCAGTGATCGTGGTAGATTGAGAGACTTATTGGTTTGGGGTCCTGGTCCACCTAGGACTGTAGCGCCAAAGAAAGAAGACGAAGAACAGGGTTCACTTAGAGGACACAGGCGGTAGCCTATACATTTTCCGGCCTGTGCCTCGTGCCCCCGAAGCCTAGACTAGCCTCGGAAGACGACAATATTTTGTGTACCAGGACATATCCAGTAAGCTTGATGCACTCCATGAAATGCTTTGCAGTAGTCACAAATTAAAGAAGTGAAGACAAGGGTTAGGTTAGGAAGTAGCTTCCATCGTGGTTGATGGATTCACTTAGACCCAGGGCGGACCGCCCGGTAGCGGCGTGTCCCGTGAAGACTCCAACTAGGCTACTCAGGCTTTTCTGCCTAGACTGAGGATAGCCGTCGTTCTATGTAAGTCCATTTTTGCCCTTAATTGTCTCGTATGTTGAGTTGAGGTTATTCCATCTTTCACGGGCACTGCGGATCGCTAGCTCTGCGATTTTGGTTTATTTGAGTTTCTATTGGAACCCAGATGTTTTCAATCTTTGGTCCCATGGTTATAGTTTCGTTTCTGGCTAGAACGCCTGCTTCGCAGTTTCCTGGAACACGATCGTCCAGATGTCAGTACATTTGCGATGTTGAAGTGAGTGATCGATCAATGAAGTGTTTGCTACCATTAAGGTGATGGAAGCAAGTAACATGGGTCAACCGGTGAATGAGGCCAAACCGAAGAAAATATTAGTACCCGAAGGGTTTTCGCGACAGAGGGAGAGAGCTCTTGATACCCGCATACCCGGGAGACCACCCGCGTACCCGCATTCCCGGGTATTACTCGGGTACCCGTAAATTTAGACGAAATTAATCTGCTACTTGCAATGAATTCAAATTCAACTCGTACTCAAAGACGTTAGGCTTCTATTACTTTTGACAGATACTCCACCAATGACTTTCATCGGCGTTTTCTCTTTCTTGTATTGAATTAGAGCGTTTGTTGCCCATTTCCCGTCACCATTTTCCATTACCCGCCAACTTGAGTATTACCCGCATTATCCGTGTAGTCGTGTAATTGTCGAAACGGGTATTATCCGGGTAAGATCATGTCTAACCATTCCTTGTTCCCACGGCCTTTGAACTCATTTCATCAATTCTTCACTGTGAGTCAACAAGGTCCTTTCTATTCCTCTTTTTTAACCTTCACGGTCAGTCTTCCGTGTCCGGACTGTCCGAGTATACCTTCGAATACTTGTTCGTCATTCTCCTCATATTCCTACAACCAGGCACTCTAGGACTAGCAAGTGATTGTGCTCGCTGGCCTGTTGGCTGAGAGCCAGGTCCTCGCCTGCAAACTGAAACGCCGCCACCACACAAACGAGAAGAGGTAAGCCCGGCTATGGTCCACAAGGGTGCCCGCAAAATCCACGTTCCTGAGGTCAAGTCAAATTCGAGGCGTCCCAATTGTTAACTCTCCCCAGGGAAGAGCCTCCGGGTATCTGCTTTCGAGAAATCCTTTTTAAGGCGACTACCGGCCGGAGCCAGACATCCTTCAATCAGATTCCCGCGTCGACCTTTTCGGAAGCAGCATCCACTCGACCTCTCGATCTTTGCATTTCCTTCCGCTCGCAGTCACCAATGCTCGACCTGCGGCGAGTTCACCAAATCCACTTGGAAACCATCTTTCACGCTCCCAGCGCATCCTTCCCAAGAAATCATAAATTGTCCTCGCATCGCTGAATGAAGCATAAAACAATTAAGGACTGTTGTCGTGATTTGCATGACTCATATGCCGACTAGCTCAACCTGGCCCCGAGCGTTGTCGCAACGCCCCTTGAATAAATTTCTCTCGGCCCAGCTCTGGTCGCTGCTCTCACATCTGCTCGGTCGTCCAAACGTGCAACTATCGTTAATTATGATTATTTTCCAAACCAACCAGTTCCCCGGCCTGGATGAGTGAGATTCATTGTGCTCGTCGGCCGGCGGCGGCGCTCACCCCATCTGGGGTGTCACTCATGCACTCATTGAGGACTTGATTGCTGCTGCCACCACCACCGACAATCGCTTGCGTATCTCGACTCGGCTCGGCACAATCGTGCTGTAATCGTTCATCGCAGTCATTATCATACCCGGGCCGTGTTACACACGATGGATGAACTCGGATGCAATTTCATGGTATGCCTTGGCAGCTTTTCGCCTTCCATCACAATTTTTTTTCCTTCTTTTTTTGGGAACCAGAATGTTGTAAAGCCTAGCAGCACACCGGTTCCTTTTGTTCGCTGGTGGCTGCATTTATGCAAGAGTGCCGTTGCCAACAACCCCGCATGTGATCGGGTGCTGGGGTCTTATCTACGATTTGCTGCTCGTAAAGTGGTTCCAGGAACACGTGTCGCAGAACAAAAGATAAAAAATGAGAAAATAAACAAACGAGTTGGCGGCGGTTGATAGATGGATGCGGCACTCCCGTACACCCCGACCCCACCACAGCCAGCACACTTGGAAGACGTTTGAATATTTAATGTTATCGGTCAAAGATGGGTGCGCTGTGGCAGTTATGTGACACATATCGGAGAAGGGGACTTGAATGGTTTTGGATCAAGCAGCTTGCTTGCATTTCCGTGAATTTCCGTGGACGCCACAATGACTTATAAGACACTCTCCTAAGACACGGGGCTGTGATGTGGAGCACGATTTGTCTTCAGACGCTTCAACTTCAAGAAAACTCAGGGATAGCCAATCGAGCTGGCTCCGCTTAAAGATTATAGACATGATGCTCGTCTCGTTTAGATGGACTATCAGATTCAAGTCGTTTTGGGCGCGTAGTTAAAATTACAGACTTGCGACCGCAAAAAGCTCGAGACTCACTCGCCGGGCTGTCAAACCGCCAACCAAATCCATCAAGTACCCATTGACGTGCAAACATTCGGAGGATTTAACCAGTTTTATCAGAAATCGCAAGGTTTCCAGACCCCGTTCGGTGCAAGCGCAGCATAAGATGGGAAAACGCTGCTTATTTTTAAAGAACTCCGTTTCGGAGGCAACCGAAGACACACGCGTTTCATAAAACCACAGGTCCTCGTCCAAAGTGACCTCTCAACTGGCACCAGATCATACTGGACTGGAAATCTGAACACCGGACGGGGACTCAACAGAGGGTGCATGCGACAATCGACGCACTTCACCAACAAAAAAGTAGACTCCTGTCAAGATTAAAAACCTTGTACAGGCGGTTTACAGACGAGATGGAGAACAGCGTTCTGGTTAACAACACGCTTCTTCGTGAAGATCCGCAACCATGGCGATCTGAGAACACTGGCTTTGTCGCGTCGCATCGCATCTGGAATCGGCAGAAGCGTACGCCTATGCTCCAACGGACCGACTGATTTCAAGGCCGATGAAGTCGGCTCGGCGGCTGTCGGCTCATGGTTATTATGCTCGGCGATGTCCCTGCGCTGGCTGGCTCAGCCACTATCTCGGCTTGAGGTGCATACTTATGATCAGCGGGAGTGTGAGAACAGGCGGCGGTTGGGAGAGGACTTTTTTCTTAAATGGGCCGGGTCTCGAATATGCGCCGAAGGCATTCCGCATGCGATTTGGCAATTTTACCACACACCGAGGTTGTGGAAGAAGGGATAAGAGGATGGGCATTACTAGCTTGGAACAGGGCTTCAAACCTAGCTTTTTGAAGGACTGATGGTGGTAAGGTTGAGATTGGGCTGGAACTGGAGGGAGTGTGGTCAACTCGACCAGTTCGAATGCAAACCAAAGTACTAGCGATTAATGCTTTCCACTACGGGTCTCCATCCAACACCTATGGACTATGTCCACCCTCTTGTGGGTACGGCTGTAGCCACATTCGAAGAAAAGGCGGACCCTCTGCCCTTGTCACTGCCAACGCTCAGATAATTTTTGATAGGAAGGCGGTACATAACACACAGCTGATGCCACACTGGAGGCCATGGGTGGGGTTTAAGGGTATGTGGAGCTAAGATTCGGGCTGTAAGATCCAACAACCCCAGCATGTTCCCGCAGATAAACAAATTCTTTAGAAGCAACAAGCAAAGCGATCTTCCGTGTCTGAAGCTCCCCAGAACCACGGACAACGAACAAATACTGACGACAGCAGGGATTGATCCAGATAACGCCGTACTCGACGATAACTTCTTTGTGGTCGAAGATCAGCAAGAAAGAATGCAGGTACTTGGCGCGGTCTCTCAGGAAGTGAACAAGGTGAACGAGAGTGTTCGCCCGAACCACGACCTGGAGAACCGCGTACTGGCAACAACACGCTTGAAGATCTGCAACAATGCTTTGTCGTGTTCAATGAAGATAACATGGCAGATAATGTCATGGCCGACGAAGGGATTCACCCCACGTTCATATCGAAGACAGAGCTCCAAGCGGTGTTCGAATCCCCAGTGGGAGTCGACGGGATGTCGAACATTGTGTTAAGACACCTCCCCTGGAAGTGGGTCATATGTACGCAATCCTCTTCAACAATGCTCTGAATAATGCGCATTATCCGGAGCATTGGAAAACCGCGACTGTGCAACCCATATCCAAGCGAGGAAAAGATTCTTCGAATCCATGCAACCTCCGGTCAATTAGTCTCCTTCCGAACATCAGCAATGTATTCGAGAAGGTGATCAATAGAGCTCTGATCAACTGGACTAAGGACAAGCATATAATTCCGGATAACCAATTCGGTTTCAAAGCGGGGCATGACAGCATTCATGCCGCGGCGAAACTGGTGTCGGATATCCAATGGAACAAGAGCCAGAAACAGTGTACCGGTGCCTTCTTGACTGACCTGGAGAAAGCCTTTGAACCTTAGAAGGTCTTTTTTGCAAGCTCAATCGGCTAGGCATTAGCCACTGCTTTACCTACTGTGTGACATGCTTACTGGTAGACGGTTCGTCGTCAAGAATGATAACGTGTCCCTTTTGATGTAAAAAATGGTCTCCAACAGGGTGCCGTTAATTCGCCGATCCTGTTCAACATTTACTTGAGCGAAGTTCTCTTCCTCACGTAATTGCGTACGCCGACGACTTGATCGTGGACAGATCAGCCAAAAAGATCGCGGACAACACTACTCTCGTGCAGGGTGACTTCGATTCATTCATGGGAGATTGCGATGACTGGAAGTTGAAAATCAACAAAAACCATACTGACGGCGGATCCGAAAAAGAATTGCCGAAAGTTCTCAATTTTTCACGGGCAACCACTGGCGCGAAGGACTGTAGTCAGATACCTGGGGATCTGGCTAGACCAGTATCTATATTTTAATAAATAAGAAAAGGTAAGGGACCAAGTACTAAACCTTGAGGGACACCTAAGGAAACGACATTTTCTGAGCTTTCTTCTGTTTGAAATATGAGAACGGAGCCAGGATTGGAAACTTCCTCTAAGCCCACTTTTAAACAGCTTGTCTAACAGAATTTTGTGACCGACAGTGTCTATAAGTCTCTTTCTTCTCACACGTAGCCTCTTTCTTTTCCTGTTTTGATCTATTTCGTGCGGTTTGCTAATAGATGTCGTAACTTGTGTTATTCCATTGGAACATGCCTTTTAAAGCTACTGTCATTGTACGTCATTTCAGTATATGTCGTTCATTTGAAGCGTAAACAACAGTCTTTTTTTTCACTCAAATATGTCGAACTTTGTGCCTGAAAACGCGTTTTTGGACGGGGAGTTCTTCTTCAGTGCGTATTTTCAAGTCATCGTATTTTGGTGAAAGTTTATGCGCTACCTGAGCGAACGTGCCAAAAGTGGTTTGCACAATTTAAAAGTGCTTTTTTTTGGCTTGGAAGATGAACGTCCTGGGCAGCCAAAAAAGTTTGAAGATGAGGAACGGGAAGCATTAGCATTGGGTGTCACTCAAGCCGAAATTTTAAAACGTTTAAAAACAGCTGGATATATTCAAAAGCAAGGAAATTGGGTTCCACATGAACTCAAGCCGAGAGACGTCGAAAGGCGGTTTTGCATGTCCGAAATGCTGCTGGAACGCCACAAAAGGAAGTCATTTTTGCATCGGGTTGTTATTGGTGATGAAAAATGGATCCATTACAACCCCAATATGTGAAGCCCGGCCAACCAGCCAAATCAACGGCAAACCATGGCGCGAAGGTAATGCTCTGTATTTGGTGGGATCAGAAGGGCGTGCTGTATTATGAGCCAAAACCGGGTGACACCATCAATGGACAACGCTACCGAAAACAATTAATCCGTTTGAAGAGAGCGGCTACACCCGGAAGATGCGACCAGACACGAGGCAATAATTTTCCGTCATTGCAACGCTCGGCTCCAAGTTGCTATTCCGGTTAAGAGCAAGTAGATGGGAAGTTTTACCCCACCCGCCGTATAGCCCAGACCTTGCCCCTTCTGACTAACATTTGTTCCGGTCGATGCAGAACGCCCTCACTGAAATACGGTTCACATCAGAGCTGAATATCAAAAATTGGCTTGATTCATTCTCGGCTGCCAAGCCGGCGCAGTTCTTTTGGGATGGGATCCGCAAATTGCCAGAAAGATGGGAAAAAGTCATAGCTTCAGATGGGCAATACTTTGAATAATACTACTGTACTTAAAATTTTGAAGAAAAAAAACCCGTCAAGTTATAGTTTGTTGTAGTTTTGTTTCTGAAGTCCTTCGAATGTTTTATTTTGTTTTCCTTGTTCGATTCCCACTTCATCACTTCATCGCAAAAATGTGCGTGATGGGATTTTTACCCAGTAAAAACACCTCCCTTCAAATAAAATATATTTCCACTACAACTAAGTCTTTCACTTATCCAGCAGTTTTACTTTCTTGGTTTAGGCGCATTTGGCAAGAAATTCTCCATTGAGAGTCCTTGCTATCACCGCAGCTAAGCGCGGGTTGAATTCACCGTGCTAGGTCAAGGGGTTTAGTCCTTTGAAGACGGCGGAAAGCGTTGGTTTCGTCGAGAATTGGAAGGACGGCAGAGTTTATGTGCTCTTCCAGACGACGCTTATGCTTACGAGCAAAATTCGTAATTTCATCATGGACTGATGGAATTCCAAGGTCTCTGTGGATGTCGCTGTTTCGTATATACCAGGGTGCGTTGACGATGGCCCTTAGCACTTTATTTTGAAATGTTTGTAGTATGTTTCTATTACTTTCTTTGGTACAACCCCAAAGTTGTATACCATACGTCCAGCAATTTGTTGTCAATACTTAGCTTGGAATATTTTCCAATAAGCCAGTAAATGTCTTTGTAACTTAATTGGAGCTCTTCACGTTTCTTTTTGACATGCTCCTTCCACTTAAGCTTTACATCGCGAGTCATTCCGAGGTATTTCGCTTCATTACCGAAGGGTATTTGAACATTATTTATAAAAACGGGCAAGTTATTCACGTTCTTATACGTAAAATTTATATGAACGGATTTAGCAATTCGCTGAGTGTTCGTCCATTCGTGTATCCGGTCTAGAGCACATTGTAATTGTCTGGTTGACTCTTCGACCGTTTTGGCAGTTATTAAAATGGCGGTGTCGTCAGCAAATGTGCCTAGCACGGTGCCTACGTCCTGCGGTATATCGCTGCTATAAAGTAAGTAAAGGAGGGGACCAAGGACACTTCCTTGTGGTACTCCAGCTTGTATAGGCTTAAATAGGGAGTATTCTTTCCCATATTTCACACGGAAGATTATATCAGTTAGAATAATTCGATAAAATTGTGTAAAATCTTCTCGGGAGGAACTGTCGAAGCTTGTATTTCAAACCTTCTTGCAAAACATCGAAAAATGCAGCTGAGCAGACTTGCTTTTGTTCAAACGATTTTTGGTTGAGGCCAGTTTTATGCTGCGGCGCACGGGTCTGCTGCCATTTCTTACGAGCCTTACGTTTCTCGCAATACATGTTTTATCGTCGTTTTTCTAGCGAGAGGTGTATTGCTGTGATGTGATGTGTGTCTGTTTAGAGACTGTCGATGTCGATCCCCCTACTCTCACCATCAACACTCAGTCAGTGATCGTCTGCCATCACCCATCAAAGACACCGCCACACACAAAAGCCGGTCATCCCATTTGACTCAATCACTTGACAAATTGTTCCTGCTCGCCTCCCATTTGAATTCATTCAGAACTCTCCATTCAATCGGTTCATCAGCGGCGGCAAGACCCGCTTTGAGGAAAAGAAGAACAAAACCAAAAGAACCACAAGGCACGTCACCAAAAGTCACCGACCGAGCAGCACCATTATCGACGCCACGACTATTCATTTGCATAGTTCAAATCAATCCGTGGTGTCTTGCGGTCGGCCGGATCGTTTGGTCCTGTCATTACGCACACAGGCATCATCAGCGCCCAGCCATCAAGCCATTATCACCGGTTTTCGACCACAAAACATCCATTATCCAGCGCAAAGGGAAACACACACAGCACGGCCACACCGCCAGGCCGATGACGACGACAGCGCCGATGTCGACCGAGATGACGACCAAGATGACGACCGAGATGACGACCCATTCCGATCCATTTCGTTGCCCATTAAAGAGTAGCGATGAGGATGAATCCTTTTTATTCCGTTCCTCATGTCGTCTCTTTGTGGCCGGAGTGTGTGCATCCTTTTGATGCTAATAAAAATTAATGACGTTTCGAGATGCCCCGAGGGCGTGTGTGCGTATATGGCCGCTGCCGCTGGACCTTATGGCCGTTTGTGGTCAGTCGGCCGGCAGGGTTGCACCTGAGAGACACGGGGTTTCCTTGCGTTTTTTTGCGAGAAAATCAATTTTCACGCTTGACTTAGGAGACACGGAGCGCGCATCCGGACTGACCGCCGATTTGTGGCCACCGCCTGATGCGGGCTGCGGATGCTTATTGGTACGAAATATGGGCGCACCTCGGACTCGTTGAACTTGCGACTGCAATGAACTACTTCATCAGGGTGAGGTGAAGTGGTTTCTTTTTTTTTTTTTTTTGGTGAAATGGCATCGGCTGTGGTTTACTGGCACATGCCAGCGATTCATTCTTTGCACGACTGGTGGGAGGTCTGTGATTGGAGCAGGGAAATGATGGGATATGTTGTTTTCGTTCACCTTCCTCCCAGACAGGACCATAGATCCAACGGGGAATTCTTCTTTCGAGGCCAACGAGAACAGCATCGATTCCTCTATGTTGAGACTACTAGGGCTCTAAAACTTCTTGAGCATGGTCCATTGAGTCATTCTACGCTCGAACCTGGATTTTGACACGGGTACAAGAATCTAAGAGAAATGTATTGGACGCAGAATGAAGGAGATCAGTTTTAGGAACGCGAAAGAGTATCGGACACCAAACAGAACCTTGAGGGACACCGCGATGGTGGGCTATGCCTTGGCTGTTGCTCTGTATTTTTGGGCCATGTGGAACTGGAAGCTAATTTTTCCGACAAATTTTGTGGTGATCTACCTTCGACTCAGTCTATGGACTACAGTTCTAACACAACAAGATCTTGGAGATCTGCTGACCACAAGCAGCGACGATAAAGAAACAAAATGTGGAACAAATGTGGTGGCGCGAAAAAGAAGAAAGCCAAGCATATCGTGTTCAAGACACGGCGGAGATGTGTTTTTTTTCGAAGCACACAGTCAGCATCCTGTTCGAAAAATACCATCAGCTGTTGGTTATGTTGACACATTTGATATGAATTTCTCAGGGAAATGTTCACTCGTCGAAATATTCGATTTATTCATTGATGACCAGGCGCTGGAGTGGATTGTTGCATGTACCATTGATTACTCAATTACCGATTGTAACGATGCCACATTCGCGATCGTGTCATAACCGGCAATTGGATGTGAACGACAAATTTGCCAAGGGGTGACGCCATTAAAGGATCTCATGACGAAAAGCTCATGCAATTCGGATCTTTTGCGCACGAACTTTCCTTTGATGAATGAATTATCACATATTATGGGCGGCGTTCTTGCAAAATGCTCATCAAGGGAAAACCCCATTCGGTTCGTGTTCAAATACTGGGATTTGCCCTCGTCGAATATAGCCAGTGCAAGGAAATATCCGGAATTCATCGAATATGGTCTGGGCGAGACATCAAACCACGACGGGACTGAGCCTATGCATCATGCCAAGCGTTGGGACGACAAAAACAAAAATATGCAATCCGTTGAAGTGTCGAATGTTTGCATAAATAAAGGGTGATTTTTTTAAAGCTACAGGAAAGTTTAAAAAAAAAAAAAAACACATGAAATTCAGAAAAATGCATGAAATCTTTATTTGAACCGATAGTACCGTCCATATAATTTAATGTTTGAAGATTATTTCATGCAAATGTTGACCTTGACTGCGCCTCAAATGGTCCATCCGCTTAGTCCAATTTTGGCATACTCTTTCCAACATTTCGGCCGCTGTCTCAAGAATAAATGCTTCAATGTTGTCTTCCAATGCGTCAATTGAAGCGGGCTTCTCTGTATAGACATGAGCTTTAACATAGCCCAACAAAAAATTGTCTAAACCGGTCTTGACCGGTCCCGAACGTGAAATAAAATGTTCACCGAACTCGCCTCTCAATAAGTCCAACGTTGCGCGTGCTGTGTGGCATGTGGCACCGTCTTGTTGAAACCACATGTCATGCAAGTCAAGCTCTTGCATTTTGGGCAAAAAAAAAGTTGGACATCATCTCACGGTAGCGCTCACCATTCACAGTTACGTTACGATCCGCATCATCTTTGAAGACGTACGGTCCAACCAGCCCATAAACCGCACCAAACTGTGACTTTTTTTGGATGCATTGTGCATTGGTAGCTCTTGCAATGCTTCTGGCTGATATTCACTCCAAAATCGACAATTCTGCTTATTATATATATTATACGCACCCACTGAGCCAAAAATGAGCTTCGTCTTAAACTAAACATAAAATGGAAGAAGCGCGCGATGAACTTCCTTAACAGAGCACGCATTTGATAATAAAATTCAATAATTTGCAAGCGTTGTTCGTTTGTAAGACGGTTCATGGTTAAATTCTAGGCCAAACTGAAGATGTTTGACAGTGAAACAAAACACGAAACGTGCGTCAGCTGTTTAAACCAGTGTTGCCAAAAAGATAATAGCTAAAAAATCACCCTTTATAAACATCGTCACTTACCACACCAGGAGGAGTACGCCGCGAATTACAACGCCTGCAGCAGTTAGGCGCCTTACTTAGTGTGGAAAACCAGTCAGTGAGCAACACCCATTGTGGTTGTTAAGAAAGCGAACCGGACATTACGGACATGTGGTGATTTTAAACTCGCACGGCACTGCGCGAGGGCTCAACGTCGAGCTACAGAATGTCCCCATCATCACGGCTTCCGAGGCGGGGTTTTGAATGCGATTCCTCATCTGATAGGCGACCGCTTGGCAGCCCCAGGACGAGTTGGATGGACCAAGTCCAAAAACTCACCTGGTTACGCTTACCTCCTGATGAGTTAGGGTCGACTCCTGGGGATCTAGTTGCCTGGAGATGGGTGGTACCTTCGTTTTTTTTGTAACAGCTCTTGTTTACAAGTTTTAGCTTTCACCGTCGATCGTAAACAACGTATGACGAAGAAGAAGCCTTGGATTCCGCAAAAGTTGTTAAGTGCGTTGAGTGATCTGGAAAGAACTCGTGAACCACCAAGATGACTGTTTTCTTTGCTTGGTGAACATGACTGGAAAAATCGAGCCAAATGGGAATATCCTTCCATACGGTCGGCAAATAGACGTGTTTTGGGCCCTAAAATACCACCTGAACCTCAAGCCGGTCCTTCTCAGGAGGAAGCTATGCGTTTTGAGGCGGAAATTGACAATAGTGATAGTGACTTTGAATGTGACTTGAATGCGCCAAAACTATCACCTTATCAGAGATCTGGGACTGTCCAAGGCTGCTTCAGAACTGTAGGGCTTCAAGGCTAAAAGGAGGAAACCTCGTAACAAAAGGAACGAAATCTCCTCAAATATTTTGCTGAAGAAGCTGACTTCGTATTTTGTAAAGATGTACCTGGTTTAATGGCTGCAATGGGATCACAAAATTACATTTCTAATGAGTGGCGTTTATTCACAGATTCGTCGAAACGTAGTCTAAAATGTGTTCTCTTACACAAGGGGAATAAATTAGGGCCGTTGCCTATTGCACATTCCACGAAAGTAAAAGAAGAATATTCAAAAACAGCAAAATTAAATATTTGGAACACAATGTTAAACTTTCTCCTAGGCCAACAAGGTGGCTATACAAAGTACCCCTGTTTTCTTTGCTTGTGGGATAGAAGAGCTAAAAATTAACATTGGGTTAAAACAGATTGGCCTCCTCGGGAAGCTCTAGATTCAGGAGAACAAAACGTAATAAACCCACCATTAGTATCAAGGGATCGTATTATTTTGCCTCCGTTCCAAACTAGGCCTTATAAAACAATTTGTAAAAGGTCTTGACAAAAATGGAAACTGTTTCCGTTTCCTATCAAACCAAAAGCTGAAATTTTCGACGGTCCACAAATAAGGTCACTAATATTTACAAGGCTCAAATTTTCTGGAAACTGTGACAAATATTGAGAACAAATCATGGAATGGGTTTGTTTGGCTGGTACAACATTTTTTGGGAAATAAGAAAACTTCGGACTTGTCTCAACACGTCAAAGAACTAATGAGTCACTTTCAAAAGCTCGGATGTCACATGAGCATCAGGTTGCACTTTCTATAGGAATTACACGCCCACCACTGTCAATTCAGGCTCTCACGAATGGTTCCTTCTGAATTTGTATGACTTCTGTGGCCCCCCTATGTCATAGCCTTCAACTATCTCTATCGATTGTGAACTCCGTTGGCCCCCAACCATTAGTGAGGAGCATTTCCTGTGTTTTTACTTCATGGATGTAGCTTAGCAAGCCTATGACCCATGGAGGATCCGAGCCTGAGATATCGCTGCCCTCCAACGTTGACGATCCTGGGCACACTGCCAAGTCAAGTCACCGAGACCAAGCTGCCATGCGTCCGCGATGACTTGGTCTTTATACCGGGGGCTTGGTCCTCCCCAACTTTTCCAACCAGGAGACTCGGAATCGAAGACCCTATGTAGCTTCTGCTGAGTGAATGCAGTCGACGGACTTTGGCCTTCCTGTCTTTTGTCGTCGGTTCTGCTTTCCCATCGATGTACCTTCATCGCAGAGCGACCGCCATAGACTGTCAAAAACATTACGATTCCAGAACTCGTGGACCACCACCACCACGTCCAGTTCTCGGCTCCATATGTCAGGACTGGCAAACAAATAGATACCCCGAGTCGGCAGTTCTGAGCCCAGTTGTATTGTATCGAACCGAGGTAACAGCGGTTGGCATCTACGATTCTACGTCGGGAGTCTTAAATTAGCCCTTTTTACTGCCTCGAAAGTGAACCCGTGGTATTTTGTCCAAGACGTGTGCGAGGGAAAGTTTCTTAGGCGGCAGCAATTATCTCGTCTTGTCTGCATTGACATTCAGGAGTCAACTAATGTTTCAAGTGGCGATCGGCGCAAACTGTGGCGCTTGTATCAAGAAATGTTTTTAAAGTGGCAGCGGGAAGATCATTTATCGAAGTTTTAATTATTCTCGGTTGGTTCCTCGCGGTACCAGTGGGATATTACCAGCTCTTTTCGTCAGTACTTCAATCGCAGTGAAAGTTTCCATTGCGGCATGCACGACCAACAATGGGACCGACTTGTGGGTGGAAGTGCCTTCTGTATTTGCAGCTGCCCCTTTCCAGCACCTGCTTAAAGAAATCTTTGTGCCAAACATGGTTCATCGCCGGATCAATTTTCCCGGAATTCCGGGTTCGGCCATCACTTCGAATAGTTTCATGCGATGAATGTGGTCGTCAAGAGCGCTCGCCTGTGGTTGGGGGCCAAGTGCCCCTTCTTTTCCTCCTGTCTCTGGGGTCCCACCAATAGTTTGTTTACTACTATTTTTTTTTTTACTTTAACGGATCTCAGAAATCGGACATTTTCAAAAAGGAGAAAAAAAATTTCGTGCCCCCTTGGAAAAATTACTGCCGACGCCTATGGCTGCCGTATGCGTAAATGTTAAAATCTTGTATCGATTTGAGACTCGCTGGTCTTCTTCAGGATGTTCCTTAAGTTAGTAGGGAAGACATGGAACCTTGAAGAGTTTATCCTCGCATTCATTAATGAAGTGAATGGGTCTCTCATCAGTCTTCAGTAGCCGCCAGTAACACACGACGGTCACGACCATATGAATTCAAGCTTCGTGGACAATCTCCCCGTAATCACTGCATTCGAAACCCAAACAGCCCCGTACTCACACCACTCTGTTCGCTGCCAGGGTCGTCGATAGGTTCACAGCCAAGGGACTGCCTCAGCAAAATCATTTGTCTTCTCGAACGCCATCGCTGTTCTCGCAGCACAACACTGTTTGCCTTGTGCTCCCATCACCGCCAGCCGTTGCATGATTTTCTATAATTTTTTCCTCATTTTGCTTTCAAACTCTCAACCGTCACTCCATTGAGGGCTTGCACGCCGCTCCTGTCCTTCAGTCTCGCGCCGTCTCGCTGACTGGTGCTCAACCCGTCCCGTTTCCACTTTTCCATTTCCATCGACACGAACGTGCGTCGTCATTAAGAAGATGCCTCGCCGACTGAACAAGTGCGAGGAAAGTGAAGTTGAAAAAGGAAAACGCTAGAAACTGGATAGAAAACACGTTACGGCTGGGCTCTGCCCCCCGCCACGGGACGACGACGCAGTGAAGGGGGGGCGGACATTGTCACGACTCCATCGATGGGTGATGTGGCCTGCTGCAGCAGCCGCAGAAGAGGGGGCCCGTCTGGGGGTCTGCGATGTGCATTAGGATCAAATGCGTTGTGTGTGTTCACATGGATCGTGATAAAAGTGACGCCTCCCTCCCCAGCCCCAACCTGCCCCCACTCCGCCGCAGACGATCGATCAGCACTCTCGAAGAAGAAAACCAGTCTATGCCCTAGGAGGAGTCGCTTTCCATTGTTTACGCACTCGCTGGTGGCTGGCCTTTGTTTGGGTTCCCTCTTCCAACCCAACCCAGCGCAACCCCCATCCCCGCACCGGCGAGGAAGATGTCAATCACCTGTTACGCCATCGTTCGGGATCTGCTGCCTCGTCTAACGGAAGGGCTCTTTTGTGTTTTTCAAGAACACGAAACCCAGCGGCAGAGCTGAGATTTCGAGGTGTTTTACGACGAGCCTCCCCCGCCTCCGCTCAAAGGATTACCTTTTGATTGATGCGACGCAATTAGAATTCCGACTGGGGAATGAGCGAGGAGCGCATCGAAACATCGGTTAGGCCCGATCCGGCGACTGTATCTGGATTGAATTTCAAATCATTTTTTCGGTGAGAGCGCGCGCGAGAGTGAGAGAGAGTTCCTTTCGACGGCTGGCGTATTATTATGGATGTCAAGTTTCGGCCGTTGCGGTATATCGTCGGGTATCCTGGGTGTGTGCGTGCGTGTGGGAGGGAACCGGAGGGGCGAATGAGTTGAGTTGTGTCATGACACTTCTAGGAACACGGGCGATTAACGAACAACACACTCGACTGGAACGGATGAGAGTTGCCTCTCGACCGTCTCAGGAATATCAAATTTGAGGCAATTAACAGTGAAGGTGTGTGTGTGCGTGTGTGGAGAAGAGGCGACTTTTGAGTTCGGATTGTTCCCTTGTCTCGTTTTCGAAATGCTGGCTGGCGGGGAATGATTTGTTGGAGTTTCTCAGTTGGACTCTGATTTGGTGGCCAGCTGGAGGGCTCAACATTGTTGGGCCCAATTTTCACGGATTCAGTCGTTTTGTGGCATTTCGCCCCGACTTTGAAACTAGGGATCGATGAACTCAATGTGAGGTGGGGTGGGTCAGGTTCTGTGGGACAGGCATACCATAAGCGTGAGGCTTTGGTTTAGTTGCTGGCTGGCACTACTGTGAAACGGGCATCTGGCATGCCTACTCTTGGGCATGCCGGACTTGCTCGACGCTGAGGCGACTGCCAACTCACCAGCAATCAACTCTACTAGGCGATTCTTAGAACCCATTAGTCGCTGAACAACACGTGAAATTGTGATCTCCGCCGCCGACTACTCCATCCACGATGGAAGAAACTACAGAACAGTCAGCTGCGTCTCAATTTCGCACGGGACATATCTGAATGGTTTGAGCGACTTCCAACTGTTCCATCGCGTGTAGAGGAAGAATGGCGGCTGTCATTGCCTCTGCCCGGGATGTTTGTGGAGTGACGGCTGGTGGTGACAAAAGAACCGCGTGGCTCCGAGTGAAGACGAAGACCTACTGAGACTGGATTCTCTTGGGGGACTCCGCTTCTCGTGACCGGCACAATTAGGCGCGAAGGACTTGCAAATTGGCTGTGCGAGCAGCCGAAGAGCAGTCTTGGAAGGAGTTCGGCGAGAAGTGGCAACCCATTCGCCGACTCAGAGGAGGATGGAAATGCAACATCATCGAAGGAGTCACATCCAAGGATGGTGCGTCCCTTTCCAATGAGGTGGACATCTTACGTAAATGGAGCGAGCACTTTACGGAGCTGCTCAATCCCGAACAGGGTACTGAGGATGGCAGCCCCGTAGTCTTGAGTGGGGCGGAGAGCAGTCCAACGGTGGAGTGCATCGCTAGAAGCTGGAAACTCCACCGGTGTGGATGAAATCCAGCCATAAACGCTTAAAGCAATGGGTAAAGAGGGCTCCCTCGTGCCATTAATGTGGCAGAAGATGATGGGGATGAAGTCCATCTATCCCATCTTTGGACATGTGTGCCAACAATTTCGGTAATTATACTGGAACATGTCATATACTGGTTACCCTGTAGACCAAGATACCAGCTTTTAGACTTCCTCGTCTCCACAATATTACTCCCCTCCGTTTCTTCTAGTGCTAAGTACCGAGGCGTCATTCTAGATCCCCAGCTCGACTTCAAGTTTTATATAGAAATCCGGGTTAAGAGGACAAGTGTAGCTTTCCACGCCTGTAGCTAAACTTTTGGTGAAAGGTGGGGTCTTAAAAACAAAATTAGCCTTTGGATGTACACAGCGGTTGTCCGTCCCATTCCATACCTGCGCCCCACTTGTATGGTCGCCCAAAGCAGAACACACGACTTAGACAAACTCAACAAAGTCCAAAGATCGGCAGGTGACGGAATTTCAAGGGGCCATGAACATGCCCCAGCGAAGTGCTGAACGTGCTCCTACACCTCCTTCCTCTGGACATTAACTTCATGTATATAGCCTCGTGCGGAGCCATCAGACTCAGAGATGCGGCATGTTGGTCAGCGAGACCGTATGGTCATAGCACAGCTCTGCCTGAGCACCTTACCCCAGCTTCCACGGATTACATTAGACAACTCTACTCAATGCCGATTTCCATCCAGACAGGAGGGAAAAACCGAAACATTCGCCTTAGAAACCACTCGGCAGAATCCTCCAATTCTTACCGCCTCCCAGATCACTCGAGTATCTTCCCGGCTGAGGTACTAGCGATCAGGGAAGCGTGTTTTTACTCTGTCCTTATGGTAGAACCGCATTGATCCGCAGCGACAGCCAAGCAGCCAGAAGGGCCATCTTCACACTAAGCACCCCTAAATTGGTGCAACAGTGCAAGGAAGAACTCAAATCAGTCTTGTCTGGGTTCCAGGCCCTAGCAACTTAGAGGGAAATGAGATTTGCGAAGAAATGGCCAAGCGTCCAGCAACGCCTCCACTGAGCTGGTGGCATCTACCAACGCTTCCTGTCCTTAGCTAGTAGAAGGCGGTGGACTAGGTGAGGACTAGGTCATCTAGTAAAACCTGGCCCTCCCACACGAAAAGAAGGACTGATGACCTCATCATGTAAGTACGGGGCACTGGCACCTTTCAACCCACACTGGCAGTTGCCTCGTCACGCACTCTGAGGAACGTCCACCTCACTTTTTCCATGAATATCCGCCACTTGCCAAGCAAAGGTATATCGCGTTCGGCAAACCTTTCTTTATCAACCGCTCCGCGATTGGTACCCAAAGTGTATCGAACATAATCAAATTCCCAAACTCTACCGGCTGTATTTAGCCCCAACAACCATTGGCTATGAGGGTGGTAACAAAACGGCACGCAGCTGCGCTCATTGTACCCGGTTTGAGCCAAAACTTGTGGCCACCCAACCCAACCAACCATCATAAACTGGCGATCCACAGGGCACCGTATTGGGGCCTTTTTATTTTCGTTATTTCGCAACGATCTTCCGCAAGTTCCGATGTGTTATTTTTCATCGGATTAAGAAAAGACACGCTATGGTGAGTTTTTTAATACTATTCCCAAGTGGTCAACACAAGATAACTTTCCGAGGTGGACCTGGCCCTAACTGCTACAGAAAGCACTCGTGTCGTGCGTGCTACTGTTCTCTCACGAGTAGGACCTACAGTTTTATGTTCACTCCAAATGGCCATTTAAGAAGCTCTTTGTAGACAAGAGTTCTCTGTTGCTGAGAGGCTGGGCCCTAGTACTCTTTCAGAATTGTCAGTGGCTCAAAAGAGGATCCCTCTGCTCTGAGTAGGGGTGGCGTTGTGGGTTGCGTCACGGCGACCCAGTAAGTGGATTGTTCGAGGCTTCAGTTTGAACAAAATTCTACGCACATCCACTTTAAGTGCATTGAAGTAAATAAATCAAATTGCAAGTCATTGAGTAGCTCTGAATGATGAATTCGTTGTCATCAACCAGGACATGAAATGAAATTCTTGGTAGAACGATGAAAAAATGACGATGGAAATGATGGCGAGAATGATGACATTTTTCATGGATTCCCATGGAATGACGAGGAATGATGCAAGGCAACACTGTTCCAGACAACTTTCGACAAAATGTGAATCACATGAATGGACATCCAACGTCGACGTCTTGGCTTCGATCAAGTCAGGCACTTCGTCTACCTCGGGTTCTCAGTGAACAGCACGAAGACCATCAGTAACGAGATCAAAACCAGAATAACTTCTGGCATCGGTTGCTTCTTCAAGCTCAAGAGGTAGTTGAGTGATAGAACCGTCTCTCGAATAATCAAGCTGACAGAGAGCCTTCATCTCTGACGCAGTGGCAAGTGGCAAGTAGAGCGCATGGATGCCTCCGGTCCAGGCAGCCTTCAGCTCTGACGGAGTGGCAAGTGCATCCAGACTGCCTCCGGTCCAGACAGCCTTCATCTCTGACGCAGTGGCAAGTGGCAAGTAGAGCGCAAGGACACCTTGCCTCCGGTCCAGGCAGCCTTCAGCTCTGACGGAGTGGCAAGTGCATCCAGACTGCCTCCGGTCCAGACAGCCTTCATCTCAGACGCAGTGGCAAGTGCATCCAGACTGCCTCCGGTCCAAACAGCCTTCATCTCAGACGCAGTGGCAAGTGGCAAGTAGAGCGCATGGACACCTTCCCTCCGGTCCAGAGAGCCTTTATCTCTGACGCTGTGGCAAGTAGCAAGTAGAGCGCATGGACACCTTGCCTCCGGTCCAGGCAGCCTTCATCTCTGACGCAGTGGCAAGTGGCAAGTAGAGCGCATGGACACCTTGCCTCCGGTCCAGACAGCCTTCATCTCAGACGCAGTGGCAAGTGGCAAGTAGAGCGCATGGACACCTTGCCTCCGGTCCAGAGAGCCTTTATCTCTGACGCTGTGGCAAGTAGCAAGTAGAGCGCATGGACACCTTGCCTCCGGTCCACACAGCCTTGATCTCAGACGCAGTGGCAAGTGCATCCAGACTGCCTCCAGTCCAAACAGCCGTCATCTCAGACGCTGTGGCAAGTGCATCCAGACTGCCTCCAGTCCAAACAGCCGTCATCTCAGACGCTGTGGCAAGTGGCAAGTAGAGCGCATGGACACCTTGCCTCCGGTCCAGAGAGCCTTTATCTCTGACGCTGTGGCAAGTAGCAAGTAGAGCGCATGGACACCTTGCCTCCGGTCCAGAGAGCCTTTATCTCTGACGCTGTGGCAAGTGGCAAGTAGAGCGCATGGACACGTTGCCTCCGGTCCAGAGAGCCTTTATTTCTGACGCTGTGGCAAGTGCATCCAGACTGCCTCCGGTCCAAACAGCCTTCATCTCAGACGCAGTGGCAAGTGGCAAGTAGAGCGCATGGACACCTTGCCTCCGGTCCAGGCAGCCTTCATCTCAGACGCAGTGGCAAGTGGCAAGTAGAGCGCATGGACACCTTGCCTCCGGTCCAGACAGCCTTCATCTCAGACGCAGTGGCAAGTGGCAAGTAGAGCGCATGGACACCTTGCCTCCGGTCCAGGCAGCCTTCATCTCAGACGCAGTGGCAAGTGCATCCAGACTGCCTCCAGTCCAAACAGCCGTCATCTCAGACGCTGGCAAGTAGAGCGCATGGACACCTTGCCTCCGGTCCAGACAGCCTTCATCTCAGACGCAGTGGCAAGTGCATCCAGACTGCCTCCGGTCCAAACAGCCTTCATCTCAGACGCAGTGGCAAGTGCATCCAGACTGCCTCCAGTCCAAACAGCCGTCATCTCAGACGCTGTGGCAAGTGCATCCAGACTGCCTCCGGTCCAAACAGCCGTCATCTCAGACGCAGTGGCAAGTGCATCCAGACTGCCTCCGGTCCAGACAGCCTTCATCTCAGACGCAGTGGCAAGTGGCAAGTAGAGCGCATGGACACCTTGCCTACGGTCCAGAGAGCCTTTATCTCTGACGCTGTGGCAAGTAGCAAGTAGAGCGCATGGACACCTTGCCTCCGGTCCAGGCAGCCTTCATCTCTGACGCAGTGGCAAGTGGCAAGTAGAGCGCATGGACACCTTGCCTCCGGTCCAGACAGCCTTCATCTCAGACGCAGTGGCAAGTGGCAAGTAGAGCGCATGGACACCTTGCCTCCGGTCCAGACAGCCTTCATCTCAGACGCAGTGGCAAGTGGCAAGTAGAGCGCATGGACACCTTGCCTCCGGTCCAGACAGCCTTCATCTCAGACGCAGTGGCAAGTGCATCCAGACTGCCTCCAGTCCAAACAGCCGTCATCTCAGACGCTGTGGCAAGTGCATCCAGACTGCCTCCAGTCCAAACAGCCGTCATCTCAGACGCTGTGGCAAGTGGCAAGTAGAGCGCATGGACACCTTGCCTCCGGTCCAGACAGCCTTCATCTCAGACGCTGTGGCAAGTAGAGCGCATGGACACCTTGCCTCCGGTCCAGGCAGCCTTCATCTCAGACGCAGTGGCAAGTGCATCCAGACTGCCTCCAGTCCAAACAGCCGTCATCTCAGACGCTGGCAAGTAGAGCGCATGGACACCTTGCCTCCGGTCCAGACAGCCTTCATCTCAGACGCAGTGGCAAGTGGCAAGTAGAGCGCACGTTGCCTCCGGTCCACACAGCCTTCATCTGAGACGCAGTGGCAAGTGCCAAAACACCTTGCCTCCTGTCCAACCTCATCTCTGACTCAGTGGGACAAATCAACAGAGGGCACCCGTATTCAGGGTGGCGCGCTTAAGGGCAGTAGGACCTCAACCAACTTGGTGGGTGAAACAGAAATCCATGGGGTCCCGCAAGGGTGCGTGCCCTGACCTCTTCTGTTAATTGCGTCTTCGTAGCGATGATTCAGGATTCCACGGTGGGAACTAAGTTCACATTAAATGTGATAATTATGGTTCCTCCTCTGACAAATTCGTCGAAATTGTTGCGAGACTAGCAATTCAATGGTCTGAGGGCTTGAAAGAAACTCAACGGCGCCGCAGGTAGTGGCTGCCTGATTGGAAGGGGCTCCGAGTGGGCCGACTCTAAAGTGGGACCCGTCCACTTTCTTTGAACCCAATTGTATACAAATTTTCTAGTTAATCCGCTCCGGTCAGCAGTAAACAACGCACACAAAGTGACTTAGTTGCGTGACCCGTACACAGACATTCTTTCCCGTTCCCAAGACCAAAAACCATGGTTAGCGTCGTCCCAGACAATGAACTCGTGCAGCTCGGCAGCCCGTCATTGTCCAGCATCCACCGCCGCATCGAATGATGTAAATTGCTCAGAGTCTCCATCGTCGTCGAGAGCTGCTCATATTTTACCCACTTAATCCAGTGGAAATAATTATTCATCCTCCCTCGCAGGACCTTCGCGCATAATCAGGCGATAATAGAAATGTCCCCTCGCTCGACTGCCACTCGGGGCTCTGGGGCCTCCCAAAATCGCCGTGTAATCGTTTGTTATCGGACACAGCTCTCCACATCGCCTCGCTCGCACGCCATTAGGACTCGTCCCGCATCTCAGTCCCATCGCATCAGCGTCGTCGTTAATTCTCAGTCGCCTTTCTTCTCGAATTCTGATTTCTCGGGGATTATTCTCCTCGGGTCGCCGATCTGAATCAGGTTCTTTTGCTGCTGCAGCGGCCGACTGACGTCCCCCCATCAATCGCGGTCGTCATCTGATTGAGATTCAGTGTTCGATCGCGGGTGCGTGTGTGTGCGTCGACTCGAAATTATAGACTCCCAAGGCCGGGAGGATGCGTGGAAGCCGATGGATACACCTTCATTCTCACGATCATTAGACGTTCGATTGCTGGCCGCTGGAGTGGGGGTTATGGGCTCTCACACACTCGCCCCGACTCGACGTGAAGTTGTTGTGAGTGAAGGACGATCGTCGTGTGTGCGTGTCTACGAGGGTAACGTGTTATTACGATGTCCTTCCTCTAATCCGAGTCCACTCTGAGCAATGAATTAATTAATTAACGAGAGGATGTGAAGTCCTTTCCATGTTGTGCTGTGTCCCCTGCCTTGGGACGGATTTATTGCCGACGGATGGTGGTGGCTTCGGACGTCTCCCGCTGCGCTGCGTTTATTCTGATTTATTGGACGTCTTAAGAGTTATTGTCATCGCCAAGATCGGTATGGCAAGTTTAACGATTCGCCGGTATTTCTCGGCAGTCGGACTTGCATCCGCTTGGGGTCTGTAATCAATTTTGGGTTACATTGCGTGGTGGTCACCTCTGCGATGCAATGGGCGAGGTGAACGCGTCGACGGTGCCCTTTAATGTCTGCTCTGAGGTTGTTATCGAATTTTTGACGGCACAATGATCGCTGTCTACATTGACTGCTTTTTATAGATTTTTCTTTTGTTCGATGAGGTGCTCAAATCGGGTCACAAGTGCATAAAAATCCTCGAGACGAAAAACGGAAATTATTGCGTCCATCGTTGTGTTCTGGGGGTTTTCGCCTTGCAAGTGTGGTTTGGCGCTTTAGGAAATTTCTGTGGGAACCTTGTGAAATTTCTGCTGTTTATCCGTCAAGAATTCGACGAGAATTTGCTGCGATCGGAGGGAGCATTTTTTTTAAATGGACGATAAGAAAGTGATTTTTCAGCTTACGAGAGATTTGCAGCCAGGATGGAGATTCGGCCGAAAGCGCTGACACTTGTCAGCTTTACTTCAGAAAATGCAGACGCTTCTAGAAGATGCTCCACTCTCTGGAAAGCCAACTATGGACACTGTCGATAACATCGTGGTAAACGTCGTGTAAGCAGTGTTTCGATTGCCCATTGGAACCGCTTGAACACGGCTGGATACAAAACGAAGCTCGACGCTAGATGGACGCCAAAGGACCTCATAGTCCGAATTTCCAGCTGCAAGTCATTGCTGCCGAAGCAGGACATCATCGACGACTGGTGACGAAAAGACTCAAGACAACGCCAGGGTGAGTCGGCGCAAACGTGACCAAGCCAGGATTGACGGGAAGCATCTACTATGAGCTGATCTCCCATTGTCAACGATTGGACCGTCTGAAGGAAGGAATCGCTCGAAAGCGACCAGCTTATGATGAAGATAGGCATCATCCTGAGAGCGCGTCTGTTCAGTCCGAGCCGACAAAGTGATTGGTTTTGTTTGGTTATTATCTGACATTGGGTGGTGTGAACACAAACTAAGGGTACGCTCCGAGTGAACACTCATGAGTGAAGAGTTTTCGTGAATTTGGTGTGAGTACAAAATTTCCTGGACGAAAGATCCTTTCCTCGAGTTTCACAGACTGGAGTGGAGACCTGTCAATTTTATGTGTCAACATTCGTGTAAGCTCATCAACAAGATCGACTGGATGGTGCAGACGATTCGAATCCCAGTTAAAGCTAAGCTCTTATCTTGTTTTCAAGTCTTGTCCAGTTACGCGTTGTTGGGGTCACATTAACTACTGAGTGGTCGATCAGTGGTAGAAGTCTGCCTGAGGTTAGCACAATGGACCGGCACGGTCTAAGTGGGCTGGTCCCCAGCCTATCAACAATACAAGAAAAAGATATACAAACGCGTAAAAGCAGGTCTGCCTATAATGCAATTTCAGGAACCTGTATAGATTCGCTTTTCATACATCGAATGGTGGTTCAGTTCCTTTTCGACTTCCCTGGAGTATTCCCCGTGGTCGTGCCATAGCAAGAATTGGAAAGCTGAAAGTATTCCTTCGGTACATTCTTCATGCGGGACTCCAAGGATTTTTATTTTTTCTTCCATGGCTTCTTTGGTCCTGTTTGCCTTGATGGCATCTTGAGGAGCAGATTCAACCACGAATTGCACGGGCAGTACAGCCACGTAGGCATAGTCAGGCGTCTACAGCTACAGCTTGTCTGAAGTCTGACTGTATGCATGTATTTATTTTATTCAGATTCTTTTTTAAGCTCACATGGTCTAAGTTATCGCACATTGTCTTATACAGGGATTTGATACCTAATCGCATCTTTCTAAAGAAATAGTTAAATTTTGGTGATTGTGAAAAACAAATGAGATATATTTATAATTACAATTTGAGGAAAAAAAAACATAAAAAAACAAAAAACCTCACTTAAGTAAAAATAAACAAAAAAAATAAATTATAATAATAAAACACATATCCAGACATAAACGGATACTATAAATAAATGAATACTTAAATTAATAAATTACATAATGCAGAAAAAATATATAAATAAATAATAAATAAGTAAACAAAGAAATAATAATAAATAAACAAATAAATAAATAAATAGATAAATATAAATAAATAAATGAGTAATATAAAAATCAATGAACGGAATTGAAATTGCTTAGGGTTATTGCAAGAACAACGACAAGGGGAAGTACTTACTTACTTAAGGTGGCGCTACAGTCCGGGGTGGACCTGGGCCTCAACCAACAAGCGTCTCCAGCCAGCTCGATCTTTAGCTAGCTGTCTCCAGTTTCGCACGCATAGTTGGTTGAGGTCCCTTTCCACTTGCGTGCGCCACCTGAGTCGCGGTCTTCCTCTACTGCGCCGTCCCTCGGGGGTGGATTCGAAGACTTTTCGGGCCGGAGCATTGGTTTCCATCCGCTCTACATGACCTAGCCACCTCAATCGTTGGATCTTCACTCTTCTGGCTAAGTCGATGTCGCTAAACAGCCCGTATAGTTCGTCGTTAAATCTCCTCCTCCACTCACCATCTATGCAGACGGGACCGAAAATCACACGAAGAATTTTCCTCTCGAAGCAACCAAGAGCAGCTTCATCCGCTTTTGATAATGTCCATGCCTCCGCGCCATATAGCAGGACTGGGACGATTAAGGTCTTGTAAAGCGTTAGTTTAGTTGTTCGAGAGAGGGCTTTGTTTACCAATTGCTTTCTTAGCCCAAAGAAGCAGCGATTGGCAAGAGTTATTCTTCGTTTGATTTCAGCGCTGGTGTCGTTGCCTGAATTGATAACGGTGCCTAGGTAAACAAAGTTTTTGACTACCTCAAAGTTATATCTGTCTGCTGTGACGTTTTGACCGAGACGTCGGTGTTGGGTGTCCTTTCTCGTTGACAGCATATACTTGGTCTTACCCTCGTTTACCGCTAAACCCATCTTCGCGGCCTCCGTTGCAATACCCACAAAAGCGCCATTGACATCACGCTGTGTTCTTCCGATAATGCCAATATCGTCGGCATATGCGAGTAGTTGGACGGACTTCTGAAAGTTTGTTCCTCTGGTGTTGGCGTTCGAGTTTTGAACAATTCTTTCAAGAACGATGTTGAAAAAGTCGCATGACAGCGCGTCGCCTTGTCTGAATCCTTTTTTGACATCAAAGGTCTCGGTTAGGTCTTTACCGACCTTGATGGAGCAGCGTGCATTCTCCATCGTCATCCTACACAAACGGACGAGTTTGGTAGGGATGCCGAAACTAGACATTGCTCTGTATAGCTCGTCTCTATAAATGCTATCATACGCGGCCTTAAAATCGATAAAAAGGTGGTGGGTATCGATTTGTTGCTCCTGGGTTTTCTCCAAAATCTGCCGCAGTGTGAATATTTGGTCGATGGTGGATTTTCCTGGCCTAAAGCCACACTGGTATGGACCGACCAGGTTGTTGACGAATGGCTTTAGGCGTTCACACAGTACGGCAGATAAGATTTTATATGCAATACTTAGGAGACTGATGCCTCTGTAGTTGGCGCAGTTCAGAGGGTCTCCTTTTTTATGGATCGGGCAGACTATGCTGAGGTTCCATTCATCGGGCATGTTTTCCTCCGACCATATTTTACAGATGAGTTGGTGCATGCTCCTTACCAAATCATCGCCTGCGGCCTTAAAAAGCTCGGCGAGTAGGCCGTCAGCTCCCGCAGCCTTGTTGGATTTTAGTTTGGATATGGCAATCCTCACTTCATCTGGGTCGGGTGGACGGAATTGTTGATCTTCATCGTCCCTTTCATTGGGGTTGAATGGTTCGTTCTGCCTGACAGCGGAATTTGGTTCTTCGTCGCCGTTATACAGTCTGCAGAAATGGTTTCTCCATATCCTCAGCATCGACTGTGACTCTACTACGATGTTCCCTTGATCATCCTTACAGGCTTCGGTTCGGACTTTATAACCTTGACTGGTTAACTTTACCCTTTGGTAAAATTTCCTTACCTCATTCCTGCAGTAATATCCCTCTAGTTTGCCGATCGCGCGCTTCTCATGCTCCTTCTTTTTTCTCCTGAGAAGCCGGTGTTCGTCTCTCCTCTTCTGCTCGTAGAGCTCCCGAGCAGCTCTTGTCCTTCTTTGCAGTGCCGCTTTGTATGCTTCTTGCTTGGCTGCATTCGCCTGCCGACACTCGTTGTCAAACCAGGGGTTTCGTTGTGGTGGCGGATTGCAACCCAGCACATCAGAGGCGGCATCTCTGATGGCTTTTTGGCAATGCTGCCACTGATCTTCAATACTTGATGTTGGCGGCGTAGGATTTCTTAAGAGGTTAAGGGAGACACGATCGGAAAAGGATTTGGCAATCTCTTGCGATTGTAGCCGGCTGACGTTAAACTTCCTCACAGTATTTCTTTGTCTTGGCGGTGTTCGGGATATCCGCAAAACAAGGGGAAGTAGGTCTTTTAATAAAGTGCTGTCAGACTGTCTGCTTTAGACTTTAAATTTTGCCATCAGGGTATTTATTCTTTCAGATATCAATTCAACATTAGCCCTTTTATGTAAAACCTTCGTAGAGAAATACCATGGGAGGATTAACATGCAAATGTCGACCTTGACTGCTCTTCAAATGGTCCATCGTTCTTCTTCTTTGCTTGGCGCTACAGTCCGAGGTGGACCTGGGCCTCAACCAAGAAGCCTCTCCAGCCAGCACGATCTTTCGCCAGCTGCCTCCAGTTGTGCACACCAAGTTGGTTGAGGTCCTTCTCCATTTGTGTGCGCCATCTTGTTCTAGGACGCCCTCTTATGCGTTGTCCCAAAGGCTCGGAATCGAAGACTCTTCGGGCCGGAGCTGTGGTGTCAATGCGCTCTACGTGACCTAGCCATCTTAAGCGTTGGATCCGAAGACGCTTAACTAGGTGCATGCCGCTGTACAGCCCGTACAGTTCGTGGTTGAATCTCCTTCTCCAGACGCCATCAATACAAACAGGACCAAAGATCGCACGCAGAACTTTTCTCTCAAAACGACCAAGAGCTTCTTCATCCGCTTTCAATAGCGTCCATGTCTCTGCGCCATAGAGCAGGACGGGGATGATTAGGGCGTTATATAAAGTCAACTTGGTGTTTCGAGAGATGGCTCTGTTACTCAATTGCCTCTTGAGCCCAAAGAAACAGCGATTGGCAAGAGTAATTCTGCGCTTGATCTCGGTACTGGTGTTATTGTCCCTGTTTACTGCAGAGCCAAGGTAGACGAAGTCCTTGACTACCTCAAAGTTTCTGCTGCCCATTATGACGCTCTGTCCAAGGCGTCGATGTTGTGTGTCCTTTCGGGATGACAGCATGTACTTTGTTTTGACCTGGTTAACTGCCAAACCCATTTTAGCCGCTTCCCGCTAGCAAAAGCCTCATTGACAGCTCGCTGTGTTCGTCCAATCACGTCAATGTTGCCCGCGTAGGCAAGCAGTTGAACGGACTTTCGGAAGATCGTGCCTCTGGTGTTGATATTTGAGTTTCGCACGATCTTCTCAAGTATGACATTGTAGAAATCACATGACAGCGTGTGGCCTTGTCTAAAACCTTTTTTTGATATTGAAGGTCTCGGTGAGTTCGTTACCGACCTTGATGGAGCAGCGAGAGTTCTCCATCGTCATCCTGCACAATCTGACGAGTTTGGCTGGAATGTCAAAACTAGACATGGCATTGTATAGCTCGTCTCTATGCACGCTGTCATATGCGGCGGCGGAAATTGACGAATAGGTGGTGGGTGTCGATCTGCATCTCGTGGGTTTTTTCCAGGATCTGCCGCAGTGTGAAAATTTGGTCGATGGTGGACTTTCCCGGCCTGAAACCGCACTGATAAGGACCTATCAGGTTATTGACGAATGGTTTCAGGCGTTCACACAAGACGGCAGAGATGATCTTGTACGCTATGTTAAGGAGACTGATCCCTCGATAGTTGGCGCAGTCAAAAGGGTCTCCTTTCTTGGTCCATCCGCTTATCTCACGAATAAATGCTTCAATGTTGTCTTCCAATGCGTCAATTGAAGCGGGCTTGTCTGTATAGACATGAGCTTTAACATAGGCCCACAAAAAATAGTCTAAAGGCGTTAAAACGAACGATCTAGACGGCCAATTGACCGGTCCCTAACGTGAAATAAAATGTTCACCGAACTCGCCTCTCAATAAGTCCATTGTTGCGCGTGCTGTGTGGCATGTGGCACCGTCTTGTTGAAACCACATGTCATGTAAATCAAGCTCTTGCATTTTGGGCAAAACAAAGTTGGACATCATCTCACGGTAGCGCTCACCATTCACAGTTACGTGACGATTCGCATCATCTTTGAAGAAGTACGGTCCAATGATGCCACCAGCCCATAGACCGCACCAAACTGTGACCTTTTCTGGATGCATTGGTAGCTCTTGCAATGCTTCTGGCTGACATTCACTCCAGAATCGACAGTTCTGCTTATTTACGTACCCATTGAGCCAAAAGTGAGTTTCGTCGCTGAACACATGTGATGTCGCGATGAACTTTCTTAACAGAGCACGCATTTGACAATAAAATTCAATAATTTGCAAGCGTTGTGCGTTTGTAAGACGATTCATGGTTAAATTCTAGGCCAAACTGAAGATGTTTGACAGTGAAACAAAACACGAAACGTGAGTCAGCTGTTTAAATCACTCTTGCCAGAAAGATAATAGATTAAAAAATCACCCTTTATTTATGCAAACATTCGACACTTCAACGGATTGCATATTTTTGTTTTTGTCGTCCCAACGCTTGGCATGATGCATAGGCTCAGTCCCGTCGTGGTTTGATGTCTCGCCCAGACCATATTCGATGAATTCCGGATATTTCCTTGCACTGGTTATATTCGCCGAACCGAATGGGGTTTTCCCTTGATGAGCATTTTGCAAGAACGCCGCCCATAATATGTGATAATTCATTCATCAAAGGAAAGTTCGTGCGCAAAAGATCCGAATTGCATGAGCTTTTCGTCATGAGATCCTTTAATGGCGTCACCCCTTGGCAAATTTGTCGTTCACATCCAATTGCCGGTTATGACACGATGTGACGGACACGATCGCGAATGTGGCATCGTTACAATCGGTAATTGAGTAATCAATGGTACATGCAACAATCCACTCCAACGCCTGGTCATCAATGAATAAATCGAATATTTCGACGAGTGAACATTTCCCTGAGAAATTCATATCAAATGTGTCAACATAACCAACAGCTGATGGTATTTTTCGAACAGGATGCTGACTGTGTGCTTCGAAAAAAAACACATCTCCGCCGTGTCTTGAACACGATATGCTTGGCTTTCTTCTTTTTCGCGCCACCACATTTGTTCCACATTTTGTTTCTTTATCGTCGCTGCTTGCCGTCAGCAGATCTCCAAGCTCTTGTTGTGTTAGAACCTTCTTTTGGAAGATTTTCGACGAAAATAAAATTAATAATAAAAAAGAAAAAATCAAAGCTCTCAGATGCGAGTCAGAACACAAATGGCAAATGCTATACAAAGAGCAAATTGCTGCTGTCATGCAAAAAGAGAAGGCAACTCATTTTTTAAATTTTATATCGGCTCAGGCGAATGGTGCGAATACGAACCACTGGTAAACAACTGGAGTCCAGGTCGGTAGAGTCGAAGGTAGATCACCACAAAATTTGCCGGCTGTTTCTCAAGAAAAATTAGCTTCCAGTTCCACATCGCCCAAAAATACAGAGCAACAGCCAAGGCATAGCCCACCATCGCGGTGTCCCTCAAGGTTCTGTTTGGTGTCCGATACTCTTTCGCGTTCCTAAAACTGATCTCCTTCATTCTGCGCCCAATACATTTCTCTTAGATTCTTGAAGCCGTGCCAAAATCCAGGTTCGAGCGTAGAATGACTCAATGGACCATGCTCAAGAAGTTTTAGAGCCCTAGTAGTCTCAACATAGAGGAATCGATGCTGTTCTCGTTGGCCTCGAAAGAAGAATTCCCCGTTGGATCTATGGTCCTGTCTGGGAGGAAGGTGAACGAAAACAACATATCCCATCATTTCCCTGCTCCAATCACAGACCTCCCACCAGTCGTGCAAAGAATGAATCGCTGGTATGTGCCAGTAAACGGCCATCAACCACAGCCGATGCCATTTCACAAAAAAAAAAGAAAGCTTATAAGTATTTCCAGCGCAATGGAAAGATTCCTCTCAATAATGAGAGGAAATTAATGCGATGCAGTGTCATCCGCGTAAACAGCAATGCCGCAAAGAGGGATATCAGGAATACAATATAGGCCCAAGAACAGAGCCTTGAGGAACCCCAACATTGAAGTATTTTATTTCGGATTGTACATTATTAACAGAAACACTAAAAGATCGATTGCTGAGGTAGCTTTGGATTTATTTATTGAGTAATAGCCAGAGCATCAAGGGGCCTTAGGCTCAACTTTGGATTATTTTACACAAATAGTACGGGAAATTGAAGCGAATCATTTTAAAAACAAGACCACATAGAGTCAAAGGCCTTTTCTATATCAAGCAGAACATTTCCTGTGGATTTATGTTGACAACGTTGTTCTTTGACATATTTGACTATTCTTGACTGTTTCGGATCAAAATTTATGAAGTTAAAATTTTATGAAGTCATCTTCTCCCAGTCCAGAACGTCTTCCTCTTCCGAACCAGTGTTCTCCATTTTTCCAGAAGTCCACAGGCCGTCAGTCGACAGTCTTCCGTCGTAAAACTCACAGAGGTGCCTTTGACAGCACGCTGAGTTCTTCCGATAATGCCAATATCGTCGGCAAATGCGAGTAGTTGAACGGACTTTTGGTCTTGGCGTGCGAGTCTTGAACAATTCTTACAAGGATGATGTTGTTGAAGTCGCTTGATAGCGCGTCGCCATGTCTGAATGCTTTTTGACATCAAAGGTCTCTCTCTCTCAAGGTCTTTACCGACCTTGATGGAGCAGCAGTCCACAATCGTTACAATCAGTTAACAATTTTTAAATTTATAACTAATTTAGGTCCAGGCGCCTGCCTGACAGTTGTTGACATGTCCTTAGTGGAGCGACGAAGTCGCGTGAGCGGAAACAGGAAATAAATCCGAATTTAGCTTAGCTAACGTAAGAAAAATGGATGGTTTGCTTCGCTCGCAGTTTGTAAACCCCTCACGCCAGTTCGAAGCTTTGTACATTTCAAAACTGGAGTTCATTGAATTGAATTGCTTTGCTATAGACAATATATCAAGAATATCACGCTTATATTCTTTGTTGTGCCACATGACCGTTGCCTTTTGCTGTCCGTGCGCAATGGTTTGTGCATGGCATGACACCACCCCTATAGCGGCTCACGAGGCCACTGCTGGGTTGCTCATAATTCCTTCGGGCTAAGCCTCTCTGGGACAGGCCGGCCACCAGACACGCATACTGCCACGATTTAGGCCTGCCTCCAAATGGGGCCCTGTCTCGTCTTCTTCTTGTCATTTGAAGGGGTCGCGCTTCGTTAGCCAAGCTTGGGCTGCATGGAAATAAGATCCTACCCCCCAAACCTGTTGCCCGCCCCCACCTCGAGGAGGTCAGCTGCCGGGGGCTACACCGAAGATTCCTTGCGAAAATATCTTCCGATTTCTTTAGGTCTTAGTGTACGACCGGGATGGTCAATACCTGGCCGGCTAGATCCTTCGAGAGACGTCTCACTTACTCCATAGCCTCTTGGCGAGATCTCTTCTGTCGTTCATCATCGCGACACTGAAGTTCTTTGTGCGAGGTGGACTCCCATTGTATCGCCCTGGACCCATCGCATGTTGAAAACTAAAGTATACACTTTTGAGTCAGAGCGACATCAAATTAAATTTAGTTGTTGCGAGAACCGGGGAGTTGCGTCCAGCTCTGTGTATTGTAGTCACTTCAGTTCATGGCATCCCTCAAGGTTCTATGCTCTGTCCTGTTCTTTGTCTTAGCACGAGAATTCCAGACATTTGCACGTGATCAAAGACATGCCTCCCAAGGCTTCTCGTTGGATTCTGGAAAACCCGCACTGGTATGTGCTCAAGCTTGCAAACCACTACATTTTATGATATCCCGCAGGGCTCCATGCTGTGCCCTGTTTTTGTTTTTTTCTGCAAGAGAGATTTCGGCGCAGACACCACTCTGGCAGGTACGTGCTCAACCCGGAAGGTTCCATGTCATGTCTCCTTCAAGCAGCGAGTTCGGCGAGGTGGCAGCACTGTAGGCGATCAACTGTGCCAAAGGATCGTATCGACCTTCATACGTGGTGTCTCCACTTGAATTGTTTCTTTGTTCGTAACAGAATAAGCTGAGTCAACTTGGAAACCGCAATACGAGTGAATACCTACTTTTCATGGTGTCCCCCAAGGCAGCATACATTGTCCCGTCTTTTTCCAGAAAAAACCGGCTTCTAAACAACGACGATTCCCGGAACATCTTAGCAACGATTCGGACCACTTTCGGCTTACTTCACTCGATCGATTAGCCCAACCATGCGAAGGTGTTGAACATCAAGTCAATCGTGTCGTCCCGTTTGACTACTTAGCTGCGTGTATAGCCGCAGTGTGTCTTCGCTGTTGTCACCCTTGAAGCCTGATCACACACAGTCCGTGAGACTTGTCCGCAACGACAACGACGACAGGTGCAGCATATCTGCCTAGAGTGACCTTCCGGCCAGCCTCCTCTCATCTCGCTATCGCCGAAGATCCGCCTCCCCCACAAGCAACGCACCACTGACACACAATGGCCACTCTCCCTTTCGCCCGCCACCCACCTCCTCGCTGCTTTCGCTTTTCCTCCTCTTTTTGTTTCACTTTCAGCCCAAAATAAGCAACAGCCAACCCAACCACACCCACGGCGCACATTCTTTCACATCCACCGGTCTGTCCAGTGTGCAACCGAATGCGCGCGCTGCAATGAATGACCGTGCACATCCCCGAGGGGGGCCCACCGCCCCGCTGGCATTCCCGCCTCGTAATAACCCACCATCCGGTGTCATTTCATCCAGCGACGTGCAAATATTCAGATATCCTACCGAAGGCGTTGCGACTTGACACACAGATTACACAATGCCCACGGCAAAGTGTCGTCGTTTGTATCTTTTATTACCCCCATGAGTCTCCGAGTGCCCGAGAGGAGCTGAAGGGCCCTAGAAGTGTACTAAAACCGGCGACGGGCCGTGCATAGCGATGGCCTCGGCGAGCTTGGGCGGGGGGCGATCTCCGATCCGCGATCCGCGATCCTCGGGCGAATGGTTTAGTCATTTCCATCAGGTTTCAGGTAATTGTGTATGGGTGCCCGGCCATCAGGCATTCTTCACACGGAACTCGGGCCGTCTCAGGCCCACAAGCCGCCGACACTGCTGTCGTCGTTGTCGTAGTCGTAGTCATCGCAGGGCTTGTCTGTGGCCAGAGTCATTCTCGGCCGCATGCAAACGTTTATATTCGCGGCCGGCTGATGGATAGATTCTGATGTCGTATCTAATATATAATATATAATATAATCTAAATCTAATCTAATCTGTGCGGCGTGTAGAGTTGCCCACGCGGCCGCTCCGAATGGTCGTCCCTTCCGCAAGGCGAATTTCTCAAGAATCTAATCTTTCGGCGCTCAGACGACGAGAGGGCCGGAGCCGGCTCTAGGGTTGCAAAATGCAATTCTGGGAAACGCCGCGAGTGATCTGCGCGAAGTGTCTCGTGTCACTGCCGCCCCAACGAGAGTGGGAGTTGGCGACTCGTGTGCGCCACATGATCGGGATCAGTGTCTCCTCGCGGAATCCGATCGCGCCGCATTTCATTCCGCATTCGCCGAGTGTGTTCCTGCCGCTCAACCAGGAAGTGCCTGTGCAACACTATAAACGAAACTGTCAACACTGGTATCTGGTAGCTCGCATACCGCACAGACCAACAGCTCGAGATGCCGATGCACCTACCCAACACTTTGACTTTAATTTGATTTACCTTACTTCTCCCGTCTGACTTCCCGCCACACCCCGCCGCCGTCCTTCGGCGCGCATAGACAACCGTGTCGAGCGTGCACCAGGCAGCAGCCAGCAGTGTGTGGTGAAACAGGTTGCCTTAACCCTTTATTGGTACCCCAACCTTTATCAGGCAAACACCAGCGCGAGTGCGGATGGGATGGGATACCAGTCCGTACGCGGACCGCGAGGGAGCGGGAGCGGGAGCACAGTCGTCACACCAACGGCCAAAGAATGCATCGTATCTAACGACTTTTTTTTTTTCTGTTCCGTCGCCCGCGTCCGCTCCGGACTGAGTTTAGATAACTCTGCCAGGCTTGGGGTCAGTGAACTCGGGCGGGACGACGACTCAGGTACACAGATTGGATGCGCACTCCGGTGCCAAGGGCTCGCGGGTGTACTGGAGCCCAGGAGTCAACAGCCCGGCATCCGGACAAAAGGCAAACGTGATAAAGATGTAAATACGCCGGCTGTTGGGGCGCTTTTTACGACGCACCTGTGCCCGAGCGTCGGTCTCGCTGCACGCCCCACGCCCCACGCCCCGGGCGGATAGGATTTCACGGAAAGCATCGCTCAGTGCGCGAAGCAGGTTTGTTTGACTGTGAGATGAATCTGTTTGCGTTTCACTTTTATTTTGTGAAGCGACACTGTTTGCGAGTGGCCTACATACGCAGGGGCTCGAGTTGGGTGGTGGCCTGAGAGGGGAGGGGGAGGATTTGTTCGAGGATTTGTGACGGGAAGTTAGGGCTCCTGGTGGCGGGCAGACTCACAGGGGACTCGGTGTGGCCTACTTCGGGCGGGATTCGGATGGACGGGGGGTCATTGAACTCGCTCCGGGAGCTGCCAAGGTGATGGGGACGCTAGAGATTTTTTGTTCTGTGCCGCAGAAGGAGGTTAGTAGCGCAGTGGAGCAGTGGTTTTCAGTTGGCATGGTGGTGAGCTGCGGCCAATTGATTTGACAGATCGGCCATACGATCATCCGAGGCCTGGGCAATGGGTTGTCGCGTGACCCATTGCGGCAAGAAATATCGCAAGTGCGCACTGGAAGCTCAAGCAGGTCGTCATGGAGCACGGTCTTAGGCTGGCAACAGAAAAGACTGGGACAGTCCTTCTGACACAGAAAAGGATCCCAAATTGACCTCGAAATTGGACCCGAAGTCATAAGAAGCAAGGAGTACTGGGGACTGAGGCTCGACACCAAGCTATCTTTCTGGCAACAGGTAAAAGTCCCGTCGGAGCGGGCATCGCAGGCGACAAAGTCCCTATGCCGGCTTAGAGCAAACAAGGGTGGCCCTTGGCCAAGCAAAGGAAGGCTTCTGATGTCGACAACACACTCCATTTTCCCCTACCGAAGGGAGATATGGGCCGAGGCACTACGGCAAGAAAAGTAGCAGATGCAGATGGCGGCAGTGCAAAGACGCGGAGCTCGACGTGCGGGTGCGAGTACCAAACGGTCTCGGAGACAGTTGAGTGACACCAGGAGACCTTCTTGAGTCCCAACGAAAAGAAAAAGCGGAAATTGGACTCGAAGCCTGGTGGAACACAATTCCCCTCGTATGGGCCAAAGCTGGCGGCTTCTGAGCCATTGCTTCCTTAAGACGTTCGAAGGAAGGTTGACGATAGGGAATTAGCTCGTTGTAGATGTTTCCCTGCCAATCCCACTAAACACACAGCAAGACCTTCCTGGGCGTCCATTCCCGCCTAGCCACCGATTGCGCCGACTCACCGTGATTCCGACCCGTGGCAGGAACAGTGGGAGACTGACAGAAGAGGGCGCTAAATGAAGACGCATCGGAGATGTTGGCGAATGGAGTAACCGGAAACATGGCTGAACTGACACCCAGTTCCTCACCGGACACGGTTATTTCAATGCTTTCTTCCACAAGATCGGCAAAAGCAATAGTAAAGCTTGTCAGTATGAAGACTCCGCAGGAGACGATGTCTATCGCAGATGGCAAGCCGAACGGCGAGATCTCGAGATGGTCAGCAGTATAGGTCACATCACGCGAGAGAGAGAGAGAGAGAGAGAGAGAGAGAGAGAGAGGGAGAGCATGGCGCAGAAGATGCTAAACAGCGACCAAAACTGGTTCATGGAACACATTCTCAGAAGAAAAAACAAGAGAAGAAGAAGACGATCGGAAAACAGTTGAACCCGCAAGACAATACCGCAAGGGAAACATGGCAACCCCAAGGGCGGAAGCATGCAAAGAATGGAAAGAAAGGTTTACGGAGTTCGAGAAAACGGCCAATTTTTTACGCGCTTTAGAAAACATTTGGACATGTGAACACATCTGGTTTCTTCCGGGAGTTAATGTCCTCCCTAGACGATTACATATAACTGAATAAGAATTTCTATACGCAGTGGTTCGATAGTTTGGTACTTGTCACCGAGTTATTACGTAGGTCAGAGTTTGAGATTGTACGAAAGTTTCGGTTACCAGACTTCATAAAGAATGCTTTTAGAACCTTACAACATTTAAGTGACGAACAGGAAGAGTCCCTAATTGACTAGGGTGCCTGCCAGGTTCAGGACAAATCTTTCGGGCAACATTCTCTTGCAAGACTAATAAGGAGATCTAAGGGACTGCTGACGCCATACGGTAACCCAGCATCGTCAGCAAAAGCTGTAGGTAAGCCATTTAGATTGAGGTGGAAGAGTGAGTTGATATACATTAAAAACAGAATGGGACCTAGGCCCGAACCTTGTGGTTCCCCATGTCTGATTAATTGCACATCACTCTAGTCTCATTCAACTTTACTCTCTGCGATCTATTATTCAGATACGAGTTAAACCATTCAAGCACACCTGCATTTTTCAGTTTACTTAAAAGAATTTTATGGTCAACCATGTCGAAGGCTTTGGTTATGTCAATGAATAACTTCTTCTGTCAAGTTTGCTTATTATCTGAGAGCAAGCTCTAGAAGTGCGTCCTCGGTTGATTTGCCCTTTTGAAGTCCCAATTGAGAAGGATGAAAGAACGTCGTCTTGTCTAAGAAGCTGACTGACCTAGTTTTTATAAGTTTTCCGAAAACTTTACTTATGGTTGGCAGGGAAATCGGCCTAAAATTTCCTATTTCACTTGGGGGGCCTTCTTAAAACAGGAATGACATCTGCACACTTTGTATCATCAGGAAATATACCAGAAAAAAACACTAGGGTTGAATACATACGAACCTTTCATGATGACCAAAGTATGGGCAGTGTCCCTCCAGAGGTCTGGTAACTCATGCAGATCATTGCACTCGCAGAGTGTTTACGAATCAACGTGATCTATAAGTTGGGAGCTCTCTCTCCCGCTTGTTGTGCTCGGACTCTGGTGCTCTGGGCGATGCCAAGCCCGAAGGCAGATATTCGAATCCATTCCGTCAAGCTAGCTCTAACATGGAACCACACGAGTCAGGCATAGGCAAGCATCTATCGAGCAAAAGACATATCACCTTAACGATCACAAGTTCACTGCTGTCTCAGCGAAGCCATCCAGAGTTCTGGCCATAACAAGCGCGGTCCTTGATACTGATGCCTATGAGTCTTAATAGACTCCTTACCGTTAGTGACTGCCCGTCCCGTCCAACAGCGGCAGCAAGATTGTTTTTCACCTCAAAGCTGAATCGTATTGAAGTGACTCTCAGGTGCCTTGACTACAGGTCCTGATCTGTACTCGCAATCAGATCCACCACGTGAGCTTTGGTGTGCAGAAAGGATCGTAACACCTCTACTCTGTCAATGTTGAATAGTATCGTCGAATTCACCGAAGGTGAGAGCAGACCATTTTGTATTTGAACAGCAGAAGTTACTTTGCCAGAGGATGAGGATGACAAGGATGTGGCTCAAATTCCCGCGCAGAAAATGGAACACGGACACTTGTCAGCCGTCGATCTTTAAGCAAGCTGCGTCATTAGTTATTGTTGAAGTTATATTGCACCGCAGGCTTTAGAACTATTGTGCCTCCTTTCTTGAGAGCTCCAATCGCACACAGTTCTCTTTAGAGTTGTGTTGAGGGCTGTAGGTTCCTGTTGCGCTAAGGTGGAACAGATTTATTCTAGAGCATCGTCTCCAAGTCAGTTCTGCCTTTAGGGATCTAGTGACTTCAGTTCTTCCTCCGATATTAGGTGCTTGGCCAGATATCTTTGTCTTTTGTGGGCTGGCGCCTCATAACGTCCCAGTATATGTTCCGGGATTTCGCTAGATTCACCTCCTCATGACACTCCTAGTGTCCTTAGGTGCTGCCTGAGTGTGTAGTGCCCTGTTAGGAAGCTTGTCGTTCCCTGATAAATACCTCAAACCTCCGCCGGTTATGTTGACCCAAGAGTTTCTTGGCCTGCTTCATGCCGCGAGCGTTGTCCCAAGTTTTTGATCGGCTCTTCTTTTTAGTTCCCTGACCCTGATGACATGGTTCGGGGCCTGTAAATGGTGCCGATGCTCCTTTCCTGGCGAGGGGATGGCCGTTTCATCGCGTTCTATGCCTGCATGGCCAGAGTTTTACTCTTTTACTCCTCCTTAACTCCCTAAGCTTCTGTCGGCAAGCCCACACAAGCTTGGATGTGATGATATAAGAGTCTAGTGCCAGGGTAGCGACACGGCTGTCCGACATAATTGATGAGTCGCAGTTGGTATAGTTCCAGTCAAGAATGATTTGATCGCATCTGTCTATGGCATAGACATGCTGGTGCGTTTGCCCATGGGTTCGGGGTTCAAATACTCCCGGTCCTGTTCCTTCATCAGTTCTATCCGTCTGTATACCTTTTTACCGTATTCCCGCTCAGTCGGTGGACGAAGGATTCATTGCTCTAGTCGTTTTTGGTGCCGGGCTTGAAGGTGAGAAAATGTCCGAAGAGTCGCCTGTACTAACCTGTAAGTTAGGCAGACATACCGTCACGCCAACAAGAACTGCGACGTTGGTCTGTAAAGGGATAATTTGTTTCACAAGACTCTGGTGCTAGGTCTGGACTATAAGGTGGATGCAAACGGACCTCCCAACAAGCCTCCTGTGGCCTGGCGTTGTCCTGATGGAAAAATTCCTCCCCTATGGTCCAAAGCTGCCATTTTTCTAGAACCATTTGAGTAGCAGAGCCTTCTCTCGAAGAACCAAGTGACTTGATCATATCTGGCCTGCACTGGAGATACGCTGTACTCTTCCGGCTGCTGCCTAACGTGGCCTAACATGGACAGCATAGCTCCGGTCCGAAGAGTCTTCGACTCCGAACCTCTGTGACAACTCGGACCTGGGTCCAGCAGAAGGACCTCAGAAACGAGTGAAAATGGCAGGAACGAATGAAGGCTTGTGCTTGAGGCCGTATGGGGCCTGTAGTGCCACACAAAGATGGAGTTTTAAAGCCCAGCACATGAAAGGCATCCTGTTGCTTGCCTGTTGACTGTCTGAAAGTGAGTGATTCACTTGGAATTAAATTGAATTACTGCTTGGTCAACTTGGCACAACTCATTTCTTCAAGGAATCACAATCAAATTTGAAGGAAAACGGTTGCCTCATGCATTGGACGTGAGGTCTAAGGTTTATTTCCTCGGCATCTCCCAAGGCGCTTGGGCCACATGTGATGAACGTCTTTGGAGTCATCACTTAATCAGTGCGAAGACCAAAACCACTAATGACATCGGTTGTCTTCCACAGTCCCCTGCTGTGGAGGGCTACTGATCTGAGCGCTAATTTCGGCTTTCTGTGACGCAGGGTCTTATCATTTGAATCGACCGGACTGTCTGAGCTTGGGAAGCGGCTCCCGGATCAAGAGACGGCACGAGTACGATCACTTTGCCGCCAAGAAAGGAGGGGTCCATTTTGCCACCGTTTAGGAGTTAGATGCAATTTTAGGTAAAAATGGCATAAACTGGAAAAAAAAATATTTAAAAAAAGCGGCAACACTTGCAATGAAGTACGTTACCAAATTAGTTTATAACTATTTTTTTTTTACAGTGGGAGGGGAGGAGGACTTATGAGTTACGGGCAATTTTAGATAAAAATGACATCAAATGGAAAAAAATATTAAAAGACAACGGCAACACTTACAGTAAAGTACTATACCGCATTTGAAAGCTAGACATTTGATATGAAACTTACATCACATTATACGTGTGAACAGTTTTTGAATACTTCGCATTCAAGCTCAAATTGTTGGGACAAAATAAATGATTTAAGGGCAATTTTAGGTAAAAATTACATCAAAAGGGAAAAAATATTAAAAAACAACGGCGACACTTACAATAAAGTACTATACCGCATTTGAAAGCTAGTTCCTTAATATGAAATTTACATCACATTATTCGTGTGAACAGTTTTTGAATCATTCGCATTCGAACTCAAATTGTTGAAAAAAAAAAAAACTGAAAAAGAAAAAGTTTAAATCAATATTTTTCAAAATCGGGAAGTGACATTCTGTATTGGCTTTGTTGCCAATGTAGGCTTATTGCTTGTGTCAATTCTGAGTCGAAAACCGAATGGTTTTATGTCTTCTAGTTTTTGAGAAAATTATATATAAAGTATTGACGTAGTCTTCCTTTGAAATAAGTAAGTCTGGCAGACGGCAGTGGCCACACGGGTGGCCAGATTCGCGATTCGCGGGATAAGGACACTTTAACCCACCCAACTTCGTTACTCCGCTCAGGGTAGGTACTTTTCGCCCGGCAGACGTGGCCAGATTCGGGCTTCGCGGGATTAGGACACTTTAACCCACCCAACTTCGTTACTCCGCTCAGGGTAGGTACTTTTCGCCCGGCAGACGTGGCCAGATTCGGGCTTCGCGGGATAAGGACACTTTAACCCACCCAACTTCGTTACTCCGCTCAGGGTAGGTACTTTTCGCCCGGCAGACGTGGCCAGATTCGGGCTTCGCGGGATTAGGACACTTTAACCCACCCAACTTCGTTACTCCGCTCAGGGTAGGTACTTTTCGCCTGGCAGACGCCCGCCAACGTCAACAGTTTTCTTAAATAAAAGAAGGTGAGGCTGAGCTCTGATTTCAGGTCACAGTTAAAAGAAAACTAAATCAACAGAGCTAGACAACTCCATTCGAATACCCCCACTTTCGTTCGAAAACGTGTCAATCTCCTTTCCAGTGACGTCTTCAGCAGCATGTCGTCGTCGTTTCGAAGACTACATCGTAATCGGCTTACCCCGCCTCACTCTCGCATCCAAAGCCAAGAATCATCCGTTACATGGGAGGGAAAAAAACGTAACGATTCATAAATCAAAGTCCATGCGCTGCATACAGATTGACGTAAATGCACCCAAAATTACTCCGCGTCACCGTCCACGTACTTCCACATTTCCTTCCGGCTTCAGCCGCCGCTCCGCCGTCACCGTCGTCGATGTGACACCCCACAAATTCCGATGCGTACATGATCCACTCAGCATCCCGGCATCTCTCCCCCGGTGTGTCTCTATTTACTTTTCCGCTTAGTGAGCCTCCGATAATAGATTCTCTTCTTCTTTTTGTTGGCTCTCATTTAAAAATGCTGTCTTCGCTGTGTAATTGGTGAAGCGAATCGAAGAAACGGCCGACCCTAGCAGCACATCCATCCTTTCACATGCACTCGGGGATAAACAAAGGATGCAGTGTCTTTGGGAGTGCGAATGATCCCAGTGCCTCCTTCCCCATTAACCCGAATTAAAATACGAGTACGCGCGCACGCACGCAGCATCTTCCGTCGGAGGACCCAGTCGAGGAGATGAACGGATACAAGATTGTTTTTGAATGCCTAATGGCCATTGTCTTCGACGCAGATACATGCGTGCATCGTTAGAATTTAAGATCGTTTCTTGTTTTGTTTTTTTGTTTTCATGCGTTTCTTTTGTTTGTTGTTGTTTGTCTCTCTCGCATCTAAGATCGTTAAATTCCAGAGGAAGACAAGACAAAAACACACGCCATCGCGGGATGAATTCCAAAACAAAGGAGTAAGGTCGGGTGCTGCGCGCAGAGCAGTGGTGGTGAAGGGAGGCTGATCACACAAGATCGCACAAGATCGAGGAGAAGAAGAAGATCATTAAAGAATCTTCAAGCGAATTTATTGCCGACGCGAGAGGGATGCGCGGCCGTGCAGTTGCCACTGCTGCTGGGGATATCGCTGTAATTGCATAATCAGCGGTTCTGCAGGAACATAACCCTTTATGGTCTGAGATGATCGTTAAACGCAGGCCAGCAGCAGCGCGAGCGAAAGAGAAGCCCACGTTCCTAGAGATGCCACAAATTGCAGGCTCACCACCGTAAGGAGGAGCAGCACCAGCAGGATTAGATGGAACTCTTCAATCCCATTCAACGAGGAGAGGCGAACGTCGAGAACTCCGAGATCGTCTGTGATTGGAAAAGTGATGGTCGTGGTCGTCGGAGTCGTCCGTCCGCGGACAGATGGAGGATCTAGTTGTGGCCCTTTGGTTCAATGATCCTGAGCGAATCAACACGGCCGGATGGACGGATGGATGGGCTTTCATTATCTTGTTTCGTGAAGAAAGACATTTAGTCACGAGCTTTGTGGTGATTGTGTGTCACGCTAATTACGGCCACTTACGGGCTGTTTGGCTGGAGATGGTTTTTCAATAATCAGCGGCTCCTTTTTGAGGTTGCAGGCTGAAGGTGCGTTGCGTGGAGGCTGGGGATGCAATTAAATCCGACAGTCTTCTGTTGAATGGCAGAGGCCTTGAAGCAGATGCCGCTTGTTGATGCTGCCCAGGAGCTAAGATCTGTTCCGGTGGTCTGCTTCTGGAAATTCAGTTTATACAACTCGCTGTCCTGCCTATGAGGAGATGTCGATAAGGCACGCGAAATACTAGGAGCGGCTGGTTTATGTGAGACTGCTCACACCAGGGCAGAGGCACAAGTTCAATTCTGCATTATTTGGTCCTGTTTTTGAAGGTGAAGGTGAGACCAAGAACTGCACAGCGGCCTAAGTTTAGGAAGGCGTGTGCGGTTCCAAGGTCCTCTCGGAGACTGGTCTGTACAATAAGACAACAAGACTCGTTCGTTAAAAGCTGAAGGAGAACTTAAGTGACTCGTTACGCTCAGTCGAAGGCAGCTAGCCAGAGGTGGCCCTCAATAACCTCACCGAGTTGCACCGGGAAATTTGAGTTTAAGTTGATGAGACTCTCTTAATGTGAGACCTTCCGGAGCTCATCCTTTTGCTCACCCGGTTCTAATTGAAGAAATAATATGGGTCCAAGTATTGAACCCAGTCTGTTACCCGTCATTATTTCCATTTCGGGTGGTTTGCCATGTCATTCTTTGTGCTAAGTTTTGTGGCAGACTGTATGGACAACTCATCTGTGTCCGGAACTCCACTCAGAGCCTGTGACACAAAGGCCCCCACAAAGGTGACCCCATAAGGATAGTTTGCCCAACTCGTCGAATCGAGCCGAAGTCAGTCAGCCTGAGATTGTTCCTAAATCAATTTTGCTTTATTTTCCGTAGTTTCCGAGATTTCTTTAACACATACGCCCTCCTTCTCTTTTGGATCCGATTAAACAAACAATAAGGGTCCAAGAGTGGAACCCACTGGTATCTCATCAAAACACGATTCAGTTAAAAACTGCAGAGGATGGAATGCGTAACCACAGACAGAATTCGTTATGGTCTTCTTTGGGTCTTATTGAGGAACCAACCGTGGCCCTACTGTGGAACCCTGTGGCTCGCCGTTCAAATTGAATTTTAGAAATTCTGGGTTCCTGTTTTTAATGCAAACCTTAAAGATGAGCTGCAAGGGTCTCCTGAATCTGAATCTAATGGAACCCCATGATAATCAGCCAACTAAGCGTGGCCCTGCTGTGGAACACTGTGTGTTCCTGTTTTTTATGCAAACCTTAAAGAGGGGCTACATGGGTCTCCCGGATTCAATCCTATGGAACTCCATGATGATCAGCTTACTAAGCACGGCCGTAGTGTTGAACCCTGTACCTCGCCGTTCAGATTGCATTTTAGGAATGCTGGGTTCCTGTTTTTCTGTCTCCCATATTGAACCCTACGGAACCCCATGTAATGATGATCCTGAACAGATTACCGAAAGTTGCTGATGTCCCTTTGACGTGTGCTCTTCTCCACTGCAATTCCAACAGCGTTCCAAGTATGAAAGCTCTTGGGTCCTGAAACCTTTTTAATGGCTCCTTGCATGTCCCTGCCAAGCCGGCATCTTTTCAGTGGCATGTCCATTCGCATCTCTTGATAAGCCAGCTATAATTGATGGTGATGGTCTGTTAGGTACCGTCTCCTTTTGGCATTGACGAAGAAAGTACCTAGCGATATTCCTTCTAAATTAAAGTTTTCCTGTGGATTATCTGATGACATTACATGCAACCTCATATCCACATATAAGTAGAGATTGTCCATTTTGAGATATTTAGTTCTACTTTTTCCAATTGATCTCTTCTGGAATGGACTGCTTATGAGCTGGAATACTTAGCTGTGTACGACGGAAAACATTTCGTCCAACACAATTTTACTCAATTATGCCAATTATTTTTCGAGTTACAGGGATTTAAGTGAGAGTACTTAGTTGAGTACAGCGATCGTTAATGGGCAGCATGGATGAGGACAACTTGAGATCCTTCGCCTACGTCGACGCTTACACGAGCGACCACTCTTGGAATCCACTTTCCTCTCACAGGAAATGTCAGATCGATGTAACAAGAGAGAGAGTTCCTCAAGAGTAGTATCCTGAATTACTGAATGAATCCTGCGAAACAGTACAATATTTAAATGCACTCCTTAAGACCCACCAAACCCTCTGTCCCTCAATTTCAGACAGAGATGGCACACGCTGGGCAGGTTTGACGTTTTAGGCCCCACCTCGGACTGTAGCGCCACAAGAAGAAGAACCCACTCTGTCCACATGGACTGTCGATTGGATCTAATGGGGTTCTTCAGTTTTCATGAGAACAAAGCCGTCGCACGTCATCCTGGGGCATTCCATTAAAACTCAATTTTTCACCCACTTATTGGGTTCCAGTCCTGATGGTCTGTCAAAGAAGTCAAGACGTGTGTAACCTGTGAAATGCCAAGCCCTATCCCATCAAATAATCAATCACAGTCTGTTTTCCTACGTGAATCCCCCTGCAATTCACTCCCTCCTCACTCGGAATTAATACAAGAACAAAGCAAGGTCCTACCACGCAACCCTTTGGCTCTTCATCGAAACTTAGACTGTCAATAATTTCAGAAACCATTCAAACTCTCAAGAAGTCCTCGCTCCAGACTTGTCTAACTCTCCCACAACCACATGACACTTCCATGGGAGTGCGGCCAGAATCTCTGGTCTACCGTGCCTTGTAACACGGTCATTGTCGCCTCTAAGGCGAACCGATGAATCCAATAGATTCACGTCGCGAACTTCCCCCAGTCGCCTGCGCCCCTTTGGTGGCCTTCCAACATCAGTTGATCTTCTCCATCAGACCCACCAGATTTTCGCTCACGCCATCTAGTCCGGTGCCGTCCCCAGAGCACACATGGACAAAATAAACCCAGCTCTGGTCCTACTGACCCAGTGAATTCGTTTTTTCGGACATCATGCTTTCCGCTCGCTCCCGGGCTCATCAAAAAAAAAAAAACCCGTCAAACATCATTCAAGCTGGAGGAGATCTCATGGAATCTTCTCACATCCTCGTTCGGCGGAAATCCCGCAACAAAACGCCAGCCACTCCGTTTCGCGAAAACATGTTCCCATCGGTGCGACCGCTCGGCGTGAACATCGCCGTCGTCATAGTTCCGACATCACACAGAACGAACCACGTCCTCTCAGCCAGCCACTCCATCTCCAGGACACAAGTGCCGCAACTGGAGGAGGCCCAAAGCCACCATGAGAGGGAGGCGGAGCGTGCGTGCTTGTAGTACTACTACTCCCGAGTAATCATCCACCGGATGTAGCGATGCTCGGGATCAGCATTAGAGACATCAGCAGGAGCTGTTGCCTCCGTCTCGGCGGTTGGCACTTTTGCGAATGCCGACCAGATAGGAGATTCAATTTCTTGAAATGCCGCATCGAATACTCGGAATTAAGGACTGAGCTGACGATGGTTTTGTTGAATGGATTCGCTTGCCCATCGAGCGAGGAGGGGCTGGCTGGCTGGCTTGTCCCTAGCCCATGACAGTTTTATGAACTCTTGAGGGTTTTTTTTTTGTTGTGTTGTTCGTCTTTTTTTCGCTCGGCGATTCATTGGCAGAGATAAGGAGTTTTGTTGCCGTGTTTATGGCTTGTACGGGCACCGACTACGGGATCTGTGCGTTTTTTGTTCTCTGCGAGCAGAGACACGCACAAGCGGAACACACTTACCTGTCGCTGGCTGCGACGGGAAGGCGGGCCGTGGCGGTGGTGGTTTGGGTCGAATGTTTTGTGTAGGTGCGGTCGACAATGAGGGAATTTGGGTGTCCTGGGTTTTATGGCTCCCATCATGGGGCAATCGTGTGACAATGGCCGAGCGATTACCGCGAGCGGAAACGAGGACAGGACTTCTTGAGAAGTGGTCTATTTGAATGGTTTTTCAAAATCAAATGAAGTCGATTGAATAAGAAGTGATTTTTGAGAGTGTTTATGGAGAGCCAGAAGGTTACGCGTTGGGACCTTGTTTGGTTCTTCAATTAGTTCCGAGTGAGGAGGGAGTGAATTGCTGAGGAATTCAGGTTAGAAAACTGGTTCTGATTGACTACTTGATGGCAGAGTGGTTACTTCACAGGGTGAGGTTCCACAGGGTTCATCCTTGTAACAACTGGAACCCAGAAATTTGGACAAACAACAAAATGTTGATGGAAATAAATCTGACAGAGGAAAAAGTCGAGCAATTCAGCGTAGAAGAGGGTGAAAAATATGCGGTCGAACCTCCATAAGTCGAAAAGTCACGGAATAAATATTTTGTTCGATTTATGGAATGTTCGAGTTATGGAGGGTAAAATGTGGGGAAATTGAAGTCTAAGTTCGAAAGCATTTAACGACTTTTGTTCGACTTGAAGAAAACTTCGTCTTAAGGATGTTCGTCTTGCAGAGGTTTGACTGGATCTTACCACGCGTTGACGTATTAGCACAAAGAAAGAAAGGCAGTATTTGAGCTAACCGAACTCGACAAATGTTGACAAGTTCTCGTCTTGGGACCTCAGTTGCTTCTTCAATAAGTTCCTAGTAAGAAGGATATAGATTCACATTAGACGAGTGGATGTTATCTTTGTCTAGTTCACAGTTTGTTAATTTATTGTACACAATATTTGGGCGAGTATGAGGATGGGGATGAAACAGCTTTAATGCTGATGAATAGCCAGAGGTGCCCATACTTGGGCCCATCTTGGTAATTTGACAAGTAACGATGAAGACCGATGATGGAGGAACGATATTTTATATTCCACAGCAGAGTTACTCTCTCTCTGTTTCTTTCTCTCTCTCTCTCTTTTTCTCTGTCTCTCTCTCACTATCTCTCTCTCACTAACTCTCTCTCCCCCTCCCCCTCCCCCCCCCCCCTCTCTCTCTCTCTCTCTCTCTCTCTCTCTCTCTCTCTCTCTTCTTCTGTCTCCCACACCATATCTCTCTCACTCTCTCTCTCTCTTTCTCTCTATCTCTCTTTCTCTCTATCTCTCTTTCTCTCAATCTCTCTGTGTCCGTCTCTCTCTATCTCTATCTCTATCTTTATCTCTCTCTACCTATCTCTATCTCTGTCACTCTCTCTCTCTATCTCTCTATGTCTCTGTCTCCCTCTAACTCTCTCTCCCTCTCTCTCTCAGTCTCTCTCTCTCTCTTACTTTCTCTATATCTCTATCTCTCCCTCTCCTTCTCTCTCTCACTCACTCTCTCTCACTCTCTCTCTCTCGCGATGTCTCTGTCTCAGTCTCTATATCTTTGATACGTACTCCCGAGTTTCTTAAGGGACGATGTCAGGACAGGACAGGTGTCCGCTTACGAAATAATTCTGTGCTTATAAAGTTGTCGTCTATTGAAAAATGGATCGAGTTCAACCACAAGTCTGCCCAACCTCCGCCGAATGATCAGTTTTCTTTCCTCTCTGAGTTCCAATGGGCTCCTACTCGAAATGTGTCAGCTGTTGTGGCTGTTGGCTTGTTTCTCTCTTCAACAATGTGTCTGAAGGTTGCTGGGCTTTATTATTTCATTCAATGTTTGAAAGTTTTCTGGAAGAGCGTGATTCATTTTCATATCTCTTGCATCATTCCGAGAAGAATGTCAACCCTCATCATTTTCGCCATCATTTCCATCGTCATTTTTCACTCTCAACTCCACGCAGTCATTTTTTGATCGTTCTATCACGAATGTCATTTCAAAAATGACCCAATCACAAAACAGCTGTGAAGACAACGAATCCTGAGGTACTCAATGACGTGCAATTTCACTTATTTACTTCCGAATGAAACAGGCTGCGCATAGTCTGCTTATCCGTCAATCTGAATCGACGTTACTCGAAGCTCTTGCCTAGGATCTTATCTTTTCGGTAAAGTGAACCTTCATTTATTGGATCACCCTCGGGCATGTGGGTCGCGACTAATTCTGGCAGCTTGTAGTTCCAACTTTCTCCACAACGAAGCTCAATTAATTCGAGCCTTTCACCCAAGCCGTCCAGCATTAAACACTAATGCTAAGAGTTGGCAGACAGTCTAGTCTTGTTAATAATCCGAATCTCCGTTTAACCAGACCAACCCTGCCGCTCATACACTCGTGAGAACAGTAGAACACACGGCACGAGTGGTCGCTGTAGAAGCTAGGCCCACGTTCGCCTATGGCTGTCGTACCGCCTTCAGCTAGCCTCTGCCGCGTGTAGCCCGAAGGTTCATTAATCGGAACTCCTAATCGGTCCCTTCAATAACTCAGAGTGAACTATACAAGAATTGTGGCAGCATTGGTGACCATTGTAGAGGTCGTCGACGAAGATTGTACGTCGGCTTGATGGGCAGCTGGCAGCGATTATCTTTTTCGCTCGAAGCTCAATGAAATAAAACATTCGATTCCGTCGATTTGGAGCAGCTCAGGAGTGATTGTTGGCCTCCGTAGATGCATAGCGGTCAACGTTGACTGAGTTCAAGTAGAAGCTGCAGGCCTTAAGCGAAACCGAGCTTTGATTCAAAAGCAACCAACAATTTGGTTTATCTGGGAAACAAGATGTCCTTTTTGTAAACTGAGGGGCACCAGTGGCGTGCGTTGGTGCGTCTACGTTACCTAGGTTCGATTCCGCGTGCTGCCGAAATAATCTTTCGAGTCGCTGACAATGCTCAAAGAGTGTCAGGAGTCGACATCCCGTGCACTCGTGAGCACGCACAACACGAGTGCTTGCTGAGAAGCTACGACTTGGCCCTCTACGGGCTGTAGCGCCACCCATTCTTTATTATCACCCAGATCGCAGAGAGAGATCATCGGTTAAGTAAGCCACTCAGCGAAGGCAGAGTCGGACAGTGAAAAAAGAAGATGAGGGTCACTCGAAACTGCTTCCAAAGACTGAAATGTCACCAACCGTGATGTCAATATTGGATCCGTTTAGTCAGCTTTTTTTGGATCGTTCCTGGGTCAGACCGATGATCATTGCGCTGGGTGCTTTTTTTTTATGCCTGTCAGTCTTCTTCACACGTAGAGCTCACAACAGGTGTGAGGAGTTCGTGTCTGCTCTTCTCCAGTGGCCAGAGTGGGTCACTTGAATGGGTCACTACTCTAAAGGCACCTGTTGCTGTTCATCTTTAAGCTGGTACTCGTCGTCATTATGACGTCCAGTCCATTCACCCTCAGTGCAGTCAGCATGAACTATTCAGTACGAAATAGTTTCTCAGTCAATTCCTTGTGAGCTACCAACGGTCCAGACGTGCGAAACTCGCGATGACATGGTATTCCACTGCATCAGCGTTCACCATGAAGTCCCGCAAGGTTCCGTACTGGGACCTGGACTTTTATTCGAATTTCGTTGGACACAAACATTTTCATTCCTTGCTGTCGCCTGCAAAAAAGGTTTGAAGAGGCTCTTCATTCCACTCTATCCTCGCCTACCACCCGTTCGGCTGCCGCCTCACATGGAATTCCACTCCGATGCCAGACAATGCCGACGACACTTTCTAGGACTCCCCTGCCCCCTCCTCCCTGCTCAATCGACTTCAGAAAAACCTTTCAAATTACCATCCCATTCCGTGGGCTTATCCCCCTTCAAAGTTATTCATCCTGCCGTGCAGAGAGCCGCGCACCAGGACTGTAATTGAAATCCCTCGATGCCCCCCATCGAAGGCACCTCGCGCCGAGTGTGTGTTGGAAGAGATCGCTCCAAGTTGAAGATAATTTACCGCCCTCCACCCCACCACCACTGCCGCCGGTGGCTGCAGCGCAGTCATCACCTCATGACGATCCTTTCAAAACAATGGCTGAGCGTCTGCTGCTGCTGGCGGCTGAGTCGGAGTGAACTACGAGACCATTCGCGAGTGTGTCTCTTTGTACTTGTGGTGTCCCTGTGCGGCGCGCTACTACGTGACGTAACGACTGTTGATGTCAGTTACCCTAGGACCGGGCTAGAAGACGAGGCCCCCACCGACCGCCGAGGAGGAGAGTGGAGCGCGATTCTTAATTTATTCACCTCGTGTATGGCAATCATCCGCAGCTATTTGCATCAAAATTTCCCCTGCACCTCCTCTGCCGAGTCGGCCCCATGGCTCCGTGCAGTCCTCGGTCGCCGCTTCGACTCCGTGGGTCTGTCGGTGTGTGTGCGCGCTGGAATGTTGTTTGCGAAAATGCTGTGCCGAGGGCCGATCGTGTGGGCATGGGTTTCCTTCTCGACGCGCTTCGGATTGTATGCAAATCCAGTTGGGGCCGTTTTGTTTACAATCCTCGGCACGAATGCGACTCGCTATGAATGGAAGGATCTGTAATGGGATGAAATGGGATGATAACAGCGCGACTTTATTGAAATTGAGTGCGTTCAAGATGCATTGGATGGAGCGCTGGGAATTGTCTTGACCCAGAGCCATGCCATGGGAGTTGGTGTGGGTGTTTGCTGTGTGTGAGTGCGAGTGTGTGAATGTGGGGGCGACATGGCGTGCAAGTCAATTAAATTTTCACGTTCACGCTCTGGGTTGTAGCTGGTCGTGGCTTGCGGCAAATAGGGTCCGGTTTTGTGGAGCCGATGGATATTTGACGCGAGTCCATTCATGAGTTTGAGGGTCTTTCAAGGTCTGGGCAGCTTAAACATCCAGCTTAACTTCGTTATTGAAGTGTTCTTTGATCACTCCGCTCAACGGCAATGAGGATAGATCACAACGAACTTCCATCCAGGACAATAATGAAAACGAAAACGTTCCACGTCTCGGTTGGTTTCGCGTGTCGAAGTAAGACCAAAATTCAGCTTCTCTGATATGCGGCCTTAATGCGCTTTCAAAGATGTGGTTTAACCCCTAGTCAGCATTATTACGCTCTGAATTAACACATCTTTCGACTTCGGCGTCCCACCTAAACTAGTATCGAGATCTACACCCATTCCATTGACCAACTGACGTACATGCTACGAGGGAAGCTAGAGAGAGAAGATCGAAGATCGTCATAGAAACGTGCTAAGGTGGCTAAAGTGGTAAATGATGATCAATATGGATCTAGCCCCTGTTATCTGCAAACTGTTGCTACACGATGTGACTTAAACCAATGAAGTAGAAGCGTCGGTCTAGAATATACAAGTCAACACCCAAAAGGTTCACTCCCATGCATGTCATTCGGACGCGCTGAACAATACGCTGACGCGGCATCATTCTCACGAAGCGGATAATAATGACCTTGACCGGACTTAACCCATGCACTAAAAAACAGCGAGCCAAATACTCTGATGCGGCGTCGTTCCCGCGAATCCACCTGCAGTCACCTAGCTAGGCGTGCGCCTGATCCTCTCAACATTTTTCCAATCCCATTTTCCCACAGGTAGACATTTCCTTTTAGATTGAGTTAATTGTAAAATTTAGTCTTAGATGATCAGTCCAATAAAGTGGTTCACACTCCCAATAAAAACAAATACCGTAAAACTTCTCTAAAGCGGACAGCAGCGGGACCATCATACGTGTCCGTTCTGAAGGGGTTGAAGTACACCAATATCGTCATCCCGGGACCATGACGAATTGTCCCTAAAGAGATCTGTCACTTATAGAGAGGTGTCCGTTAAGAGAAGTTTCACTATATAAGGTGCTGGGTAGGCTGGCGGATATAACGTGCTGGGTATGCTGGCGGATTGTTTGTAAAGAGAGGTGTCTCTTTTAGAGGGGTGTTCGTAAAGAGAAGTTTCACTGTATAAGGTGGTGGGTAGGCTGGCGGATTGTCCGTAAAGAGAGGTGTCCCTTTTAGAGGGGTGTCCGTAAAGAGAAGTTTGGTAAGTTTTATGGTTTATTTTTGTACGAATTTTGTGATCTCTCGTATGATCATACTACAGTATGTGTGTTTGCTTCTACTTCGTTCGTAATTTATCGTTACTTTTACAGCCCTACTGTAGTGCATTTTGCCTTTTCTATACCCTCTCTACTATGTGTGAGTTAGGTTAGGTTAGGTTGTAGTGCCTGGCTGCAGAAGGCAGTCACACTTCGGCAAAAGCAGGCCCGTTGTGATACCACGCGAATTGATTCCCCCTGGCAATTGCAACCAGTTGGTACTTGTGACAAATCGGTTTAGCTGGATAATGCTGACGCTTTTTAGCTCATTGAGTTGGTTGAAGTCGTAGGCCCCTAGGTGTATGTATCTACGACCGGCCAGCGCGATACACGAGCAGAGTAGGTGATCTGTGGTTTCAACCTCCTCTTCATCCATGCAGCTTCTACAGAAGTCATTACAGGGGACCGCCAACCTACGGGCATGGGTGCCAATTGTGCAGTGCCCTGTTATGACGCCGGTGAGCGCCCTGAAGTTCTGCTGAGTCTAAGCTGATTGAGTGATCGTTTGATATTAAGCGATTACCACATCTCCTTTATTTTAAGACAATTGGTAGCTTCTAGCCATTTACGGTTAGTATGTGTGAGTTACTAACAAATAACTCGTATCGCCTCCAAGCATGACGCTGTGGTCTTTAAGAATCAGTCTAATGAAGCGGTGACGTTGCAGTTTGTACTCTGTTATCCGGACATGCGTTAAACCGAACGTCTGCTAATCCGGACATCCATTAATCCAGCTGCAGTTTTTATTTGTGACCTCGCTCATATCCACGAATTTCTTTCTGCCAATCCAGGCTTCCATTGAACCGGACATCAAGGTGATCTTTCGCTTAGGCGGACTCCTTTACATCCGCTAATCTGGACACCTTCCTACTAATCCCAAAAACCTTGTTACATCCAGACTAACGCTAATCTGGAACCTCAACTGCCCTATGCGGTCAACTTTAATCCGGACGAATTCTACTCCATGCTTTCACGCCGATTTTTGTCTATGTGCCGATCGTCTTGCCTGGACCATGTCCAGTTGGAACTCCCTTAGTCCGGATCTCCTTCGATTCAATCAAATCTCCGCCTTTGTTGACCTGAATTTGCGCCGACATGGACTTCCATTAACCCCCACTTCCACTCGAGTCTTAAATCCTCTGAACCAGGCTCCTGCTGTCCTGCAGAATACTTCCCGATCTTCTTGTAATTTAGAAATTCAGTACTCCGGAAATTTGCTCGAAGCTCCGTTACCCGGGAACAAAAGCCTGGATTATCCAGACATCTGTTAATTCGGAGGTGATAGGTTCACATCCTGTGCTTCGGATGACCTGTTGTTGAAACTCCAGTAATTCGGATCGTCCGTCATATCCGGATCCCCGCCAACTTGAATCTCTGCTTACATGGATAACCATTTACCTCGCCATCCCCGACTTCCGTTTCCACTAATCCGAACTTTTGCTGGCCATTTCCGCTTGTCCGGATAATTTTTTAATCTGGGCGTCTGCAGGTTTGAGCTGAAGTAATGGGCATCTCTGCTCATCCGGACCTTTGCTTTCTCGGACTTTTGTCAGCTTAGACCTTCTGCTGATCCAAGCTCCCAATAATCTGAACTTTCGCGAACTCGGATATCCCTGGCATCCATACAACAGAAGTTGGATAGATGGGGAGGTCCTCGATCCTGCGAGTGTCCATGTCAAAGCTTCATGCAAAGGGAGGCTGAATTGCCGAAGAATCCATCGCAATCGCCAAGACTTTGTTCAGATTGATGGTGGCTCAAACTCCTCAATTTCTGGTCAACCAACGAGAACTGGTTCTTCAGTCTCCGCTTGCTCCCGTCGGGCAACTCAAAGCGATCAGACTCAGGGAGGCATCTCGGGCAGTTCGAGTTATGCTGCGTCCTGACATCATTTTTGAAGAAGTGTGATCACCATTTCGAATGTAAACACATTAAAATTGCCATCAGGCTTGTAGACGCACTCCCCTGAAGACGCCCCTATCTGGTGCCTCTTCCAAAAAAAAAGTGAATTCCTTTGCATCCATTCTCTGGTGCCCGGCCACGTTCCAAGAAAGTTCCACAAACACTCAGGACCCCGCAACTGTTTGATCAGCTAAATGTGGCACATGTCCTCAGGAGGCAGGAATGCCGTCCTCCTCTCGACAGCATCACGTTCCAAGTGGAACGACACAATACTCGCATTCCTATCCAATCCGCACTCCACTACGTCATGGGCGCATTCCTTTGAAAGCCGCCTTCCCCGTCACGACCACTCGCTCAACCAGACCTGGTTTGCATATCCCCCCCACCCAGCACCCCACGCACACACACACACACGCACACTGATGCTTTATTGTATTCAAATGAGCCCTCATCCCAGACGGGAGCAGCATTTCCATGGAATTTCAGTTGATTCTCGACCCAAACTCAAACCCGGACCAAGACCGGGCGAGAGCTTTGCGGAGATGCTCGCGTACCTGGAGACGATTCCTCAAAATTTATGGAACCACAAATTAATTTGTCACGAGTTGGCTCTTTCGCTGGATCGCCGGGGCATCTGTTATCGATTATCGTTTATCGATATTCGGTTTCTTTCTGTCGGTTGCGGCTCAATTGCCGGGCCGGCCGTGGTGGAGTCAATGTCAGGTCAGGGGCAAGCCCATTACACAACGTGACGCTGCCCCTCGCCGCTCGGCACTCGGCAGTTGGCACTCGACACTTGCCACACGGCACTCACCGGCGCGGCGACGAAGGGGAACAAAATACGTTATCAACTTCGCTTTGGCGTTCACTTTCGTAGCCCCAACGGTCGGTACGTGAGTGGGGAAGTGGCCGCGCCGTGTGCGCATGAATGGGAAGGAGGAGAGGCCCACCTCTGGGATGCGGTGGCACGTTAGCATTTGTGAGAGGGCTTTGGAGCCGGTTTGGCTCCAGGTCGGGAGGAGCCTGGGGGGTGGTTCGTTGGGCCTCCTCCTGCGGTTGTCGTGCCCTTTTCCGCAAGATAACGGAGCACCGCCGACCGAAAGTGGCGGTTGGGCGAATGGAATTTCGCAGACGTTACGAGTTGAGCAGGCGTGAGAGAAATATAATGCACCTCGACGCCCACCAGCCATGTGAGATCAGCGATGAACTGCGGCGGGTGGGGGGCCAGAGGCTGGGATAATTGTTGACAGGATTACGTTGGGGATGCGTCGGTGTGTGGCGTCATTTAATTATGTAATTTCAGCGTGTGTGGGTTTGGCCGCAGCGACGGCTGGTGGTGGGATGCCACAAGGTGGTGGTGTGGAGCCGATTCTCTTTTCTGCACGTGATTTATTGCATCGGACGTCGGGGCGTTCTATGGAACGAGACGAAGCAGTGGTCATTCAATGAGCGTGCAGCGGCGGCTGCTGATGAAGAGCAGCAAGCCCTTAAGGGACTTCGATGTTCGCTGTCAGTGACCTTTGCGTTTGTGGAACTTGCGGATGTGCGCGAGAGCAGTGCGTTGGGCAATTAGAAGTTGGGGAGTGGTCAACGAGTTTGACGGTTTCATTCTGTTTCTTTTTGTGACGCGGCAGTCCGTTGTGGATCTGGGCGGTTTTAAAAAGGCGACGATCGTTGCCTGTCGCGGAATAAGATCGCTTCCTAGTTGTTGAAGCGGGTGTATGGCGGCCATTTCAGTTCACCGTCTTTGTTCGGTGGCAGGTAAATGGGACTCGTATGGTTTTGCTTCATGTTGATACTTGTTACAAATGAGAGAGCGGTGCTTAGGGTCTGGTCACTAAGCCAACATAAGCCCGCTTGAAACCAGCGCTTTTGACGGTAATGAGGCGTAATTCACTTATGTTATGGACGATTTGACAGGGAGAGGGAGAGAGATAGATAGATAAAGGGAGAGATAGAGAGAAAAAGAGAGAGAGAGACGGATAGAAAGAGAGAGAGCAGAATACGACGGTTGGAATGACTGTGGCCCGGCAAACGGGCGTTCTGCGATTTGAACAGGAGCTCGTTGAAGCTAGGGAGGCGCAATTCACTTATGTTATGGACGATTTCACAGGGAGAGGGAGAGAGAGAGCACAATACGACGGTCGAAAGGACTGTTTTCAAGTCCTCTTGATCTCTAAAGGCCCGGCAAAGGGCGTTAATACGAAGTCCCTATCTAATATTTGTTTATGCTAGTCTTCTTCTTTGCAGTTGGTGACAAGTGGCTGTGGTGGCTCTTGGCTGCCTTGTAGTGAGTGGATCGTACTTGGTTACTAGTGTCTCGTGGCAGACAGCCTGATGACTTGTGGCTGACTCGTATTTGGTGATCAGTGGCTAGTGGCTGACGGTAACTATGGCCCCAGTGTCACAGTCTTATGAGTTCTGGGTCTTAATGGATGGGACGTCGCAGGTGCCATCTTAGGGATAAGGAAGGGGGCCTCACCAGCACACCATGGTGGTCCATTGTGATCCATAGTGCTACGAGCACTCATATGAGAGTGCCATCAATTTGATCCCAACGGCAAATGGTGACTAGACCAGATCTGAAGACCAGATAAAAGAGTGTTCACTGGGATTTGAACCGAGGACCCCTCTAATGAAGGGCAGGCACTTTAGACTATCTGCGCCGTCCAGCCGTAATGCCGACGTGGACGACATTGACGTGATTGGTCGAACACAGCGAGCCGTCAATGAGGCGTTTCTTAGGCGCCATCTTAGATCAAGTTCTGTATGAGTTCTGTATTCGATTTTCGAGAATTGATTTCAATCGTATTGCGCACGATTCTTTTCTCTTGAGAAGCCAGTTGTTTAGTGAAGAAGTGCCGAATCGTAAAAAAAGTGATCTCTAATAAAATATTGGGCAATACGCTGGGTTCGCTTCCTCCGCTTTCCCTCACCGGCTTCGCGGAAAAAGGCATTCTGTCCAGTCCTTATTAATTTTCCCCACTTCACCGTTCGCCAACCCATCCGAGACGGCAATGTTCGTTGTTCTGATGTTCTAGTAAAAAATACGGTCCAATTGTGCCACTGGGAGTCACATTCCGTATACAATTTAGTCATCACACTAATCGATTGCCGAAAGCCGATTTGAAAGGTTAAGGGCATCAAATTTGGGGACCAAGTGCATATCGTCCCACAACTTGGATATTTTTCAGTGCATTCAAGGACTTCTACAACCACGGCTGTGTCAAGTATCTCGGTCAAGCGGAAAATAACTCAACTGGGAAGCAGGTCCCCCTCACAAAAGGCTGAGTCTCTGGAAAAAGGTCATGTGCCGTCTTTGGCATTGTGCCAGTGATTCAGATGTGAGGACTCAGACATGCCGGAGTTCTGCTTTGGTTTGGCATTTGATCCATGGACGCTTGTCTACCGAGTTTCTTGCTGAACGGTCTTCTCCAGATAACCCCAACTCAAACAAGACCAATGATCGTTTGATTTTCTCTCCAAAAGATGAACAGACACACACATTTATTAGTTCACTATATCGACAGTCTACTGTGTTTCTATCTAGCCACGAAATGTCACCAGACTGTACAAAAAATCGACTACACTGCCCAGTGACACAAAGAAGATGTGAGTACCAAATGAGCACGATGTGGCCTTTTAATGGGAAAACTCTCTCAATTTGTTTGAGATATCTCTAAATCCGAAAGGAGGCATTTAGTTGGTTACTATCCTCCGCCGAGATCTCGTGTGAGTGAGTTGGAGAAGAGTCTACAAAGCTCTCGTTTTCAAGCTATAGTAAGAGCCGGCTTGTATTTGGCCCCAAAACATGACATAAACCCCAATATAGCTTACAACTCAGGGAAAACATGTAAGCAGAGTTGAAGCTGTCGGAAAAACAAAACACCAAGTCCATCTGTCAAAGCAATTGGCCACAGTGACAGTGCAAAGTTGTGTGTTTTTTGGTGGAACATAAAACAGGAGACAGGCTTTCTGCTGAAGGTTTGTGCTGAAGAAAAATAATAATAATACAATACTGTACGGCGTGTTTTACTGCGTTTTCACAAACAAAAGTTGAGATACCTCGTCTGCTTTTCTCCTTAACCCCAAAATAAAATGAAAGACTTGTTTATGTCCACGAGCAGTCCTTAAGACTTGTACCTTAAGATGTCTCCTAATCGGGATAAAAAAAAGATTAGTTGCGCCCTTTTCCTCCTTTCGGAGTTATTAGGAATTTTGTGAGTCCATCATTCCATGCTGTGGGCAAAAAACTTGTCTCATAAGTCTTCTCCAGAAGCTATTGACGTTGTCTGGCCTCCGGAATATTTTATATTTAGGTGAAAACACATAACCAACAGGCCCCCCGCAGCTGACCTCCTCGTGGTGGGAGGCGGACATCTGGTTTGGGGCGTACGAGTTAATTTTCATACAGCCCAAGCCTAAATGACAGGAAGACAGGGCCCCATTTGGAGCCAGGCCTAAATGGTGGCAGTATGTGATCGTCTGGTGGGCGGCCTTTCTCGCTCAGCAGCCGGTCGGGCTTAGGCCGAAGGATTCACAGATGTTTTGCGATTAGCTTGCCGATGGATTTTTCAATAAACCGCGTATTTGAGAGATTTTTTTTAAATTTTTTTTTTCATACAAACCCAGAGATTTTTTTAAATTTTTTTTTTCATACAAACCTGCTACAAAAGAATGTCCTTTTAACAAAAAAAGAATCATCACATTCGGCGTTGCCAAACTCAAGTTATAAACGGACAAACGAATATCAGACTCTGGATGTAAAAGCCTTCATTTTGTCGTAATGTCTTATCGATTACAGAAACTAACATTTCTAGCTAATTTTAGGTTGCTGCTACACCGGATTTTCTTTTCTCTCAGCGGCAACACTGGTTCGGAGTCGGCATAGAACTGTAGGTCCCTTCCAGAAGCACGCACAACACGAGCAGTTGCTGAGAAGCTAGGCCCTAGCCTGGCGTGCGAAACTAGAGGCAGCTGGTGTAAGATCCTGCAAGCTGGACAGACAGTGACCGCTCCAGCCGCACCAGGCCTACATCCTATCCCTACACCAGGGCACCATTCGCTCAGTTGAACTGAAGACCCTAACTTTGTGTCGCAGTTCAAACAAACTTCTTCCGATTCAAACAACCTCTTCTCAATATCTCTGCCGATAGTTTCGATGACGTTCCTCAGGTTTCCTTACTTTGACCCCTTCTTTTTTTCCAGACAGATAGATTTCGACGAAATACTTATCTTTTGGTGGTCTAAAAATGCCCCTTACAAGTGTCTCCCGAGCGCAAACAATGCCAGACCTTGTGAGCATTACAACTGCCATGAGACCCACTCAGATGAGACCCCCTCTCGGCGTTTGTCAAACTTGCCAAATACCGGCTGTATTTGTTCTCATTTGAAGACAACAAACATTCCTCCGAACTGCCGTCAGTTACACACCGAAAGAGCCGAACAAAGAGCCGCTTTTCTATCGAGCCCACGACTCCTTCGCCGGCTTATCTCTCGGAATGATGTTTCCCACAACAACGGTGCCCATTCATCATCGATCGGCCGGCAATGTCCCCTTGCGCGCTGGTTCTGATTCTCCTGTAACGTGCTAAGCGAACGAAGACTTCCTGTTACACCGAGGCCGGAGCGCCACACCGAATCAATGTCCTCATTGTAAGTGGAATGTCAGTTCTCCCAATAAGCACCGGCTCGGCTCTTGGTTCTCGGTTCCCATCGATGTGCGAGAGGCGGCCCGGTCGCGTTCGTCTCCAGCGCGGCCGAGGTCGGTGCCCATGAATGGGATTCCTTCCAGGAAGGTCGACGCAACCAGCAGAACACCCAAATCGTATCGATTCCAACCGAACAGGTCGAGTCCTTTTTTTATCTAATCTGGGAAAGGAACTGCAAAACTCGATCTGAAGAGGCTCGGGATCTTGAGGAAAATTTCGCCACAAAGTGTTGCCGCCACAGAGTGTTTCGCTCGAAATTCCTTAGATTCGAATTACCACTAGTGCAGGATGCGACAGGATCTCCGGTCCCATTCATGCCGTGGAATGTGTGTGAATCCTTGGCAGAGATCCCCGGTGATCCGTCCTGTCGGTGGTCCGGCTTGGAATTCCATCCTCATCATCCCTGAACGTGATCCATTGTGCCTGGAGCGACAAAGAGTGTGAGGCGATCAATGAAACGCTTCCGCAAACATGCATTCCGCACAAGGACTCAATGACTCAATGAACAGCACGATTGGATTGTCCTGGGATGATCCCGGCCTAAGCATCAATTCACAACTGTATTCGTCCATTCATTGCAAGTGTCCTACTTACGCATGCACCGCCAGATCCTCGGATGCAGCATGAACATGTTTATTACGTGACCATCCCGCACCGGCCGCACGTGAGACGGGATAATGAGGCATTCCAATCGACCGAGCTGCAAGGTCCGCCTGTCCTCTCGCACCTGTGTGGGGCGAACATTTGGAAAGTTACGTCGAGTGCGCACAAAGGACCTCTCCGGATGCTGGCCGATTGCGAGTGCGTATTCAAATTTCGCCCTTAATCGAGGTGCGAAATCCCGGGATGGTGTCGACGGTCCCAAGGTCGCCTCGGTGTGTGATGAATGGCCACTGGAAAGGAGTAAGCGTGGAAATTTCATTCATGCGCAGCAATTTGTCCGACGAGGAGGATGCGACGGTGTCCCCGGGGACGGGTTCATTCATGGAATTCTGTGGAATTTTGCCAACTCAGTCCAAGGATAACCGGGCAGGACAATGCGTCGAGATGAGATTTATCGATTGATTGCCGTCGTAAATGGAACCGGTTCAGATGGTGTTTGCGGTGCAGTCCTTTGGGGAATAATGTCTGGGCACAGGAACTGTGTTTTTGGCGCGAAGCTGACTTCGCAGGAAATGGAAATGGAGAGGGACTGGGCCGTGCTGCCTGGGAAGTGGTGTTGTTTTGCTAGACAAATTGAAGTCGATTTGCCAGCCGTTGAGTATGATGATCCGTGGGACGGAGATGCAGAGAGGACAGTGGTTGAATGTCAATGTGGGCGCGAAAAAGTTGACCAAGTCCTCTGGATCGTATCCACTGGGGGGGATCACATCTGTTGGCACTTTGGAAGCACACGGCGGAGGAGGGCGCTGCTGATAGTCACTGCTGGACGGCGTCTGGACTCTATACAGCCTCGTAAAGGGTCATTTCTCACGCGTTTGGCTTTCAAACAAAAAATGAGGAAAATTGCAGAAGATTGGACTCTATACAGCCTCGTAAAGGGTCATTTCCCACGCGTTTGGCTTTCAAACAAAAAATGAGGAAAATTGCAGAAGATTGGACCCTATACAGCCTCGTAAAGGGTGATTTCTCACGCGTTTGGCTTTCAAACAAAAAATGAGGAAAATTGCAGAAGTGTCTAAAGTGTTCATTTGAGTTGACGAATCAAGGTTTGCCATTTACTCTTAAAAACTTATTTAATTTAGACATGGACTACATTTTATGTGGGTCCACTTTCGAGTCGCTTTTTCGAGCGCTTGCTTGGTATCTAGACACCGGCAGTGTTGTCATCCATGGCTTTGGCGCTGGCCCATGTCACGTATTTGCCTGGTATCTCGACAACGGCAGTGTTGCCATCCACCTCCTTGACGCTGGACGTGTCACGTAGCCTCATCCAAAATAGTCTGAAAGCGTCAAATCACACGGTTTAGCCGGCCAGCTCCGGTATGACCCGGTTTGAGAGATAAATTGGTCACGGAACTCATTTTTCAATTGGTCCATCTATTCACGTCCTGAGTGACATGCAGCTTCGTCCTTCTGGAACCACATGTCAACTTGGTTCGTCTCGTGATCATTCGAAAATCTTGATCACTCGAAATCATTAAACAATAGCGTTTGTACAATAATCTTTGAAAAAATATGGACAATTGCTTCCGCTGTCATGAGGCATTGGGAGCTCTTGCATTGTGCCGCAGGTTCCAACTTTGTCTTTTATGAGGCCGCAAGTTCCAACTTTGTCTTTTATGAGGACTAAGATTGGACAATGGACAAATTGCGGGCTCCTCATTAACACAGCCGGGACTCAGCCGGGACCACTAGCCTCTCCAACTAGCTCGATCTCTGGCTACCTGCCTCCTGTGGCACGCCATGTTGGTTGACGTCTTTCTCCACCTGGGTGCACCGCCTTAAACGCGGGCGTCATCTGTTGTTCGGAGGAAGACTCCTCGGCCCCGAGGCGAGATGTTCATACGCTCAACATGGCTCAGCCACCTTAGACGTTGGATCCGTAGACGTCTGACTAGTCTCCTGTCACAGTTCGTGATTGAATCTTCTCATCCATTCCGGCAACGCACTCAGGACCAAAGATCGCGCGACTTGCGCCATACCGTCAAAGCAACCAAAGATCGCGCGACTTCCGCTTGTGCGATTGTCCATGCCTCCGCGCCATACAGAGGCATTGGCATGATCAAGGTCTCACATAAAGTCAACTCTTCGTCAACTTCTCTCGGAAAGACCAAGCTCCTGATCCATAGAGCAGGACAGGGATGGTCAAGGTCCTACATAAAGTCAACCTGGTCCTTCGAGAGATGACTCTGCTACTCAATGGCCTCTTGAGCCCTTAGAAACAGCGGTTGGCAAGAGATACTCTGCGTTAGATCTCGGTGCTGATGTTGTTCGTACTATTCACAGCGGAGCCGAGGTAGACGATGTCCTTGACCACATCGAAGTTATAGCTGCCCATTATGGCACTCTGGCCAAGACGTCGATGTCGTATGTCCTTCGTTTTGCCCGTTTCCGTCTCAATGCCAGCATACGCTTCATGGACGGCTCACTGTGTTCTGCAAATGACGACAATGCCATCCGCGTGTGGCAACAGTTGGAGGGACTTCTGGAAGATCGTGTTCCCATGTGAGTCTTGCACGATCTTCTCCAAAACGATGTTAACGAAGTCACATGACAGCGCGTCGCGTTGTCTAAATCCATTGTGGGCATTGAAAGTCTCGCATGATAGCTTGATGGAGCAGCGAGAACTATCCGTCGTCATCCTGCGCAGTCCGGTGAGTTCGGTAGGAATGTCAAACCTAGGGATGGCTGTGTTCAGTTGGTGCGTTCTTCAAATCCTCGAACTGGTAGAGGGAATCAATCTGAACATTTTTTGACTTTCCTGGATCTCTCAGAGTGTCAACATGGTCGATAGTAGACGTAGGAGGCCTGAAGCCACGTCGATAAGGACAAATCTGATTATCTCGAATGGATTTAGGAGATGTTAGAGGCCATGTTTAGGATAATTCGATAATTGACGAAAACAGGGGAGTCTCTTGTGGATCGTGCAAACGATACTGAGCGCCCGGTCGTCACCACCATTTACAGATGAGTTGGCGCATGTATCCCGCCAGCTCATCTAGTTCTTCATAGGTCGGTAAAAATGTCGAAGCCTGACGTTAGTGCCCCAGTCACTTCTCGTTCATGAACATGTTACGTCCCTGCACCTGCGACTGGATGGTTAAGTGGCTGCCCCTGGTTAGCGGGGTCCCCGGTTCGAATCCCAGTTAAAGCCCCAAATCTGGTCCAGTCACCATTAGGAATCAATGGTCGGAGGATCAAATTCACGCCACTATCATTGGAGTGGTCGATCGGTGGTAGCACTGTGATCGACTGTTGGTGTCACAATGGACCACAATGGTGTGCTGGTGGATTCATTAGCAGCTCCCTCCCCTACTCCTTGGCCCCATGCACAGGTCATGCTTAGGTTTGTCTGTCCTCAACGACTGCAACTGTTTGAGATGGTTCCCAGTTCTCTGAGTGGTTTGAAACAACAGCTGGTGTTCCTCAAGGGTGTGTCCTAAGTCCCCTCATCATTGCCTCGTTCATCGACGAAATCAGTCTTACGCGGCGGAGTTCTTTTGGCCAGCATATTGGTGAAAGCCTGCTATATGCTGATGGTGTGGTTTTGCTCGCTGACAACCCATTTACGCTGCAACTGCAAATCATCGGACTCCTGTCTTTTTGCGAGATTTGGGGCCTGGGACTTGCGAAGGAAGACCAGAAGAAAGACTTAATGGCGCTCGCATTTAGGTTGTTCACGGGTTTGAGTATCTGGTTGTCCTATTCACGCACAACCTTCACTTTGCAACTGTCAATGCCAATGGAGTCCAGGGCTTCGGATTTACAGCCCTCGAGGCAGGTTGTTCCGGCTCCCTAACTCTACACCGAACTACGTTTGGTGTGACTAAGCGTTTCAAGCTTTAGTAGATGCTTCGTAGTAGACGACAGTTCCCCGTCCGGAAAGGGAGTTGAGGTCCCTCTCTTGCGAGCCCTTTCTAGCGAGTTTGTCCGCTTCGCAATTCTCTGTGATATCACAGTGTCCCGGCACCCAGATAAATTGGATGCTGAACCATCTTATTGAGATTAGGGGCAGCCGATACCCGTGCGCGGGATAGAGCCGCAGCTTGGAGGGCGCCAAAGTTCATGGATTGATAGTCTCTATATGTAAAGTTCACAGGAACAGCTGCGTGGTTAAAGTTCATTCAATGCTTTGCTGGAAGCTAAAAAACCTTTTTTCATTTGAGTAGTCAACTGAGATGCCTTCTCAGCAGTTCAGCAAGTTAAACAGGGCACAAGGATGAATTCTAGAGCCTATTCTTTTTTCCCTATTTATAAATGATTTGCCATTAGTGTGTAAACATTCACCTGTTCATTTGGGATCGGCAGACAAACTTGACATGGTTGAATCAGCGGCTAGTCTTGGGTTTGTTATCAACTCTAAATTGTCTGCCTTACCGTCTTTCATAAGGGAAGTAGTACGTCTTTTGACTGAACTGCAACTGTCAGTGCAATAGGTCTGTCGTTGCCTTCGCGTACAATCGTAGTCTGCCACCTACCATCGCCTATCGTTGACATTGTGCTCTGAAGGCTCCTGGGACCACCTGAGTCCCCCAATTTGCGCATAGACTTTTAAGTGAGTAATTGGTATGCCATGCCATTCGCTGCACCCTTTCAAGCGAAAACGCCAACTGCAGTCTTTGTCTAACGCAGTCCACCAAATCGCGACACCGTACAGAGGTATCGGTCTAACTACTGACCCGAATAGCCAGTGAACCACTCGCGGCTGTATACCCCATTTGCATCCTTCCTGCCTTCCTGCACCAATACAGAACCGTAGGGCTTTTTTGACGCGTTCCTATTAGACTTAGAACGACGAGAGCCTTTCAGGAGCACGTCACTTCGTCGCAGCAGCCGTCTCGCGGACGTTGTGCCTCTTTTGTTAACTCTGGCAGCAAAATTCGCCGCAGAATCCTGGGTGTCCTGTTTGCTTTGCTGGCGTTTGGAGAACAGACTTCACCGACGTTGTCTACGGGACTCGTAGAAGGACGGCGGTCCAACGAGAGAAGCTTGTTTATCAACTTCGATCTGGCGAAACCATGTGGACATCGAAAATGAATCTGGGGATGCACCCCTGCCTCTCACCAGTCTGTCCCACTAATCTCTCAAGCTTCGCACACCTCATGATCTCACCCTTCCCATGTGTCCATTGCCCACCGATCGATCCCATCACACACACACGCACACTCATGCCGCACGAGGCCCGGTGGTGTGTCCCACAAGCTCCGCAGCCCCTTCGGCATTCCAGTTCCCTCGGTGGAGGATCGTCGACACGAAAAGGGGTCCCTTCTCGCTCTGCGCACCCATCACCTTCAGTTCAGTTCACATGTTCGAATCCAGGTAAAGCCCAGCTGATCACGATCGGTACGCGTTGCGGTGTGCCCCAGTTCTGCTCGTCGCCGTCCCGTTTGGGAATAACAAGCAGTTGACACACTCACTCACTCAGAACAAGAAAGCAGGCAAAAAAATAAAAACTATCTCAAGCTTGTCGGGAAAGAAACAATCTATTTAATGCAAAGTGATGCAGATGGGCTCGGCGGCCGCATTGTCCCGTTTAATGAATTCCGGTTGTGCCGGGATGGGAAATGGATTTTCGCCAGCGCCTGGGATCGCTCGGTCTCGGCGGACAGTATCGAACCGTCGTCGCACAATCAGCATAACGAGTTTTTTTCTTTCTTTCTTTTTCGAAAACTCGCCACCGTCCGTCTTGGCAGTCGACAGTAGACAGGCAGTCTTGGGACGACGACGACTACGACGACCACCACGAGGAGGAGGACGAGGACGGTCGTCAAGTTTGAAGGAAATCGTCAAACATGACCGCAGTCGTTTGGGTCTGCAACGATTTCGATTCGATGCGTCTTCGGCTGGACTGGGCTGGGCTCGGTTGTCGTCGTCGTCGTCGTCCTTGGGCTCTGTTTAATGTCGGTGAGTACATATGTCAAATGTGGTGTCATTGCGGAAGAGGTTAGAGGTCATCGCCGCCGGGACTGGGAATGCGTGTTCTATAAATTAACTTGTTTCCTTTGTCAATTGAAGGGAATTGTGTGCCTCTGATGGACACACACATGTCCCATTAACGTTGAGAAACGAAAACACGATCGAAAAGTTGATTTCTGCTTCTCTCTGGCTTTTCGCAATGCGATGGCTCTGGGGCTGCCGTCTGAGTTGATTTTTATTGATGAGCTATGGGACAATGAGGGTTTTCTTTAGGGTACACCTGGTGCCTGGGCTGACTGGAGGACTGTTTAAGGGACGGCGGTGGGGTGGAGGTGCTGCTGTCGAAGGGTTAAGTCGTTGCGCATTGCAGGTCCTGTAAGCAGAACTGGTTGCAGTTTTTCCAGCTCAAGTTGTGTGCGTCAAGGTGTGAGCTCGGGCTTAAGTTATGACAGGCTGAAGGCATTGTGGCGTGTCTGCTGTCGTTTTTCAAACACTTTCCATTCGAGTTTGGTCGTCAGCCTGTCATTAATGCAATTAGACTGCAAGGGGCTTAAGTAGGATCAACACCACTGCAAGATGAGTCACTTAAAAGTGACTCCACCAACTGATCGCCAGTGTCGTCAATCAAATGATCCTCAAGCAGTGCCTTGGACTAAACTCAAGGGGGCCTCCGCTTCGAAGATCAATTATAGCTACGAACGAACAGACACTGGCGCTCATGGGATAAGTAGTCCGCCTCGCTCTTCTCTGACCGACGTGGTCTAGCTTCATGGTATGACACAATAGCAAGCGTTTTGTTAGTAAAACCAGAATGCAACATGTGGGACATTGACTTCGATCTTGCTCATAATAGTGACCGATCTTGTGGATCTTGGAGGTCTCATGCCCATTGGCCTCGTCGATCTTGCTCATAAAAGTGACCGATCTTGTGGATCTTGGAGGTCTCATGCACATTGGCCTCGTCGATCTTGCTCATAATAGTGACCAATCTTGTGGATCTTGGAGGTCTCATGGACATCGGCCTCGTCGATCTTGCTCATAATAGTGACTGATCTTGTGGATCTTGGAGGTCTCATGCACATTGGCCTCGTCGATCTTGCTCATAATATTTACCGATCTTGTGGATCTTGGAGGTCTCATGCACATTGGCCTCGTCGATCTTGCTCATAATAGTTACCGATCTTGTGGATCTTGGAGGTCTCACGGACATTGGCCTCGTCGATCTTGCTCATAATAGTTACCGATCTTGTGGATCTTGGAGGTCTCACGCACATTGGCCTCGTCGATCTTGCTCATAATAGTTACCGATCTTGTGGATCTTGGAGGTCTCACGCACATTGGCCTCGTCGATCTTGCTCATAATAGTTACCGATCTTGTGGATCTTGGAGGTCTCACGCACATTGGCCTCGTCGATCTTGCTCATAATAGTTACCGATCTTGTGGATCTTGGAGGTCTCACGCACATTGGCCTCGTCGATCTTGCTCATAATAGTTACCGATCTTGTGGATCTTGGAGGTCTCATGCACATTGGCCTCGTCGATCTTGCTCATAATAGTTACCGATCTTGTGGATCTTGGAGGTCTCACGGACATTGGCCTCGTCGATCTTGCTCATAATAGTTACCGATCTTGTGGATCTTGGAGGTCTCACGCACATTGGCCTCGTCGATCTTGCTCATAATAGTTACCGATCTTGTGGATCTTGGAGGTCTCATGCACATTGGCCTCGTCGATCTTGTTCATAATAGTTACCGATCTTGTGGATCTTGGAGGTCTCACGCACATTGGCCTCGTCGATCTTGCTCATAATAGTTACCGATCTTGTGGATCTTGGAGGTCTCATGCACATTGGCCTCGTCGATTTTGCTCATAATAGTTACCGATCTTGTGGATCTTGGAGGTCTCACGCACATTGGCCTCGTCGATCTTGCTCATAAAAGTGACCGATCTTGTGGATCTTGGAGGTCTCATGGACATTGGCCTCGTCGATCATGCTCATAATAGTGACCGATCTTGTGGATCTTGGAGGTCTCATGGACATTGGCCTCGTCGATCTTGCTCATAAAAGTGACCGATCTTGTGGATCTTGGAGGTCTCATGGACATTGGCCTCGTCGATCTTGCTCATAAAAGTGACCGATCTTGTGGATCTTGGAGGTCTCATGGACATTGGCCTCGTCGATCTTGCTCATAATAGTTACCGATCGTGCCTATTGTAACTAAACGTATTTATTCTTGTCCATGTACCTCATTTAGAAAATGTGAGCTGTGCACCAGCCCACTCGGCCAACAGAAAATTATCAACCGGGAGCGTCTTTACTAAAAATTCAAACGTAACTTAAAAAAATTGGCTTGAATATACTTGAAGTCACTGTCCTTATTCGTGATGCCAAGCAGTCTTATTTTCTCAATGAGCTCGGACTTGATTTGGGTTCTGAACAAGTGTGGAAAAGCTCGAACAACTTAGGTGTCCTCTGGTAGTAAGTAATCTGTGTGTTCGTTACCCCTTAATGAAGTAAGAGCATTTCTTTCCGCGGATGTTCCTGAACCGCCTGTAGTTAGTTATAATTATGATCTAGCATGTGGCCATGGGCTTCCCGGCAGACTCCGTCTTTGAACTTCTTCGGGGGGTCTGTTCCTTGTTTATGCCACTGCATGGAACCTTGCTTGCTTTCAGGGTCATAGTGGTGGACCCATGTTTCGTCACCAGTAACAATTCGATCCATAACACCGTCCGCGTTCTCACTACACCTCTCCAAAAGCTCTCTACAGCATGCGATTCTCACTTTTATCTGAGGCGCTGTGAGCATTCGTGGCACCCACCTTGCACTGACCTTTGAAAGGTTAAGATGGTCATGAAGAATGGTGTGAGTGGTACCAATTGAAAGCTTGGTGATCTCTGCCAGCTCCCAATTTCCGCAAATACGGAAGAAAGCCCATATCATTCCTGTTCCTTAAAAGTCAAATCCCCAGTGCTGTGCTGACTTCAGACCTATTCGTATTTTGTGTGTTTCCATCAAAAGCCCTTGAAGTGATACTATCTTCCCAAATGCAGAGTTTTCTGTAGGAAAATAATTTACTCTCGAAATGGCAATCGGATGGTTTTCGGAGTCAGCATAGCTGCGTATCTGATGTAGTAAATGTTTCTTCTTCTGATTAGATCTGCTTTAGATAGAAATGATGTCTGTGTTACAGTCCTACTAGATTTCCTCCAAAGCTGACCATTCTCTTCTTCTTTCGAAAATGAAAAAAAGTTAAATTTTTCAAATTCTTCCCTTCATTTGTTTAGTGAGTACCTGTGAAATATGGTGCAGAGGGTCGTCACTGAACTTGGTCACTCTAATCCTAAAATTATCCGAGCGGGGGTTCCCCAAGGCTCTGTGCTATGACCTCCGTTGTTGCAAAATACACGTGTACACCGATGATGTTATTATTTTCTTTGCACGTCCTATTGGCTTAATGGAAGATGGTAGATCTTGTTATCACTTCAAATTGGTCTGAAGGCAATAAATGGAAGCTGAACCCCATCAAGACTGTATCTATTGTTTTTTCACTTTGTCTTGATGATCTGTCACCAATAATTGTTGATGGCAACCGTGCCTGAAACAAACTTCCGCGTGATTTGCAGATAATCCGAATTCTTATACCGCCTTTCAGAAAAAAACTAAGGGTTCTGTATCAAGGACCTCGCTTGTTGTGGCCTGAACCCTAGATGGCTTCGCTCTCATAAAGAGACAGCAGTGATCTTACGATCGTTAAGGTGATCTGCCCTTTGCTCGATAGATGCTCGCCCTATGCATGTCTCGTGTGGGAGAGCTAGCTTGACGGAATGGATGCGAATATCTGGCCTTAGCCCAGAGCACCAGAGTCTGAGCTCAAAAACTCCATTTGAATAAGGTCCTATACAGCAAGGACTCTTATGTCAAGATAGTTGGCAGACACTTTGCAAGTACATGACCAGTTTCCAGACCTCTGGAGGCACAGTGCCCTTACTTTGAGCATCGTGAGAGGGTGCGCCTCATTTCACAGAGGCAGGACTTGTCCAGGACAAACAAGTGGTGTTCTCCCTCGTTCACATGGAGTAGATGGACGACCTAACTGCAACGAAGCCGCCTCACAGAGCAGAGTGGAAAGAGATCGTCAAGGCCTAAAATTACTTCGGCATCCCTTCAGACGGCCAAGTCTAGCTAAAGGGTCTGGCAATCTATCACAATGGGAAGGAATTCTGTGGACAACCATAAAAAATGTCTCCAACTGATCGGGAATCGTGTTTAAGGGTGTGTCAAGGATCAGTGAAAAGATCACCACTCGTATGAACAGCACCGGAACCCGAATCGATGTGAATTGTCAAACGACACTGAATAGAGTCCGTCCGTGTCCCCCCATCGCGGCATTGGACATCCCTTCAAAGTGTGTGCCTGTTTCGGAGAAGGTTGTTTTTACGACCAACAACGCGAAGAATTAATCCAATTGATTGTCGAAGTCTAACCATAAAAATAAACACAATGTTCACAGCATCGCAGGGCATCCAGCGCGTGAGAACGTTCCTGTCCTCACGGACGGCCACTCAACGGTCCCTTCATTCACACCTCGGCCGGATTGTCTCGTAAATTAAGCAACACAACACGGCAGATCGAACAACACACTTAAGGATTTATGACACGTAAACACACCGTGGCACACCCACTCGGCCGAATGTCAACAATCCAAATTGCGAATCCGCTTCGCTCGCACGTCACACGTCCCTTTCTGCAGCAGGAATCAGCTCATAAATCCCTAATGTGACACTTATTACCGCCGGCCAACGGCAGGTATCGCACCAACAAGTCGTTACATTTGCCAGACGCACAAAGAAGGACATCTCTTCTCTGAATGCATGCCAAAAAAGTGCAGGATACCTGTCGATGGCCGGGCAGGTCCCTCGACACCCTCGATTCGCAAGCAAGTACACACTCCAGGCGCGCATAAATCAATGTCCTCTCGGGCTAATTGAAGCTGTTTGTTCGACACAAGGATTTGTTGGCCGAGCCGTAATTGTGGGTTCAAGGAACGACGACGACGACGGACGGGCCACAGTCTGCGGATGAACGTCAAACCTCGTCCGGCGGCACAACACATTTGGCACAGTTGACATGAAATATGAATCAGGGACCTTCGTGCGTCGCACTTTCCCAGGGCCAGCCCGTCGATCAGCTGATCGGCTTGGATCCTTTCACACTGCTGACGGGCTGCCATTAATAATCCTTGTGTCTCTCGTTCTTTACTCGTTTGTGTAGCAGTGCAGCGTGTAGCGCGCCTTTTTCGAGTATGCGTTCAGACTACCTGTTGGCGATGGTGGGAGCTCCCCCATCTTCCCGCTTCCCTTAGGCAGCCTTTGAAGTCAGCTGAGCGATCGGAGGAAAGAATCGACATTGAATTCCCTGCAGGATCGGTTGTTTGCCTCAACCAGTAATCACCCAAAGGATCTGGGATCTGGGATCTGAGAGGAGGGGAGGGAAAAGATTTATCCCCGGTCCTTTCGGGTTTCTGCGGACTTGAGTGACGATAAACCCACAACATACAACGGGAAGAATTAATGAGGGAATCACTGAGGCACAAGTGCAACAAAAGGACACAAAGGATGCGCATTCAAGTGAATTCCCGAAATCAGCTGATCGGTGATGGGAAAAAAACAGGTTCATCGTGTCGGTTTGTTCGGAATTTAACGATCGCCCTTTGGGACGGATGATTTTCTCGATCGCTCGATTGCCCGATCCTCGATCACGATCACGGGGTACGGCAGCGGCGGCGAGAGGTACCTGTTGGTCCGTGGGTTGTTCGCTGCGTTGTCATGCTGATCATTGAGAGGGAATAACCAAATTCCAGAGGTTTCACGGCTGTGTTTGCGTGTTGGACACGGCGGCGGCGGCGTATGCAACGCACACTTTGGGTATCGTGTTGGTCTTGTGCCGATTTATTGATCAGATGCCGGAGGCAGTGGTGCGCGCTCTCGAAGCGAGTGGCGGGCATCTCCATGGGAGCCGGAGGGCCATTGAATCACGTCATCAATCAGATTTGAATGCGAGAACTTGTGACTTTTGTGAGAAGGGATCCTGATTGAGAATTCAAAGGAATAACAGAGCCGACATTTTGTGAATGGCTCATAAACTTGTCAGGAAAATGAATTGAACATAAAACTGATGTAAGCCAGGCTCACAAGGGCCAAGGGTGGAAGATTGGGGGGACGGCTTGGTAGATTGCCTACGATTTGTTGATCTTGGGTAAGTCTGATAGATGGACACATCTCACGTGGAGTGGATCCTGCAAGACGGGAATGTCCCGTTGTCGTCAGCAGAGGCTAGGCGACGTTGCAGTCCGTAGTGATCTTGAGCGGTGATCGCCCGTGGTACAGAAACTTCGTTCTGTTCTCCCTGTTTCAAGTACCCACAATCAAGGTATTTTGACATGAAGTGTTGAACTTCTTCTTGATATGACCACCAAGGGTACGTTTGCCCATCGTTGAACCCATTTTTTTGACCGTCTATCTCCTTCAAGATTGGCTGTGAACTTCTCTGTCCACAACGGCTTGTTGGCATCAATGTAGACCCAAGTCCTCAAGGTGGAGCACTCACTCAGCTACATGCCGGACACAGATCAATAGAACTCATGCCATTGCCGTCACTAGAAAAATTCCAGAGACAATAAGGAATGTCGCCGAATCTTCCCTCAGTGCAATGGGCGGAAAGATCTCCGATCGAAGGTGATCGACTCCAAAATTTGGGTGAGACTCTCCCGTGAGAGTAAGAGTTCGTTGACAGAGAGAGGCTAAGTGGCCTTAAAACCTTGGAATAATTGACATCAAGCATGTGCTAGCATAATTTTGTAAATTTTAAAATTAAATTTGCGTGCAACCCAATTAAGATGGAGATTATTTAGCTGAGCAACATTTTTTGTCCACGATTTTGGGCCGTCCAGTGAAGGTAGATGATTCCAGAGATGTACTCGCGATGACTTGTGTGAACGGAAGGACGCAACGCAATGTCACGACTCGATGGACAGAAAGTTTTGTTCTCTTGAAGGTAGTTAGGCTGTGTCTTGTGAAGTTTAGGAATGCTTCCAATTCACACCCAGGGCTGCCAAGGAGAAGGCGAGACATGATAAAATCCTCGATGGTTATTGACATAAGTGGCGTATATACCTATAATACTACACTACAGTCCATGTTAGCTCACTGTTACACATTACACGGTGAAACTTCTCTTAACGGACACCCCTCTATAAGGGACACCTCTCTTTACGGACAGTTCGTCATGGTCCCGGCATGCAGATATTCGTGTATTTCGACCCCCTCAGAACTGACACCCCTACATTACCTACAATCATGGTGGTCATGCTGCTGTCCGCTATAGAGAAGTTTCACTATAATCACGGGACGAGAGTAGAACCTCTCCTCTCTTTACGGACAGTTCGTCATGGTCCCGGCAAGCAGATATTCGTGTATTTCGACCCCCACAGAACTGACACCCCTACATTGCCTCGAATCATGGTGGTCATGCTGCTGTCCGCTATAGAGAAGTTTCACTATAATAAGGGGACGAGAGTAGAACCCTAAGGTACTCCATAGTGAACATCACGAAAAGACAATGAATGGCGAAAGAAAGAATACACAATTACAGTGCTTGCCATGATGACAGCTGCTGCCTTTGGTGATGACCCTACGTACGACCTCCTCACGAAATTGTACTTCATCAAATGGGTTGACAATGAAAAAAAAAAAAAAAAAACATAAGAATCACACATATTCACAAACTTAGCCACCTTATGCCTTGTCTCCAAACACTACTCACAATCGTTATCCAGCTGACTCGAGCTTATTCAAACCTCTCACAAGAATTTAAAAAAAGTAGGGAAGTGGCTTACTTTTTGAAGCTCACAATACCACTCTCGAAACCGTTTTCCAAAATGTGGACTGTCCATTTACAGTGAAACTTAACTTTACGGAGACCCCTCTATAAGGGACACCTCTTTTTACGGATAGTTTGTCACGGTCCCGTCATGAGGATATTCGAACCCCTTCAGAACGGACATCCCTAAATTGCGAAAAATCATGATGGCCATGCTGCTGTCCACTACAGAGAAGTTTTATTGCAAATCTAATTCAGTGGATTATAGCAAATGTGTTCTGATGTCTTGAACACATCATAGCCAACATAGATTACAGAAGCAGGAGTACTTGTAGACAAAAGACAAACGATAGAAGCGGTGTCATGCTTGACATAAAAGCCAAACTAAAACAACACGCTATTAGTGCTAATGGTAATACAGTGAAAAGGACACACCTCTCTGTACGGACAGTTCCCCATGGTCCCGGCATGAAGATATTCATCTATTTCAACCCCTTTACAATGGACACCTTTACTTTAAGGACAATCATGGGGGCGATGTTGCTGTCCGATATAGAGAAGTTTTACTGTATCTGCCAATTGTCTCCAATGAAGGCGGTATCGCATCTTCGTTGTCATGGGTCATGCTTCTGTCCGCTATAGAGAAGTGTCACCATATAGTTAAATTTTGTTTTTTGTTGCGAATATCCCTCTGTAAGGGACACCTCTCTTTACGGACAGTTTGTCACGGTCCCGGCATATTCGTATATTTCAACCCCTTTCCAACGGACCCCTCTATATCGGACATGGCTTTCGGCTTGGTCAATTTGTAGTCTGTCTTGTAGGCATTCAGTATGCATGGCCGGTGGAGCTTGGTAGTCACTGACTGATAGGGATTGGGCTGTTTGCAGCAGTCACCTGCATGTGGTGACGAAGTGGTCCGCCGCGGAGTAGTGCGTATTGGTCCTGTGTCGCCCAAGCATGCAAGTCTCTGAATTCTAGTTAATGGCTGGGGATTTGGCACCAAACTAAGGCACCATATGCCAAGATGGGCCTGACAATCGCTGCGTACACCCAGAGGATAATTCTTGAATTTGGTCCCCCTTTTTTCACCCAATATGATGTCTTCTGGCCGCAATGACCGAGTATTGTGGTATCTACCTCACGTGGGTGTCGGGACAAAATTGCGAAGCTGATGAACTCAGGAACGTCCCTCATGGCGTGTGGAGTGGAGTTGGGGAAGAGATTATCGAGACAACTCATGACTTTTGTGAGAAGGAGTTAGTATTCGGACTTGATGTAGTAAAATGCGAACGCTTGTGATTGTTTCATTATTCCGTCATATGAGGTGACTGAGGAGGGAGGGTTCAGTCCACTGACTATGTTGCCGACGCCTGGTTGTGGCTCCTGTTTCCACATCCGTGCATTGTTCGGGCTGTATGGCATGTAATACTGTCCTGTTGGAAGCTAGGTTTTCTGCCGACTGCCTGGGGACTACCGAGAGTCAATAGACTCTCCTCACGACGAATCGAATGTAGCAGGTATCGAAATCTGTCTTGTCCATTTCCCCAGCAAGTGTCTCCTGGCTGCCCCACTCTACGCCCACCATGATCATGGGCCAGAATCAATGGCCAACTTAAGCCGAAGCAACGTGCTCTCATGAACCGTTCAAATATTGACCCACCAACAATCGACCGGGCCCCCTTCCATGTTTGCACATACATATGCTCCCGCTGCTGCCAATGGCAACATGAGACTCCGCAATGTGCTCCCATCGCCGCGTCGATTGTCAAAAATTCTCAAGCTTGTAAAATTATTAGCAACATTGTCGCGCGGCCGCCAACGAAGGAGCACCTCGTAGCCTGCTGTGTTAGCTCAGGCGATAACGTCTGTCCACACTCCACATCCCATTCACACATTTGTTTGCCGACCAAAGGATGCCATAAAGTCGACCCCACCCGCCGCACTCTGGTGGCGGCCATTCATGAGCGGTGCGCTGTCCATCGCGGGAGGACATCGCAGTGTTGGCAAATAAGGTGCTGCGCCTTATCGCGTGTACAGCCGATTCCATTGCTCTGAATGGGATTACGCGGGCTTTGGCATTTCCGACAGAGCTGAGATAACATTCACAATGTCAGTCATCTGGTGCCGGGGTGCATTCGGGTGCGTGTGTTTGGTTTGTGCAAACTCATAGAAAACATGCATCTTCTCGCTGATAAGCTGCGCCGAGTGGAGTGCTCCTATCGGGATGGGATCGTTTAGAACAAGTATTGATTGCGATTGAAGTGCGGTCTTGCGGTGGGTGTGGGTGTGCTGAGCGGCAAACAAACCTGATAAGCCTCGACGTCGATGGGATGCGACAAATTGTTAGACTCGCTTTTCACAAGGCCACCTTGGAGATAGCGGTGATAGCGGTCTTATCGATCGTCGGCGATAAACATATGATTTGTGTCTCATACCTCCGTAGAAATTATCGCTGTTCACACTTATTTGACAGAAAGACATGCTCAATGTGAGATCTGGCGGATATCCATTGCAGCAGTGGGACCCTATTTTGACAGTCTAGACTCTGATTGCTTGGGATGGGCAATCCGAGGAGCGTCATTCGGGCATAAAGCCACTCGTTGAAGCATAAACGGTTCAAATTTGAGGCATCATGAGTTTTTCCATTCCTAATGCCGACTGAACGGACTTAAGACTGTTTATGACTGAGTCAGGAGCATCTTGTGGTACTGTGAGCGAGGGACACAGCACGGCCCAAAATTAAAGTCCTCTCGATGATTTCGACGATTAAAGCTCACTCGATGTTGTGAATTAATGTAAACCGGGCCTGCTCACTGCAGCGAGCGTGGACTCCTGCCAGCAAATGGCATCAACGCGTCAAATGCGTATGCTCTTACGTACAATTCATCAAAAATGGAGTATATACAGCGCATTCTCGAGTATATACAGGAGTAGTTGCAACTAAAGACTTCTCACTTCTCAACTGTCTTTGTTCCTCCATGTTGAAAATGGGGTTCCGCAAGGATCTATTCTTGGTCCTCTGTTTTTTTCTCTGTTTATTAATGCTTTGCCTCTGCCATACAGAAGTCCCTCGATAATGTGCATCACCGATAACGTGAATTTCCCTAAATTGTGAATGGGCACAACTTTCCATTGTCATCTCTAGCGAACTTCCGAAACTTGTGACCTCTAAAATGGGCATTTTTGCGTAAAAGTTTGTAAATTTCTCTTGTGTCTCTTGCCCATTTGGCGTACGATCTTAGGGCCTGAATAACTCTTGTTTTTATTTAAGTCACAAGTGCAGCTGCAGGCTCTAGAGAACCAACAACTGTCACTTGTGTAGGTACGGATGTTATATGATCAGCTCGTGGTTATACATTTTCAGTCAGTTGTGTCGTGTGTGGTTCGTGTTTCTGTTTCTCTTTTTGTGTGTAACATGAGCGCAATATTGGCACCTAATGGCGTCTAAACTAAAATTCCATCCATTTTTGCCGATAAGTGCAAAGTTTTACGCTAACTTGATGCTGGACATCCTGGATTTGAAAAGTATGGTGTCTCTAATTGTGGTCGGCAATGAATGTCTTGAAATCAATTTCGAGTTCTCATTTTACTGTGCTCATCATCATCAACGTCTGACCCGCATGCTCCACTAAAGGGGGTTGCGAGAGTAAACCAAGCACGAGAGATCAGCAATCAACTCGATCCTCCGCCATCGACTCTCACTCATCAGGAGCTATACCCAAGCGTAGGTTAGGTTAGGTTGAAGTGGCTCACTTCAGCGAAAAGGACAACAGACACGCACTTAGGCCAAGTATAGGCCCATTGTGTTACCACGAGGATCTTGTACCTATTCCGCAAACCAATTAGCGCTTTTAGTAAAATGAAGAAGAAGCTGTAGGCGTTTTTAAGAATGTGCTACTAGTACTAAACATAATTTGAAAGTATGCACACCCTGTGTACCACTTAATCGGTGGTCTAAGTTCTTCGACCCCTGATCAGGCGATTCTCCCGCTTACCCACGTCTATTTAAGACCTTGCAGTGAACATTACGGGATTAAAATAAAAAGATTTACAAACAAGAGCGAAGTCGTTTTTCTATCCTCCTATAAAGCTTAAGCCTAACCAGGCGAATTGTTGGACTTGGTCCAACCATCTCGTCCTGGGTCTGCCAAGCGGTCGCCTAGCCGATGGAATCGCATTCAACGCTCGCCTCGGAAGTCGTGATGAGGGGACATTCGTGCTAAGTGACCAAACCACCGAAGCAAAGCCCTTTCCCTTCGAAGAAGCAGCTGCTCCATGTTGAATTCCTCACGCACTGCCGGAAACTATCTTACTATCTTTCATCTAAAGCATTATTATGCACGTGTTCGAATTCAAATTATCATGTTTAGGTAGTGTCCGAAAGGAAAAGCAAAAAATACCCGTAATTTAAAAAAAAATAATTTTAAAAAATAATATATATGTATAAATAAAATAAATAAATAAAAAAATAAAATATAATAATATATTAAAAATTTTAATTATATTTTATAATATTTTAAAATTTATTAAAATATATAGTTAATATAATAAATAAGTTAATATAAAAAAAAAACGGGAAAAGAAAGAACATAAAGATCATGTGGTATCAACTGTCATGACTATCATTCCGGCTGTGTACCACAGGATTTTCAGCAAGATTACAGCGATCTGAACAGCGTTTCTTTCTATATTCTTTGGAAGATCAATTCAACGTTTGCCCTTTGGTGAATATCAGGTGTTGAATTATGCCATGGTAAATTAAGCTTCATTTTCAATAATTTGTAGCGAACCATTGTTAATCAGCCATTATCCATGAATGGCACCTGTGTCGATGAAAGCGGAAAGATTTCCACCCTTGTTATGTGTGGCAACACAACACTTAGTTGGAACGATCACATATTTGAAATGTTTAGGTTTCCTGAATCGATGCAAGAAATACTTCACCCCTTCTGATTTGGCTTTAATTTATAAGGCGTATATACGCCCCAAGGTTGAGTACAACGCTCATATCTTCTCTGGTGCCCCCAAGACCAGCGATAAAACGTATGGGAGACAACAATATTGCGGACTCGTTAGACTCGCTCGAGCATTGAAGTACCCTCTCGTCTCTATCCGCTATTTTAGGAAAAGATGCTCAAGTGAGCTTGCCAACTGTATTCCTCCCCTCCTGAATTCACCCGTTGTACCCCTCCCGCCAGGAATGCTCCTCAGTTTACCTTTAAGCCTACTTTCGCCCGCGAAAAATTGAAAATTTGAATTTTTAAGGACTATTTATAATCTTAAATTACCTTACCTACCCTAAACCTTTCTAAACCTTTAAACTTAAGCTACCTCAACTATGTCAGCAACCTACACGTGCTTCAAGGCGTGTGTTTATGCATATGCCCGACGTTGTTTTCTAATATTTTTTTGTATAGTTTTCTACGTTAGTTCACAAATAAGAAAGGAAAAAAATTAAAAAAAGGGCTGACGACATCGGATGCTGGTTTCGATGCAGCCACCAAACTCCTTAGCGGCTTCCTAACTATCTCGAGCGGGGATCGCTCTGCTAAACCGGAGGAGCTCCTCGTGTTCCCGAACGACGTCCGGTTCGTATAAGAGTCGCCGTTCCACTGTGCGGCGTAACACGTGGAAGATTACAGGACATCCGTCCACATCCTGTATCGGGCCACTTTTATCGAAGTAGAGGAATGCTTCAGGTGGGACTCAGTCATTCCGTCACACCCCTTCGTGATACATATCAGTGGGGTAGTAAGCACCGAAGATCAGACTGTTGGTAGAAGTCATAGCTCGTGACACATGTCTTCTTATCAGCTTAATAATAATAATGGTCTACTCTATTAACGTTTGCCTCGTTATACAAGACCTCGTTGGAGTAATACTCCTTGTAGTCAGACACGCGCTTGCGATAAAACCGGAGACAGGCCCTGAGGCATTGAACAGAACACCTTTTTCGCAGATCTATCCTTCCAAGACTGCTCTTCGGCTGCTGGCACAGCCAATTTGCAAGTTCTTCGCGCCTCAGTGAGAGAATCCACTGTAGGTCTTCTTCTCTCTGGTGGCTTCTTGAACTTCGGACGCAGTCCAGTCGCCATTCTTCCTCTACACGCGATGGAACAGTTTGAAGCCGCTCGAACCTTTCAGATATGTGCAGTGCAAACTTTAGCCGCGAATCACTGTTCTGTAGTAGATGTAGATTTAAGGGCCAAGCCCATAGGATCCCTTGCGAACGTTGCGTAGTGTCACAAAATTGACAATTCATAAGCCCTAATGAGAGGAAGAGAGACAACAAATGCAAATCCTGCTTTGTTGTGGGACATATAAGCAAAATTGTGGAATCAATGGAACGGATTTTCAATTGAAAGGCTTACGGAAAACCCTTATATTAGGTTTTGTGTGTTCTTGTGTCCAACAAAGTGGTCGTGCATATAATTAGAAGCGCTGTATGTTCAAATTTTTTACTACCCCAGAGTGCTTCTTAACGACGAGAGGATCATTTTCTTTCTTTCCACCACTGAAGGTGTGGATCCAGTGGTTCGCATTCGGTTGTGGTCTCCACTTCGACCCAAGCTTCACTTACGACTCAACCTCTTGGGAGCCCCAAAAACTCGTCCAGTCGCAATGCCCCGAGAGAGCGACTATCGCAGTGGGATTCTCAGAAACTGGAGTGGGGGCCCAGTTGCAGCTGGCTTGGTTTGATTTTAAACTCCGTTCCTTAGAAACTAATCAGGACTTCCACTGGCAGCGCATCGAACAAATGCAGTTGCATCTCGTAAGCACCTCAAAGTCTTCGCATTTGTCTCACTTGCCTCGTTGCACATCCCCTTCCGGCTCAGAGAAGCGCTTCACAAATCTCAGTTTCTCACCTAAGTGCCTGCTTCATCGCCTCGAAAAAAAAGCAGAAAAAGCATTGCCCTCAAGCCAAATTAGCGCCAAACCAGTTCCAGCAAATCCATCATGCCAACCAGGAAACCCTGCGGCCGAGTGCGTACAGGAAACCACACAAATCGCCTCCATCCTGCTGCAAGACGAGCCGGCCGTCAATTGCAGCAAGGAATGCCGATAATTAGACTAGACAGCATCCCCCCTTCCCCATCAGTCGCGGCATCCTGCGGCAATAAAAGTTCACGTTCCACATTCGTTTTAATGTCCTTATCGCCGGACATGCATGTGTGCCCCGGTGTGTGTGCGTGTGTGTAATGAGATAAATCCACCGCCAGAGATCCGAGCCAGTCATCATCTCCACATTCGGAGGACGGATCATGAGAAAAAAACGAACCCATCTAGTCCGCCGCACTCCAACTGATTGCCCGACTAGACACGAACAACGAACTGGGATCAGGGACCAGGGAACGGACACCGGCAAACAGGCCTGTTTATCGCCAACAACATCGCCTTTGTTGTGCCATCCGCTCGCAACCGGGGATGACTTGTCTTGACTCTTCTCACGTCTTTAATCTCTGTCCATGTCCCATTCATCTCTCCTCGGCATCCCCCGGAGTTGTGCGCATTCTTTGTGTTAATTCCCCCTGTAATCAGGTGTTTCCTAGAAATCCGAAATAAACCCAAAACAGCGCACCACCATCTCGGGTAAGTCTCTCCGCCGCCGCGCCGTTGCTGTTGCTCCTCCCGAGGGGTACGAAAGGTAAACACAGACCGGAGCGAACCAGATCCAGATATCTTTTGTAATTAAGGCGAGTTTCGTTTCTATTAATGAATCAGGACGACGAGAAGACGTCGTCGTGACCTGTTCGCAGGAGCGGCGCGGCCCGGCCGCTATCAGTACTAGCTCCCCGTGATGGGAATCTCTACTCTCTCTCTCTCTGCCTTCGACTGGGTTAATTGTGGCCCGATGATGAACCAGTTCTTTGGTTACGCGCCAATTAAATGCCCTGCTCTAAGATGTTTCTTTTCATCTTTTTGTCCTTTTTTGTGCGTGTGATCCTTGTGGGAATAGTGAATTTCACAAATTGATTGATGTTAATTTGATGGCTTTATTTGAAGACGTTTCTCTTGTCTTGTTTCATTTCAGGTGGAAGGAGGCGGCCAATGGGTAAGTTTGCTGAATGCTGGGAAGTGGTGTTAAGTCTGGTTTGGAGCTTGAGTCAATGCGCGGAATGAGTGAGTGCACAGTTGGGGGGATGGTTTGCGGTGGTATGACTGTCAGTTGAAGGAAGACCGATGCTGCTGGTCTCCTTTGCATTGGCCACTCGATGAATTGACAAGAGTCAAGTCATTGTCACGCCTCAGAAAAGGCACTGTCTGGGGGACTGTCTTCTTACAAGACACTTAAAAGGATTTCATTAAGAAGCTCGTATATGACAACTTGGTTAGGTTTTGGAAAGGGGGAGTGTGATGCTTGAACATGACTTCAACTCGGAGGACTAATGGGCCCATTTGTGGAGTGCACATTCTGTTAAACGTGATGGCTTAAGCCACGCCGTGTTCTTTGCGAATCTTAGAAGCAGCAGCTTCTGTGAAAAATCGTTGACCCAACGAAGCTAGGGGCAGATTCTGAAGAGCTGTGACAGCCGCCTTGGTTTCTTCTTCCGGCAGAGATCGCTGGATTCCGCATTCCATTTCCGGAGCATAGTTCCGATGGGACAGTGTCCTGTGATCACTCCTACGAGCACACGTATCGAGTTACGGAGCTCTCGCTTTTCCAAATTTGTCTGCTTTAAACGGCCCACTACGCTACATTTTTAAACAGAAAATTTTATAAACACTCTAAAATAGTGTTTTAATGACAAAAGCTGTTTGTCTTCTTACTTCTTGACCCGGTAGACTAAAATTAAACTCTTCTGCAAAATACTCCTATGAACAGCACTTTTCCGTTCGCAGTCACTTCCTTGAATAATATCCTCGTCCACTTACGTCCACTTACGACGTACCGTCAGAATATTTACCGAAAAGCCTTACAGTCTACACGAAGAAGTTTTTGCCAGGGAAGAATTTGAATCGATTTCAACGTCGCGCTCCTTTTATTTTGAACACAACTGTAAATCCATTAAACAAGCCACAATGCAGCGGTCGCGCTTTGATAGTTCACAGACCGTAATATTGCAAGCGCGAGCCCAAATTTCTACTTATAGCTACGTCTACAAACTGAGGCTTTTGACATTCTTTTTTTTTCATTTTCTGCTGGCTGAGACAACTATTTGCGTACGTAGATAATATTTTGTAGAGATTTTATGTGCAATATGTGAATTTTTGTCCTCCTGGTAAAATGGATTTTTTGACCATTTTACTTGTGAAACGCGCGACTTCCTTTGTGATTTGGAAAAGTGAGGCAGCCGCGCTTTGACATAACATTCTCGTAAATCCGATAAAACACGTACGCGAAGCCTATCAACGCCCGAACGCGCGAACGCGACTATGTGGTTTGACCATAATCCCTTGGATAAGCTACAATAGACCGGTGCCGCGGTAATATATCCGTTGAGCAGGAAATTCTAGGCAGTACTACTGTCTACTCACTCGGGCATTTCCACCGTTGGGATATAGTTTTATAATTTTTTTTTTTTCTTGGGGCCCTCTCTTTTTTGGCGGCCTGGGGAAGCTATTTGTGTAAGTTTTGACTTGACATTCTCGTAGACTCGATTAAACCAGACTGCGCCAACGCAGCCAACGATTTGGCCTTAATGTCATATAAACTTCCATCTTCCACCGAGTATTTTGATCACAGTCAATACCGCTTTTCATTTTGTGAGAATGTGTGCATTTCGTAGAGTGCCAGTAAGGTTGCCCATCGAAAACTAATTTTGGGCAATCAGTCGCGTCACGAAGTTGAGTGTTTTTCCACAATTTTATAAAAAAAAATGTTAAACTGAAAATACGACCGCAATAAGAAAAGTTAGTCTGTTTTTTTTTTTTTTTTAATTTATTTCTTTTTTTATACAATAACTTTAATAAATAAAAAAAATTAATAAATATAATAATGTTTAACGACAGACTTTAATTAATTTTCTTTAAAAAACATTTTTTTATGAAAATGGTGAATTTTTCATATAAAATCCCACGATAATTTAATTGCAATAATTTAGAGTTATCTTTCCCCTTTAAGAGTATAACGAGAATATATACGTTTTTTGCGCAGATCGTAAAACGTGCACTATTTTTCGCAACATGTTCATGCGCACTGATATTTTTAAAATGTGGCATGAGGCCAAGAATGGTCGCAGTATTGTCATAATTTATGAAACTCACTCGTACTTCTTCGGCAAGTCTGCTTACGTTTGTGCTTCCTCACTCGTACGGCTCCAGTTGAATGGGTGTTTTTTTTCCAGCCGAAGGAATTTACTTCCGTATAAGTATGTTGTATCCAGTTTGCTTCCAACTCGCTCCAGTATGAAGTAATGATTGCTGCGTGACAATAAGGATACCTCCACTCGCGTATATACCCACAAGCTGAACAAAATTAAAAAATGCGCAAGGCACTAATGATCTTCTTTTTCTGTAAGTCGTAGGTTGTACACGATTATAAGAATATAAGATAAGAATATAGATAGGAAATGTACCCAAATGTAATAAATACATTTCTCCGTATAATATGTATGAAGTGTACCCTTGCTTTTCTCCTCGCCCGCTTGCATTCTCAATTTATGGTAAATGGTAATGCATTAAGCATAGCTCCACAATCAATTAGGAAAATATGCTTTCGAAATGCAAAGGTCTGACTGGACCCCCTCATTGACAGAATCATTGATTATCACTCTACTGATTAAAAAAAATTTCATCAAAATATTCGGAGTAGAAGAGAAACAACCGTCGCTTGAGTTTCGGCCCAAGAGTACTCGTTTGACAGGTAGGATAGGAAATAGGGCCCACCGAAGATTCAATACCGCCTTATTGGAGACGATACAAGTCCTTAAACAAGTGGCAGATACAGAATTCGGTCCATAACTATTCGTGCGGTTTCCCAGGGGATGGCGTAACTTGTATTTTTCCATTGGAACATGCGTCGGAAAGCTACTGTCATTGTACGTCATTCATTTGAAGCGTAAACAGCACTTTTTTTTCACTCAAATATGTCGAACATTTTGCCTGAAAAAGTGTTTTTGCGGGGAGTCCTTCTTCATTACTTTAATATGAAGAAAACTGCTGCCGAATGTCATCGTATTTTGGTGGAAGTTTAAGGCGAACACGCGCTAGCTGGGCGAACGTGCCAAAAGTGGTGATCTTGGCTTGGAAGACGATGAAAGTCCTGAGCAGGCAATGCTGCTCTGTATTTGGCGGGATCAGGAGGATGTGCTGTATTATTAGCTAAAACCGGGTGAAACCATCAATGGACAACGCTACCGAACAGACTTAATCCGTTTGAAGAGAGCAGAAGCCGAAAAACGCCCGGAATATGCGACCAGGCACGAGGCAATAATTTTCCATCCGGTTAAGAACGGGAATAGGGGATGGGAAGTTTTACCCCACCCGCCTTATAGCCCAGACCTTGCCCCTTCTGACTACCATTTGTTCCGGTCGATGCAGTCAGATATATTACCTGACTTGGTCACCACTTGCGCCGACTCACAATTGATCTGGCGATGTGGTAGATGAGCGGCACCGCATTTATATCTTGTATCAACCCGTTTTTGTCTAGGTGCAGAAAAGCTTCTGGGGGGGCGAAGCCGTTGTGGCGTACCCTTTCGTGGTATTGTGTATTGGGGTAGTAAGCCCCTGAGATCAAGTTATTGACCGAGTTCATCGCTCTGGCAGTAGGTCCTCGAATCAACTTCAGTAGGAAATTGTCCACTCGTATCAGGTTCGCCCTATCGCATAAGACCGCATTGAAGTAGAATTTTCTGTACTGGGACTCTGGTACTCTGGTACTTAAGGCAAACCTTAAGACAAGCGCTCTGGAACAACCGAATCTTTTCCATCAAGCTAGCCATAGGTGAGCATTAGCCGGATGAGGGCCCTGTAGCAGATAACCTTCACCCTCGCATCGAGTTGGCTGTTGTAAAACGGTCGCTTCGTAAGGGCAAAAGCGCCTCGGGCCCTGGCCAGAGCAGCGTCTACATGTTTGTTAAAATATAGATACTGGTCTAGCCAGATCCCCAGGTATTTGACTACAGTCCTTTGCGCCAGTGGTTGCCCGTGAAAAATTGAGAACTTTCGCCAATTCTTTTTCGGATCCGCCGAAGCCCTTTACAACGGCGTCCTGAACAGTATGGTTTCCGACTTCTGAAAGTTGATTTCAACCAGTCGTCGCAATTTCTCATGAATGAATCGAAGTCACCCTGTATGAGAGTAGTGATGTCCGCGATCTTTTTGGCTGATCTGTACACGATCAAGTCGTCGGCGTACGCAATTACGTGAGGAAGAGAACTTCGCTCAAATAAATGTTGAACAGGATCGGCGAATTAACGGCACCCTGTTGGAGACCATTTTTTACATCAAAAGGATCACGTTGCCATTCTTGACGACGAACCGTCTGCCGGTAAGCATGTTACACAGTAGGTACAGCAGTGGCTTGCTAATGCCCAGCCGATTGAGCTTGTAAAAAAGTCCTTCTCCAGATCAATCACGCAGGCACCCGTACATTGTTTATGGATCTTGTTCCATTGGATATCCGGCAACAGTTTCGACATGACATCATTCATGCCCCGCTTTGAAAACGAATTGGTTATCCGGAATTATATGTATGTCCTTAGTCCAGTTGATCGGAGCTCTATTGATCACCTTCTCGAATACCTTGCTGGTGTCCGGAAGGAGACTAATTGACCGGAGGTTGCACGGATTCGAAGCGTCTTTTCCTCGCTTGGATATGGGTTGCACAATCGCGGTTTTCCAATGCTCCGGATAATGTGCATTATTCAGAGCATTGTTCAAGATAATTGCGTACATATGACCCACTTCCAGGGGAGGTGTCTTAACACAATGTTCGAGATCCCGTCGACTCCCACTGGCTTCTTCTTTTTACGGATTCGACCGCTCGGAACTCTGTACTCGAAATGAACGGAGGGTGAACCCCTTCGTCGACGGTGACATTATCTGCCATGTTATCGACAAAGCCAGTGTTCTCAGATCGCCATTGTTGCAGATCTTCACGAAGGAGTGTGTAGCCAGTACGAGGGTCTCCAGGTCGTGGTTCGGGCGAACACTCTCGTTCACCTTGTTAACTTCCTGAGAGACCGCGCCTAGTACCTGCATTCTTTCTTGCTGATCTTCGACCACAAAGAAGTTATCGTCGAGTACGGCGTTATCTGGATCAATACCTGCTGTCGTCAGTATTTGTTCGTTGTCCGTGGTTCTGGGGAGCTTAAGACACGGAAGATCGCTTTTTCTTGTTGCTTCTAAAGAATTTGTTTATCTGCGGAAACATGCTCGGCTTGTTGGATCTTACAGCCCGAGTCTTAACTCCACATATCCATGCCGTCTAGTGTGGCATCAGCTGTATGTTATGTACCGCCTTCCTATCAAAAATTATCTGAGCATTGGCAGTGACAAGGGCAAAGGGTCCGCCTTTTCTTCAAATGTGGCTGCAGCCGTACCCACAAGAGGGTAGACTTAGTCCATAGGTGCTGGATGGAGACGCCTAGTGGAAAGCATTAATCGCTAGTACTTTGGTTTGCATTCGAACTGGCCGAGTTGACCACACTTCCTCCAGTTCCAGCCCAATCTCAACCTTACCGCCACCAGTCCTTCACAACGCTAGGTTTGAAGCCCTGTTCCAAGCTCGTCATGATCATCCTCTTTTCCTTTCTTCCACAACCGCAACTAAAGAAACTTCTCCAGAATGCCTTCAGCGCATATTCGCAACCCGGCCCATTTAAGAAAGAAATCCTCTCCTAACCGCCGCCTGTTCTCACACTCCCGCTGATCATGAGTAGTGGCTGAGCCAGCCAGCGCAGTGACATCACCACAGCATAATAACCATTCGTCAGCCTTGGAATCAGTTGCTCTGCAGCATATGCGTACGCTTCTGCCGATTCCAGATGTGATGCGAAAAGAATCCAGTTCATGGCAGAATTTGATCGATATGTCAAAACCAAGACTGACACCCAACGGCCGACGCGCCCAGCCCCAACAGCATGCGAGTGTCAAAGGCCATCCTGCCCCTCCTGACCGGCCCCCGGCGTGGTGAGCATAATTGCCGCCCCAGAGGAAGAGACCGAAAGAGATCCCCTCCGAGGGCCGAAAGAGAAACGACGAAAACAAGTGCAAAACGAAACGATTTTGGCGCCAAAATCCTCACAAACACCAGCGCGTGCAACCGACACAGTCCACCAGAGTCCACGGATCCATTAAGGCGTTCTGTGGCGACCGTCAAACGAGCGGGCGTGCGGGGGACTGAAGACGGTACAAACGACGGACGGAGATGATAATAAGCGTCGACTACGCGAGGAGGGGCACTGCGAACAAGATGTGGCGGCGATCACAACCGTTTAATTATCACTGTGTCAACAGTTTTCGTTATTTCCATCCCGCTAATGTGTATGCGCAAGCGCGACCGGCCCGGCCCTCTCGCGGACTCCGCAGAGCCGCAGTGTGTGCGTGCGCGTATGCGCGGGAAGCGGGGACGGCCGGATGATGCTGGAGATGGACACAACAGCCCGCAAGACACAACAAATTTGTTGTCGTTGTCGGCAGCCGTAGACACACAGAGAGGCTGCTGCTTCACTGCACTCGGCCGAGTGGTGCGGCGCGGAGCGGGTGGCGACGACGACGCTGTTGGATGATTCTCGGTGTTTTGATGAGAATTTATGGGATTCTGCTTGGGCTTAACGAGGTTTTAATGTGAAAAGACGTCATCTCGGCTTCGACTGGTGGCCGGGGGCTGGATGTGCGTGCAACAAGTGCAACATGAATGGAAATCGTCTTGTGATGACGACGAGATGATGGCGGGGGGACAGGGTGCGGCGTATTTAAATAACTCTCAAGACTGCGAGTGTTATGTAACACCCTGTTTGCGGTGCTTGGTGTAGTTGGCAGTGACGAGTTACATTTTGGTGATGCGCAAGATCCAAGATGGGTGTTACCTCTCGCGAGAGCAATGACATTGAAAAAGGAACAAAAAAAGCAGTTACTTTGCAAATGTCACTAGGAACCGGTTCGATGGGTGGTTATAGAGAAAGTCGTTAGAGGGAGGGAGAGGAGAGCAAGGGACTTCGGAGCGACTGATATCGGAGTCGAGAGTGGTTTGTCGGAGATTGCTTTCGTTTCAGACGCATGGGGAGAGGAGATTGTTGCGCTTTGGTGTAATTCTCTCAATGTTGTTGAGGCCCAATCACCCAATCAGGCTGGACGCAATGAGACTTAATCAAACTTAAGCATTGATGTGAATATTCGGGCGTGATTTAAGAACCCAAGGGGACTGATCGAAAAAAATTCCCCACGCGTCGAAACCACATACACCACATAAAACCCTCGGAGTAAGTCGCATTCTTAAAAACAAAGGTCTATTAACCGAAATTCCAACTTCGTTAAGTTTCGTTAAGTTTCGTTAAGTCTCGTACACTTTTGCTTTCGGTGTTAAATAAAAGTTTGTCTTGAAATTTTGCGCATTTTGCACATTTCCAGAAGTTATTGATGCTTCCGACTACTTTTCATGCGTTTCTGACACAAGTTTCCTTTGCAACGAGTTTTTCCAAAAAGGATGAACCAACAAATTTCAATAAGACCGGGCTATAAGGGAAGTCGCCTTCTAACCAATCTGACTGCATGATCAGAAAAAATTAGACGGCGCAGTGTCTGGGAAGTTCCAGTTGGACAACTTTAGAGAAGGAGCAGAGGGCCTGTTGGCATGGGATCTTCTTCAATTTTGATTAGATTTCGAATCGATCTATTGGTGTACGGATTCTAGTAAGGTGGCTTGTTAGGGTGGTCTAAGGGCTTGACGTAGCTGCAGAGAAAATAATCAAGTGGCGTCAAGTCACTATGATTAAAACTCGCCGTGTCCGAGTGGCTAAAGTTCTCTTTTATAACTTCACCGCTTGTGTCGAAATTAGCACCGTATTATCAATGTTGTCGAGCTCTGGTCCCAGCAACTTGCTCTTTACCTGAGGTCCTGGCAGAAACGCTGTCTCTTTCCCCATTCGAAAGAAATAATGTCCGATGATGCCGCCATGCGATGAACCGCACCAAATAGTCCGTCTTTGTGAAGGCATTGATGCTTTGTCGAGCACTCAGTAAAGTCAATGTTGCTTGTTGATTTAGCCGCTGAGCCAAACATGGAACGCGGACGACAATATGATTCTGATCTTGGACCAACATTTTCGGAGCCACATTAGACTCAAGACGTTGCAAAATCTTATGTAGGCCCAAGCCTAAACATTTGCCTAGTCCTAGCTTCGCCTGGTCAGCTGATCGGTGACTTAACGACATCTCTGGGTCGTCGTCTGTACAGGTCGCTACGGCGGTTATATTTTCTTCATTTCCCACAAATTGCTATCAAAAAGGGTGCAAGTGCAAGTTGATGACCAACCTCTCGACGAAGAGCTGGTTGCGTTTTTCAACGAGTCTGTAATTTTTTTTAATGATTTCTTCGCTTTCGTCAAGTGTGAAGTGATGGCTAATGGTCTAGTTCTCGTTCCTCACTAGAAGTTGTTTGAGATCCTTCTTTATATGAGCCTTACTTACGTGCAGTACTTAAACGGGTATATTCTCTCTCGTTGTCCAGCTGGACAACGAACCTGATGAATGCGCTCTGCGTCGCCCACAAGTTCCTGTACAGCGTACTGTGAGCACGCTTTGCACCGCACTAATCGGCACGTCCACATGCAGCTTCCGGCCCAAATCAACTATAGACCAAATATTCATACGAAGTCAAATGCTGGAGAAGATCAGCGAATTTCAAATCGATATGCGCCATCTTTTCATCGTTTTTAAAGCCAGCATTCATCGCAAGGACCTATTCGATGCGATGGCCGGGAAAACTGATCCGGTTGTGTCGCACCACGCCAATGCACCGTGCAGTTCGGCTCAAGGATTTCCGAGCCGTTTGAAACCTGCACCGGACGACTGCAAGGAGGTGCGCAGTCGTGTGATTTCTTCAATCTGGTACTGGAGAAGGTAGTGCCGCGGGCAGCTGTAACCTCGGAAGGCTCTGTCTTCTACAAGTCTGTCCAACTGTTGGGGTACGCAGATGACATCGACAACATCGACATCGGCTGATTCTTGGCATCGTCGCGCCCAACTTGCCGTAGTAGAGCCTTTTACGGCGATTGAAGAACAGGCTAAACGAACTGGTCTCAAGGTGAATGAGGACACAATCAAATATATGCTGTCCACCAACAAATGTTCCACCACCTTGGACAAAACATCACGACTGAACTCCAGAAACCCCTTCGCCCTTGGCAATCGGTCCTACTTCGGTTTGTCGAAACAACTGGGCTCAAAAAATCATGCTCTACAAGACCCCATTTTGCCAGTCCTGCTCTATGGAGCCGAAAGCTAAAGCCTGATTCTTGGTATCTTCCGTCTGCGAGGAAGGTGAATGAAGGAGAAGACAACCGCGAACTCTACCAGCTGTACCAGGATGTGGATGTAGCTCGAAGGGCAGAAATCCGTCGACTGCACTGGCTCGTCCACATCGAGCGAATGGACACCAACGCCCCAGCTAAGAGGGTCTTCGACTCTGAGCCTTTTGGTTCGAATGACCAAGTAATCGCGGATGCAAGACAGCTTGGTCTTGATGACTGCAAGCGGCGTGCCCAGGACCGTCAACGATGGAAGGCAGCAATACCTCAGGCTCAGACCCTCAAAGGGGCGTCGGCCAAGGGGCGTCGGCCAAGGGGCGTCGCCTTCACAAAGTGCAGGCGAAGTTTCTCAATTTTCGATCGACTTGGATGAGGTCGTTAACAGCGTGAACTTATCCCAAAATTGTCCCTTAAGAGACTGTACCTGCGACAAGACTATCGAACGATCGTAGTTTTTCGACGTAAGTTGGACGCGAGATTAGAGCCATCAACTGCAGCAGTCAAAGACGTAAGTGTCCACGGTTAAAACCGACGAACGAACAGACTGCAAAAAGATCAGAAAAGAGAATGGAATCGACTCCCAGAATGGAACCCCTTCCATCCCACCATGATCCGGAAACACGTATCCTCAGTTCGAGAGACTAACAAATGACACTGGTCCACACGTCATGCCAGGCAGGGCCATCATCAACATTTGATAGCCCTTCAAGTACGTGCAGAACTGAGTGCGGACTGGAGACACCCCGGTGTCTCTAGCAAACCATAAAAATGTAATAACTCGAAGGTTCCTAACACATGGGGACATTTCTTCGAATTTTGAAATCAAATAAATGCGAACGTTCTCGATGCGTAAGAGGTCGTTGGCTCAGCGAGATGATCTCAAATGGGACGGGTGGTCCAGAGAGACTAGGTTCTGTGTCAATTGTTGAGGCACGGAGGTGGTCTATGTGAGTGGAATACAATGGAGTGGTGTCTGTCTTTTAGGCGGAGAGACACATTGTCACCATCGAACCATGGACGGCAGATCCTAAAATGTATGCAAATTGAAGTGTGCGGTCGGGAAGTCCTACGTACGAGGAACGCAAACAGGAGAAAATCAGGATGAAATAAAAACGGAAACCACTCCTCAATTGCTTGCAAATCAAAAAACTTACCTCCTTCTGTTGATCATTGTTTTATTTAGAAGCATGACCATCGGTGGGTCATATGGCAGCCAACGTGTCAAGGACAAAAACCATGCGATATCATGCTTCGTCAATCGTCTCATCGTTCGACTTAGCGTCGCTCATTGAAGGTCATGTGATCGCAATACAACTTAGGGCTCATAACTGAATGAACTTAACGAAACTGAACGAAGCGGTCATTATGGTCATCAGGTCTAAAAATGGGCCTTCAGCCTGAAGGAGCTATCGAAGATGCCACTATCCCGCGACATTTCTCTCTTAGGGCTCATAATTAAACGAACTTAACGAAACTGAACGAAGCGGTCATTATGGTTAGAGTTTTTTCATTTCTATGCATTCGCTTGCTTGCTTAAGTTGAATTAAGGCACATGTAAATACTGGCCTTCAGCCTAAAGGAGCTATCGAATATGCCACTATTCCGCGACATTTCTCCCTTAGGGCTCATAATTGAACGAACTTAACGAAACTGAACGAAGCGGTCATTATGGTCAGAGTTTATCATTTGTAGGCATTCTTGCTTAAGTTGAATTGGGGCACATGTATAAATTCGCCTTCAGCCTGAAGGAGCCGCGACATTGCTCTCGCTAGAGGCACTAATGGACAGGAAAACATCCAAGAGCCTCTGAAAATGGCTTCAGCTTAATCGGTTAAGATTGGCCAGCTTGTGGAAGCGTCGTGGTTGCTTAGACCCAAACTCCCGAGAAACAGGGGAGACTATACCAACATGGCTTGCGACTGAGCGAGTGCGACGCTGAGACGCGAATGGTATATGATTGAGTTCCAAAAACAACCGGAACCTGTGACAGAAAGAGCAACGGAGGTTTCAGATCGACTTCACACTTAACCAACGTGGAGGAAGCGCCCTTAAGCGTAAACTCGAATGGTAGATACTTGACCTACAGTAGGTGCCCCAAATTTGAAAGAATCTCGTTGTATGAGCCTAATCGTGGCTGATCACGGAAATCGATACACCAGAGCAAGCAGTGGACGGCACTCGCAAAGTAACATGGAAGCAGCAGCTTTGTGGCCATGTTGTGTTTTTCAGAAACAGAACCTTTTTGATGTTCATCCGTCAAGGAGAGCTCAAATTTGTAAAGAAAATCCTATGCTCCTAAGAGTGTCAACAAATCATCGAGTTCGAGCTTGAGAGTCTTCCGTCGATGATCATTCGGGCCGGAGTCGATTGTGCATTGTCCAGCCACCTTAGGCGTTAGTTCCGTGCACGCCTCGAGTTCGTTGAATCTTCTACCCTCAACGCAAACGAGTCTTATCTCTGAAGGCGACAAAAGACTGCTTTTATCCGTTTTTGATCAGCGCCGTACAGCACGACTGAGGTGATCTATGAATGTCTGATAGAAAGTCAGCCTAATCCTTCGAGAGACTACTCTATTACTCAAATGCCTCTTGGGACCAAAGAAACGGCGGTTGGCAAGAGATGTTCTCGCTTCTGGTTCCTATCGTGTGCGATGATCGGAGGGAAGGGAGTTGCATGCAGACGAGAGAGGGATCTGAGTTGCCTGCCTACTGCTGGGGAGGACTATGCGTGGCATATGCGACTAAGGAGGCACCAAGAGGCCTGAAGGTTCTACACGTCGCTCGGCGCAATGACCTGTCCACAAGAGGAGTGACTTTATAAAGATGCCTTTAACGATTTGATCTACAGTCGACGATCAAAGAAAAAGAAACGGACCCAAAATTCAACCCCAATGAGCTAAACTTTCGATTTCCGGTCACGACGTAGATTTCCCTCTTGCTCAAGACACTGATCTCTTACAGCTAACGGCTTCTGCCTTTTATCTCTCTTCTGAATGTCGCGTCTATAAATAGTCTTGCCGGAAGTTCACAGCGCCAGCTGTCACAAAAGAACGACGAGGTCGTTGTCCCCCCATCAGATAACACACCTGTGCACTAGTGGCGAAATCTAATTGTCGCTAAAATCGCTCCTACCCCTTCGCTCCGTTCGATGTGACCAAGTGTGTAGCCGCTGTCGTTGGTCTCTGTCGCGAGACTCTGTCCTCCAAGCATTCTCACTTGTCAAGCCTTCGCTTCTGCTCCCTCCTCGAACAAATACCAAGTAGGGTGTCTCTCCAAACACCCCCCTTTTGCGTAATTCCCTCCTACTGCCCCCAAAAGACCTCAATCAAAAGCACAGTCGAAAATAATTTTCCTTTTAGATGTCAATTTCAACTCAATCCACTAAGTGGTCACTTGAAGTTTATTCGAATGTCAGTTGAAAGTGGTCCGAGAGCGAGGGTAAACCAACCACGGGCACACCGAGCGATCGGGGCAATCGGCACCACTGTGCCTGTCATGTAGACAAAGACTCTGACTGCGTCGAAGTTGTAGCTGCTCATTGTGACGCACTGTCCGGAATGTCAAGAGCCTTTTTTTCGTCTGCATAGCTCACTGACTTGGCGACTCCGAGGCTGTCTAAAAATGCAGAAAAACTCCATTCTTTGGTCTTTGTTGGGCGCCACTTTCGCAAATTCCTATCAAATCCATTATGGCAGATTTTCTGCGCCGACTGGCAATTGTTGATATGTCGCCTTCCTTCCTTCGAGATGACTCTCGAGCTACGTAACGGACGAACTTGGCCTTGCGAACAGTAAGCAGAACCAGTACAGGCACTGCGCTCTGCAGCAGGAAGAAGAAAAAGACGAACTTAACTTAAGCCCCTCTTGTCACCGAGTCTGTGAAAATAGTGGACGTAGTAATTGAAAGAATATGCGTATTCTAGTAATCTTTTGGGCGCCACTATGGGTAGAAAAGAGGGTACCATCCCCGTCCGAGCAACTGCACCCATGCGCCACCATACTGCACCATGTTGGGCGCCACTATGGGTAGAAAAGAGGGTACCATCCCCGTCCGAGCATCTGCACCCATGCGCCACCATACTGCACCATGTTGGGCGCCACTATGGGTACATACCTTCCCCGTCCAACCCATGCGCCACCCTACTCATCGACTCCGAGACTACCTCTGCTCGTTTATCAAAGGATAGAAGTTCAGTCCAGTATCCATGTTGGGGGCCAGTATACCTACTAAGGATCACTGGAGCAGATTTTGCAGATGTCCGAGTATAAGGAACAGCCCCGGCCGAAGACGAAGGCCGAGCAACAGCATGCACTGGCAAGAGAACTGCGAAACAGCATCTATGTGCTGCGAGGACTCATATTGGAAGTATTCATTCACCTATCTCTTGATCAAGAGGCATAGTCTAGGTATCACGTCGGGCGCCACTTTCGCTAATTCAAATCAGTTCCACCTGAGCTAGATTCTGTAGTCTTGCAGTGAAGGGACAAGAGCAAGAACGATGAAGTTCGTTCATGCTGCGGTCCTAAACCGCGTCCGGAGGTGATACAACGTCCGGGGAAAATGACACCCGAAGTTGAATTGCAAGAGAACCCAGATTAGAGGAGACGATGAGAGCAACCCATTGCCGATTGCCAGTCGCGGTCAACCTGTGGTTCTACCTAGACCAAATGGCGCCCAACGCGAGTCTCCAGCTTTATATGGAAGAACTGCTTTAGAATTGTCGTCAATTATGACTGAAGCCTTAGAAATGCTTTCCACATCGACTGGCCACAGACTCCTCTGGCGTGTCACAACTTATGATTGACTGCCTAGCTTTGGCTCGATATGAATCGCTGCGGGGTGATCTTGGAAGGATGTCTGTTTTCTTCCCCACTCCATCTCCGATGCAATCCCCGCCAGAGACCGACTTTGATGAGTGACTGATTGCACTTGCAATCTCCGTCCGTTTGTGTGGGTGCCCCGGCGGTTCATTCATTACGAATTCTCGATAAGATCCAACATGCCCAAATATCTGACAAGACAATTCGACAAATTCCCACAGAGCCGATCCGAACAGAACCGAACCGAACAGCACCGCCTCCGCCAGCACACATCTCACATCTCACAATTGGAAACCGCATTCCTAAGATACTTCAAGTGTTAAATTGTCGTTTGTCTTTTATCGCCGTCGTCGACGAGAGCTGTTTGTTCTCGCTGCGCAGCCAGTCCATCAGTTGAGTATCTCAAAGGACAACATCAGCACGGCAACAACAACACACAGAAAAAAAAGGAGAAAAATAATAAAAACTGAATCCCAAATTGCATCTCAGCGGGAGGAGACAGCACACAAGCAGTCCACAAGCACGGACACCTCGGGAACTGGACTCGGACTTGGATTTGAATTGTTTATTATTCATTCCCTTCTCGTTCTCCTTTGGTGATCCTTTTTTTCCTCGATTTGTTTTCATGCCCCATCCATGCACCGGCGCGGCGGCGATCGCTCGAGGAGCGCAGGCTGCCAAGGGAGAACGGAATGATGATAAAAATTGCGCCAAACCTGCAGCCAATGCACGCGCTCGCTATCGCTCTCGCCCTCGCTTCGCCATCCGCCAGCGACGACGGCAATCCCGATTTTTTCCCACAGTCAGAGTGAAAGGGACAGCCCCTGCTCCCGGGACCACGCACGCATCACAACAACGACGATCGTTTTCTTGTTTTCCTCGTTTTTTTTTTTCTTCTGTTTTTTGCCGATCATCATCGCTGTCCTCCTAATCACTTGGATGACGACAACGACAACAATGTCGACGACCAAGGCAGCGAAGAGGAGGGCGGCGACGACAACGACAACGACAACGGCAACGACGATGACGATCATGACGGCTCGGGATGCCGGGAGGCCGGGTTGGGATACGCGGTGGGTTTTGTTCTATTTTTGTTGGATTCCTGGAAGTCTGGAGTTGTGTAGCAGCTCTGCCTCTCCCGGGGCGTGGTGCTTTATGGACCTTTGGGCGATGATGGTGGCGGCGTAGGACGACTCCTTTGCATGGGACCAACGAAGGAGTTGTTTATATTTTGAAATCGCCGAGGCATTAGATCGGTGGTGTGAGACACCATGCACCATGCATCACCGCACCGTGGGCAGAGCCAATTACTGAAGTAGTCAATGGCATCGCTGTGGGGAGGCAAGGATTCTTAGTTTGAGGTCATAATTCTCGGGTTAATGGCACTTAGTCCGCATTTGGCAGTCGAAACAGAGGCGTGGGAACATCGCCGAGGGTGAGGCTTATGCGACACATGTGTTTCGAATTTGACGTCATTTCACTGTCCTCTCGCCCGCCTACGGACGGTGAATTGGTGTCCTTCAACTTGCTGTGGGAGGATCGAACAGTTGTTTATTATTCTTCGTTTTTCAATCGATTTTCGGAACGATTAGTGCGTGATAGGGGCATTTAGCTTAGGCCTGGACGTATTGAATGTCGGTCAGTAGGTTGATGTAACGAGAGCTTCGGTGTACGTTGCGTGTGTTGGTGGGGAATTCGATACCAGGAGGAAGTCAATCTGAGTCGTAGATGGACCAGGTTCACAGAAAGCACTTAGTAAGGGACCGTGTGTGTATATGCAGGCTGTTCAGTCTTCAAAGGGGAAGGAAGTTAGAGGGAACTGATCGACTTCGTTTGATCTTGTTCGACTCCATGGCTGTGGACGATGCAGCAGAGAATGCTCTCAATGAAGGTGGCAGCTTAGCTCGCATGAGCGACAACAGAATGAAGTGGCACAGGTGCTCCATTTGAACAAGCCCAAATGCGAGTGCCCATGTCGGGCGCCATTTTTCCACACACCAAGCCTGTGAAAAAGCTTCGGTGATGCACTGGCGAGTGGACAGGAACAGGTCCAAACGACATCATCTTTTACCCAACTTCCGGGAATGAAGTGGCACAGTTACTCCATTTGAACAAGACCAAATGCGAGTGCCCATGTCGGGCGCCATTTTTCCACACACCAAGCCTGTGAAAAAGCGTCGGTGATGCACTGGCAAGTGGACAGGAACAGGTCCAATCGACGAGTTAATCATCTTTTACCCCACTTCCGGGAATGAAGTGGCACAGTTACTCCCTTTGAACAAGGCCAAATGCGAGTGCCCATGTCGGGCGCCATTTTTCCACACACCAAGCCTGTGAAAAAGCGTCGGTGATGCACTGGCAAGTGGACAGGAACAGGTCCAATCGACGAGTTAATCATCTTTTACCCCACTTCCGGGAATGAAGTGGCACAGTTACTCCATTTGAACAAGAGCAAATGCGAGTGCCCATGTCGGGCGCCATTTTTCCACACACCAAGCCTGTGAAAAAGCGTCGGTGATGCACTGGCAAGTGGACAGGAACAGGTCCAATCGACGAGTTAGTCATTTTTTACCCAACTTCCGGGCGACTTCTCAATAAGCCTGGCCTCACTTTCGCAAACATTCAAATTGGACTTCGGCTTCGAGCACTAAATGCAATGGCTTTCGTCGAAGAAGAAGATTTTGTCTCAGACCGGCGCAGCAACATTACCTTCTTTGAAGGGAATCATCGTCTGTTCAAGTAGATCTACGGCCCCACCTTCCTCCAGCATGTTTCTGGACACGCTCCCAACCGTGTTTAGGTCTCACCCTCGGTCTGTCTCACGTGAAATGTCTCAGTGGGTTGACCAAAATCCTCCAGAGCCCCAAGCTCCGTCCGACCTTCACGAGCAGAATCCCCCCTCTTCCACCCTTCACCCATCTAGTTCCACAGAAGATCAAGGGAGTCACAGCCCCCCTCGATCGGCACCAGCAATAACGAACTCAGCAAAAATGCCAAACGAAACGGCACAGCAAACCAGGAACAAGAAAACGAAGAAAAAAGCTCATGCTCCACCTCGCACGCCACTCTCTCGCTCACTCTCTCTCTCTCTGTCTTCGGCTTTGGTGCGATTTAGCATTTTTGGCGGGAAAACTCCAACACCGAAAAACAACGATAAACACACGGAACACATGTGAGGACGGAATGGAACCTGTATCCCGCTCAGCTGATGGCTGTGTATGGGTTAACCGACTGCCCCTATCCGTCCCGCACCCAAATCACTGCCGGCCGGCCACCACAAGTGAATACAAAGTATGCCCGTGCTGCTGGGCCGACGAGCAGGGCAGCGCTGCAGTGATGATGCAGAACAGCCTGGACGCGGGTATATGGCACAGCGAATTCCAAGAAAACCCCCGGCGGATTACGACGAGGACTACGACGAAGGCGGCGGCGCACACGATCGGGTCGGTCATTCAACAAAAGCGAAGAGACGACGACCACGGCCGGGCTGGTGCTGCTGTGTTTATTGTTCGAGCGAGGAGGCAGACAAGGATGAAAGGAGTTATCCGTGTGTACACAGCACATACCAGGCCGGCCACTAAACACCACCAACACACAGGGCTCTCGCCGGACCGGCCGGTCGGTCGTTTCCAAAACAAAAACCATATGATTTGCTTGGACTGCACTTTTCCTCGGTCTTGTGTTTATCTTTTATCGTCTCCTTGGCTCTCCTTGGATCTGCTTCTCGTGTCATATTCTCGAGTTCTCCTCCTTCAAGTGATGCGTTTTGGTTGTTTTGTGCGGTTCGTGGTATCTTCGTCGGCTCGGAATGGGTCGTTAGTTGGATGGGTTTTGTGGATCCACTCATGGAGCCTTTGATGGTCCGGCACTGTGTCTGGCTGCCTGCCCGAGCCATTGAGGAGAAACGAAATTAAATGTGACGCTACGACAGTGTGATGTGCAAACGGAGTTCGTTTGATTTGGGCCTACGTTCTCTGTGAAGATCTGTCGGGAGTTCAGAGCAGTAACAGCCTCCTATCGGCGACGAAGTCTGAAGGAGGAACAAGGGTCCGTTGAATCTGACATTGTCAAGGTCGTTCAGTTCAGCGAAGCCTTTCTCTAGATCCCACGATTAGGTGTCAAATCGAAGACAGCTGCCGAGAGATCGGGCCGGTTGGTGAGACATGTTGGGTGAGGCTCAGGTCCATCGCGCCCTAATAAGAAGAAGGGATCAAATCACAGGCGTGGGGGACAATTTGCTCTCTGTCCGAGACGACAAAGTGGTCGAATAAGTTTTAGATTTGGCCGCAGATCCTCGTTTGCAGAGCGTCAACTTTCCGTAGGCAGTCTGACACAGCCACAGATGAAGCTAATCAACAGGCGGCAGTCGCACATAGGCCAGCATATCTAGTCGATCTCACTCCACGAGCCAGTTCGGGCTCTAAACAGAGCGATGCGGATAGTTGACGTTAATGTTGCTTAGTTCGGGTTATTGACGAAGTAAGCCGCTAGGAGAGACCTGCATGTGGAAAGAAAGTGCACGACGGTCTGCTCCTCTTTCTCGTCTCTGTAGCTTCTACAGAAGTCGTTGTATTCGCCAATGGCGCAGTGGTCGCAGTGTGACAAGCCGAGAGTGGGGATGCTAGGTCCGATCGGGCTGAGTGATCGTCGCGGACTGGGAGTAGGTCATAGCGGGTTCGTTGCTTGCCATCATACCATCTGCGATTGGTGCGATCAATCGGTTGACGGTTTTCGGTGGATGTGAGGGCACGATCAGCTGGCGTCCTTTCTAGCGATTTCATGAGCTTTTGCAATTTTCTGGCATGTCACCGGCGTCCCGGCGGCCACGTAAGATGATTGTTAAAATATTCGGAAGAGGTCAGGGACACCTTCGAATTAAGTGCGTTCGCAAGCGGACACCTTATCGCCGCCTGTCTTGTAACGGAGAGTTCAGGGACGCCCTGAGAACTTGTGACGGAGGAGTTCAGGGACACCTTCGAATTATATGCGTCCCATGCAGAGGCCTTATCGCCGCCGGTCTTGTAACGGAGAGTTCAGGGACGCCCTGAGAACTTGTGACGGAGGAGTTCAGGGACACCTTAGAATTATATGTGTCCCATGCAGAGGCCTTATCGCCGCCGGTCTTGTAACGGAGAGTTCAGGGACGCCCTGAGAACTTGTGACGGAGGAGTTCGGGGACACCTTAGAATTAAGTGCGTCCGCATGCACGGACCTTATCGCCGCCTGTCTTGTAACGGAGAGTTGAGGGACGCCCTGAGAACTTGTGACGGAGGAGTTCAGGGACACCTTAGAATTATATGCGTCCGCATGCAGAGGCCTTATCGCCGCCTGTCTTGTAACGGAGAGTTCAGGGGCGCCCTGAGAACTTGTGACCGAGGAGTTCAGGGACACCTTCGAATTAAATGCGTCCCATGCAGAGACTATCGCCGCCAGTCTATCAGAACTTGTAACAACCTCTGCCTTGATGATCGTGCAATGCACAGATTCCTTGATCGGTGTACTTTTCTGTCTGATCGTTCAGCAATCGCTATCAATCGCAGAAGGGGACCATCCAGGGTCAAGTAGTCATAGTTTAGTTTTAGTTTAGTTTAGTAAATACAAGTATAAAAGCATTTATATATTCCTTCTAACATTTCCATGGAGTTATCCCTTCAATGCTGGATTAAACCTTGAAGCGGTGGAAGAGAGTCCATGTAAAATGCCAGTCGGCTTGCAGTATGAACTAAAAGACTATTACAAGTAGAAGGTAATGGAGACAATATGAATCTGCGAAGCCTAAAGGCTTTTCTGCAGAAGATTAAGATTTAACATAAATTATTAAATAGTTCTTGTTGTGTATTGGAACGTTTAATAAATAGACCTTGTGTGTCTATTAGTGATCATAGATTTATGTTGTGCATTAATAAAGAATCTTCTTTCTGATGTGCACCGCCTGAATATTCCACAGTGAACGAGGAAGCTTATTGAAGATGGAAGGAACTGCAAAGGATAGTTGTTCTTTTCCATATGCATTACTTATCCTCGGGATTTGAAGTAGACCTTCCGCCCTTTGCCTCGTGTTGACCTCATGATCAATTTCAATTTTCAAAATACCTGTTGCCACATTTAGCCCGCAATAGGATTCTAAGTATTTAATTTTGGGCCCGCTGAACCTCCACTATCCGATATTGCGCTGCGTTTCCCCATGCAATAATTCCGTACTGCAATACAGACTCCACCAATGAGTAGTAAGCTTGCATTAGGACCTTAAATGGGGTATAATTGCTCAGATGATAAAGAGCATAAGCCGCTTGTCGAAGCCGTTTGCATACATATTTCAAGTGGTGATCCCACTTGAGGTTGTAGTCCACTTCAACTCCAAGGTATCGGCATACGTCTACTGCGCCAATATATTCTGTGCAATTATCCGCAAGGCTCAGAGGAGTCTGATTCTTGTGCAAGCAGTCAAAACTGGGAAACTGTATCGTAATTGGGGTACCAACTATATGCGGAGGACGGATATGCATTAATTTGGTTTTCTTTACATTTATAATCAGTCCATTATCGTGACACCAACGTAAGACATTATCAAACTCTGCTTGCATAGTCTGAGTAGCACAGTCAATATTATCATTGCTCACCACAATTGCCTCAACACACAGCATATTGGAATCCAATGCTATTTCGCAGTACTGATAGCGTGTCATTAACGTATAATATAAATAGGAGTGGTCCTAGGATAGATCCCTGTGGTACTCCCAATTCAACATTTTGCAGGTTACTGAAGCAGTTTGAAACTTTGACCTTAAAACTTCTTTCACAAAGGTAGCTAGCAAACCAATCCAATAATCCACCTCGAATGCCAATTTTTTGTGTCAAACGCCTTTTTAAAATCAATAACGATTACCAGCGAATGATGGTTCTTATTCAGATTGGTTTTAATCGTTTTCGCGAACTCTCTGAGAAGTTGGTTAGCATTTCTGTTCTTCAAGAACCCATACTGGTTCTTATTCCCTATTTTATAATTGGCAATATAGTCGCAGCCTTCAGGGGCAATGAACCATGCAAGCCTGTGCCCACCCCTTTTCGTGCAACAATCCACAGAGGCGGACGCCTTACTCATGCTCCCTTGGATGTTCGGAGCCCGCTTGGTTTAGTATTAATGATTGCCCCCAAGAACTTAGAGATGTTGGTCAGGTTCAATGCAGTCAAGAAGTAGTCACAAGCAGTTTGTGGGGGTAAGTACCAAGACCGCATTCTTTAGACGAGTTCTGTCCGGAAGGGGAAAGACTACCACTGGCTCGAGCACATCGAGCGAACGGACGCCAATGCACCAGCTGAGAGGGAGAGCAATATCGAATCTTCGGCGCTGACCCTCCATTGGTCGTCGGTCGGAGATGTATGTAAGTTGAGAAACGATTAAGATGACTCGGCGAAGTTCTTCAAGTTGAGAGGACGTAGAGTGATCTCCCCCCCGGTCTGTTCATATTCTTAAGCGGTGAGACCAATAGTGTCCTGGTTGTGGCATGGATTATAGCCTGAAACATAATTTAGAGCCCCTCAAGTTTCACTACGTTTTTCGTTTCCCATCAGTCGGCAGGAGAGTCTCCTAGGAGAGCGCCTGGGTTTGCAGACAGACAACTGAGTGGAATCTAGCACCAGACCACGTATGGAAACGATGCTTTCGTCCGCGAAATTGACAGATTGTGGGCAGCTTACCTCCTCAGCTCGTCACTGGAGGAAGACTTTAATGTCAATCGTAAATGCATGAACTTCGAACATCGGCGACTGCTTACGGTCACTCATTATCATGTCCCGTGGAGGAGCAGCCAAGTTTTTCAAGACACAGCCTGGCTTGACGGGCCTCACCCCGAACTTGTGAGCAATTTAACACCTGGTGAAGGTTCGTTGCACGCCGAGGAATGATCCAATTGGACTGCAATCCAGGGTGCTGAACGGATTGTGGGAGAAATGCTAGAGCACCACGAGAACCCTCTAAATTCGACTACTATGCAAACGGTAACGGACAGAGTAGACCCAACAGAGGGTTGGCCAATGGCAGATCGACCCCGGAGGCTGGCACAGGATTCAAATTGGAGCGAGTTAAGTGTGTCATTAAATGTGTGCCTATCGTGGAACCATATCTTATGAAAAAGGGGCCAACGGTGTTTAATGACAACACTGAGCCACAGGTGGCTCTGTACAACACTGTGCTCTATCTGAGGCTCTGCCGCCAACCTCTAATCTTACCTAAGTGGCTACAAGTAAATGCATCTGTCGCCAGAAATGTGCCCAGACTGTACGTCAAGAGAGCTTCAAAAGTTGCTGCCACGACGTGCGTCAGAGGCAAAGTTTGGGACGACATGATCGGATTTTCGGTCGATCTTCTTTGCTTTCCTCCCGCAAATTTTTTGTTATACCTGAGCTTGCGCTTGCACGGATGTCGCCAGAAATGTACCTAGACTGGACTTCAAAAATCGAAGTTTGGGCCGACGTGATCGGACTTCCGCTCGATCTTCTTTGCTTTCCTCCCGCAAATTCTTGCGCTTGCACGGATGTCGCCAGAAATGTGCCTAGACTGGACTTCAAAAAGCGAAGTTTGGGCCGACGTGATCGGACTTCCGCTCGATCTTCTTTGCTTTCCTCCCGCAAATTCTTGCGCTTGCACGGATGTCGCCAGAAATGTGCCTAGACTGGACTTCAAAAAGCGAAGTTTGGGCCGACGTGATCGGACTTTCGCTCGATCTTCTTTGCTTTCCTCCCGCAAATTCTGACTCTTGCAAGATTGTCGCCAGAAATGTGCCCAGACTGGACATCAGCAGAGCTTCAAAAGTTTCCGCCACGACATGCGTCCGAAGCCAAGTTTGGGACGACATGTTCGATCTTCTTTGCTTTCCTTGAACCACCTGCGCTTGCCCACCCGACTGTTTCACAAGATTCCTCCCAGGACACGAGCACGTCGAGTGGAAAGAGAGGGAAGCCAAAAAAAGGCAGAAAACGAAAATCACTTTGGAATTTATTCATTGCCGAGGCGATTACCAGACTCAATAATTCATCGCAGAGTGCTGGCCCCTTCGGAACTAACGGCCGCCGCCACCACCGCCAGCAGAGGAGGAGGAGAACCACCGTCAAAAAAAAAAAAAAAAAATGCAACACCCGAACACGAGGATCACATGGAGACGCACTGCGAGACTGGATTCCATTCGAAGCTGGCCGAGGAAAGGCATCCGAAATCCGAAATGGGAATGGCACGACCGCATTAAACTTTTCGAGCCGGTCGGCGCGGCGCACCGAAAACCGCCCGTCCATTGATGTGCGATGTGTGCGCTGACGGGGGCCCGAGCCTGGAGCCTCGAGTGCTCCCAGATAGGGCCCTTGTGGAATCTTTGATCTTAAACGACTTCGAGAACCCCAGTGCACGCGCAGTCGACAGGCCATGGGAATCGAGTTACGAAACATCGCCAACACCCACTTGCCTGTTGTCGTTGCGTTGAGTGGTTCCGTGCTACCAGAGGACAGGCGGCGGGTGCACCTCCCCGGATTTCGGCGGATGTTCGACCAGCTCACACAGGCGAACGGGCACACAGATGCACGCGCAGCAGCCTCTCTCCGACCGGCAGCACTTGTTCCCGTCGGTGCCCGGGCTGGTTTGGCACATAAATCTCTCTCCGCAGATAGACATAAACAATTACCGGCGAACGAGTGCATCGGAGTCGGTCCAGGAACCACCAGCTCCGCCGCTGCCGCCGCATCAAGTGCTGGGAACTGGGAATAGAGAGTTAAGGTCCAGCACTTGAGCGGGATTCGGTTACATGTCGACATCGATGATTGGGATGTGCAACGATTCCATTGTGATGACGACCAAGGACGAGGTGGTGGTCACTTGAGGTTGACACTGGTTGCCTGGTTGCCTGGTTGCCTGGGGTTGCGATCAATCGGCAGACGGAAAGCTAGCTGAAATCGGATCGAAGGTCTCGGGTTGCAGTCTCGAGTGAGGAGATGATTGGCGTTCCGAACATCGGAAACAACTCACTGCGACACTGGCTCGAATGTCCTGTTTACTTAGTGTCATGTGCGGGATGTTGTATCGGAATGTAATCGGAATCATTTGCGTGTCATGATGATGTGACCGAAATTGCGGTGCAGACTGCAGAGACTGCAGCAGGGGGTCGATGTCGGAAGCAATTAACTGGTGCGTCCAGATGTGGGAGTCAGTGGAAGGCTATTGGACAGGGTTTGGTGTGGAAAATGGGCCAATTATGGCAAGCTGCCGGACGATCAATAGGGAATACAGACTCAATGGCGGGCATGTGAAGACGTTGCAGGTACCGAGGTCTACGAGCATGATTCAACTTGAGTTCGGCGTTTACAGGAAAAAATTTGTACACATTTGATGTTTTCAGTTCCAACGAGCGAGAGAGTGGGAGGGTTTGATGGGAAAAGCGCACGCTTGCGGAGCTCGCTGGAACTTGAAGGACACCAAGGAGCGGCCCGGTTTTGAGAGAAAAGAGGCACACACTAGGAAGTGTGAAACGAACGGATTGATACCGCTCTGGTTCTCTAAATTTGACGCGATCGGGACCATGAACTAGCCGCCCGAGGGTGGCGTTTTTCTCTTTCTTCTTGTACGATCCATGCCGTGAAAGCGAAGGCGCCCGCAGGCTAAGGCCTTCACCGGTGATCCAATGTTCTACGTAAAGTCGGTGGCGTTGTCCCATTCATTAATCAGCGTTGAAGCTGCTGCCCAATTGCCATTAGAGTGCGGTTCGGGACCTCTGAATGCAGATTCCGAAAGAGCCCTCGCAAGCGCATCATTCGTCGCCTGCAATCCCCCCGCGTCCAGGCACTCAACCGAGCTAGCAAGGGATTGTAGAGCGCCGTAGTAACATTTGACTGATGTGGAGTCCAATTGGTTGGACGGTAGGGCCTTCAGGCTGAAATATTTCAATTCCAGTGGCCTTTAAAGAGATTTTGTCTCGCGCAAATCTCGATGGGCCGGATTTCGCCTTGAAACGCGGTATGATTCGACCCCACGGACTCGACTCAAGACCTGGATGGTGATCAATCCGTCCCCGTGTACAGTTCCAGACCTCTAAGGTCTACTGTTGGAACGCCATAGACGCAGTTCTCACTGTCCAACATTTTAACTTCAAAAAGCCAGCCCCTCCAATGCTGTCTCTTTTAGGTTTTGAGCTGAGTATACAGTGTGCTCTCTCCTAACAAAGACCCCTCATTAGAGGACAAACTTCTTGGTACCGGCAGTGTCCGCTTGTGAGAGAGTTCACTGTACCAAGGTGACCCATTAGGTCGCCTGGCTTGCATACATACTCTAGCTGAAAGTTGCAAATCTGGCAGTTATCTTCCTAACGAAGATCGGCAAGGGAGTTGGCCAGACTATAGCTTCTAGAGCTGTGGTGAGGCAGGTGCGCCTGGCACCAGTTATTCAAAGTCAAGCAATCCGTTGTAACGAAGAGAAACGAGTCATCGAACGTGTTACCGAGAGCGCCCTCGATGCGCGAACTAGTGGATGACGGAGTGGGTTGAACGCCTACCCTTGGTAAGTGGGATCCCCGGTTAGGATCCACACCCCCCGGAATCAAATTAACGGCACTCTCACTGGAGTGACGTACTGGATGGCGCAGTTGGATGAGTGAAGTGCCCGCCCTTTAGTCGAGGGGTCCCCGGTTCGAATCCCAGTAAAAGCGAAGTCAAAATGCATTTATCGGGTTCTCAAATCTAGTCCAGTCAACTTTGGAATCAAATAAACGGCACTCTTACTGGAGTTGCTCGTTCAGTGGAAGTAGTCCGACTGTGGGTCTCACATGGCCCAACATGATCTGTTGAATCCACTAGCAGCCCTCCTACCTACTTACCTACATGAGGGGTAGGTCGGAGCTTCAAGCCTTATCATATTAAGAGCATAGGACCTATCTCAGAACCCTGTGGCATCTCATCACTTGTCTGTCTTTCACGTTTGCAGATCTTAAGAGCACAGGACCTATCTCAGAACTCTGTGGCATCCCTGCACTTGCCTGTCTTTCACGTTTACAGATCTTAAGAGCACAGGACCTATCTCAGAACCCTGTGGCATCTCATCACTTGCCTGTCTTTCACGTTTGCAGATCTTAAGAGCACAGGACCCGTCTCAGAACCCTGTGGCATCCCATCACTTGTCTGTCTTTCACGTTTGCAGATCTTAAGAGCACAGGACCCGTCTCAGAACCCTGTGCCATCCCATCACTTACCTGTGCTTCACGTTTGCGGATCTTAAGAGCACAGGACCCGTCTCAGAACCCTGTGGCACCTCATCACGTACCTATCTCTCACGTTTGCGGATCTTAAGAGCACAGGATCCGTCTCAGAACCCTGTGCCATCCCATCACTTACCTGTGCTTCACGTTTGCGGATCTTAAGAGCACAGGACTCGTCTCAGAACCTTGTGGCACCTCATCACGTACCTATCTTTCACGTTTGCGGATCTTAAGAGCACAGGACCCGTCTCAGAACCCTGTGGCATCCCATCACTTGTCTGTCTTTCACGTTTGCAGATCTTAAGAGCACAGGACCCGTCTCAGAACCCTGTGGCATCCCATCACTTGTCTGTCTTTCACGTTTGCAGATCTTAAGAGCACAGGACCCGTCTCAGAACCCTGTGCCATCCCATCACTTACCTGTGCTTCACGTTTGCGGATCTTAAGAGCACAGGACCCGTCTCAGAACCCTGTGCCATCCCATCACTTACCTGTACTTCACGTTTGCGGATCTTAAGAGCACAGGACCCGTCTCAGAACCCTGTGCCATCCCATCACTTACCTGTGCTTCACGTTTGCGGATCTTAAGAGCACAGGACCCGTCTCAGAACCCTGTGGCACCTCATCACGTACCTATCTTTCACGTTTGCGGATCTTAAGAGCACAGGATCCGTCTCAGAACCCTGTGCCATCCCATCACTTACCTGTGCTTCACGTTTGCGGATCTTAAGAGCACAGGACTCGTCTCAGAACCTTGTGGCACCTCATCACGTACCTATCTTTCACGTTTGCGGATCTTAAGAGCACAGGACCCGTCTCAGAACACTGTGGCAACTCATCACTTCGCTGGCTTGGAAGTCGCAACGTCTTAAGCCATATTTCATGTGCATGCCTTTGGGCCAAGCATGGAGTCCCTGAGACTCGCATTCCACACCGCTGAGCTGTAGTTTGCTGTGAACTCCAAGAAATGTGTGCATATTCGGTGGAAGTCATTCACTGTGCGATCCTGTGTCCAGACACCGGCGCTCACCCACTCAGTCCTGTACCTGACACCATTTCTCCGCCATCTCTGCGAGCATTCCTCACAAATCAATCCAATTTGGCCGCCGATCATAACTGATCACCATTTATTTTGAATCGGCCGTCATTTCGCATTCGTCTCACCGTTAATATTCCAGTGACACCGTGACGTCGCTTTTAGCGGCCGCCACCCAAGCAGAGCCACTGAGAAATGGGGAATCATTTCAATACCGGATTACGAGCTCGGGCCCCCTACCTGATGGCGGTCAAGAGCCAGCGGATCGCTTGAGAAGGGTTGACACATCCGCGAAATGGATTACCACCGCAAAACGCACGAGGGGTCATCGGCCGCCCCCCAAACGGGAGGAGGAGGTGGTAATCGAATTCCGATCCAAATCACATCCTCCTCACTCATCATCGACTTAGATCAATCGCCGCTGGGAGACAATCCGTGGGACTCGTGCAGGAGTCCTGCGTGCGCTTCTGCACACACACTCAAGGCTTCAGGTCACGTCGCGCGATCGAGAGAGCATTTCGGCGGTGGCCGCTTTCGTGCGGCCAGGCGTCCAAAAATACATTTTCCCAATAAACGTTGATATCGTTTGAATTTTTCGCGCCAAAACTTCTCGATCTCCACGGGTCCGGCGATGAGATAAACGAGTTTCTTTTTTCTTCTGTGCTCGTCGTTGCCTGCCGTTCGCCCTTTACCTCGGCGCGGCGCGGCTTCGCTCAACCGGACCGTCCTCGCTGGTCTCTTGTTTATGTTGCCGTCTTGCCTTGGGTGCCCTGCTCGGACTGTTGATTACATTTCTCGTCTTTATTGGTTTCGGAACGACCGAATGGACGGAATGTGTTGTTAGGTAGTTCTCCAGCACCGATTTGATCTTGAGCCGACTTTTGCCAAAAAAAAAAAACATGCACACAAGCACCACACACTCACAGCGACTGATAAAGTTGATTTTGCGTTCCAGATCGCAGACGTAGCTGAGGCATGATATCACTGCGACCGAAATCGAACGGTTGCAAGGGTAAATGTCAAGAAGTCACAGATTTCGGGCGCGCAGCCATTTGTCGGCCTGCAGTAAATATCGGACTAGATCGACCCTGATTAGGTTGTAGTTTGCTATGAAAATGTCAAAATGACTGCATGAATACTCGGAAGGCACGCCGTTAAGATGACATTTTATGAGCAGTTTCGGGAAGGAGGAGGTCACCGTGGGAGTTTCAGTGGAATTCGCGCATAACAGGGGAGACCGCATTCGTATTGAGCTTCCGAAGGTGATCTGGGCTAGGTTCTGTTATTTAACTGGGCTCCGAAAGCGATGTTTCTCGTAGCACTGCCAAAGGGGATGCGCAGCGCAATGAGTGCGCTCCAAAAGTAACTGTGTCGCAGACATACATGACCCGTCATAGAACCGCGCACTTGCCCTTGCATCACTTAAGCCCCCTCAATGCTCTTAAGGGCACTGGACACATCACAGAACGCTGTGGCTCCTCATCACGATACGAGCATTAACAACGCAGGACCCGTCATGGAACCCTGTGGGTCCTCATCACGATACTAGAATTAAGAGCACAGGACCCATCACATAACGCTGTAGCTCCACATCACGATACGAGCATAAAAAGCGCAGGACCCATCATGGAGCCCTATGGGTCCTCATCCCGGTACTAACATTAAGAGCGCAGGACCCATCACACAACGCTGTGGGTCCTCATCACGATACGATCATTAACAGCGCAGGACCCATTACCGAACGCTGTGGGTCCTCATCACGATGCGAGGATTAAAAACACAGGACTCATCACCGAACGCTGTGGCTCCTCATCACGATACGAGCATTAACAGCGCAGGACCCATCACAGAACGCGGTGGCTCCTCATCACGGTACGAGCATTAACAGCGCAGGACCCATCACAGAACGCTGTGGGTCTTCATCACGGTACGAGCATTAACAGCGCAGGGCTCATTACAGAACACTGTGAGTAATCATCACGGTACGAGCATAAAGAACACAGGACCCATCCAAGGACCCTGTGCCACTACTTCTCAAGAGAACAAGGTTCATCCAAGAAGCCACCTCATCAATTCTTTCGCTTTGGCGTCGCAACAGTTTAATTTCACACCAGCCTTTATATAATTCTTGGAATCTGCTCACTTCCGTCGTTTTAAAATCTTGCACAGGATCCATCACAACGACCTTTGAATCGCAGGACTCACTCACAAAGACCTTTAAACACGGTGCTCATCATGGATGCCTATAGAGTCCAATAATTTCCCTCGCTATGAGCTTTGAGAGAAGTGGATCCATCGCAAAACCCTGCGATCCTTGGCTTTGGAGTCGCAGTACCGCAGGTGCACCGGGTCTATGGGAACATCCTGCGGATCCTTAGAGTAATTTTCACCGCTTTGAGAAGACAGATCTTGAGAGCAATGAACCCAGCGTCCTCTCTCCGGCCATTAAGAGTAGCGAACCCATCACGTAACCCTGTGGCACCTCATAATTTCCCTCCAATTCCACACCACAACGATGAAAATCAATATTTACCGCGAGCACACTGAGTGATTGATTGACTAACCTCTCGTTCGTGCCCCGCTCAAGGACTCCTTCAGTAGGCAAACAGCAGAAAGTGCTCTTTGCCCTTGGTGACCATGGAACAGCCTCAGAAATGACCGCCATTTGAGTCTCCATTGAATGCTTAAACAAAGCCCAAGATGACTGCCAGTTGAATCCTTTCCAGACCCCGGCACTGAGTCGGATTGTGTTTGAGTAAATACAATTTTCGCAGTCGGTCCTAAAGAAACACTGATGCGTTCAGGAGCTCTCGAAGGATTTTCTTTTCTGTTTGTCCAGAAAAAAAAAACACATGGATTCCGCTCGCACTGCGATGCATAATCAAAAAGGATCAAAGGATAGACACATTTTTTTGTCTCTCCGAGAAAGAAAAAAACAACTCAAAGATGAATGAATGAATGTGCTAAAGAGAAATCCTTTTGCTTCATTCACCACCTTCAGTAGGACGCAAGGACAATGACGCAACAGTCTTGGGATGCAACGGCGAAAAGGATACGTCCGACGACCAACCGCTGTGACCAGATTAGAATTTCACGCTCCCCTGCCGATTCGCTCGCATCCCGACACGTGATCGAGACCAGAGATGAGTCTGGATCGATTTTGGAGCCACTCCAGCGATGTGGAGAGTCAACAGATCGATCGAGTGGATCGCACTTAAATTCGAGGAGAATTGCAATTTAAATAGATTCGCGTGAAGTGCAAATCTCTTCTCAATGCACTGGCGGTCACAGGCAGTGTCTATCAGCAGGTGACCTGCTGTGCACAGGTCCTTGTTGTTCTTAGAAAGTCCTTTGTGATGGGGTTTCCTTTGCTCTGCCGGTGTGTGTGAGATTTGACATTCAGTCAGACTGAGAGGATCTCCATTGTTCGCCAGAGGCGAAAGAAGTCCTTCAAGACTCTGCTCAAGTGGAATCCTGGAATCATCATCCTTCCTCCGACTGGTTGCAGAGAGAGAGAGCGGGAGAAGTGGGATCATGGTGAGGTATTCTTTTGCAATAATTGACATGCGGTATGCGATGGGTTTTGCTCGGATGAAGGACGCTCGGAGGCCCACTCAAGTGTTCCAATTATGGTCCAGTCATTCTCTCCGAAGGATTCATTTGAGGGACATCATTGTGTTGTGGAAATGGGTTCTCTGTTGCGATTTTTTTGTCGGTTTTGTTTTGAAAATGTATTTTTTCTGGAACCCGGGAGGCGGGATAGAAGATCATTCTTTTATCGCTTCTGCAACACTTCAATGACTTTTTAGTGAGCTCGACTGCTGGAGGAGGTTGCATGGAGTGGATGGGAAGCACACATGTGTCCTGTGGTTCTGTGCAATCCTGCGAAGATTTCTTCTGATGGCACTCCTAGTGGGAGACGGCCTGGGGTCACTTCAATGGCTTGCGAATCACATCTCGGATACAGAGTGGATGTTCCATGGAAACACTGAGTCAAGATGATTTTTTCATGAAGAGGTTCACTGCTTGTGTAACAGCCTCAGAAATGACCGCCATTTGAGTGCCCACTGCTTGTGGATGGTTTGAAATCGTTTTCAACGTTTCGAGGACCACGATTGACGCTTGAGTCGTCGTCGTTTCTTGTTCCAGTTCGGCTTAGAAAATGTCGTGCTTGCCACGACTACTCAATGAGCTAGTTTCGCTTCCTGTTGTACTACTCCTCGCCGAATGAGTCTAATGTGAACAGGAAAGTGGAGAGCGTAAAGCACCTCCAAGGTCTGCTTTGAACACGCTGGCTGAATGTTGTTAAAACACCATCTCATCTCTCCTGCTCTGATTTCAAAAAATTGAAATAGCACGGGAGCCATCACAGAACCCCGTGGCTTCCCATCTCTTCCCGCGCTTTGAAGTCTCAACATCTTCAGAGTGCAGGTCCTATCACAAACCCTTTGGAAAGTCATCTAAAAATCTTCCGATGTTAAGAGAACGGGATCTACCACAGAACCTTGTGGAACCCCGTAATTTCGGCCGAGATTGAAACATTTCTAGTAAAAGGAATTAAAAAAAGGGATGTCCACAAATCGTTGTCACCCGTCAACTTTTAAATATAGGACGAAGCAGTCTGCAGCTAAACTTTCACAAGAGGCATCGGCTTGGAGTAGAGCTCCAATACAGCATGTCTGTGCATTACCAGATTCTCTACATAGACAACGGAGGAAACAGAACTCTTACTTTAACCACTAACCATTTCATCGTCCTTTTGTGACACTATAGCCCGGCGTGGACCTGGGCCGCAAGCAGCAAGCTACTCCAGCTAGCGTGATGTCTGGCAAGGTGCGTCCAATATAGTCCGGCGTGGACCTGGGCCTCAAGCAGCAAGTTACTCCAGCTAGCGTGATCTCTGGCAAGGTGCGTCCAATATAGTCCGGCGTGGACCTGGGCCTCAAACAGCAAGCTTCTCGAGCTAGCGCGATCTCTGACAAGGTGCATCCAGTCAAGTCTAGGCCCCAAGCAGCAAGCTTCCCTCTGGCATCCAGTTTCGCCAAGTTGGTCGAGATTCTCCTCCACTTGAGTGCGCCACCTTTAATGCGAGTGTTCTCTGTTACGATGTCCTTCGCTCGGAGCCTATAACTCTTCTTGGCTCAGCCACCTTAGTCGCACAGTATCCGTAGACGCCGTGCTAGGCTCATGTCGCTCCACACCCCTTAGCTGTAGTTTCTTTTCCTACAAAGGCCCACAACGCAAACTCTCTACGACACCACAGACATCTTCATCGGCTTTTCCATGCTTCCGCGGCGTACAACATGACTGGAATGAGTAGTGTCTTATATGAAGTCAACTTGGTCCTTCGAGAGATGGCTCCACAGCAATAGCGATTAGCAAGAGTTTGGTACTGATGCTGTTCGTGGAGCCGAAGTAGACGAAGCCCTTAACTACCTCGAAGTTGTAGCTTCCCACGTCGATGTTGTATGTCCTTTCTTGAGAACAGCGGTGCTTCGTCTTGCCCTCCATCATCGACAGACCCAGTTTAGCTGCTCACTGGACATCCGAACACCTGAAAGATCGTGTCTCTAGTGTCTAGGCATGTTTTGCGGAATCTTCTCCAGGACGATGTCGAAGCAGTCACATGACTTGTTGTCTTTGAAGGTCTCGGAGAGTTCGTTCCGGACCTACACGGAGCAGCGAGAAATCTCCAATGTCAACCCTGACCAACCTGACGAGTTTGGGATGAATGCCAAAACTAGACACGGCGTTGTATAGCTCGTCTTTAAGCACGGTGTCATGTGAGGCCTTGCAAGGGCTAGGGCTTGGATTTTTCTGATTCACCACAATGGCAACCAAGCAACATTGCCTGTCTGGCTTACACCATCTTTTGGTAACTACAGTGAAACTTCTCTAAAGCGGACAACAGCGGGACCATCATAAATGTCCGTTAAAGGGGTTACAACAAACGAATATCTTCATGCCGGGACCTTGGCGAAGTGTCCTTAAAGAGAGGTGTCTCTTATAGAGGGATGTCCGTAAAGAGAGGTGGCCCTTTGAGAGGGTAGTCAGCAAGGAGAAGTTTCACTGTGCATCATTTTAGTGAGGATGAAACATCATAATACTTTTCAATTGACCTTATAGAGACAAAGAGAGAGAGAGAGAGAGAGAGAGAGAGAGCTCTTATAGAGGGGTGTCCGTAAGGAGAAGTTTCACTGTACGTGATGAAACGTCGTTACACTTTTCAATGGACCCTCTACAGACAAAGAGCTCTTTTTTTGTCCGTAACGAAAAGTTTCACTATATTTCAACCCCTTCAGAACGAACAATCATGATGGTCCCGCAACTGTCCGCTTTAGAGAAGTTTTACAGTACATACATATTCCCAGACAAGTGGTTAATGTTGTATTCAACTCTAAGGCTGCCTGGGAATGTCACAAAATTCTAAATACGCTGAAATGCAGACTTGGGTGCCAGGACACGAAAACCATGAAGGCAATGAAAACGCTGACATACACGCCAAGGCAGGTGATCAGATAATTCGGCCCTCCCCCCTTTATGGATGCAAGAATACGGAGAGAAACCTTCACCCACACAAATCTATCCACAAGCAAATGACCCAGTTATGATACAACTAGGCGAGTAGTACGCACTCAAGGATGTTCATGGAACACAACGATCATCCAAAGAAGCTCTAGAAGTTCGCGATAGTTGTTCTTCGCCCTGATGTAATCCCCGCCGGCTGGGGTGGTATAGTTTCTAAGTGAGTCGACCCCAACTCCAAGAGTTACTGCCACTTCTTGGGGAGTGGTTCTTGGCAAATGAAAGGCCGTGTCGTTTTGAATCGGCGTTCAAATTTGTGGCTCTTGTGACTGCCAGCGGTGTTCGCAACGAAACCAATGTCTCGCAGCGCCACAAAACTGCAGTCCCTCCTCTCCCAAGTCCCTTCCTCTTCTTTCCTGCACAACACTCCGTTCCCCCCTGGATCTGAAGCCGAACCGGGTCTTAACCATACTGAGTTGGGTCAACTTTAAGCAATTCTGACCACTCTTTCATCGATCGCCAGATTCCACGGGAGAGTGTCTCCAAATGCCTCCCACCATGACCGACGTCTGACGACGGAAAGAACCCTATCACAGGGCATAGCCTACCCAACGACACGTGACGACACTCAGAGTGTTCTCTGCCTTCGCTGCAACCTCCTCTGCAGTCGACACCCCCTCCCGCGCCACACTTCACAATGGAGTGACGTCAAAACCAATTACAACACGCACCTCCTCACCGACCAGTAATTCACTAACTGCGACCTAATTGCATCGGGCAACGCCTTGGCCTCTTCGGGTCCATTGTCGCCGGCAGTACATTCCACAACATGCAGCACTGGACAACCCGTCGCTGGGAAGAAACCACTTCTCGGAGCGATGTCCTGCGAGCCGCAATTTTCCTCCTTCGGTCGGGCGATTACGACGGCGAGAGAGTGTCCTTTGTGCCGGGCCATTGTTGCACGTGGGAACGAGTCCATTGTGGGCACAAAGTCGACATTCTAATAGCCTTGTGCGTCCCACACATGGGCCACTTGAGCAATGATTCCATCGCTTGACACGTCCGCGTGTGTCTGTGTGGGTGTGTGCCAAGGTATGGGGTGCATTCAGAGATAAAGAAAGGACCTTTCGCCTGTGTGTCCTTTCTTTTTTTGCACAGATAGTGCGATCGAGAGATTCCCACGATAGCCAAGGCATAACTCATCGATGCGATGTCCTTTTGTGCACGGAGTCAGGAGGACCTGTGTCAGGCATGAGAGCATTGACGCACTTGATGTCCTGCCGATCGGCCGAGAGCCGAGAGACGTGTAATTACCCCCGTTGGCACAGGTCGCCCAACGGTCGTGTCGCTCTGTGTGCGATTCTGACGAGATGATGGGCTACCCGATGGGTGCACATTAGTTTTACGAGCGAGAACTCTGATTAATGTGACACACTTCCAGATATGATCTGGGCGACAACCACCACTACGACGACGCTCTGCTGGCTCTAGGCGGCCGAGCCCCGAAGCCGTTCGATTTCCGCTCGGGCCTATCTGCGCCCGTAATCGATGATTGATGAACGTGAGATGGAATTTTTATTTGATTCTAATTGTCTTGCGCTCGGATGGCGTGGGGCCGGAGGCGCTGGCAGAAAGATAGAACCCAGCCCGAGTGGCTGGCCATTCATCGGCCGTCACTCCGGAGTTATGTAAGCCGCGGACTACTGGCAGTAATGGATTGCCGCAGCGGCGAAAGCTGGAGCTGGAGGTATGTGTGCGCGGCCTCACCTTGACCTCGGCTGGTTCAGCCAGTGAAGCACGGCTGGACGAGCTCCGGAAATCGCTTGATCGATACGCGAGTCGTGTTTGGCTGAATCATCGTCGGATTGATGTGGTTTGGCCAGTCCGACGGTGACCTTGACTATTTGTCGGCGATAATTACAAGGGTCCTCCCGCGCAACACAACGAGTTGAGGTGCCACGCGGCGATCGATGGTTACACGGCCGCCTTGGGGCGATGGAGTGTCTGCTGAATGAGTGACGGCGGATGGCGTGCCTCGGAGGGATGCGCCGGAATGATGGTTTGCCAAGATTGTGCTGGAAAGAGATGGCGTTTGAATTTGAGCACTTTCCGTGGAGAGTGCTTGGGGAGTTCTTGTGATTTACTGCAAATGGCATCAAGTGTGAGAAGTTGTCGGTGGGGCGCATGCTACTCTTTTGCGAGCATTTACTGAGGCACGTCCACCTCGCAAGGAACATCCGCAAAGATCGGTGTCTTTAAAGAATCTTGGTGCCCTCCTCAGCATGGACAACAACCATGCCAACATTCTGAATCGTGTTGATAGGCGGCTGATAGGGAAAGAGCTGTAAATTCCCCCAAAGATTGGTAGCTTTCCTTACGTTTGGAACGAGACTGCTTCTTACAGTCCTGAGTCTACTCCTACTGCTCCCTCTAGTCCTGAGTTTGGTTCTCCTGCCTCCAGTCCTGAATCTGCTCCTCCTTCGCCCTCTAGTCCTGAGTCTGTTCCTCCCCCGTCGAGTCCCGAGTTTTCTCTTCCTCCTCCCTCTAGTCCTGAGTCTGCTCCTCCTCCTGCCTCTAGTCCTGAGTTTGGTTCTCCTGCCTCCAGTCCTGAATCTGCTCCTCCTTCGCCCTCTAGTCCTGAGTCTGTTCCTCCCCCGTCGAGTCCCGAGTTTTCTCTTCATCCTCCCTCTAGTCCCGAGTCTGCTCCTCCTCCTCCCTCTAGTCCTGAGTTTGGTTCTCCTGCCGCCAGTCCTGAATCTGCTCCTCCTTCGCCCTCTAGTCCTGAATCTGTTCCTCCCCCGTCGAGTCCCGAGTTTTCTCTTCATCCTCCCTCTAGTCCCGAGTCTGCTCCTCCTCCTCCCTCTAGTCCTGAGTTTGGTTCTCCTGCCGCCAGTCTTGAGTCTTCTCCTCCTCCCTCGAGTCCCGAGTTTTCTCTTCCTCCTGCCTCCAGTCCTGAGTCTGCTCCTCCTCCCTCGAGTCCCGACTTTTCCCTTCCTCCTCCGTCCAGTCCCGAGTTTTCTGTTCCTCCTCCCTCCACCAGTCGCCACTCTTCTGCTCCACCAACACCCGATGTGCCAACAGTTTCCCACCGCGCAACCGATTAACCCGTGCCTACTGCCACCTCAATGCCACCCCGGAACCCGCTTGACCAGACAAACCATCGACAGCGGCCCTCGATAAACGCGAAATCACTTCGCATCCCACCCAGGCACTAAGTCAAGGCGTGCGTTTCAAGGTTAAAGTGCATGCACAGCACCCCACCACCACCGCCACGATCAGCTGGCGATGATCAGCCTCATTCTCTCTCTCTCTCAGACCGCCGACGACGACGACGTCACGGCAGTCATGCTGATGCCCATGTGTGGGGGGCTCACAAAATGCTGGCTCAACTTGCGATCGTCGCCGATGGAGCATCTGAATGGAATCACATGTCGCGCGTGTGTGCACGAGATGTGTGGACGGGAGTCGTCTGTGCACAGAGCTCGGGCGGAGCGGCAATCAGCGCACCAGCCCGAGAGACTCTCGAATTGAGGAGGTCCGCTGTGATATAATCTTGAGTTTATGGGACTGTTTCTGTTTATTTTTTCTCCGTTTTCGTCGCTTTTGCATGCCAAATGTTGAGCTACACGCTTGGCGTTTTTTTCTTAATTTTTTTTTTCTTGTTTTGTTCTCCTTGTCGACTTTGAGCCGTGTGCGTTTGTCGCGTTCGTTTCGCCAGCGAATGGCAATAACCTTGAGAAGAATTTTTTTTTTTTTTCATTCGTAACGGTCGCTTATCGTTTCGTTCTTGTTTGGCGCGCGTGTGTGTGTTTGTGTTTGGAGCGCTTTTAGTTGCCGTGTGGCGGATGGCGGAGGAAGGCGGTCTCAATTGAGCACGATAGCGAGCTGGAGCGGAGATGGTTGTGCGCAGGCTCGCAAAGGCAGACTGTGGATCGGGAGGGAGCACACGAATTTCGTTCGGATGGGAGTTGAGGCGACGGCATTTCTGGGTGATCCGAGTTCGGTATCCCGCCCTGTTTTTTGAGATAGCCCTGTCTTCCCATCGAATTTTCTCCCGAAAATCCAATTCGTGTCTTGTTCATCTGCTCTTGAGACCGTCCATGTCGCAGCCCGCGAATGGTCAAAGTGGTGTGGTGTGAGTGGGCTACACTGGCTCTTGAGCCCAAAGTGTCAGCGATTGACGATCTGCCGAATTATGTTCCCTCCAAGAACACAGCACGCCTGGCTGTCCCCATTTGACGTCTGATCACTGTCCACTTGCGGGTCGATCGTGATCCATAGTCTCTTCTAGATCAGAGACTAGATCAGAAGGGAAGCCCATTTCACAATATGGGGCTGATCTGATCGGAGGCTGTGTGGCTGTCGGTCCCTTTCAAGAAAGGACGAGTCCATTAGAGGGAGAGATTGAAGATCGGTGTCTCCTTGTTGAGATGTCTCGACAAAAAGATGCGTCTCAAGGAAAAGGGTTAATTATTACCCACTAGGTCTTGCGAGAGCCCTCAGTAGGGTCTCAACAGGCGGCAACTTAAATCAAATCAATGCTTGTTGAGAGATGACGGGCTATGGAAGCGGAAGATGGAGTAAACCAGGAACAAGCAGTTAATGAAGAGTGGAACTGGAAGGCACACGGACAAAGGCCAAAAATTAAGCATAAAGAGGATAGGCCGGCACTTTCAGCGTCTTCCGCGCACTCATGCGTCATCAGTTCCTTCAAAAGTATGAGTGGTCCAATAAGTACTTAGATGGCGCCACTATCGCAAGAGAACTAAATATAAGAAGTTGACATGCTGTCAATGGGCGCCAAATTAGAGCTAGCGAAATTGATAGGGGGACTGTCCTAGAATTCCAACGCGTCCCAGTGTCTTAGATTAGTTGATGCTGTGGCAAATGTAGTTCCAGCTGACGAGCTACAAATTTTGCGTGGCCTTAGCTCGACTGATTAAAATGTGCCACAATTTCTCGTGCAGATTGTATCATCCCACAAACTTCAAAGAATCAAAAAAAAAAAAAAATAAAGACCACAGCTTCGGTTTTAGGTCGAGCAGAATGATATCCGCCCACTTTTACACGTTTCATCTTGTTACCTCCTCTTACATGAACATGTAAGGCTGTAAGGCATGTTTGGCAGAATTTTCTCCTGTCCCGTCATGTCCTCCAGCAAGGAGGACCCTTCAAAAGGACTTACTTCTTCTTCTTCTTTGTTTGGCGCTACAGTCCGGGGTGGACCTGGGCCTCAACCAACAAGCCTCTCCAGCCAGCACGATCTTTCGCCAGCTGCCTCCAGTTGTGCACACCAAGTTGGTTGAGGTCCTTCTCCACTTGTGTGCGCCATCTTGTTCTAGGACGCCCTCTTATGCGTTGTCCCAAAGGCTCGGAATCGAAGACTCTTCGGGCCGGAGCTGTGGTGTCAATCCGCTCTACGTGACCTAGCCATCTTAAGCGTTGGATCCGAAGACGCTTAACTAAGTGCATGCCGCTGTACAGCCCGTACAGTTCGTGGTTGAATCTCCTTCTCCAGACGCCATCAAACAAACAGGACCAAAGATCGCACGCAGAACTTTTCTCTCAAAACGACCAAGAGCTTCTTCATCCGCTTTCAATAGCGTCCATGTCTCTGCGCCATAGAGCAGGACAGGGATGATTAGGGTGTTATATAAAGTCAACTTGGTGTTTCGAGAGATGGCTCTGTTACTCAATTGCCTCTTGAGCCCAAAGAAACAGCGATTGGCAAGAGTAATTCTGCGCTTGATCTCGGTACTGGTGTTATTGTCCCTGTTTACTGCAGAGCCAAGCTTTCTGCTGCCCATTATGACGCCCTGTCCGAGGCGTCGATGTTGTGCGTCCTTTCGTGATGACAGCATCTACTTTGTTTTGCCCTGATTAACTGCCAAACCCATTTTAGCCGCTAGCAAAAGCCTCATTGACAGCTCGCTGTGTTCGTCCAATCACGTCAATGTCGTCCGCGTAGGCAAGCAGTTGAACGGACTTTTGGAAGATCGTGCCTCTGGTGTTGACATTTGAGTTTCGCACGATCGCAAAAGGACTTACTGCGCGCAATGCTCGGGAAGTTTGGACTAGAGTTGTTGATTTGGTCGAATGACGGATAGCCAAATATTAGGCGCTACAGCCCGTAGAGGGCCAGGGCCTAGCTTCTCAACAACCGTTCGTGTTGCGCGCGCTACTGTTCTCTCGCGAGTGGAAGGGACCTCGAGTTCAATGCCGCCTCCAAACGGGCAAATTTGCGAAGCTTTTTCTAGACACTTACACTCTTTGAGCATTGACAGCGACTCCAAAGAAGTGGGGCCGTGAATAGTTTTTTTTCGCCAGCTAGTTTTGCACAACTTTAAATTTTGAGCAGGAAAAAAAAGCACTTTGAGACTATCCCTCTCTTCACTCCATTGGCTCGTTGTCGAAGAAAATACACGCTCCTCATAAGCTTCGGTTGCATACAGTATCGGACAGCATCAGACCCGCCTTCTTGAATATCTCTGCTTCCATAAATCGGATTTTAAGAACATTTTGTTGCATTTTCCAATAAAATAAAAACCACATAAAAGATGATTTTTTGGCTATTATCTTTTTGGCAACACTGGTTTAAACAACTGACGCACGTTTCGTGTTTTGTTTCACTGTCAAACATCTTCAGTTTGGTCTATAATTTAACCATAAATCGTCTTACAAACGAACAAAATGCGTGCTCTGTTAAGAAAGTTCATCGCGCGCTTCTTCCATTTCAGCGACGAAGCTCATTTTTGGCTCAATGGGTACGTAAATAAGCAGAATTGTCGATTTTGGAGTGAATATCAGCCAGAAGCATTGCAAGAGCTACCAATGCATCCAGAAAAAGTCACAGTTTGGTGCGGTCTATGGGCTGGTGGCATCATTGGACCGTACTTCTTCAAACATGATGCGAATCGTAACGTAACTGGGAATGGTGAGCGCTACCGTGAGATGATGTCCAACTTTTTTTTTGCCCAAAATGCAAGAGCTTGACTTGCATGACATGTGGTTTCAACAAGACGGTGCCACATGCCACACAGCACGCGCAACAATGGACTTATTGAGAGGCGAGTTCGGTGAACATTTTATTTCACGTTCGGGACCGGTCAATTGGCCGCCTAGATCGTGCGATTTAACGCCTTCCGACTATTTTTTTTTGTGGGGCTATGTTGAAGCTCATGTCTATACAGACAAGCCCGCTTCAGACAGAAGACAACATTGAAGCATTTATTCGTGAGACAGCGGCCGAAATGTTGGAAAGAGTATGCCAAAATTGGACTAAGCGGATGGACCATTTGAGGCGCAGTCAAGGTCAACATTTGCATGAAATAATCTTCAAACATTAAATTATGTGGACCGTACTATCGACTCAAATGAAGATTTCATGCATTTTTCTGAATTTTATTTTATTTTTAATAGAAAACAAAAACGGGTTTGGTTCAGTGAATAACACAAAGAATTCTTTTTACCGGAGAACGCTTTTGTTTTGTCGCTGTGAATCGCCAGCCAGATCTCCTGTCTCTGACCCTCTCTGACGCCACTTCAGGCGTACATCAAGGCAGTCAGCTTAGGCCACTGATCTTTGTTCTAACAATCAATGATGTTGGTCACATTATTAAACGACATGAAGATCACTTAGACCCTAACTACCCTCAATGACTCTCTCTCTGTTTTCAAAGTGACCTAAACTCGTTCTACTTGTGGTGTGATAAAAACTTCTTAGACCTTAACGTCAACAAATGACAGTCCATTACTTTTTCCCGTAAACGAACGTTTTAAACGTTTATTTAAGAAAAGCATGTACAGTAGTATTATTGCCCATCTGAAGCTATGACTTTTCCCCATCTTTCTGGCAATTTGTGGATCCCATCCCAAAAGAACTCCGCTGGCTTGGCAGCCAAGAGTGAAGCCAATTTTTGATATTCTGGGCGGATGTGAACCGTATTTCAGTGAGGGCGTCCTTCATCGACCGGAGTCAGAAGAAAGAAAAGACAAAGTCTGGGCTATACGGCGGGTGAGGTAAAACTTCCCTTCCACTGTTTTCCAAATAGTTCTTAACCAGGCAACGTTGGGCCAAGCGTTGTCGCGGTGGAAAATGATTCCCTCGCGCCTGGTCGCATCTTCCGGGCGTTTTTCGGCTACTGCTCTCTTCAAACGGATTAAGTGTGTTCGGTAGCGTTGTCCATTGATGGTTTCACCCGGCTCATAATACAGTACACCCTTCAGATCCCACCAAATACAGAGCATTACCTTCGCGCGACGACGGATATTCGGCCTTGCCGTTGATTTGGCTGGTTGACGGGGTTTCACATATAATTGGGGTTGACGTCCATGTTTGATCACAAGTAACAATCCGATGCAGAAATGACTTCCTTTTGTGGCGTTCCAGCAGCATGACAAAACGCCTTTCGACGTCTCTCGGCTGGAGTTCATGTGGAACCCAATTTCCTTGCTCTTGAATATTTCCAGCTGCTTTTAAACGTTTTGAAATGGCTGCTTGAGTGACACCCAAAGATTCCGCGAGCTCTTCTTGTGTTTGGCAACAGTCTTCATAGAGTAATGCTCCCAGTTCTTCATCTTCAAACTTCTTTGGCTGCCCAGGACGTTCATCGTCTTCCAAGCCAAAAATCACCATCGAGCAGCGATTCAGTTTTATTCGGAATGATGTTCAGTCCTTGAGCTTGTGAACTTGTGAACATGAGGCCCAATGGAGCTCCATTTTTAGCTCTGTCCTCAGGAGGCTGCCTAAACCATCGAGTCTTCGCAGAGTGCCTCGGCTTCCTAAGGAATTCTGTCTCTTGTCTTGATTGGCCCTCTGCTTGCTCGGGCGTGTGAGACTTTAGCCGCTCAATTACCACAGCCCAAGCACTCCACCAAATCGTTAGACTTAACTTGAAATTCTTCTTCTTAAGATGCTCCCTCAGATGTGTCCAGATGCAAACCACTTTCAGCACGTTCGCTCAGCTAGCGCATGTTCATCATAAACTTCCACCAAAATACGATGACTTTCGGCAGCACTGAGGAAGAACTCCCCGCAAAAAGACCTTTTCAGGCACAGAGTTCGACATTTTTGAATGAAAAAGAATGTTTGTTGTTTACGCTTCAAATGAACGAGATATCATTTCCAACGCATGTTCCAATGGAATAATACAAGTTACGCCATCTCTCAGCAAACCGCACTGTTAGACCTTCTCAACGAGTCTATTCCCTCAGTCACCAGAGTACGTGACTTGGGCGCCATTTGTGACAGGGAGCTAAATTTCTGCTTGCACATTGATCACATTACACTCAAGACCAACCTTTTGCCAGGGTTTCAATACACGCTGGTCTAAGCAATGCTCTGACTCTCCTACGAAACAAAGTCATTACCTTTGTCCAGACCCTTACATCACAAAGGTCAGCCAAGTCTGGTCACCCTTTCAATCGGCTTACTGCCGTAGAATGCCGTAGAAACGCGGTCTCCCATGGGCTGACAGGTTTAGGCTACCTCCCTCTCTACCAAGACCGGCTAAAATTGATAAGACTGCAAACCCTTGACAAACGTCGTGACGGTTCGACTCATTCCCCTGAATTACTGACAAGGGTATCCCTTCATACTAACCCACGTAACCGTCGGTCTGTTCCCCTCTTTCGTCTCCCTCTTCATCGGACAGTGTCTGAAAACAACACACTCGTGCAATAAATTCTTCACCAAAAAACTTGGACCCCAACGGAAGGTGACAACCAACGTATTCAAAATCGCAGTCCATTGTTACACCTTTGAATAGATTCAGTAGTGTGAGTGGGGACACTGTCTCTGGTATTATATGCCAGCAACAGAGCGACGGCAGCTTTGCCCGTCGGATCATTGTCAGAGGAGGCCCAGGAAAGTCGGAATAAAGAAGACAGAATTAATAAGAGTCGACTTTTTTCTCGTTGGGCAACCAATGAAGATGTGATTCGTCAAATGTCGGTATCGTCTGATCCCTGGATTGCGTATTTAAGCTCCAGGTTCGATTCCCGGTACGAGCAAATTGCTTTTCACGGCCCCACCTCTTTCGAGTCGCTGACAGTGCTCAAAGAGCATAAATGCCTCGAAAAAGCTTCGCAAACGTGGCCGTTTGGGGGCGGCATAGAACTCGAGGTCCCTTCCACTCGTGAGAGAACAATAGCACGCGCAACACGAACGGTTGTTGAGAACCTAGGCTCTGGCCATCCATTATTATCCGGCCGCCAAATATTCGTCTATCCGACCAAATTCGGTCTCTGCAGTGTCAATGAAGTGATAAAACGGATGACAGGCCTTATTTGAAGAAACGGATGGCAATCTCCCATCCAGACCACGACAGCATCAAGCACTTTTCAAGATTGAAGCAGTGTCTTAGAGTGATGTAGGTACAATAGGGAATGATCGTGGATCATCTCCGGAAGTCGCCTCAGGCCGGCGACAGCCAGTTATTCATTTCTTTTCGACAACCCTCCCCCATCCATGGCGACAAATTCAATTTTATTGAGTAATAAAACGCAACCCAACAGCGTCGAGGTAGGAAATGTGATCGAATCACTCGGCAAACATCGTGTATCAATGACATTCCTCGAACTGACCCGATGTCCATCAGAGCGTCGCTCTCGCGGCCGCGATGATCGTGGAAATTGGGAATAGAATTATACGATGACCGGTTAATCGGCCAAAGACATCACATAAAAATTGGAAACGACTCGATAAAACATCGCCGTCGTCAATTCCATTAACTTCAAGACTCCTGCGGATTGAGCCAAGAAAAAATTCGAAGGTGATGCGCGAAGGGGGATGGTTCCATCCTAGTCAACACGAAGGATGCGCTGCAAATCATCAACTTCAGTTCTTTCCCCCGCCATAAGTCAATCAGTTGAATGCGCGCAGTGCAGTTCCACGTGCATTGCAGCGCTTCAATCAATCTTTCGGCGAGAGTTCCTGCAATTGCTGCATTCCGCGGGGCTCCGCGTGGCTCTGCTGGCGGTGGTGGGAACACCCATGCGACGTCTTCCTCAATTGAATGGATTGCACATCCATCCAATTGCCCGAAGAAAGACGACCCACCGCCAATCAATTAGACACTTAAGCACCGACTTCTCCGCCGGCATTCCACATCTCCCCAGGCACACTCTCACACACGCAGAAACTCTCGCTCTCCTTGGTGTATCTTCGCGTCTATCTAATCCCTTTTGCGCGCACGATCACAATATGTATCTAACGCACATATCGCCGCCACCGCCTCCGTCGCCCTCACCCGCGGGAGGGCAATAAATTATTAGACGAACGTCTAAGTGTCTTATCAGCCCCGCTGATCGCTGCTGTGTGAGTGTCGCACAGCACACGCACACAGTCGCGAGCGCGCATACAGGCGCGCCGATGGGGCGAAGCAGAAGCAGAACATATGTGCGACGGTGGTGGCACACCGAGACGAACGCGAGTACACCACACCTCAAGAACGTCGTTTCCCATTCAAAAAGCCGAAGAGGAGCCCCAACGGTCCAACGGGGGCATAGAAATAGGAGCTCGCGGAGAGCGAGAGGAGGGGGAACTTTGTAACCGTCGTTTCGGGTTGAGTTGATACTCCATGCGGCTCAATATGCGCTCTCCTCTCCCACAGAGCTCTCGTTGCTGGCCGCCCCGTGCCGCCGCATGAGTCTCCACTGCGCCGCTTCTAAGCAGAAAGTCTACACTCATACAGTGGCGTTCGAAAGTGCGCGGACGTGCAGAAGAGGCAAAGGCACAGAGCGCAACTTTTGGGGGCCCCAGCCGTCAACGGTCGAAACGGGTTTGCTTTCAAGTGTTCGTGTGTGTGTCTCTGGCTCCCCTCGTACCGGGTCTGGGTACATAGACCGAGCGTGACCACATAAACTCAGAGAGCGAGAGAGAGAGAGAGAGTGAGAGCGAGGGTTCATATTGAGCTCTATGCGCGCGCGCTCAAGATTTCCTCCGTGTTGGCGGTGGTTGTGAGGCGATGGAGGAGAATCTTTGCTTTCGTACTTTTTAACGGTCGTTTCGGTTCTCTTGAGCTGCGGGCGAACGGGCGGGCGGGCGGGCGAGAGTGAGCGGCAGTCGTTTCAACGGTCGTTTCCATCGAAGGAGAACGAGTGTGCGAGAGGAGGGCGGGAGAGGCTCAACAGCAGTTCTCCCATCCCTCCCCTCTCGAGAAAGAGAGTCTCAAAATTATCTGAGTGCCGTCGTCGTCGTCGTCGTCGTGGTGGTGGTGGTGGTGTACATTTTGGAGCCACAAATGATGTGGGTCAACGGACAAAAAGAATGCGCCCGCCTCAGAATGCATTGGTTTCAGTTTGGTGTTTGATTGTTTTCCGAGCGAGTGTGTGTGCGACGAAACGGCCGTTACAGTCCACCCCATTGAGCCAACGGCCGCTCCGACTCCCTTCGTCGCACACACACACGGTCACAAACACACACAGTCTCACTCGCTCGCAGTCTTTGAGGAGATCGAGTGCGGAGGCATTGCATGGCGAAGGAATTTCTGGCCGTTACAAGTCGTTGAGGCGGTTGGCGTCCGTGAACTCTTTTGCTCAACGCGATGAGAAGGATGGCAGAGAGCCTCCCTCCCGCTCTTTCTGTCTCCGTCGACAAGCGCAGGCAATTGATGCATTTGTAGCGCCGCCGTCAGGACGGATTCAGATTTGAATTTCACGAGTGTGCAGAGATCTCTGTGGCGAAGGTAGGAGGATTCGTTAATAAATGATGCGGGCGTCGCGAGCTGGCGGTGGGTGCAATGTGAGTCGGAAAACGTGGGAACTAATGAATTGTGAACTCTGAAGATGATTGAGGCGGCCAATGAGGGAAAGAACTTGTAAAATGCGGCATTTTTGCACGCCCGAAGCTGTTTCTTTTCGAGATGGAAGTTTGGGGCGCTGAGAGGAGGTTTGGAAAACATGTGCCAGGGGCTTCTTGTTTTGTGTCTTCGACTGCCTGTCTTCACACGTTTCATCCCTACACTAGCATTTCTTAAAACAGTCGCCGTCTGACTGAGGGTATGGTTACAAACATTGAAGCCTGGAGCTGGCAAGGAATGGGGGCGAGCTCCAGAGTCTCAAAGATTAGTTACGTCGTCTTCTTCTGACATGCTACAGCACGTGCCCGAGTGACGGAACCTTGATTGGAAGCTAAATACAGAGGAGAGAGCGGCGAGAACAATCGCAATGATTTAGGGTGTCAAACCGCAAGTAGTGAACCGTTGTGAAATCGTTGACAGGAGGCATGTGAGTCTTCGGGTGGGCTGCACTAGACATAGTCAGACGCCAAGTTGGTTGACAGCGTCTCAAGAATGGCGTTCGTGTTCCCTGGCAGTGAGCTGCGGACACCATCAACCATTGGAGCGCCGTTCGTCTAGACCTCTGTGGCAGAGAAGTCATTTCAATGGTTGAGGAGGGGTTTTACGGAGCAGCACAAGTGACGCTGAACTTTCAGGTCGCCCCCAAGACGTCGATAAAATCCATGGAATCAAATTGGACGGTCGGTGAATTGAAGTTCGTGCACTGGCCGAGGCTGCATCACATTTTACATGAAAATGCTATCCGCTCAAGGGGTGCGTCGATTGCTCCCACTCGTCCATTAAGCTCGCTGTGTGACATCTTCAAAAGAGTGCCGACACCTTTTAAATTGAACCCCATCCAGCTTATGTGCCGTGGTCATCAACCACGTCGGATTGGCATTTTTTAAATATAAAGAGCAAAGGACCTAGTTGACAGCCTTGAGGCACTCCAGATTTGGCTACAAATCGACTGTGGGGAGCAGATTTGAAGAAGGCACTGTTAAAAATGTGGAAAGCTTGAAGGGTAAAAGTACGATGCTGTACCAAAAATCGGTCGAAATAATGTCTAAAAAATGTCTAAATAGCCTTCTCGAAGAGCTGTTCGGATGAAGAATGAGGTTCGCGGTTGTAGGCCTGGATTTCAGGAATTGGTGCCTTCAGGATATGAGGGGCCTGCAGTTCGGGCCTACCTGCTTGTAGAAGAAGCTTCCAAATACTTTAAGACCTGAACCGATGGTTAAGATGTATTCTTCGCCTTCCTCAGTCACAGGGGACTTGCCACCAGACCTCTGGTCGTGCACGATGCACCACAGACAGCCCAGATATCCCTTGAAGTCATGCCCGTGACTTGTACAAGCACATCTGCACGCCGCAGGCTCTTTAGGTCATCTAGTGTCAATCTCCCCCAAGACACCTTCACTTTCACACCCAGCCATGAGTGACAAGACGAGAAACCCAGCTGTGGAGTCCCCCCAGAAGTTGAGAAATCTCTCACTCCCGAAAATCCTGCAGAACTTCAATGAAATGCCATCGAAATCCCGTCCACACCCTTGTCGCTCGACCCCACCAACACCGAGTTCACAAGCGACAGCAGCTCTTCCGTTTTGTTCATTTTTTCATTTCTACCCGCACTCGGGCGGGGTTTCCTTCCGGATTTTCGAGTTTTCCTCATCGAGTCCGTTTCATATTTGCATAGGTCACCCAGCTGATTGCCGGCACTCTCACACACGTTCCCATGTGCGCAGCGCCCTCGTTGAATGCCGCTTATCGCAAACAAGGAAGCAGATCCCTCGCAGCCGAGCACCCCGAGGTCATGGGAATGGTCAGCGTGCTAGGAAATGCGACCCCAAATGGCAGATCGACTTCCTGAAACGAGTGCCAACTCCCCTGACACCACAACCATGCCACGAGTGAAGTGAAGAGGAAAATCCAAGACGATCTGGACGCTGTCATCTCTCGAGCTGACATGAGATTCTGCGAGCCGAGGGTTCGTCGTGAGAACTGTCATCGGCACCGTGGCGAGAGGTGATAGCGACGATTCTCCGAAGATTTTCCTGTTTTTTCTTTCTTCGAGTCGCTGCTACCTCTCTCTCAGCTGATAGCACACAAAGGACCACAGGTAGGTGATCCATAGTGGATCTGGCCTGGGGTCTCGGAGCGGGTCTCCCTCGGTTGTGAACTGTAAAAGTGAGAAGAAAAAAAAAACGAAAACGAAAATCAACAGGTTTCCCTCGGTTGTCCTTAAACCTTTTTATCGCCCAACGCACACGGACGCGCGACGGACGGGCGGACACATCACCTGACGGCCGGGGATCAGCTGTGTGATCAACACCGATCGGGTCGTAATCAGCTGACTTTTGTTATTGTAGCCCCGGCTGAGGACTCGAACTCGACTCGGGTCGGGTGTGTATTTGTTTTGGGTTGAGTCGACGATAAGGAAGCCGAAGCGCACAGTGGAGCGCGGCGGGCGGCGATTGTCCGTTGAAAAGGTACGAAAAGGACCACTCTTTTACGACCGTGGGAGAGTCTCTGATAACGGCCAGGATTGAACAGTGTGTGCTAAGTGGTTCGTGTAGATGTCGATGTTGCTATTGCAGCCTCGTCCTCTTATCGAGCCGTGTTGTGTATGCATTTAGGACTAATTTGAGGAGAACTACGAGAGATTGATTCTTTGATTTATGGAGGATGTTCAGTGAGGGGGGGGGAAGGGAGATGTGCGGAACTGTGTCCAGAGGGAGAGGGAGTTTTGAAAGGATCGTCAACGAGAGCTGTGCATTGTGGATGCTTTTTGATGAGTTTGGGAAAATCTGGGAAAACAGTCCGCGAAGAAGATGTCACAGAAATGTTCATGGACGTCCGCAACGTGTCTTGAGACACAAGGACCTCTGGTGAAGGATGGATGGTTAGTCAGTCAATGACGAGCTAGAGGTTCATTCCACTCAGAGGATAGCATGGAATCAGCTGTGTCCCACCAAGTCAGCTCTTGATACTCGAGGTTGTCCGAGGTTTCAGCTGGTGTCCCATCACGTCAACTCATGATGGTCCAGGTTGTCGGAAGTTTCAGCTGGTGTCCCACCATGTCAGCTCATGCTGCTCCAGGTTGTCCAGTTAAATGGCCTTACTCGTCTTCTAGTCCGCAGAAACCAGGCACAAGCACCGCATTCTGCGAGAGTAAATTTTTCACTGCCCAGAGCACATAGGCGTCCCCAGACATTTTTTCAGGGAATTGAGGGGCAGGATTATTTGTTTGCTCATTTTGTTAGTTCCGTTATAGCAACAAAATTAATACAAAATATGGAGACTGGAGACAGGGGGCAGATGTTCCACCTTGCTCATGCCAGCGCACGATCTTGTTCCGATTTCACAAACGCGGGGGGGAAGGGTGTACCCCTTTTGATGCGACTCCCTAACTCCGTCGGCAGTTAAAAAAAAAGGTCGCGGTTTCCATGACCATTCATTTGGTAGTGTTTCTACCTTTCTACCCTACAAGTATTTATGTCTACGTCTACCATCGATGTGACACGCATGGATCAGCATTTTTATTCTCAAAATAATGATGCTGCTATATTGCTGATGGAACTCCTCGAAATTTGCTGGAGTGTCTGGTGCGTATGACCCTTTGGGTGCACAGGTACGTCGGGCGTTGGTCTACTTTAATTGTTGTGCTTGAAGTGCTAGTGTTTTAAGTCAAGTGAGAGTATTGCAACCGACTGGTGGAATGCGACTTGTAAGTTTGTGGTGTTAACTTAGCTAGCTTTGCGCAGTCTCGTTTTGTGCACAAACTGAAACTACACCCCAAGACCAAGACAAGATGACTGCAACCAACTTGGCAAGGATTCTCGCTCTGGGTGATAACTTGTATTATTCCATTGGAACATGCGTTGGAAAGCTACTGTCATTGCGCGTCATTTCACTATATGTCATTCATTTGAAGCGTAAACGGCAATATTTTTGTTCACTCAAATATGTCGAACTTTGTGCCTGAAAAGGTGTTTTTGCGGGGAGTTCTTCTTCAGTGCTGCGGAAAGTCATCGTATTTTGGTGGAAGTTTATGGTGAACGTGAGCTAGCTGAGCGAAAGCGTGCTGAAAGTGGTTTGCACGATGGTGGACAGATCTGAAGGAGCATCTTAAGAAGAAGAATTTCAAGTTAAGTCTGACGATTTGGTGGAGTGCTTCGGCTGTGGTAATTGAGCGGCTAAAGTCTCACACGCCCGAGCAAGCACGGGGCCAATCAAGACAAGAGACAGAATTCGTTAGGAAACCGAGGCACTCTGCGAAGACTCGATGGTTTAGGCAGCCTCCTGAGGACAGAGCTAAAAATGGAGCTCAATTGGGCCTCACGTTCACAAGTTCACAAGCTCAAGGACTGAACATCATTCTGAATAAAACTAAAATGCTGCTCGATGGTGATTTTGGCTTGGAAGACGATGAACGTCCTGGGCAGCCAAAGAAGTTTGAAGATGAAGAACTGGAAGCATTACTCTATGAAGACTGTTGCCAAACACAAGAAGAGCTCGCAGAATCTTTGGGTGTCACTCAAGCAGCCATTTCAAAATGTTTAAAAGCAGCTGGATACACTCAAAAGCAAGGAAATTGGGTTCCACATGAACTCCAGCCGAGAGAAAGGCGTTTTGTCATGCTGCTGGAACGCCACAAAAGGAAGTTATTTTGCATGGGATTGTTACTGGTGATGAAAAATGGATCCATTACGACAACCCCAATCATTGAAACCCGGCCAACCAGCCAAATCAACGGCAAAGCCGAATATCCGTGACGCGAAGGTAATGCTCTGTATTTGGTCGGATCAGAAGGTTGTGCTGTTTCATGAGCTTCTTAAAGCGGGTGAAAACATCAATGGACAACACTACCGAACACAATGAATCCGTTTGAAGAGAGCAGTAGCCGAATATGCGACCAGACATGAGGCAATGACGACTCTCGGCCCCACGTTGCTATTCCGATTAAGAACGGGAAAAGGGGATGCGAAGTTTTACCCCACCCGCCTTGTAGCCCAGACCTTGCCTCTTCTGACTCCCATTTGCTCCGGTCGATGAAGGACGCCCTCACAGAAATACGGTTCACATCAGAGCAGAATATCAAAAATTGTCTTGATTCATTCTCGGCTGCCAAGCCGGCGCAGTTCTTTTGGGATGGGATCCACAAATTGTCAGAAAGATGGGAAAAGCCATAGCTTCAGAAGGGCAATACCTTGAAGAATACTATTGTACATGTTTTTCTTAAATAAGCGTTAAAATTTTGAAGAAAAAAAACCGCTATATAAGCTATAGAGACGCATTTATAAGAATTTCGAAAATCATTTACAAGTTGATGTACTTTACACCGATTGTGCATCCCTCTTTGCAAAGCTAAGCCTCTAAAACAAGCTTAAGTCTTTGGGACGTAAGAGTAGTTTTTCAGTTACTTAAAGGACGGCAACTGGGGACTGGACCAGATTTGAAAACCAGATATAAGCGTGATAACTTTGCTTTCACTGGGATTCGAACCGGGCACCCCACTAACCGAGGGCAGCCACGTAACCAACTGCGCCATCCAGTCGTCAAATTATTTACTTACGTCACCAACAAATTGGCAGAAAGTTGGCGAATATGGCGAATTTTCGGAAGGCGTGACCAGCTGATATACAAAAGCCTAACATAACGGTACTTTTCTCATTAAAAATGGACGAAAAATGGACCAAATTTCATGAAATTACTGCAATTCCTTAAGGTGGAACTATATGTGTTAAAAAAAATACCATTTTTTGCGTCTCTAATTACGTGCACCTGACTGATGACTGATTTTCCATTCTTCTGCCTAACTTTGACTTGATCGAAAAGCAAAATCCCGAATGTAGGGGAATATGAAGCAAATCACAGAAACCCCAGTAAAAAAAATATGTAACGTCTCAATAACGACGATATCAATTAACGGCCCATACATCAACAAATGCTGTGTAATATTAAAGATTGACATTTAATTGATTTCAAAACGGGGATAAGTTTAATGGATCCCTAGATCGGATCACAGAGTTCAGCGTGAATGGTGGTCACAGCCTCGAAGCCGAAGTCCCGATGTCAATTGAAGAAATCACAAGCGAGGGATGCTAATAGAGTGGTTTGTGATACGATACGGGGCAATGTATTGTCAACATTCGATTTTTATTGCCCCCGCGACCCGGCACCATTGACGAGAGACAACGAATATTACACTTGAACATTACTGAGGGGCGAGACAGGGCGGCATTGTGACACGCGTACGCGAAAGTCTGTCTTCTGAGGTGGGAATGCTGGTGAAGGAAATCGGCTGCAAGACCGAAGGCATTTGATGAGTAGTAGAAGTGTGGAGCGTGTGGGATGCAACAGAGAGGACATCAGCATTTGAGGGTGTCTTTGAGGGTCTCGGCACGTTGGTCCAAGTGAGCCGCAGTCATTTAGGGTACCCAATTGATCTCCAGAAGGAAATCATCTTTAATGTCCAGGCCGAAGCAAGCAGCATCGGTGTCAGCCAGCTTCACTGCTTTTTGAAGAGCTTAGGCAGTGCGCTGCGCAGAGCAACACCCCTCTCGCACGTATTGTGATAGCCACCGGAAATACGAGAAGTAGTAAGAGAGGCACGTCAGGCTCGTAAGAAATGGCAGCGCGGACCCCTGCGCGGCGGCATAGAACCCATCTCAACCAATTGTCTAACCTGCTGATGGCGAAAAGTACGTTTTTCAAGCATAAAACCAAAGACCTACTTAACAGGCGGATGCCACATACTCACTCTGTAAAGCAGCCAACGGTTTAGGAAGACCCCAATTCGGAAGAACCGCTATGAGTGGGCAAAAGAAGATTTTTTCGAAGCAACGTGTAACGTCTGCAAGGACTTTCTGTAGACACCTACGGTTCAGACATAAAGCATCATCTTCTGAACCACGCACGAGCGATCTCCAGGCAACTCGATCCTCCGCCATCGACTCCAACTCATCAGGAGTCATGCTCAAGCACAGGTTAGCTTAGGTTGAAGTGGCTGACTGCAGCGCAAGGGACAACAGACATGGTCCAAATGGTGTATGGCCTGCACAGTCACCAGACCTTAACTTGTGGTGTGACTTAAAGAAAGCAGTGGCGAGGGCAAAGCCAACCAATAATGGAGAACTTTGGCAAGTAGTGCAAAGCGCGTGGCAAAATATCACAACCAAGAGATGCAAGGATTTGGTGGACTCCATGCAAATCAGTCCTAGAGGATAAAGGGTTAACAACCAAGTAAACTTTGGCAAGCAGTGCAAAGCGCGTGGCAGACTATTACAGCCAAGAGATGCGAGGATTTGGTGGACTCCATGCAAATCAGTCCTAGAGGATAAAGGGTTAACAACCAAGTAAACTTTGGCAAGCAGTGCAAAGCGCGTGGCAGACTATTACAGCCAAGAGATGCGAGGATTTGGTGGACTCCATGCAAATCAGTCCTAGAGGATAAAGGGTTAACAACCAAGTAAACTTTGGCAAGCAGTGCAAAGCGCGTGGCAGACTTTTACAGCCAAGAGATGCGAGGATTTGGTGGACTCCATGCAAATCAGTCCTAGAGGATAAAGGGTTAACAACCAAGTAAACTTTGGCAAGCAGTGCAAAGCGCGTGGCAGACTATTACAGCCAAGAGATGCGAGGATTTGGTGGACTCCATGCAAATCAGTCCTAGAGGATAAAGGGTTAACAACCAAGTAAACTTTGGCAAGCAGTGCAAAGCGCGTGGCAGACTATTACAGCCAAGAGATGCGAGGATTTGGTGGACTCCATGCAAATCAGTCCTAGAGGATAAAGGGTTAACAACCAAGTAAACTTTGGCAAGCAGTGCAAAGCGCGTGGCAGACTTTTACAGCCAAGAGATGCGAGGATTTGGTGGACTCCATGCAAATCAGTCCTAGAGGATAAAGGGTTAACAACCAAGTAAACTTTGGCAAGCAGTGCAAAGCGCGTGGCAGAATATCACAACCAAGAGATGCAAGGATTTGGTGGACTCCATGGAAAAGGGAAATTCTGTTTGTAGTTTTTTGTTGCTTTATTATTTTAATTTCCAAGCTTTAAGAATGAATTATTTTGTTAAAAATGCACCTTTTATATCAAAAATAAGTGGTTGTCATTCGACAAAGCTTAAATAACCAGTATAACTAGGCGCACTGCTATTATCACTTTCATTTGTGCTTTAAATTTCTGCCAGATCCTCACAATTCGCAGGGGACTCAACGTGTTCGTGAAGCCAATCAGTGATAACTTCAATCGAGTTGCAAATATTGGGAACAGTCTCATCAAGCAGATTGGAAACGGATGAAATCAATTCTCTTTCCCTTAAAGTAATTTGTAGACAGTGTAGATAATGGAAGGTCGTCCTCCTCGTCCCAATTACTCTTGCTAGGCATTAAATATTTCAACACTCTTGATATTATAAGGGCCTACTTTTTCCCGTGCATTTGCTAGTTAAAAAAATTGCATCCCTCAAGTTGAACGCTTTTATTTTTGTTTCCAAATCAATGCCCTCACTGGCAACTGAGTGCGCCAGTAAACTTTGTTTTGTACAGTAGCTTTGTAATGTTAATAACATTTTGATCCATAGGCTGAAGAATTGCAGGGCAATTTGCTGGAAACATCCTAAGCTGGTTATCAGTCCATCATCACTTTGCAGTTCATTTTCTTTAGGACGACACGGGGCCTTGTCCAAAAGCAGAGGTGACAGCGCGTAACTTGAAACAATCGAGCATTGTTCATCGCCATTCAACTCAAAGCAAATATTTTCTGGCAGCATATAACTTGAAACGAGTTTCATTGTGACTTCTACTTGAAAATGTCATTGTGAACTACAAAGTGAAATGTCAAATTTGTTATTTTCAACACGGGGCCTTGTCCAAAAGCAGGGGTGACAGCGCGTAACTTGAAACAATCAGGCATTGTTCATCGCCATTCAACTCAAAGCAAATATTTTCTGGCAGCATATAACTTGAAACGAGTTTCATTGTGACTTCTACTTGAAAATGTCATTGTGAACTACAAAGTGAAATGTCAAATTTGTTATTTTCAACACGGGGCATTGTCCAAAAGCAGGGGTGACAGCGCGTAACTTGAAACAATCGGGCATTGTTCATCGCCATTCAACTCAAAGCAAATATTTTCTGGCAGCATATAACTTGAAACGAGTTTCATTGTGACTTCTACTTGAAAATGTCATTGTGAACTACAAAGTGAAATGTCAAATTTGTTATTTTCAACACGGGGCATTGTCCAAAAGCAGGGGCGACAGCGCGTAACTTGAAACAATCGGGCATTGTTCATCGCCATTCAACTCAAAGCAAATATTTTCTGGCAGCATATAACTTGAAACGAGTTTCATTGTGACTTCTACTTAAAAATGTCATTGTGAACTACAAAGTGAAATGTCAAATTTGTTATTTTCAACACGGGGCCTTGTCCAAAAGCAGGGGTGACAGCGCGTAACTTGAAACAATCGGGCATTGTTCATCGCCATTCAACTCAAAGCAAATATTTTCTGGCAGCATATAACTTGAAACGAGTTTCATTGTGACTTCTACTTGAAAATGTCATTGTGAACTACAAAGTGAAATGTCAAATTTGTTATTTTCAACACGGGGCATTGTCCAAAAGCAGGGGCGACAGCGCGTAACTTGAAACAATCGGGCATTGTTCATCGCCATTCAACTCAAAGCAAATATTTTCTGGCAGCATATAACTTGAAACGAGTTTCATTGTGACTTCTACTTGAAAATGTCATTGTGAACTACAAAGTGAAATGTCAAATTTGTTATTTTCAACACGGGGCCTTGTCCAAAAGCAGGGGTGACAGCGCGTAACTTGAAACAATCAGGCTTTGTTCATCGCCATTCAACTCAAAGCAAATATTTTCTGGCAGCATATAACTTGAAACGAGTTTCATTGTGACTTCTACTTGAAAATGTCATTGTGAACTACAAAGTGAAATGTCAAATTTGTTATTTTCAACACGGGGCATTGTCCAAAAGCAGGGGCGACAGCGCGTAACTTGAAACAATCGGGCATTGTTCATCGCCATTCAACTCAAAGCAAATATTTTCTGGCAGCATATAACTTGAAACGAGTTTCATTGTGACTTCTACTTAAAAATGTCATTGTGAACTACAAAGTGAAATGTCAAATTTGTTATTTTCAACACGGGGCCTTGTCCAAAAGCAGGGGTGACAGCGCGTAACTTGAAACAATCGGGCATTGTTCATCGCCATTCAACTCAAAGCAAATATTTTCTGGCAGCATATAACTTGAAACGAGTTTCATTGTGACTTCTACTTAAACATGTCATTGTGAACTACAAAGTGAAATGTAAAATTTGTTATTTTTAACACGGGGCCTTGACCAAAAGCAGAGGTGACAGCGCGTAACTTGAAACAATCGAGCATTGTTCATCGCCATTCAACTCAAAGCAAATATTTTCTGGCAGCATATAACTTGAAACGAGTTTCATTGTGACTTCTACTTGAAAATGTCATTGTGAACTACAAAGTGAAATGTCAAATTTGTTATTTTCAACACGGGGCATTGTCCAAAAGCAGGGGCGACAGCGCGTAACTTGAAACAATCGGGCATTGTTCATCGCCATTCAACTCAAAGCAAATATTTTCTGGCAGCATATAACTTGAAACGAGTTTCATTGTGACTTCTACTTAAAAATGTCATTGTGAACTACAAAGTGAAATGTCAAATTTGTTATTTTCAACACGGGGCCTTGTCCAAAAGCAGGGGTGACAGCGCGTAACTTGAAACAATCGGGCATTGTTCATCGCCATTCAACTCAAAGCAAATATTTTCTGGCAGCATATAACTTGAAACGAGTTTCATTGTGACTTCTACTTAAACATGTCATTGTGAACTACAAAGTGAAATGTAAAATTTGTTATTTTTAACACGGGGCCTTGTCCAAAAGCAGGGGTGACAGCGCGTAACTTGAAACAATCGGGCATTGTTCATCGCCATTCAACTCAAAGCAAATATTTTCTGGCAGCATATAACTTGAAACGAGTTTCATTGTGACTTCTACTTAAACATGTCATTGTGAACTACAAAGTGAAATGTAAAATTTGTTATTTTTAACACGGGGCCTTGACCAAAAGCAGAGGTGACAGCGCGTAACTTGAAACAATCGAGCATTGTTCATCGCCATTCAACTCAAAGCAAATATTTTCTGGCAGCATATAACTTGAAACGAGTTTCATTGTGACTTCTACTTGAAAATGTCATTGTGAACTACAAAGAGAAATGTCAAATTTGTTATTTTCAAAATACACTTCGTTCATTAAAGTAAAATTGCATTTAGAATGATATCATTTGACTCGGAAAGTGAAGGTGAAGAAGTACTTAAATAATAGCAATCCCAGAGAACCCTGCTGCTTTTTCTGCCTTGAGCACTTTTTGATATGCCTTTTGCCAAGTCTTGATGACCACCCATATAATCGGTCAAAATTTGAATTTGTTTCTTGTTGATGGACATATTTTGCTTCGCTTCCATAATGAGGCCAACTTTTTATTAATTGATGACGATAACTTTTTTCTATCGACTAAAAAATGTTGTTTCAAACGTCATATTCGAATTTGTATGCTGCCTACTTTGAGGGCAGCTACTCGACTCGAGGCTACTCGATTGAAGCAAAATAGGTGCTACCCATGTTCGATTGTATCGACTCAACTCGATTGTTCCCAGTTACGTGCCGGCACGCCAGCAGTGCCTTCTTCTCTAAAAAAAAAAACTCACTAACGCAAACACTACAATTTGTATTATTTTTCGTACATCGGGAACAAACACGTCGTGGAACCATTGCTTAACAGGCTTGTTCTCAAAATGGCTGCTTTTTCAATGACAAACAGGTTTACCTTGTGCATCCCCGATGCATTTGTGCACGCAAGGAATGTTACTCTTTGCTTGCTTATTTTCGACCTGGCTTTGACGATTCATTTAAAGTAACAAGTGTAGAACTGTAGAACAATCCAGATTCGTCCGCATTGTAGATTTGATCAGCGGTTAATTTAAGTCCCTTTATTTTTTGTTGCAATTGCATTACGAACGGTTCAGCGAGTCCAACTTTTCGCCACAAATTTTTAACATACACCATCAGGCCAGACACTTTGGCCAAGTATAGGCCCATTGTGTTACCACGCGGATCTGGGGGTACCTATTCCCCAAATCATTTTGCGCTTTTAATAAGGCGAAGAAGAAGTCTAAGCGTAACCAGGCGAATTCTAGGACTTGGCCCAACCACCTCGTCCTGGGTCCGCCAAGCGGTCGCCTACCTGATGGGTGACGATGGGGACATTCCTGCCACGTGACAAGCCCACCGAAGCAACGAAAATGACCAAAAAGACCTAACGATGATGGCATAGATCCCAAGGACTTAAATATTCGTTTCACTGCTGTCTCGTCCGTAGCACAATCCAAAAACGTGTCTCTATCAATGAGTCTGTAGGACTGGATGATATTTACGCCGACCTTATCATCATCATCAGATTGTACATCCTATAGAACTATTTAAATACGCTAGAGATGAACTCAAGGATAAATTGACATCAACATTTAGTGAAATATTGAACGCAGGAATTATACCACCACAATAATATTCCCCATACATAAAAAGGGAAATATAATTGACCCGGCCAATAACCGAGGGATATCTCTGCTCAACACATCTTACAAAGTGTTCGCCAGACTTTTAAGCAACCGATTAGCTCGATGGATTGGAAGTCAAAAACTTATCCGTGAAAAGCTGGTCTTCGTTCAGGATATTCAACCGTTGACAATATTTTTGTGTCGCAGAATATTGCGGGCTCATTCTTAGAACAAAAAAAGAAATTATTCGCTTTCTTCGTGGATTTTAAGGCAGCTTTTGATACGGTCGATCGGAGAGCTCTATTCTACAAACAAACTCCATCGGAATGAGTTTCAAATTGGGAAGAGTTCTTGAAAATATGTATGAGGGTAACCGCGCAGGAGTTTGGTCAGATGTATCAGAGTGGTTTGAGACCAATATGGGAGTAAGGCAAGGATGCCCTTTAAGCCCTCCACTGTTTTCCTTGTATATCAATGACTTAACGGACTTTCTACCAGGCGGAATTGAGTTTGCTGGGGTGACAATAAAAGCCCATCTGTTTGCTGATGATGTGATTTTATTAGCGAATTCAGCCGAAATGCTGCAACTGATGGTTGAAACCGTCTCTATATGCATTGTCAATGGTGGAACTTAACGGTTAACCTATTGAGATCAAAAGTGATGATTTCCAAACAGGGAGGTGGTAGACTGTGTCGAAATGAAAGAACCAATTGAAGTGGTGAAAAAGTACAAATACCTTATAGTGACAATCACTTATAACCTTGAAGGACAAACTTATTAGAGCGAAAAGTGCAATATGTGCTACCTGGAAAAGGTGTTTCTCACATAATCTGGTTGATCAGAGCGTTAAATATAAAGTCTTTGTTGGGGTTGCAAAATCGGTCGGGATTGATGTACGCAGCTCAATCTTGGGGACATACGCAATATGAGACTGTAGAACAACTTCTAAGATACTTCATCAAACGAACCTTTGGTTTACCAAGAACGACACCTAACTAAAGGGTGATTTTTTAGCTATTATCTTTTTGGCAACACTGGTTTAAACAGCTGACGCACGTTTCGTGTTTTGTTTCACTGTCAAACATCTTCAGTTTGGTCTATAATTTAACCATAAATCGTCTCACAAACGAACAAGTAAGAAAGTTCATCGCGCGCTTCTTCCATTTCAGCGACGAAGCTAATTTTTGGCTCAATGGGTACGTAAATAAGCAGAATTGTCGATTTTGGAGCGAATATCAGCCAGAAGCATTGCAAGAGCTACCAATGCATCCAGAAAAAGTCACAGTTTGGTGCGGTCTATGGGCTGGTGGCATCATTGGACCGTACTTCTTCAAAGACGATGCGAATCGTAACGTAACTGTGAATGGTGAGCGCTACCGTGATATGATGTCCAACTTTGTTTTGCCCAAAATGCAAGAGCTTGACTTACATGACATATGGTTTCAACAAGACGGTGCCACATGCCACACAGCACGCGCAACAATGGACTTCTTGAGAGGCGAGTTCGGTGAACATTTTATTTCACGTTCGGGACCGGTCAATTGGCCGCCTAGATCGTGCGATTTAACTCCTTTAGACTATTTTTTGTGGGGCTATGTTAAAGCTCATGTCTATACAGACAAGCCCGCTTCAATTGACTCATTGGAAGACAACATTGAAGCATTTATTCGTGAGACAGCGGCCGAAATGTTGGAAAGAGTATGCCAAAATTGGACTAAGCGGATGGACCATTTGAGGCGCAGTCAAGGTCAACATTTGCATGAAATAATCCTCAAACATTAAATTATATGGACCGTACTATCGATTCAAATGAAGATTTCATGCATTTTTCTGAATTTCATGTGTTTTTTTTTTTTTTTGAAAAACATTTCTATAGCTTTTAAAAAATCACCCTTTTTATGCAGATGATTGATGTTCAAACCTATTTAAGTTTTCCTCTTGGCGTGGTTGAAGATTCCATTGCAGCCCAATCACGAAGTGGGCCGACGAAAATGCTCTCTTGCTTAATCCTGACAAAATTAAAGTCATTCCATTTTCAAAGCACTCCCCCGCCCTTTCAAACAAGATCCGCGTTTCAGGGCAATTGGCGTACGATAATGGCTTACGTGCGACAGCTGCATGCGGGCAGCAAGTGGAGAAGGACCAGCTAGCCTGTTGATTCGGGACCAGGACTGTAGCGCCAAACACATCCAACCTCTCAGACTTCTCGTCGACTGCCTCGCATGGCAGGGTTAGTTCTGCAGGGAGACTTCATCCGCAGAGATCCGTCTTCTGCGACTGTAAAGTGTGACTAGGTGACAAGGGCAGTCATTCTAATTGTCATCTTTCAGCAGCTGTTAAGGTTACCAATGGCATCCCGTTTTCAATACCGCCATTTCACGATCCTTTCAAAAAAAAAAAATGTCGAAATCCCGGCACAGTTGTAAGTGCGCAACGTGCCGTGAGGTCTGTCGGCATCGTGGACGACTCACGCACTCACGCAGAAACTGACCATAAGCCACCAAACATGTAAAGACTTGCGTGAAATGAAGGGAATATAGCTGCCGCACCATCACCACCCAGTAGACCGACGATTTTGGCAACAATCTCAAAACTAAACAGAGTGCCTGTTTAGTAAATAAAATTGCGGCCCTGGGCAAGATCCCCAAACTTTAAAGACCGGGGGGCCTCATTAACCCTCCGGTCAAAGGGTGCGCTGCATGCAATGGCTAACCGTCTAGAGGTAAACCATTGCATAGTTGCTGTAAGGGCTATCCAGAGAGAACCACGAGGGGTTGATGCGTCACGGGATCGTTGGAGTCCACGTTGAGAGCATTCGATAAGATTGCCCTGCCCAGGCCTACCACCATATTGGGTGTCCCAACTTGAGCTCATTTCAATAATAATCGCTTCTAGTGTTCATTCACGATTGGAGAGCAAAGTCTGCTAAAGTACCTAACGACCATGAAAGGCGCCTGAGTCTGAGTTAATGCTGCTTTCAATCCTCCGTGAGGCTATATCCCGAGTGAGAGCTTCCAGCAAATGTCTGATGTCCTTCTGGGACCAGCTCCTAAATCTGTCACGCAGCTATTATCCATCATACTGTGCTTCTTATTATTCCATCGGTCCATTCGGTGGTCCTATCAATCCTCTCTATAGTATGTTGTGACTCGCTCTCGATTTGGAACGTTTCAGCGTGTGCTGTGGCGGCGTCCCGGGCATGCATCGTGTTGAGCGCATGCACGATTCATCGTACTATCTGGTCTCCCCAGGGCTAGTCGATCTTGATAAAACGGTCCAAATGTTGAATCTTGTGGTACACCACTTTTCAGGCGTCCTCTTTCGATCCACTGTCAACAGTCAACATTTCCATCAAATGTTTCCATTGGCTCATTAGAAAAGGCACAGGCCATGAAAGTGTCCTGACACGTGTTCTCAGCCGTCCTAGCAAACCCTTGGAGTGCCACGTTTCACAGCCGCAACCACACGGCTAGAGGAGCTAATGGTCCCCCAAAGTCATCATCCAAGGTTCGTAAGACTTCAGTGTGACAACATCAACATCAAACCAAGCAACAACGTCTCCTCATCCCACTCACTCTTTGAATACACACAATCCAGTGGATCGCCTGGACCCTCATCAAAACCTGATCACTTTGACTGTGGTCGCCTTTTTTTCCCGCCACTGATCGCGTCAGTCTCCAAATACTTCTCCGTCCGTCCATAGTGTTCCAATACCTGTTCAATCAATCTTCACCTCGAGAGGGCTGAGTCATTCCCCGTGCATGGCCCGAAATCAATTTGACTGCCTCCAGACCACCACCACTCGACAGCCGCGTGAGGATCAGTGCCGTCCTCGAACAAACAACATCTCTGTCAAATCATCGCTCGTCGTCGCTCAACCGGTTAGAGACCATCAACACTCACGATCATCGCTTGACAATGGATCCTCGAGCGGGCACATCTCGCTTGTCATCCACTTCACGATCAATCACGATCGCCCGGCTTGAAGCGCACTTGTCTGCCTGAGTATCTGAATTCGATTACGCGCGCACTTGTGCTCCGCGACTGATGGTGGTCCTCGTCTCCAGTCTGGTGTGGGAGGATCTCTCAATTAATTAAATCACCTCCCGATTGGACACACCGGCCCACAGACTGAAAGGAGGATCGGCACCGATCGTCTCACTCCGTCCGCACGGGACAGGTGACAACTTGACAAACGATTGTGCAACGTCGTCGAACAAAGCGACCTGCAGGATCGTTAAACCTGCCACACTTCTTCTTCCCAGGACAACGACCGAAAAAAGGACATTCCCAGGCGAACGTGAGCAAAAAAAGAACAAGAATCTGAGCAGACAATCGACAAGAGACTAGATCAGCAACAGCTGATTGCGGAGAAATTTTCCCATAGCCCCGGACGACGAAGGTGGATTCGCTTAAGTGTTTGGTTAACAGGACACTTGGTCCTGCAAAAAACCCGACGACGATGGTTACGACCGACAGTGGGAACGAAAGCGAAACAAAAGAGCAGGGACCCCGATGCACCTTCTCGTCGATGTCCTTCCAAGTGGCTGGGTGAGCAAACAGATCTCCACTCCATCCGTTATCTGCCGAGGACGTGCGAGAGAGGGAGAGAGAGAGAGAGGGGTCCCTGCGAGCAAATATTAATTGACCGTACCGTCTCGGAGCGGGATCACTTTTCGTGCCGTTTTAAGTGAAAATTGCCGTTCTCCGGGGGAAGTATCGAATGTCACCCCCTGGCTAGGAAACGGTAGTTTGCCTGTTTGCCGTGGGATACCGTAGCTCTGGCAAGGATCCGACGGTCAAGTGCTTTCGTGGAAGTGCCCAACTGTTGTGCGTGCCACATGCAATCCCTGGGAAAGTAGCCCGCATCACTCGTCAGCTTACGTGAGTCCACACAATCGCAAGGATACCCAAATATTTACAATCAATCCCTCAAGGACGCGCCGACAATTGTGAAAATCGCCGGCAAATCACCGGGGATCGGTGATGATCATTGGCCCCGAGCACAGCACACAGCGAGCGCATTCCCAGACCACTTGAGACGAGGAAGAGCGTCCTTCGGGGATCCTCAGCGGGCGGACGGCCGTTGCGCAAAAATAATCGCACACAGGAACTGGTTCCGCGAATTTCATTCCCAGATCAGGATGTCCTTTCTCGGATTCTTTTCAATTTTTGGAGCCATTCAATGCCTCTGTCCTTCACACACACAGTCACACTTGCCACCACATCCATTACGGCGATGTCCATTGATGAAAGCGGAGAGATCTTTTGAAAGCGAATCCCGACGAAGGAGATCATCTGGATTGGATTCTAGGAATTTGGGGCAAATTATGAGATCAACCAGCGATCGGTTGGTTCTCAGGCGATTGTGTGTCGCGGTCCTGGTCCCTTTCTTTTCAGTTGAGAGCTGGTTAAGTGCTTGTGGGAAGTCTGATGGACTTCCCGTGTGATCGGTGATCTCAGGTACCGCCGCCGTTCGCTGTCTAGATCCAGGTTGCTGCACTCAAGCGGAACTAGACTGTTTGTTTGAAGATTGAAACGGAAGCGGCGCACGGAAACAGAGAGAGAGAGAGAATTTTGCCAGATTTCAATTTCTAGACTGAAGGCGCATTCTTGGCTGGCGTGTTCGAAGGCTGGACACTCCAAGCGGACGTTTTGATTCCCTGTGACGATGTGATCATGAGTTCTTCGATCGTTGTCATGCAACAACATGGGTTGACAGTCAGGCAAAAGCTTCTCATCGTGTTCGCTCACGAGTGGAGAGGACCTACGGTCTTATGCCGACTCGAACACAACAAGAGGATGTCCTCAAGGACGAGTTGTATCTCCAATAAGGTGGAGTATAGCTGTAGACGAACTTCTGGAGGCACTAACAAACCACGGCATCAAATGTCAGGCGTATGCTGATGATATAGTCCGTATAGCCCGAGGCAGGATGGAGGAGACCCCATATCGTCGAAAGGGGACTAAAATTACTAAAGAGTGGTGCTTATCAGCCGGGCTGGGTCTAAATCCGGCTGAAACCACAACACAAACTAGAACGACTGAAAGAGGTTAGTCTGTCAGGCACAATACTGGCTCCAGTATGAGCGGTTAACTATCGAGGAGTTATCATAGAGGGCAAACTCATCTGGAAAAGACACGGAGAAGAGATCGCCAGGAAGGCGACCTGAGCCTTAATCATTTGCAGAAGCTTAGCGGGCAAATCCTGCGGCTGCAGTCCAAGCATCCTAAGATGGATGTACGTAGCTATTGTTAGGCCAACAATTACAATAGCTTGGTCCAAAAGAACCAACCTGGTCAGTGCAAGAGAGACACCCAACACAGCCCAAAGGTTGGTATGCCTCTGTACTATGAGACCTTGCCCAACACGGAGGTGTTACTGCAGCGGACTCTGGTGGTCGCAGAATGTGCAAATAAAACCATCGTGAGGAAAGGACAGGTGCATTACATCGAGACAATTCGATGCACTGGTCAAAAAGCTTCCACTCCTGGCCATTTCGAAGCTCAGCACGAAAAGGACTGGAGCAACGAATCCATAATCCACAGACGGTGAAAGGGTATACAGATGGATCACGAATTGATGAAGGAACAGGAGCAGCAGTATTTGGACCCCGGACAGAGTACTACGAGACTCATGGGCAAATGCACCAGCATCTTTCAAGCTGAAGTCTATGCCATAGTCTGTGCCATGCATGTGCCACTATCCTGGCACTAAACTCCTTTGTCATCAAATCCAAGTTCGTGTAGGAACGTCTACAGAAGCTTGAGACGCTGAGCAGGAGTACCAGAGGAAAAATTTTGTTGGATACCCGTCCATACAGGGATAGAAGGCAATGAAATGGCCAACTCCCTCGGAAACTTTCCAAGGCCCCGAACCATTCTGCGCGGTAGGAGATCACGTCCTCAGGGAAGAGTTCAGGGACTAGAGAGAAGGAACCGGTCAGAACAACGCTCATAGCATGAGGCAGGCCAAAAGCTCGTGGGCCAATATGACCGGAAGAGGTTTGAGGCATGTATCAGAATGAGCAAAAACAACCTCCGTACCCTAACAGGGCACTATAGGCTCAGGGAGCACCTGAGGAAACTAGGAGCATCCGAAGAAGGATCGAGCTCTTCCCAGCCTGATATTTCCCACAGACTACAATCCGCAGACTAGATCAATGTGCACAGGTACCTACTCTCTCTTTCTCCCTCTATACGTTCGGCCCGTGCTGTGTCTCGAACCCGGACGCTAAGGCTAAAAAAAAATAACTTACGGGAATTTTGTGAGTCACTTGCCCACAAAAGGCAAAGAAGAAGAAGTCACTAGAACCAGCTCTCATTCTCAGATCCCTAAAGGAAGCTGGCTTAGAGAGCGAACTCCAGGACAAGTCTCTTCCACCTTTGGCTGACCCTCAAACAACTCTGAAAGGAGCTGCATGAGAGGGGAGCTCTTAAGAAAGCAGAGGTATGAATAGGGGACACAGTAGATCTATAGGTCGCTTAATAATAATAGCCGACTCCGAAGGGCCAGCTTGAGAAGCTTTTTCTAGACACTTTTACACATTTTGAGCATCGCCGGTGACTCGAAAGAGGTGCTGCTGTGAAAGGTACTTTGCTGGTACCGGAAATCGAACCTGGACGAGGCTCAGAGCATCGCCGGTGACTCGAAAGAGGTGCCGCTGTGAAAGGTACTTTGCTGGTACCGGAAATCGAACCTGGACTGCGAAGGCTCAGAGCATCGCCGGTGACTCGAAAGAGGTGCCGCTGTGAAAGGTACTTTGCTGGTACCGGAAATCGAACCTGGACTGCGAAGGCTCAGAGCATCGCCGGTGACTCGAAAGAGGTGCCGCTGTGAAAGGTACTTTGCTGGTACCGGAAATCGAACCTGGACTGCGAAGGCTCAGAGCATCGCCGGTGACTCGAAAGAGGTGCCGCTGTGAAAGGTACTTTGCTGGTACCGGAAATCGAACCTGGACTGCGAAGGCTCAGAGCATCGCCGGTGACTCGAAAGAGGTGCCGCTGTGAAAGGTACTTTGCTGGTACCGGAAATCGAACCTGGACTGCGAAGGCTCAGAGCATCGCCGGTGACTCGAAAGAGGTGCCGCTGTGAAAGGTACTTTGCTGGTACCGGAAATCGAACCTGGACGAGGCTCAGAGCATCGCCGGTGACTCGAAAGAGGTGCCGCTGTGAAAGGTACTTTGCTGGTACCGGAAATCGAACCTGGACTGCGAAGGCTCAGAGCTTTGCCGGTGACTCGAAAGAGGTGCCGCTGTGAAAGGTACTTTGCTGGTACCGCAAATCGAGCCTGGACTGCGAAGGCTCAGAGCATCGCCGGTGACTCGAAAGAGGTGCGGCTGTGAAAGGTACTTTGCTGGTACCGGAACTCGAACCTGGACTGCGAAGGCTCAGAGCTTTGCCGGTGACTCGAAAGAGGTGCCGCTGTGAAAGGTACTTTGCTGGTACCGGAAATCGAACCTGGACTGCGAAGGCTCAGAGCTTTGCCGGTGACTCGAAAGAGGTGCGGCTGTGAAAGGTACTTTGCTTGGCTCAAGTCCGAAGAGGTCGACGCATAAACCTACAACGCCACGGCTGCCACAACTGTGAGATTAAATAAGTCGTGAGCCACATGAAAAGCGTCTCGTGGCCTTACTGAAGTCAAAGTCGTTGAACGCATGTCCGGCTCCATTTCGACTTCCAGCTTAATTCTTCAAAGGGTATTAGCTGCTAGCTTCACAGCTTAGTGAAGTGTTCGTTGCTATCCTTAAGTGTTGCCGATAGACACCCGACACCACAGACGTGTGTCTGTCAGTAGGATAGACATGGTTAGCACAACGTTTTGAAGTAATTAAAATTGACTACCCATCAGTGGCTCTATTGAAATCAAATTGCAACGATCCTATGGCTAACTACGATCGCTGTGTCGTCCGCATACACATAACCCGTACTACACTTTAACACTGACAGTAGATCGTTGACGTACATGATAAAAAGCAATGGACCCAGCATTGACCCCTGCGGGACACCGTACTCGATCTTTTCCTTGTCACTGGCATCCTCACCAATTTTTACCCGCAATACCCTGTTACTTAAGAAGCATTCAAACCATGCTAGTATTGGACCTCGTATTCCCATATTCTTCAGCTGCCTAAGACCTTGCTTGCGACTCAAAGGGTCAAAGGCTTTTTTGAAATCAATGAATACAACAACTGAACTGTGGTTCCTGTCCAGGCTTTGGTATACTTTGTTTGCAAAGTCTCCTATCAGTCTGTTTGTATTTTTGCCTTTAAGGAAACCGTGAAGTCTTCTTGCCAGCACTTCTTCCAAAACTGCAGTGCTCTAGGAGCACGTTCTACGACAGACAGAATTCCAGTTGAGTGGTAAGTCCAGGACTACCCCAAAATATTTAACGTCACTGGAGTAGACTAGAGTGGTGGTTTAATATGGGTCCAATGTTGACATGTAACCTCCTTGAGAACGGCACTAGAACGGTCTCGCAGGGATTAATGGATAGTCCTTCTACACGAGTTGGAAGTCGCTCGTACCTTTCAGATGTGCCGCGCAAAATTTAGTCGCAACTCACTGTTTTGTAGTTACACCACTCTTGGTGTCCGCCTTGGCAGGAGAGGTACTCTATCAGGCAGGTACAGCGTACACAACACCACGTGACAGATGAGCCCCGTCCCATCTCACAAACATCACAAATCATCCGTTTCACTCACGCTGATACCACTCTGTTGAAGACTCTGACGATACCTTGTGTATTTTTAGATGCCTTTGAGTGGAAAGAATGTCGTTTCTCGTCAGGCTTCGCGTTCTGGTCAGGCTCACGGTTCCTCCCAATCACACTGCCCCATGTCGTTACATCGACACCCACGTGACCGTTGAAATCACCCATCAGGATGCAGGAATCCATATCCTATTGAGGGCAGCATTAACTTCATCCAGGGAAGAGGCGTACTTAGACTCTAGATTTGGTGCATACACCTGCACTAGAGCCACGGATGACCTTAGAAGCTTGAGCTTTAAGTTCCCGACCTAATGGTATCCACTCCAATACCCTGCCTGCCAACTTAGGACATGTGAGTATCCCCAGTCTCGACTTTGAGCAGCAACTCCCGACAGGACCCGTCCTAAAGGTCCACTGTTGTAGATCCCCTTTGCTTCGTCGAAGAGGCCCACTATATCCAAGCGAAACCCTTCCTCAACTGGCTCGAGATCCTTTCTGCGAGCGATGAGACGTTCTATGTGCCTATCGTAAGTCGATGCCGTTGTCGGTTGCCAGTGAATGTCGTGACTGTCACGAGGCCACTGACGGGTTGATCGTAGTTCGTTTGGGCTAAGCCCGAAAGACTGTCCAGCGGGACTCACCGGCCACCATTTAGGCCTATCCGGGGTCTATTTAATTCTGCGCGTCATGGCGGGTTGTGATTCGTTAGCCAGACTTGGGCTGTATGAAACTCGTACACCCCGGGGGCCTTGGAGTCAACTTTGAAACACATTTTTGTTGAGAACCCAGGCACCTTTATGCTGTGGACTTACTTTTGTGATTGACTGCATATATTTAGAGAATCTTGCTGCCAATGCTGTTTTTGAGCTCAAAATTTTGCCAGTAGCTTTAGAGCGAATTTTTTCAAAACTCGAGCTTATACAAATTTACCAATTACAAGCAATGGCTCACGAAAGATTGGTCGGAGTGTCTGCCGTGTCAATAGAAAGGGAGTAATTCAATTCTTTAGACTAGGAGGAAGAGTGAAAGGAGTCTGCCAGAGAATTTAGTTGCCAATCGAACTGCCAAAAATGAAGAATGGGGCGCTAAACGTAGGGCTTGCACAGGGCGCTCAGATGACTCGGGCCAGCGCTACCTCTCCGTTGCACTCACTTTAACGTTTAGATTTTTTAATGGATTTCCTTGTTTCCTTGAATTCCATTCTTCTTATCAATTAGCGGCTTAATGAGTGAACGCTCAGTGTTCCGAGCATGACGTGCGTCATGATATGCCTGCTTGCGCCTGACTGCAGTTTGCACATTTCTCTGGGGGACAACGTTGGATTGGTTGTCGCCCACGTACACATACAGTGCAATCAAAATGCGAAACACTTGGCGTCTCATCGTCGTGACTGACCAAGTGATCTTGAGTGTGCAACGAAGGTCATGTTCCGACTTTTCAGCAACGATTTCCGCACTAGTTGCTTCTCTCCATCTAACGAAAAATTTCCGCGACGAAATTACTATTACTGCCTTTTTTGCCGCTGTAAGTAGAGCGCATGGATCAATTTCGAACACAAATAATTCGCCCGTAACAGGTTGCAGCCGATGACGAATGGAGTCCTCCCTCATACAGTGCTCGCCAAATGCACACAAAATGCCTCGAAGAGAGCTGAGCAAGTTGAGACAATCAGAAAGTGCCAGATTTCTGATGAGAAAGAAGTACACGCGTTTGTTCACTGCAATGTAGAGGAATTTTCACTGACGACCCTGGATAGAATCCCGACCGGATGGTGAGATCATTCAGGGAACTGCAGCTTGACGAGGAAAAATCCCGAGCTATTGTCACAAAGTGCGTCGATAGCAATGAGCAGAAGAGTACGCCCATCGAATGGGCTTACCGCGGCCTGATAAACAATAAAATCGAAGATCTGTTGAAGGGGGCCCAAGACAAATTCAAGAAAAATCATAACGAGTGCTACACCGTTCCACGACTTGCAACAGTGCATTTTGCATGACATAATGTCGCTGCTTGCCCCTCATTATTATGAGCCAGACCTTCTGTCGAGTGAGAGACCCCGCCCCCCTTGTGGGCATCCCTTGACCGCATTTCCAGAAACCGACACTCCTCCAGAGGACGAAGTAATTGAATGACTTTCCATCCTGGCTCTGATCCATCGTTTAGTCGATTCGTCGATACCTCGGCGGCTACGGATCGTCCTTGTGATCGATTCGTAGCCGGGTTGTCTTTGTTGCAAAAATTTTTAATTATATTCTTTTTTGGTGCAATTTTCAAGGAGTCCACGCTCGTTACAGTGAACAGGCCCGGTTTTTATTGGTTCACTATATCGAGCGTCTACTGTATTGGCGTGTTTAGCCCCAAAAATCACTCTGTTCATAGAAGCCAAAGCCCTGACTTGCTAAATCATCAAACAAGTCCTTGCTATGGGGCGGAGTCTGTCTTCAAACGGAGACAGATTCGACGACACTGTGTTAACGACTCAGGTTGAGCCACACTGGATAACCGTTAGCCCTGACCTTATGACCGGGCGTGATGTAGAAACTCTGGGTTTCCAATCTGGTGTGTATGAAATCATACCTTGAAGAGTGTCAATAAATAAAGTCCTCGTTAGGTCTTCAATCGTCTCACAGCCACATCTGGGGTCCCACAAGGTTGCCATCGTTGTCCGTTGTTCTTCATCCTGTCTGTTACGCTGACTCACATGCTTCTGCATCGATATGGGTGGCGCTACAGCCCGTGCAGGGCCAGGGCCTAGCTCTCCGCCAATTGTGTTGTGCGTGCTATTGTTCTCTCTCGAGTGGAAGGGTCCTACAGCTTCATATCGACTCCTAAGGGCCAGTTTGTGAAGCTTTTTCTAGACTCCGTGAGCGCTGTCAGCGACTCGAAAGAGATGGGGTTGTGAACATTGTTTTGCTCGAACCCAGGCACGGAAAGACCCACGACCGCCACATGACTAGGTGTTGGAAGTTACTCGTTGCTTGTGAGGTCCTCATTTTTCCCAGGAACATAAAGAAAAGGTAGGAGAAGAGTGGCTCCATCTCGCTCTCAAGTCAGGATCACTGTGAAGATCAGTCCATGGGTCATCCATCGCAGCTGAACAACATGGTGGTCCAGTTCACCAACGACAGCTCACATATCACTGTGGACTACCTCCCGTTGCACGCACAAACTTGGTCAAAGGCCTCCTCATCTTCTGTGAGTGACTGAATGCCAAATTCCCCCGACGTCGTCTATGGCGTTGACTCTCTAGACGGACTTCGCTGTAGAGCCCATATCTTGTCCTTCAGTCGCTATCAACCGAAGCGTCGTGTAACCTTGCGGACCCCACCAAATTTATCGGCTTTCATTGCGTCCGCTGACAACAGTCATTGCCTTCGACTGGTTCGATCATTCACAGAAACCCTCGCACTTTCACAACCAACCACCACGGCATCTCGGAGTTTTGTCACAGGACCCCATCGCCATTAGGTCCTATAACTCACTCGCAATAATGGCTTCTCCGAAGAACTCGCGTTCGGTCCATGTGAACAGGATCGAACCGGAAAAATTCCTCGTCATCCCAGGACAATGCGCCGTCTCACACCCTATCACTCGATCCGATCTCTATTGGACAATTGCCTCCCCGGCTTTTCGTCTGAGCTGAGTCAACTCTCGGCCCATCGGATGAAAAGTGACACAATTTGTTGGGTCCTTTTGTCTCGTTTCCTATGGTTTCCCTCGAACGAAAGCGAACCTCGGCCGTCACAGGACTTGCCTGTGACTCGATTCTCACACACTGCGCCCCTCTGCGCTGCGGCTTGATTCGAAGATCCTCCACGCCATCCGCTTCCCGCGCCGCATTCGATCCTCAATGAAATTGATGAGTCCTTATCTCCGCCGCTCAAATTGCTCTCCTTTCTCAATGAATCTGAATCATCGTCGTAACCGGATTAAATTTCGCCGCATCGGGCAAGGATCTCCGCCTGGCTCCGATCAGGTGGATTATGAGCTCGTCAGTCGATGGGCGATGTGATAGATAGATTCGTCATTTTCTCAGGCCATTCTTCGCAAATTGTAACGCTTTTTGGCATCGCCTGCCGGACGAGATGTATCAATAACCGGCGATGATCCCTGAATGAGGACGTCAATTATGCGCTCCTTTGTGGCGGAGATACGGTCGGCAGAGTGCTGTTTGTGGGTCAGTCGTCCTTTGTCCCGAGCGACGACGAAAGGAAGTCGGACGTTCGGAGGTAATCCTTGCGAGAGCTGTCATGAGATGTGGATTATTGTGTTCTTCCCTTTTTTGCCTGGTCCCTTTTCTTTCTTTTTTGGCAAACTGTTGAGAGTTTGCGGGCGGATTTGTAGGTTTTGCCTCGCAGTTGTTTGTCTGCGTGGCTGCTTTGTCCTGTGACCACCGAGGTTGTTGCCGAATTGGACGATGAGATGATTTGCTGGAAACGAGCACGATGATGGATTTGTTGCCGTTTGAATGGAATTATCCCGGAAATCAGGTGGAAAATTCGTCTTCCTCATCACTCGTCTCGGCTGCACTTCAATCTCGTTACGTTCAAGAGGTCATTCCATCAGCTGGTGGATTATTCGGTCGTCTTCGTCGGTGATTAGGTGGGAGTGTGTTGTCCGCCAGTTGGTCCGTTGGCCTTGTTCAAACACGCACGCAAGACTTGCCCACTTTTCGGTCTCTTCGACAACCAACAGGGCGTCCACTAAATCAATCGATCATTCCTCGGTTTGCCCAATCGGCCGCTTGTCGATCCGCTTGTTCGCCTCTCCAGTTGCATGTTCGTTCATTGATCCGTTGTATCAAGTGGCCGCATGTTTCGCAGTGTTGCCTTGTCTGAATTAAGTCGGGTCCTCGTCCGCCTGGCCATACTTGCGACTGTCTCTACATCGTTCGTTCACTGATACAAACGGGCGCACCTCAGGCAACCCCAGTCATCTAAGACGTTCTGTGATTAAGGCGCTCGTGGACTAGAACACGAGTCTAGACGCCCAATCGCTCTACGTAAGCCTGACTCCTTGTCCATTCGCACCACACACCTCATCGTTAGGCCACTCTTTGATTAATTCTGGACGCTCGTCAAATAGCTGGTCAACGACCTCAAACTCGCTACTTAAAAGTCATCTTCGATTTGGCTCCTGTTCAATAAATCCGCCTAGAGTGCTTCATCCATGCGCGCAGTCGGTTACTGCGAACCCGCTCGACTTCCGATCGTCTAATGCTCGTCTCTCAAGTCGCTTGTCGACTAGACCACTCGTGTCTCAAGTCGATTGTCGACTAAGCCACTCGTCTCTCAAGTTGCTTGCCCACTAGGTCACTTGTCCTTCAAGTCGCTTGTCGACTGGACCACTCGCCTCTCAAGTCGGTTGTCGTCTAGGCCTCTCGACTCTCAAGTCGCTTGTCGACTAGACCACTCGCCTCTCAAGTCGTTTGTCGACTAGACCACTCGTCTGTCAAGTCGGTTGCCGAATAGGCCAGTTGTCTCTCAATTCGCTTGTCGAATAGGCCTCTCGTCTCTCAAGCCGCTTGTCGACTAGGCCGCTCGTGTATCGTGTCGCTTGTCGACTAGGCCACTCGTCTCTCAAGTCGCTTGCCGACTAGACCACTCGTCTCTCAAGTCGCCTGTCGACTAGACCACTCGTGTCTCAAGTCGATTGTCGACTAAGCCACTCGTCTCTCAAGTTGCTTGCCCACTAGGTCACTTGTCCTTCAAATCGCTTGTCGACTAGACCACTCGTCAATAAAGTCGCTTGTCGACTGGACCACTCGCCTCCCAAGTCGGTTGTCGTCTAGGCCAGTCGTCTCTCAAGTCACTCGTCGACTAGGACACTCGTCTCAAGTAGCTTGTCGACTAGGCCACTCGTCTCTCAACTCGGTTGACGACTAGGCCGCTCGTTAATCAAGATCCTTAGTCTCCCTTACCAACAATCGTCCTATTCCTCCGCTTGATCGCCCTTACGTCAGATTTCCCATTCACTAGTCCGGCTGTCCGATTGCTTCAACATCCGTTCTTTCCGCTGGTAGTCCACTTGTCCCCTCCGCGTTCTTCTCTCCTATCGCACTCTCCTTCCGTCCGCTCCACCAGTTTGTGGCTCTATCTCTTTGATCATCGTTCTTTCAACAAGGTGCCTTGTCACCCTTGCCGGCAACCTTCACAAAATCCAGTCTCCCGCCGATAGGCAAAACCCAACTCCGGCCCCTTTCCCAAGCCATCCTTCAATGCCTCTTCAAAGGATTGTAAAGCCAGCCCCCCGCTGCCCTAGATCCAGATCCCAAGCCGAGCCCATCATTCCCCCTGCTCCCAGTCCAAACCCCTTCAATTCACATCCCGTCTTCCGGCTCATGACACATGTATGTGCTCAGCCTTGTCGGTCCCTGGTCGCCCCGAATAAACCCGACTAACTCCATACATTATTGCCCATCACCGGCTGTTCCGGTCACATCGAAGCGGCCACCTGCTCGTCCACCCCACCCGCTCCCACGCTCCGGCGAGTGGTGGTAATCCCGCATTTTACGGCGCGTATGTGTCACATTCCACAACAACTTTCGATTGTCCGCACCAGTAAGGCTCAAATATTTACGCCGTCCCTCCCTCGCTCCTCTTTCGAGTTCGATTCCGAGAAAAATCCCCGAGAAGCGCTCAGCGTCGTCGATTGAACCCTGCCGCGCGTCGGATTTCTAATCACGTCCCGCTATAAATTGCAGCATTACACCGGCTGAGCCGCGGACTCACGAGGGGAGACGGAAAAAGGACGTCGTCCTACCTGTCGGCTGTCAATGGGCCAGCGACACGCAGACGAGCTCCGGGTCCTCCGAGAGCGCACTACTTCGGCCGCCCTAGGTGTTAAACAAATTAATCATTGTTTAGCAACATTGTTGCAATGGTCCCACTCGCATCGCATGCATTCTCCAGGCGGCGGTGCGGTGGCGGCGTGTTTGCTTTAGATGACCACTGAGCGGTGCTGCTGCGGTCGACCCTGATTTCGGGTCGCCCTGCGAGTGCTGCAAAACCCCAAATGAAATGAAAGGAAACCACAAATGACCAGCAGAACAAGGAACACACCTCTCCTGCGTGGCGGAGCCGAACCGGCCCGGCCCGGCCGTGCTCCGTTCCCACAGGATGAAAAATCAAATTAGCATGCGGTCGGCGGTGCCAGAACGGATGAGTTCTTCTTCTTCTGCCGTCGAAAGCTTGCCGAGGAGTGTGTGTGTGGATTCCTTTTTCCACACGTAATTTTTGGAATTTCATTCAGCAAAAGTTGTAGCTGCCGCTGTCGCCCTCCTGCACCGCTCCCACTCTCGTCCCCCTGGTTATTGTCAGTTGTTTATCGGGACGCTGTTCGCATGATAATCGCCGGGGATTTGATCACAAACTGGACGGCGATCGGCGACGGCGCGGTGTTGGTCAGTGTGTCTGTCCGTCTGGCCGGCCGGTCGGTTGCTTGGCTGCTGTCTCGATTTGGGCAATCTCTCGGACTGCGCTGCGGTTGATTAATGGAAGGAGGTGTGATGGTGGAGCAAGTGGATTGGGTGGAGCTGAATGGCATGGGTATCTGCATTCATATCTCTGATAGATTGAGTGTTGTCTCCTGGCGGAGGGTGGGGGGATGGGGATGTACTTGGGCCTCATTCATTGCGAGGAAGTTTGTCGCGGATAGTGAAAGGCGATTTTTTGACACTGCGACTGCGCGTGACTCCGCGGAAGAGCTGGAAGTGCGTGCAGTGTGTGGGGCTCTACACTCGTGGGCTGAAGAGTCGATGTGGTGCTGGATGTCGCGAAGAGAGGCCAATGAGCCGAGGAATGTTCCGAATTCGCTTTGTCACACAAAGAGGAAGAAAACCTTGAGAAGGCTTGGGCACATTTGACTGAATTTGTGTACCAACTGGGCTCCTAAACATCATCCGTCAGAATCTCTCCCCTTCGGGACGGTCAAGCGGCCATTTGTGCTCATATGTCACGACATCTTGTCAGTCACTGGCCGCCGTTAGCCGCTCGACACTGATGACGTGTCCAAGCCTAGAACTGCCACGGACATCACCTGGATAGGAGGACGAATTTCCCTTATCAGACTTGTCTTTTCCGGTCTCTTTGTAGCCTCGTTCATCTTTCCCGATTGTAGTTCCCCTCAGTTTCGTCTACTCTGTGTCTGTTACAACGTTCCTCTGGCTTGGGGTATTCTACTGCCACCTCTTCATTCCCAATTGAGTCAGTTATCCACTTTGCAATCCCTCACCCACCCATTCTCACAAACCAATGACTCGCGTGACCTCTCCATCGCCCATCCCAAGGCCAGTCGATTCCCCGAATTTTCAACAAACCTCACATCACATCCAAAATCTCTAACAGACGTTTCCTTTTTATTTTTCAGATGCCACAGCGCGGATAATCACAAGACTGAGTAAGTATCTCCTCCTCGCCGGACGAGTCCAGCGACCGTGGTGCGGGCGCTCCCGCTCCTCATCATCGGTTCATAAATCAACAGAAACCGTCTTTTGTATTCTCAAAACCAAACCGCTCTCTCCCCCGCACGCAACCATCGCGTCGTCGCGTCGGTCGTTGGTCGCTGCGAAACTCGATCGTTGATTGACAACCCTTGCCAGGCACATCGCCGGTTCGCGGCTCTCTAAATTGTATCATGATTTGCATAAATTTTAGCCAAAAACTCACACAAATTACCATCCGAACAATGTGCGCTCCCGCAAAGATCCGCAAAGAATCCCAGAGCTATGCTCGGTATCCGCCGTGGCGGAGGCCAGCCACTCGAGGTGATGGTGTTTTTTCCCCCTTTTTGCGAGTTTTTGGCTCGCAATTGATGGCTTGGCGCAACCTCAAACCGCGGCCTTTGTGTCCGAACCGATTCCTCGCTTCAATTGGTATGTGCGCCGCTCAGTGCGGCGGCGGCGGGACGCGGATGCGCTAATCTCCGCGTTGGCTCGCAAATTGTTGTCATTACCCGTGTCCGTTGCTGAGACGTGTTAATTAGGCCCGCTGATCGTCGATCGCCGACGAGGATCGCATTCCGATTGCGCCCAGCGCGGTGCAGTCTCGGGTGAGGTGAGTGATCTGTCAACCGCTGCTGCCAGCCGTTAGGTGGCCCTTAGGCGGGGCACGCATAAATTGAAAGCTCGCTTATCGGGCGATCGCGTCGTAACAAAGGGCCCTCAAATGTGGAACCTGATGCTGGTGTTTATCTTTGGGCGGCTCTGCATGCGATCGATCGTTAGACGGGCAAGTGATTGATCTTGTCACTGGTGGGCCGACGTCGAGCGGCCGATCGTAAAAAGCAATTAGCGTCCATTTGGGGGGCTGGATTGTGGCAGTGGCGAGATTTTCGATTTGGGACGGTTCTGTTACCAGCTCGATGAAAGGGAGTGATTTGTGCGTTGAGAAGATGTCTGCTGTGGACGCTGTGTCATTTGAGAACCCATCCAATCATCCAGCTTGTGACGATCGATCAACTTGTGAGCTCGTGACTGTTTGCCCGGTGGTAGCGCTTAAGTAGTTCCGAAGGGCGGACGGGTGAATGGGGCTCTCAAGCGTTGTTGAAACGTGATCGAGTGCCTAACGAAGGAGCTGGAAAAGAGGCCCGTCTAGCTTTCGAAATGAAGGCAGCCAGTCGTGGAAGATCAAGGGATCTTCGGTCTTCTCTCTCCGTCGCAAGGCGGAATGGTGGCGATGATTCAACCATGAATGGCGTCTTTGCCAGGAGGCTACCAGCACGACGATGAATGTGGCGGAAATGGATTCCACTGATCTGATCTGAAGCTAGAATCGACTTGAATCCAACCCGGAGGGACAGCACAATAGGAGGCAAAGGAAGACGCTCAGAAGGAATCCGAAGCAAAAGAACACACCAGCTGGGGAAGCCAGTTGATCGCTGCCCAATCCCGACCTTAAAGAATAAAAGGGAAGCATTTAAAGGAGCCAACTATTCGGGTCATCGACAAATCCACATGCCACTGCCCTGAGTTTGCTGTCGTTGCATCACATTTTGTTTAAATCTGTCGAACGTCATTCGAACTCAAAGAAATATGGGCTGACGACGCGCCGCCAGCCGAAAATCCATACCAAACAGTGACTTTTTCGAGATGAATTGGACGCTCTTGGATCTCGTGTGGATTGGTATGGTATCGAATAGGTCTCATCGCATGGTGGGTGTGGAATGGGTCAAGCACGTGGTACGAGCCCGAACAGAACACTCATTTAAACGCTGTGTCCCTCCATGGGGATTTGCCAAAACAGACGGAATAAATGACGGGCAATTTGACAGATGTAGCTTCAACAATCAGCTGTCAAAGTTCGGAAGTCCTTGTTGTTTCGTTTCAACTCTGCTTCCGACAATATCGTCCATAAGTTTAGGGATTTCAAAAGTCTGAAACACGTAGATCTGCTCTCCGATGTAAATCGAATTCAATGATTACCTAATTAGTAATAACCTTCTTAGTAATGATCAGTCGGGTTTTCGATCTAGAAGGAGCTGTTGAAGAAATCCGACAGGCTTTGGATAAGCCCACATTTCTAACACTCCTTGACTTCTTTAAGGCATTCGACACAGTCAACCATTCCATCCATTCTATCCTGTGCAGAAAGTTGGGAGACAGCTTTATGTTTTCCTCTTCATCCATTAAACCCATCTCATCGTATCTTAGTGGAAGGCAACCATGCGTAATCGTTGAATAAAGTGGAGTTCCGCAAGGGTCCACTCTTGGTCCCACGTTATTTTCACTAAATGTGAATGACTTGCCTGAAATCATTGAATACTGCAAAATTCACATGTAAGCCGACGTTCAACTTTTTCCAATTCGACCGCTTAATGAAATGGATAGTGCAATTAAATATATGAACGATGATTTATCTCGAATTTATAATTGGTCTTTAAGAGAAGATCTGCGTCTTCCTTCGAAAAATTCTTAAAAATCAGGACGCTTTGCTTTCTAGACAACCTAATACGAACTGGGCAGCCTGAATATCTGCTCGAAAAGATCACATTCTTCCAATCGCCAAGATCTTAAATGATAATCCAACCGAGATATTCAAGCCTTCAGTCAGAACGGCAGTTTCTTTTTTGTTCAGGCCGCTAAGCTGTGGAATTCTCTACCAGTGCCCTAAGCTTGAGTACAGCGCTCATATCTGGTCTGGTGCCCAACATGACCACACCCCGCACGTGCAAAATTTTGGCTTGAGTTCTGGTATACGACCCGACACCATATATAGTCAGCGTCAAAAGTGAGTGTACAGCGTTCTGCGTTACAGGGCACGGCGGGTCGTAAGCCACAAAAGTAACGAAATTTAGGCCCTCCTGAGCTCTGTCCGGGGTGGACCAGGGCCTTACTCAACATGCCTCTCCAACCGGCCCGATCCCTCGCCAGTCGTCTCCAGTTTCACATACCATGCCGGCTGAGGTCCCCTTCGACTGGAGTCCGCAACCTTGCGTCCTCTTTTACGTTGTCCCACAGGCTCCCAGTCACAGGCTACATGGCCTCACCATCTTGGGCGTTGGATCCGTAGAACCCTGGCTAGACTCATGTCGCTGTACAGCCCAAACGATTCGTGGTTGAACCTTCTTCTCAAAATGCCATCGACGCCATGGAACGTTTATGTAATGTCATGTGATATCACGTGACATCACGTGATATCATGTGACATCACGTGATATCATGTGATATTACATGATATCATGTGATATTGCATGATATTATGTGATGTCATGTGATATTACGTGATATCATGTGATATTACTCGATATCATGTGATATCACGTGATATCATTTGCACCTTCTTGAAAAGACGGAGTACCTTCAACATGCCTAGGAAATGATTTCACGCCGCATACCCTTGGGACCCCAAATTGAGCGTCTCCCGCCATTCAAGCTTGTTCTTGTAATTTCTCATTCAGAGGCCGCTCAGAGAGCCCTCATCAACGGGCCTTCAAACAAAGTGCCTAATTAGAGCGTTCCCATTGTTCGTAGCCCCTGCCCGCGGCCAACAACTCAAGCCCACCCAGCCGCCGTGTCTTCGTACGTGTCCGACACTCTAATTGAAACCGAGCACGGTTCCGTGTAAGTCAATAAATCGCTGGGCCACCAAAAAGCCGAGTTTAGCATAGAAACCTGATTAAACGCCGTGACGTTGCCCACCGAGGCGCGCTCGTCTCCAAAATACCATTCCGATGGATGTCATAAAACACGGTCCAGAAGAGGGCAAAAAAAAAAACGACGAGATGAGATTTAACACGTATTTCCTCCGCATCGTGTCGGTCAGTACAAATATTTGACTCGCCCGTCCGTCGTTCCTCGCAGCGGCTCTCTCACTCGCTCTCTGCGTGCGTCTGGTGCTGTCAATCCAGATCTTGCGGATTGCCGGTGAATTTTGACACAATGCCATGAGAAATGGATTTGCAAATACGAAAGTCAGTGGCGGCGCTTAAGATGATCGCGAAGGTATTTGCCAAGTAATCAGGTATTTAGTACCGCGAGTGGTGCACGGGATGTGTGCGATTCGGTACCAGATACATTCGGATGGACACAATGGGTTGTAGCGACGTGTAGACAAACTGGTGTTGGCTAAACGACGATGGCCAGGGGTCTAGAGCGGAGTCTAGTTGATATTCAGGAAATCCACCGATTGGATGACGACGACGACGCACAAAGTGCGAGAATTTACATGCTTTATCCATTGGGAATGGTTATTAAATATTTGCTCGTGTCTCGCTGTAAGGCTGAAGGCGGCGCGCCGGCCGGCGTCTGAGTATTGACGTGCGTAGGGTTCATCTCTTCTCATGGACTCGTTGGTGGGAAAGAACGTCGTTGAGGCTTCGGGCTATGTTTGGAGAACGATTTTGTTGGAGTTCTTTTTTTTTTCTTCTTTTTGTCCGTCGAACATTGTTCTTGGGCAGAGGTTCGACTTTTTCGTCTTCTTATGAATTCTCGACGATGTGTGTGTGCGTCAGTGTGTTGGCCCTTTGTGAACTTGTTGCATTTGACTCAAAGCATTGCTGACCATTTACAGAAGAGTAGCACGAGAGAGAGAGAGGAGCCTTGTGCAGTACACCGCAAAGGGCAGCTATCCGAAGGCTATGTGCTCACATTTTAGCGTTTCGTCATCGGTTCGAAGAACTTCAAGGGAGCATATTTTAAGATCGCAAATTGGTCAAACTTCGTCCGACTAGGAGACTGGATCGTAGCTTCTCACTTCAAGGGATGTCCCAATTCGGGGTAAACCTTTCCTTTCATCCAACAAATCTCCGCCTCCAAGCGTCAGATTTGTGAATGTTCATGTCATTCCATGGCCTGAACCTCTAAGTTCGACTAGAGTAGGGCAGTTGCTAGAGTAGGGCAGTTGGAAGGAATATTTACATAAAATTGGCCATTGTGATAAAAGTAACGAAAGTAGATAGTAACGATATTCAAGTAACGAGTATTCATATAAAAAGTAACGAATACGAAACGAGTACTCAATTTGTCGTTACTAGTACGATATTGAAATAGCGAGTATTCGTATAAAAAGTAACGAATACTCAATTTGTCGTTACTAGTAACGAGTATTCATATAAAAAGTAACGAATACGAAATGAGTATTAAATTTTTCCTTAGGGGAAACGATATTAAAGTAACGAGTATTCATATAAAAAGTAACGAATACTCAATTTGTCGTTACTAGTAACGAGTATTCATATAAAAAAGTAACGAATACGAAACGAGGGCTCAATTTGTCGTTATTAGTACGATGTTGAAATAGCGAGTATTCATATAAAAAGTAACGAATACTCAATTTGTCGTTACTAGTAACGAGTATTCATATAAAAAGTAACGAATACTGAATTTGTCGTTACTAGTAACGAGTATTCATATAAAAAGTAACGAATACGAAACGAGTACTCAATTCGACGTTACTTTTACAGCCCTATTCCCAACCCTGTAGACCGCCGACGAAGTCGCGTTTTCTTCACTGCCATCGAGACACACTCGCTCCTGCCCGCCCTCCCAGACCATGTCAATCCAAACCCATCCGCATGCCATGATTGAAAGGAAAAGTCGACTCTCAGTCATTTGCGATTCACAGCCCGCAATATGAACCAATTTGCGAGTCAAATCGAGCATACGAATGTCCCGATCATCGCTGATCACTGATCGACATCGCGTGAAATGCTCTCAGCCCTGCGGCCTTATGAGCAGATGTGGCCTGAAAAAATGTAGATCAACGCACGCAAACCACTCGATCATTACCGATCGCGTCCCCAAAGGCGCAATGCGTAACGCTCAATTACTCCCAAATGACGCCCTCGCCCTGCCAACGTCGCCATCAATCTTTCACAGCGGACAGGTACCAGTGTCTCGATCGATGAACATAAATGAGTGCGATACGATCGCGAGTCGATATTTTCACCCGAACGGACGTATTACAGGCCCACTTCGGAGCATACTAAGCAGACGATCGCCGTCGAATTAGATACCAATTCCCAGGCGGGAAGATTTTCATCGGTATCGCATCCATTACATGGATGGCCCTTGAATTTACAACTGAATTACAATTCAGTACCCATCGCCTGGGCGGGGGGAGGGAGGGGGCAGACAACGAACGAGGCGAAGAAAAACAAACCTTCCCCGCTCAAGGTCACCCGGCAGAGCCGCAGTCATAGCCGCAGTCAGAGCCGCGGCGAGCCGCGATCGTGTGTGGTGAGTGCACAAAATGGAATTCCAATCCTCGTCCGGAGTAAGCGAGGATGACAGTGACCCCCAGCCCTCCCCCCGGACCGACAGTGGCAGCATCTCTCGTAGCGCGCGGTGCAATGAAATGGAAATCGATTTATACATCACGGATGCTTCTGACAGGCGCGCCGCACCACCACTCGGTTTTTGTTTTCTTCTATCGATCGGTCGGATGGTTGGTTGGTTGGTTAGACAGGGGCCATCATCATTATGGGCCCTCTCCAGTGTCAGTTCTCATCGCTCGGCCGCGTCGGGCTTCGTTAAATCGCTTGACATGTGATAAAAGAGCGCGGCGCAACAATGTCCTCCCAAACTGAGGCGACAGCGCAAGCAAACACACACACACCACTCGATGGGGGGTTTAATGAACCGAACACTCTCACAGACACACAGCTCCGTCCTGCGGTGGTTGCGCAGGCGCAGCATAGGCGTATGAGGAATGTCTATGCGCCCCTCGCACGCTGGTTTCCCACCGTCCGCGCGCCTTGTGCCTCGGTGCCTTGGTTACGTGAGCGACTTTATTTCCCACCATCAACGGCTGGTGGGTAGGATCCTCCGGCCCCCCACTCCGCCACCCATAGCGCGCTCGGGATACAAAGCGAAATGAAACTAGAGCCAATATCGTGGCGCTGCCTACTCCGAGCAACCCATCCCCCCCGAGCACAAGTATCTATGCGGTGCGCGATTTATAGCAACTTATAGCGATTTATGTGCGAGTAGAATTCCCTTAGCGTGTGTGTCGTATAAATCTGCGTTGGCTGTGTGGTGTGGTGTGGATGTAAACAAAGAACAGAACGGAAGTCGTTAAGGGGTCCTTGGTCTTTTCCTGCGCCGCGCCGCCGCCGCCGTCTTCGAAGTGTGTGGCTGTGTTTGTGGCCGCGCGGCGCGTTGGCCGCTGGGGTATGTGGGAATAGAAGTGGATTTGCAACAAACAGCTGCAATTTTTCTCGAAACCAATGCCCGACGGGATGGGTTCTCTAGCAAACCAACCGCCGTCCTTCCGTCCGTCCATCCATCCATCCGTCCACGGCAAGGAATGGCAAAAAGGAGTAAAGTGGGCGAAAGAGTTCTTGTTTACGATTGTAATCGGGACGCTTCTTGAGACTCTCATTCGCTACTATTCAATTGGCGAGCCTCGGCCTGCGGTTGGGATGGGAGGGGGAGGAGGCCTGAGAAGAGGGAACAATTGTGGTGGGTTGCGCATTACAAGGTTTTTGTGGCACAACAAGATCCAGCACACCGACGAGAGTGGATGGTTATCCTTGACGTTTGTTTTGATTCTTCTACGCATTGGCAGCGGCTTTGTTCCGTTTTTGGCATCGCAACAAAAAGGAAGTAGCAAATTAATGTTCGGATTTTTCTGTCTGCCGCCAAGGGCAGTGGGCAGTGGGAGCGGTGTGGAGCGGGGACCATGGAGTGGGAGGAAGCAACGTCAAATGTGGTTGACGTCAAGCTGATGGCCGTGGAATGTGAAGGGGGCTGCCAGATTGTGAGATTGTGCGAAATAAAGCCGCGTTGCTGGGGGGATGTCAAGTTTATTTGTTGTCTTTCGAGCAGAAAGGTTAGCTTTTCTCGAGAAGGGGATGTGGCTGCGGTCAGGCTTACTTTGTTCCCCGTCACGTCAACGAACATTTGAGGGAGTTTGCGCTAAGCGTTGCATCCGTGCTTCGAGTGACCGAGGCAACTACCAAGACCTGGACAGCCATTACTATCGATCAGGGGATACATCATTGGGTCGAAGCAGAAGGCTCGCTTTCAGAGAGTCTAAGCCACATCCTCCTCTCGATCATTGGGTCCCTCTTCTTTTCGAAGCAGAAGGCTCGCTTTCAGAGAGTCCAGTCCTGATCCTCCCCTCGATCAGTGGATACATCATTGGGTCGAAGCAGAAGGCTCGCTTTCAGAGAGTCTAAGCCACATCCTCCTCTCGATCATTGGGTCCCTCTTCTTTTCGAAGCAGAAGGCTCGCTTTCAGAGAGTCCAGTCCTGATCCTCCCCTCGATCAGTGGATACATCATTGGGTCGAAGCAGAAGGCTCGCTTTCAGAGAGTCTACGCCAGATCCTTCGCTTGTTGGCATTATAGAAAAATCCATCGAGCATGAGGTGCATTTGTTGACATTGAGGGAGCCTTTATAGCGTCGAACCCCATGCAATTACCTCAGTCCGTAGTCGTTTTTATTCACCAACTTCTCAATAGTATAGCAATCTGCCCCAAGCTTGGAATCTACGATCTGTACAGCGGTTAATCCACTCCACAAGGCGGAGTACTCACCCCTCTCCTGTTGCTATCACGGCCTCTGGGAAATTCTTATTCAAATGGACTAATGCTTGCGACCTAAGTGTTCATCTGCCGAAAACCGATCTAGTCCTCTTTTCCAGGAAATATACAATTTCTGCCTTCAATCGCCCCATTATCAGGGGAGTCATTTTTGAACTAAGCAACAGTGCCTCATTTGGAACAGACGCGAAGCTGGAAACCCAGCATCCTGGAACGTATCAAGAACGGGTCTATATTGTTGTAAAAAAAGCTACAGGGTGCAAATGGGGTCCGCAGCCGCGAGTGGTTCACTGGTTATTCGCATCGGTAGTCAGACCCTTCCTTCTGGACGGGCGATATAGTGGATTTGCAAACAGCTTGAAAGGGTGCGGCGGATGGCACGCTTTTGCATTAGCAGAGCGATGCGAACTACCCCCTTCCAAGCCTTAAATACACTACTCAAACTCCCTCCGATTGATCTTCGGCAGGCAGCTCGCGATTAGATTGGCATCGCCATCGGTCACTCTTCAATCCTTGATGAATTTGGATCTCGGCTTTGAGGAAACACCGACCTCACGATAACTAAGCTCATCGTCGACCGTCTCAACCGTTTTATTACACTACAGTAGACGCTCGATATAGTGGACATCGATATAGCGAGCAATCCGAGAAAGTGAACACACAGTTACAGGCTACTCTAATTAGTGCACAAAAAAAAAACTCTCGGTAAAGTGGACACATTTTTTGCATTTTCTTTGAACCCTTCTAAAGCTCATTAGTCAAGAAAGAACAAAGGATCCCATTATTAACGTGGGCCACAGGCCATAAAAGCACAGAAATGTCGTTCTTTTAAAAATGAGTCCTCGTTGGATGACCAAGCTGAAATTTGTGAAGTTATTAAGGGAGCATCAATATGACAGCAGCATGGGACGAATTAGAAGCTTCAGCCATTGCGAAATGCTGGAAAAACGTCCTTTCGTTCGAAGAAGACCCGAAAGACGATCTAGGATGAAGATGGAATACCTCAAATAACAATCAAACATCGAATGCTACCTCAGTGGCCACGGAATAAGTTATGAAACTTCTGAAGCATGTAACATGACAGTCGATTTAAACGATTTGAGCGAAGATCATGTAAATATGTTCAGATGTTGAAGAAGACGAAGGCGAATACTAGTTCATTGTCTTCTCGAGATTCTGCCCAACAATGAGACCTCCTATACACGACCACACCCCGCGAAGAACGATGCGACACTGAAACTCGTGTCCTGACATGTTGGCCACATTGTTCTTCTCTGGAAGTCCCCATCTCAGCACTCATCGTTTCAACCGTACCCAGTCTACCCTACGCAAGATCCAAGGTGGACCTGGGGGCACTAGTCGTCTCCATGTCTAAGACCAGCACACTTAGACATGGAGCCGACTAGATGGCGCTGTTGGTTAAGTGCCTGCCCTTGGTTAGTGGCGTCCCCGGTTCGAATCCCAGTGAAAGCAAAGTTGATGGGTTTTTACCTGGTTATCAACTCTGGTCCAGTCACCATTTGTAGTCGTTGATCGGTTGTACTTGGTCGACTTTAAGTGTACTGGTGGATTCATTAGCTGCTGCCTTCCCTACCCGCCACCCTAGACCATGTTGGTCTATTGTGATGCCCCCGGTTAGACTACTACCACTGATCGACCACTCCCGTGATAGGGCCTTTAATTTGATCGCAACGGCAAAAGGTGACTGGTCCAGGTTTGAAAACCACTGGGATTCGAACCGGGGACCCCTTTTAACCAAGGGCAGGCACTTAACCAACTGCGCCATCCAGTCGTTACAGTGTCAATTGTTATAATAAGGAAATGGATGTGCGCCCCCTCCCATAGTGCTTCCTCCTGATCCCCCCCCTTGATTTACCAGCCGGATCTCTTGTCGAACATCTGTCCAATCATTCTGTTGACGCAATAAAATCAAGAATCTCAGCGCCCCCCACAATTGCTCGGCTTCCCACTCCGTCGGCAATCTAATCGGATTCTAAATTCAGCTCCACTGCACTCCCATCAACATTCATTTTCGACCCCATGCCAGTCGCGACCTCCCTCAATTCAATAAGAAACACACACATACACAGACGGCCCCCGTTCTCCCCCCCCTCCAGTTGCCATCGAAGTTCATCGACCCAGAGAAGGCCCTCCTCATCAACCATCTCGTCATGATCCCACACAAAGCGCAGACAATAGCATCCACCTTCGCCACAACAAAGCCACCGTCATCCTCTGTCACCCCCGCGCGAGTCGAACCACTAATAAGTCATGATATCAAGGATCTTGTCATGATTTCCCGTATCCACTTACTTACCCACTTAACATCGACTTAATTTGCCCCACCTTTGCGAGGATCCGCGCAGCACCTAGACGGCGGCGGCGGCGACGGCTATCTCCCACACCGCCGACGAAGGGGCACTCCACTCCACTCCTTCCGACTCCCCCGGCCACGGCACACACCACACGCGTTCGTGGAGGAAAGTATTTTTGCACCTCTGTGTCTGTGCGCGCCTCTCTGCCATGGCATCTCACACCAGCCGGCGCACAGGAGTTGCACATGACGCGGCCATATGTGGCCTACGCACCATCCACACCGCGGAGGGAATCATCATAACCCCAGCGCTGGAGTTGATGCAGCCATCATAACATTCAATCATCATCTCCTGCCGCTCGCTGCTGCACCGCGGACGGGCTGGGGGCCGGAGGGCCGCATCCTAGTGTGGTCCAGTTCCACGTCAACGACGTTAAGATGTTGCGCTTGTTATGAGGCGGCGTTTTGATTAGCTCTCAGCATTCGCTTCTCCCCGGCTCTCTGGTGACTCTCCGGGCTCTGTGTGTGAGTCGTCGTCGGCGTTGTCTTCCCTCTGCAGTGGCCACAGTGCGACGACGGTGGCGGTGGCGGCATTCTCAATAATCGGCGTCAATTAAGTTTCATTAAAATATTACTTCCCGCAATGTTCCTCGAGCGGCAGTCGGGTCGAGTCGAATCGAGTCGAATCGAGTCGTCTTCTCGCGTCTGTCACTTGGTCACGGATGTGACCATTGTCAAGGGGATGCTGGTTGCCTGTGGATCGAGTGTGAGTGTGTTGGACGCGACGTGCAATTCGAGTGCCGCCTGCAGATTAATGTTTTGCGACACCACGCCGCTCAGTGTCATCTTAAGACAAAGCAACGTCATCAGCAACAGTGGCAGCAGCACGACGGGATGTTGGCGATGGTCGGGATGCGTTGGATGCATCTAGGGCCTGTCTTAATCCCCGGCACACAGAGAGAGACACAAATTTCGATGGAATCGCCGCCGCCGCGTTCATATGCACTTCTGTGCGAAACTGCGAGAAGCAGGCTAATTGTGCTTCACTCTGAAGCAGGCGCAGAGTGAGTGGGAGCGGCAGAGAGTGAGCGAGAGACTGAGTGGTCTTCGAGTGGCGATAGCGGGGCGCGGCCGTTGTAGTGCATTTAATTTAACCGTTGTCACTTGTTGGATTTATTGAAATTGCCTGTAATCGGCATCATCGTCGTCTTAGCTCTTCGTTCCTCGGCGCTCGGCACGGTCTTGGAACGGCGGCAGAGTGGTCTGGCGGTTGAGGTGGAAGTGATCTCGGAGTCAGGGTGGCTGGCGGTGTGTGCTGCTGTCGTATGCTGCACACAAACGTAACAAATTGAAGTGAGATTTGAAAAATTTGCCGATAGCGGAAGTGTGGAGTCATGTGGAGTGATGTCGATGGTGTGCGGTGAGGACAGAGGTATTCAGAGCAACAGTACGCGACGTGTCGATGACTGTGTCGATGTTGTGACACGGATCCACTCGTGCTGCAGACCTCACTTCACGACAGGGATGAGTAAGTGCACACGACCATAGCCCTTGGCAGTCCTGTCGATGATCCATTTTTTAGAAGTTGACCGCCATCAAAACGAAGGGCTTTTCGAACAGATTTCCGCAGTGTCCATGGTCTTGTGCCGAAGTCAGAACAGGAATGGTGACCTTCCGAAGTGACCATAATTCGTGAAGGTCTCATGGGCTATGACCTAAAATTTGATGCTGCTGGGCACCTATTTCTAGCCCCTACTTGATCACATTATTGTCAGCTCAAACGTTGGTCTTCCAGCTTCCATGTCCCAACTTCTTCTGTGGCGTGGCGTGTTCTCCCAATAGACAGTGCCCAGTAATGACGCATGCCATGGTGCCAGACAACGCTGACAAAATAATGTTTACAAATATTAACTTTCTTGGGGTCTTCCTGGAGCCTTGACCATCAGCATTCCTGCCGCTTTACATCTGACTCCTTCCAATCATGTTGAGTTAGTCCTCTTCTTTTAGTCTTGTTTCAGAAGCCTCTCTTGGGGCGAACTTTTCCCCAGCACCAGGACAGGTGCTGGGGCCCGACTATAAGGCTGATGACCAAGGACCTCCCAACCACGCTCCCTGAAGGTCTGGAGAGTCGCTATCGACTAAAGCTTTCTGCTTCCTTCCTTCAGACGGTCTAATTGCTGACAATTGAAGCCAGAATTAAGAGTCTTGCCGTAAGGAGGTAAGCGCACAGTAGGCCGTCAATCCTGTCTTAGCATCAATTTGCGGCGACTACCGCGATTCGACCAAGACTACCTCCGCTTGACGGTGGAAATTCGGTTCATGATCTTCTTTGGCGTTAGCTCGTGTGGTACCCATACATCGAGCTTATTTTTGTAGTCAGACATTTCGACAAACGGACGCTCTGACTCGTCAGTTTCCATAAATTGACCGACATTTCGATAAACGGACGGTCAGACTCGACAGTTTCCATCGACATTTCGACAAACGGACGCTCAGAGTCGACAGTTTTCATCGACTTTTCGACAAACGGACGCTCAGAGTCGACAGTTTCCATCGACATTTCGACAAACGACGCTCAGAGTCGACAGTTTCCATCGACTTTTCGACAATCGGACGCTCAGACTCGACAGTTTCCATCGACATTTCGACAAACGGACGCTCAGAGTCGACAGTTTCCACCGACATTTCGACAAACGGACGCTCAGAGTCGACAGTTTCCATCGACATTTCGACAAACGGACGCTCAGAGTCGACAGTTTCCATCGACATTTCGACAAACGGACGCTCAGACTCGACAGTTTCCATCGACAAACGACTAACGGACGCTCTGACTCGACAGTTTCCATCGACATTTCGACAAACGGGCGCTCAGAGTCGACAGTTTCCATCGACATTTCGACAAACGGACGCTCAGACTCGACAGTTTCCACCGACTTTTCGACAAACGGACGCTCAGAGTCGACAGTTTCCACCGACATTTCGACAAACGGACGCTCAGACTCGACAGTTCCCATCAATTGATCGACATTTCGACAAACGGACGCTCAGAGTCGACAGTTTCCATCGACTTTTCGACAAACGGACGCTCAGAGTCGACAGTTTCCATCGACATTTCGACAAACGGACGCTCAGACTCGACAGTTTCCATCGACATTTCGACAAACGGACGCTCAGACTCGACAGTTTCCGTCGACATTTCGACAAACGGACGCTCAGAGTCGACAGTTTCCATCGACTTTTCGACAAACGGACGCTCAGACTCGACAGTTTCCATCGACATTTCGACAAACGGACGCTCAGAGTCGACAGTTTCCATCGACATTTCGACGAACGGCCCTACAGAGCGTGTTGCATGTTTCACAATTACTGGAATAGATTCGACTGAACCACATCTGCGCATGTACCAGGACAGTACCAGGACCGTCAAGATTATTCACATCTTTCGTCGCCCAGCTTGCGTTGTCGCCAATTTCGAAGAAAAACTCTGAAATATGGCGAATTTTATATTCACTGGTGTCGCCCTGAAGCACATACGACTCGTACATCGTGACGGCATGACGCTGTCACGCCATAATGCCCCCTCCTAATCGCAAGGACGCCGAGCCACCGCTCACGCGGATGCGCGAGCGTTTACCATACACTTTGTTGCTTCTGTCTGTCCGACTATAGTACACTCCAGAAATGAAGCAGGGCTAGGAGATATTCAACTTCTCCCTCTTATCACTCACCCATCGTCCATCACTTCCCTTTCCCAACAATGGTACCAAATTTCCGTGGCGACCTTCAAAAATGTCTCCATTGGCCCACATCCAATCAGGCGTCACGTCACGACATAACATCTCGATTACACTCTTGAGCGTGTAATAAAATTGAAAACTGACCCATATACAGCTTCATGTTGCATGCGTTTCATCGGCAAAAGCAGCGCCTAAACAACGCCAATGACCGCATGATCAACAGCACTTCAACTCTCCGTTTCACTTCGGCTAGGTCAGTGACCGACAACTCAATTCCCTTGTCACATAGAAGTTAACGCTAACACGCTCGTCTATTCGGTCCCTCGCAACATTCAATTTAATTCAGTCCCGACCACAGACAAGCAGACGCAGCAGATGCATCATCGCAACACAACACACACCACACATCCCCCAGTGTGCAGCGAAACATAAACACAGTACGCCGCCGCCGCCGCCGCGTTTCTGGATACCTCAATTACACAATTAAGTCTCATTAAAGCGAAGCCCAAGACCGTGGAGGAACGAATCTAAAAATAACCCCTGACCCCAAGCAACGATCGCGGCATGCTGCACCATCCGCATCCCCCATCGTGTTGACTGTGGCTGCGCATCTTCCGCTCCCTGGCACTTACACATTGTAACGGTAACGGTTTCCACTTGGTGCGAGGATGAGAGGGGGACCACCACACCCCAAAATGAAATCTAGGACGCTGACTTGAGCTAATAACAAACATCACCACCCCACCACTGGAGTTGACAACTGATGACACAACCGCGCCATCAACAGGGGCGCATGCTTATTTTTGGATCCACGCCACCGCGTGCAGGAGCAGCCAACTCCAAGCAGCATCCGGTTCTGGTGGCGCGTGTCATCCTCCGAGTGGTGTCATAACTTATCCCCGGCTAATTCCAGCGAGTGCATGGGGTCTGCCCACTTTGGCGGATAATGCCCAATAAAATAAGATTTACGGTCCCAAACTAGCCGCTGACCCCTTGAGTCCGAGGTAATGCGCGTCCCAGTCCAGCGCGGCGCACACTCGACCTGCACCGTGTGCCCCGTGTGAAAATCCGATGCACAACCCTGTCCCTGCAGGCGACACTGACGAATGCAAATGAGACGAGCAGCCCTCGTCGCATCCCATGTAATGACCTGGACCGCGCCAGGGGTGAGGGTATGCGCGCAGAATCGCTCGCATCGTTCCCATTAAGAGGATCATGGTCGCGAGATAAGCATCCTGCCTCGGAATCCGAACGCAAATCCGGATTTTCCTTTGTCGTAGCCGTTGTCTCCGTTCGCCCATCGTCCTGATTGCCCTTTGTTTGTCGAATGTCAGTGCGATCTTGGCGGAGTTCTAGGCTGACGGGTTGTTTTTTTTTTTTGCATCTCAAGGATCTGGGATTTGGTGGTGGATGTTGCATGCAACAGCAACCCCTGCAGCATCTGCATTTGGGCGCTTGACCCCGTTTTATGGGATAAACGTGGCATTGTCTTGCGAGGCATTGCTATCAAAATAAAGCGATCTCCGCGCCCCGTTGCACGGCCAGAGGTGATGCTGTCCCGCGGGAAGGATGCCTCCCTTCGTTGAATCGCCGGGAATACCCTTGTAATTAAACTGGATCTCACTGAGATGCGACGCGTTCAACTTCCGCGTGTTTAGACTGATCTTTCGGGTTTTCGATTATTTTTTTGTTGGGCGTTGCACGGATGACGCGAGATGTCACAGAGGCTAATTGCTGTTTGTGAATGACAGTCCGCATGGGAATTTACGGCTTTTTCGCCCGTTTTTCTGACGTTTTTATGCACACCGTGGTTTGGTACTTTGGGGAGGGAGAAGGCGGCAGCACTCGGTATTCGCTCTGGATTGTGATGCTTTGTCGGGCAACGGCGCAAGAATGACGTTGCAACGTTAATGGATGCCGATCGAATGACAGCTGTCAGTGGGAAAGCGGTTTGAATGAAAGGCATGTCAATGAACGCCTTGCGATGTTGATCATCTCGCCGAGGACATCATTTAGTTCGGTTTGCGATGCAAAGTCATTTGCGACTGAGACGGAAATGGTGTTTGCTTTGGATTATGCGCGGATTCAGTGGGATTTTCTGCGCAGTTTTTGACTTTCGGAGATCGGACAGAAGGAGGCGTGTTTGAGATGGGTGAGTGATTTCGAGAACCACACGTCAGCTGTCGGGGACGCTGAAATACCAAAAATTACCCATTTTCCTCACAAACAAAAGCTTGTTTAATTTAGAATAATCATCTGATTAGTTTTTATCGACGTGTAAGCAGGGAAGGTGTCCGAGCGATGTTTTTTAATTTTTTTTTCCTCGCATACTTTATCTTAAATGAAACTTAATCGGTTGCGTGGCTTGAAGTTATTAATCAATTGGCTGCCTGTGTAGTGGGCCGTGGTTATGAATATGATAATTTCGCAGGCCCTTGTTGGCCGATGTAAATTAGAGAATCCGACTGTGGATTCTGGCTTGAGTTAGATGTCGATGTGGTTGATTAAGGGCTTCGTGGGGGCCTGGAATAAAATGTGTTCTTTTACTGTGCACTGAACCGAAGGAGACCCTCACAACGAGCTGAGTTGTGCGACGGAACGGTCGTGGATGAGTCGCCCACCCACAGTTGAACGGGCTATGTGGAAGATGAGCGGTATCGCATTTATATCTTGAAGCAGTTCGTTCTTGTCTAAATGGGGAAAGACTTCTGGGGGAGACGAAGCCGTTGTGCCTTACCCTTTCGTGGTGTAGTAGATTGGAGTAGTAAGCCCCCGAGATCAAATTATTGACCGAGTTCATCGCTCTGGCAGGAAGACCTCGAATCAACTTCATCAGGAACTCTTGCCAGGTTCGCCCTGTTGTAATAGAATTTTCTGTACTGGCACTCCGGAGTTCGATAAAGACGAAGGCAAGCCCTAAGATAAGCCTTCTCGAACAACCGAATCTTTTCCATCAACATTGCACTTACGTTGAACCACACGGGGCGGCCATAGGTGAGCATTGGCCGGATGAGGGCCATGTAGCTATGTAGATTACCTTCACCCTCGCATCGAGTTGGCTGTTGTAAAACAGTCTCTCTGTAAGGGCGAACGCGCCTCGGGCTCTGGTCAGAGCAGCATCTACATGTTTGTTAAAATACTGATCTAGCCAGATCCCCAGGTATCTGACTACAGTCCTTTGCACCAGTGGTTGCCCGTGTCGTTCAACAATTGAGAACTTTCGCCAATTCTTTTTCCTATTCACCGAGGCCATATACAACCTTACCTCCTATTAAATATCTAAACCATTGATTTTCTAACTCGGGGACGATTAAAAAAGTACACCAATACCTCACTTTGCGTCGTGGCTACGTTCCAAAAAAAAAAACACGACGCAAAGTGAGTTATGATTTAATATCGCAAACCAAGTGAAGATCGAAGAGAGGCTCCAGAGTTACGAAAATACTAGTTTTTAAAAAGAAAATTGAACAAAGTAAACATTTAAAAAATAAAAATAATAAAAAATTGTATAAAACGAGTTCAATTAAAACAAAATAAAATATTCACTTACTTTATAAATTATTGGGTCTATAACAAACTTGCGGTTTGCTAAGAGATGGCGTAACTTGTATTATTCCATTGGAACATGCGTTGGAAATGATATCTCGTTCATTTGAAGCGTAAACAACAAGCATTTTTATTTTCACTCAAATATGTCGAACTCTGTGCCTGAAAAGGTCTTTTTGCGGGGAGTTCTTCCTCAGTGCTGCGGAAAGTCATCGTATTTTGGTGGAAGTTTATGATGAACATGCGCTAGCTGAGCACAATGGTGGACAGATCTGAGGAAGCATCTTAAGAAGACGAATTTCAAGTAAAGTATGTGTGGTAATTGAGTGGCTAAAGTCTCACACGCCCGAGCAAGCAGAGGGCCAATCAAGACAAGAGACAGAATTCCTTAGGAAGCCGAGGCACTCTGCGAAGACTCGATGGTTTAGTCAGCCTCCTGAGGACAGAGCTAAAAATTGAGCTCAATTGGGCCAAGGGATGTCCAACTGAATGCCTCACGTTCACAAGCTCAAGGACTGAACATCATTCCGAATAAAACTGAATCGCTGCTCGATGGTGATTTTGGCTTGCAAGACGATGAACGTCCTGGGCAGCCAAAGAAGTTTGAAGATGAAGAACTGGAAGCATTACTCTATGAAGACTGTTGCCAAACACAAGAAGGGCTCGGAGAATCCTTGGGTGTCACTAAAGCAGCCAGCTGGATATATTCAAGAGCAAGGAAATTGGGTTCCACATGAACTCCAGCCGAGAGACGTCGAAAGGCGTTTTGTCATGCTGCTGGAACGCCACAAAAGGAAGTCATTTTTGCATCGGATTGTTACTTGTGATTGAAAATGGATCCATTGCGACAACCCCAATCATTGAAACCCGACCAACCAGCCAAATCAATGGCGAAGCCGAATATCCGTCGCGCGAAGGTAATGCTCTGTATTTGGTGGGATCAGAAGGGTGTGCTGTATTATGAGCCGGGTGAAACCATCAATGGACAACGCTACCGAACACACTTAATCCGTTTGAAGAGAGCAGTAGCCGAAAAACGCCCGGAATATGCGACCAGACACGAGGCAATAATTTTCCATCATGACAACGCTCGGCCCCACGTTGCCCCACGTTCCGGTTAAGAACTATTTGGAAAACAGTGGATGGGAAGTTTTACCTCACCCGCCTTATAGACAAGGCCTTGCCCCTTCTGACTACCACTTGCTCCGGTCGATGAAGGACGCCCGCAATGAAATACTGTTCACATCAGAGCAGAATATCAAAAATTGGCTTGATTCATTCTTGGCTGCCAAGCCGGGGCAGTTCTGTTGGGAGGGGATCCACAAATTGCCATGGGAAAAGCCACAGCTTCAGATGGGCAATACTTTTCGTTTAAAGGGAAAAAGTAATGGATTGTCATTTGTTGACGTTAAGGTCTAAGAAGTTTTTATCACACCACAAGTAGAACGAGTTTAGGTCACTTTGAAAGCAGAGAGAGAGAGTCATTGAGGGTAGTTAGGGTCTAAGTGATCTTCATGTCGTTTAATAATGTGACCAACATCATTGATTGTTAGAACAAAGATCAGTGGCCTAAGCCTTGGGGAACGCCTGAAGTGGCGTCAGAGAGGGTCAGAGACAGAAGAGCTAAAGATAACTCTGTACTGGCGATTCACAGCGACAAAACAAAAGCGTTCTCCGGTAAAAAGAATTCATGGTGTTATTCACTGAACCAAACCCCTTTTTGTTTTCTATTATTTTAAAAGCCATAGAAACGTTTTTCAAAAAAAAAAAAAACAAAAAAATGAAATCTTCATATGAGTCGATAGTACGGTCCATATGATTTAATGTTTGAGGATTATTTCATGCAAATGTTGACCTTGACTGCGCCTCAAATGGTCCATCCGCTTAGTCCAATTTTGGCATACTCTTTCCAACATTTCGGCCGCTGTCTCACGAATAAATGCTTCAATGTTGTCTTCCAATGCGTCAATTGAAGCGGGCTTGTCTGTATTGACATGAGCTTTAACATAGCACCACAAAAAATAGTCTAAACCGGTCTTGACCGTCCCCGAACGTGAAATAAAATGTTCACCGAACTCGCCTCTCAATAAGTCCATTGTTGCGCGTGCTGTGTGGCATGTGGCACCGTCTTGTTGAAACCACAAGTCATGCAAGTCAAGCTCTTGCATTTTGGGCAAAAAAAAAGTTGGATATCATCTCACGGTAGCGCTCACCATTCACAGTTACGTTACGATTCGCATCATCTTTGAAGAAGTACGGTCCAATGATGCCACCAGCCCATAGACCGCACCAAACTGTGACTTTTTCTGGATACATTGGTAGCTCTTGCAATGCTTCTGGCTGATATTCACTCCAAAATCGACAATTCTGCTTATTTACGTACCCATTGAGCCAAAAATGAGCTTCGCCGCTGAAATGGAAGAAGCGCGCGATGAACTTTCTTACTTGTTCGTTTGTAAGACGATTCATGGTTAAATTATAGACCAAACTGAAGATGTTTGACAGTGAAACAAAACACGAAACGTGCGTCAGCTGTTCAAACCAATCTTGCCAAAAAGATAATAACTAAAAAATCATCCTTTAAAACGGTATAAGAATTGTAAGTTTAAGCTCTGTAAGAGTATACAAGACGGGCCATCGGCCGATGCTAAAACACAGTCTCTTGTGATCACGGTCAGCACCAGAGATAATGGAGGAAGAGATGTGCCACTTCTACGTTTCTAGCCCCTCAGATTCATCTGACAGCGTTTTTTGTAATCCTTTCACAGACAGGCGTCTGCTAAGCAAAGCTTATTGCTCCCGCCTAACACCATTGCGTTGCTCTATACTAATATGGCTGACTTGAGAGCCTAACCGTCAAAATCTGAGGTGCACTGGGGGTTTTCCACTGGAAAGACGAATATCCCTTCCTCCATTGTGTGCCCTAGATATCACTCCTAGGAAGTGTACGAAAGAAAACGAAAAATAAATCTCGTCCCCATTTATTTAAAAAATGTCGTTTTCGGTTTCTCAATATTTTTGACATTTTCCACGTTGTTGTTGGCTGTCTACGACACTGCCCGAACTTCACTCCCTCACATCTCATCCTCTACAATATTGATCACTGTCTGATGAGTCCATAGTGTCTGCGTCTTGTGGGACTTATTGTCGACGCTAGGACTAGGACGAAGGGACATGCACTTCGAAAATTGCTGATGCCCCCAGACTCGTTGAGACCCACAATTCATACATATTCTGGGGTCTCCCAATAAACGCAGAAGTTATACTAAGGCGGGCACAGGAAAGCGGTCCGGCGGCATTATGCCACACGACCTTGCAGGCCAGACCAAGCCATCTTGAATTTCTGGAGATAACGCCCATCGGCGCCCTCGCATTCAGTACGTTCGTCATCGTCCCGAAGAAAGCAAAGCAAAGGCACACCACGAACTCTCTGAAAGCGGTTCCGTGTCGGGCGCCATTGCGGACGGATCAACTTTTAAGGCTCCTTTCATCTGTTGTGAGAATGAAATCTTTTCCACCAAGATGCTTGTAGATGGCCACAAATGGAGGCTCCCTCATGACTGACGTCAGCAGCTAGTTGATCTTTTCAAGGCACCGTGCTCTCTTGTGGATTCCCCTGTTCGCCGTGGGACACAAAACCCGTTCTCTGTGGGTGCATGACAATCAGATTGGTGTACTGACACACTCCCTTCGCCTGGAAACTGGCCCACGACCATCTCTATGACCTCAGACCACCGAAGAGTGGCCCCGAGACTCATAGACTCATAACCGCAGGCGTTGCATCTGAAAAGTGGTATCTGCGCAGCGGATCAGAACAGCTGCCTCCTCCGCCAATTGCAAACAAATCATCATCCTCTATTGTGTGTAATGATCTATGGCAGTCCAGTGGCCACACAGTCCGTCCGTCAGTCTGTCTGGCCGACTGTCTAGCTGGCCCGTGCCCATAGGTCTCGTCTTTCGGCAGCTAGCCCCAACCCAGACCGCAGCAATTCATGTGAATTTCACGGTGATCCATTGGAGACTTGTTTTCATTCTGCGGAATTTCATGGGCACCCACATGTTGGCGGTTGGCGGTGCCCGTGCGGAGTCTGCTCGAGTGTGTGCTTATCCAAGATGACTGACTGCTCCTCCCCCCCGCCCCCTGATCGTAGAGAGGTTTGTTTATGTTACTCCCTTGCACGGCGGAGTCGAATGTAAACACTGAACGTCTTAACCGGAGCCGTCTTCTTTTGCCGAACAAGAGCGACGTCGTCGACGACAACGCAGCAGCGCAGCAGAGACGGTGGTGGTATGAAGACGATGATGATGATGATGACGATGGCGATCATCGTCAGCAGCAGCAGCATCATTATCCACATCCTCTCTGCCAGTCTGCGGCGGCTGCGGCGGCTCACACACAGAGAGGGAGAACAATGCACAAGGCGAGGTTCGGGGTTCGTTAGAGCGAGCCAAGCACTCTATTCGAGCACGATTTACACAAATCAGAGATGGAAGCAATAAAAGGGAACGCGCTGCTCCACCGACCGCCCCGTCCCATCGGCCGTCGGTGCACGATTGCGAGCGCAGGAGGCGGACTGACATCCGAAGACATGCAGCTCCTTGCCATCTTTCAAATCATCTTGGCCGTGCCGAACCCATTTCGCCTTTGCCGGATGATTAGAGGCCTCCACTGAGCGAAGGCAGCGGTCGACGGGATGTGGAATAGGCTCCACGCATAGGCCAGTCTAATTGCGAATGATCCACAGAGTCCCTGCGCCGACCACATTTCATCTATTGCACATTCTGCGGTGTGGATTGAGGAGCAGCACCTTCACCAGCACACCACAACAGGCATCAGGGAGAGTTGTTTTGTCTTGAAATTGCACGATTTGTTCCCCCGCCCGCCAGCCGTCACATCGTCCACAGAGCAAGTGCGCAGCCAAAGCACAGAAGGAGGACGTGTGCTGTATTTCCTGCGCAGCTCCTCGGTCACGGAATGAGATTATGTACGAGTTCACTGCTGCTGCAGCCGTCTGTTCCAACTGCCTCGACACAGTCTGATCTCGTCGTCGTTTCTCGCTCGATGCCGTTGTCATCTCCGATGAACACAAATAGACACTTGTGTGTGGTGTATCCCCACCTTTCGTGGGGGTCTACGCTAAAAATACGACCAAAACAGCGCTGCAGCATCAACAAACAATTCTTTGTTGCCGTTGGATGATCGCTCTCTCTTCCCCGAGGCAGTGGAACAATTTCTGCTCGGGGTCCCACAGGGGTCGCATTTTGGACCGCCGCTATTTGCTTAAATGTAAACACGGCACAGTCAATGAGATGTCAGTCGGGTTTGTGTGCAGATTAACAATGTATACGCGACAGAATTCCATTAGAGGGCAATTATTAGCTTAACACAACGGCTTGACTCTGAGGAATGCAGACCGCGCAGGCGCAGCGTGTGCGTTGTGACATTGGCGAAGTCGTCGTCGTCCGCAGGGCGAATATTTGCGTTCCACACAAGCAAACTAATTGAGCGCAGTTGTGCTAATATGTGTGCACTAGGTGCTAGCTGCATTGGGTGTTGATCTAACTGGGCAGCACCTTGAGGTCACGCCAATGATGGGGACGAGCAGGTTCAAGCTTTATCTTGAACATGCTGTTAGGCGGGTGGAAAGTAGTGTTTGGCGATCAATTCATCAGTTCACATCAAGTTCTATCGCCTCTTCAAACACCCCGATCTCACTCGTTTTCTGAGAATGCGGTGAGTGGGGAACAGGCATGCGTCGGGAGCCTCTATAGACTGGATGTGGTTTCACGCCTTTATAGCCGTTCTGGGGCGTTCCCCGATCGCCTTTTCAAAGGCAAAGGTCTCTCTCAATCTCTGACCGATTTTGTGATACGATGGCGCGTGAGGATCAGGCATACGGTCGGCAGCCTCTCTAGACTGGATGTGGCATCACGCCTTCATAGCCGCTCTTGGGCATCCGATCGCTTCTTCAAAGGTCCCGATCACACTCCATTTCTGAGCGATCTTGTGATCCCGTGGCGAGTGAGGATTAAGCATGCGGTTGGGAGCACTTTGTACACTGGACTTGTCATCACGCCTCGATAGCCGACCTTAAGCGTCCGATGACCTCATCAAGGGCCACGATCTCACTTCCCTTCTGAGCGATCTTGCGATCTTGTACCGAGTGAGTATGGGGCATGAGCTCGGAAGCGTCTCTCTCTTCATAGCCGCGCTTGGGCATTCGATAGAATCTCCAAAGGTCCCGATCACACCCCATTTATGAGCGATCTTGCGATCCTGCATCGAGTGAGGACTAGGCATGGCGTCGGGAGCGCCTCTCTAGACTGGTTGTGGCATCACGCCTTTATAGCCGATCTTGTGCATCCGATCGCCTCTTCAAAGGCCCCGATCACACTCCATTTCTGAGCGATCTTGTGATCCCGTGGCGAGTGAGGATTAAGCATGCGGTTGGGAGCACTTTGTACACTGGACTTGTCATCACGCCTCGATAGCCGACCTTAAGCGTCCGATGACCTCATCAAGGGCCACGATCTCACTTCCCTTCTGAGCGATCTTGCGATCTTGTACCGAGTGAGTATGGGGCATGAGCTCGGAAGCGTCTCTCTCTTCATAGCCGCGCTTGGGCATTCGATAGAATCTTCAAAGGTCCCGATCACACCCCATTTATGAGCGATCTTGCGATCCTGCATCGAGTGAGGACTAGGCATGGCGTCGGGAGCGCCTCTCTAGACTGGCTGTGGATTCACGCCTTTATAGCCGATCTTGTGCATCCGATCGCCTCTTCAAAGGCCCCGATCACACTCCATTTCTGAGCGATCTTGTGATCCCGTGGCGAGTGAGGATTAAGCATGCGGTTGGGAGCACTTTGTACACTGGACTTGTCATCACGCCTCGATAGCCGACCTTAAGCGTCCGATGACCTCATCAAGGGCCACGATCTCACTTCCCTTCTGAGCGATCTTGCGATCTTGTACCGAGTGAGTATGGGGCATGAGCTCGGAAGCGTCTCTCTCTTCATAGCCGCGCTTGGGCATTCGATAGAATCTCCAAAGGTCCCGATCACACCCCATTTATGAGCGATCTTGCGATCCTGCATCGAGTGAGGACTAGGCATGGCGTCGGGAGCGCCTCTCTAGACTGGTTGTGGCATCACGCCTTTATAGCCGATCTTGTGCATCCGATCGCCTCTTCAAAGGCCCCGATCACACTCCATTTCTGAGCGATCTTGTGATCCCGTGGCGAGTGAGGATTAAGCATGCGGTTGGGAGCACTTTGTACACTGGACTTGTCATCACGCCTCGATAGCCGACCTTAAGCGTCCGATGACCTCATCAAGGGCCACGATCTCACTTCCCTTCTGAGCGATCTTGCGATCTTGTACCGAGTGAGTATGGGGCATGAGCTCGGAAGCGTCTCTCTCTTCATAGCCGCGCTTGGGCATTCGATAGAATCTTCAAAGGTCCCGATCACACCCCATTTATGAGCGATCTTGCGATCCTGCATCGAGTGAGGACTAGGCATGGCGTCGGGAGCGCCTCTCTAGACTGGTTGTGGCATCACGCCTTTATAGCCGATCTTGTGCATCCGATCGCCTCTTCAAAGGCCCCGATCACACTCCATTTCTGAGCGATCTTGTGATCCCGTGGCGAGTGAGGATTAAGCATGCGGTTGGGAGCACTTTGTACACTGGACTTGTCATCACGCCTCGATAGCCGACCTTAAGCGTCCGATGACCTCATCAAGGGCCACGATCTCACTTCCCTTCTGAGCGATCTTGCGATCTTGTACCGAGTGAGTATGGGGCATGAGCTCGGAAGCGTCTCTCTCTTCATAGCCGCGCTTGGGCATTCGATAGAATCTTCAAAGGTCCCGATCACACCCCATTTATGAGCGATCTTGCGATCCTGCATCGAGTGAGGACTAGGCATGGCGTCGGGAGCGCCTCTCTAGACTGGTTGTGGCATCACGCCTTTATAGCCGATCTTGTGCATCCGATCGCCTCTTCAAAGGCCCCGATCACACTCCATTTCTGAGCGATCTTGTGATCCCGTGGCGAGTGAGGATTAAGCATGCGGTTGGGAGCACTTTGTACACTGGACTTGTCATCACGCCTCGATAGCCGACCTTAAGCGTCCGATGACCTCATCAAGGGCCACGATCTCACTTCCCTTCTGAGCGATCTTGCGATCTTGTACCGAGTGAGTATGGGGCATGGGCTCGGAAGCGTCTCTCTCTTCATAGCCGCGCTTGGGCATTCGATAGAATCTTCAAAGGTGCCGAGTGTGTTGTGCCGAGTGAGGTGCCGAGGTGAGGACTAGGCATGTCGTCCGGAGCGCCTCTCTAGACTGGCTGTGGATTCACGCATTTATAGCCGATCTTGGGCGATCGCCTCTTGAAAGTAGAAAACTGTCCCTGACCATCGTCTGATGTTCCCCCTTCGACGCCCCCCTTCGAAGGATCACTGATCTCATCGCTTGAAATTCAAAGCTGAGATCATCTTCAGGAATTTCTCTCCCCATGTGCCATTCACAACTTTCGCTGCCATCCACCGTCATCCATCAATCCCTGCGCACCCAGCCTTGACATGTGTAAAGGTCTGCACCCAGCCAGACACACACTCAGTCTGCCTCCCAATTTCGATTTGAAATTCCCGATACGTACCCACGGAGGAGCGGAAAGCGAAGAAGAAACCGAAAGCCGCCCCAAGAAGTTCGCGGCCAAGGCCACTTAACAACCCGCCACGGACCAGCGACGGAATATTAAACAATTTTCCATAATCATTCCGCAGCCAGAGCCGGAGCCAAAGCACAGAGTCTAGGCATTAATTCACACGCAGCCCGGTGGAATGAGCTCGAGAAGAAATTACCGATTAGCCATGTCGAAGACATGACTCCATTGAAATTCCCGATCGGAGCCTTGTGCGTGCCGAATGGGAGATGATTCTGCGGCGCGCACCAAGCGGCCGGCTGGCTCCGGGTCCGAATGGCGACAATTCATCTGGCACTGGGGATTTGATCTAGATAGAGCCACGCTCACCCGGTGATTTAGTGCGGCGTGAATTGAAGTGTTTCCCTCTGCAATTTGCATGAATCGTAAAATTAAGCCGACGACGATGACAAGGCAAGGGTGTCAAGTTAATTCGTTTTTTGGCCGAGATCGGCGGCGAAGCGATAAGCTTGCGACATGACAACATCGCAGATTGACGATGGGACCGTGGTCTAATGAGTGACAAGCGCAACCAGAGCCTCCAAAGTGCGAGCTTATCCCGGGCGGCCATCGCAAAGTTCTAAAAAAACCGCCTCACACAAAGGGCTGATGAGTGAGCGTGGAGTCTATGGTGTTAGAAGCGATAGAATCGGTCTCGGCATTCAGGGACGTCCAGAAGCGCCAGGGCTTTTGAGTTATGGGTGCTTGCTGGATTTACGTGAGAACGGCTTTCAATGAGGCGGAGGTAGTCAAAGGCTTCATGCAAAAAAACTGGTCGTAGCCTGCGATCATGTGAAAGCGACGAATAAGCTTTAGCTTGTGCGTGAAACACACAATTTGGGGCGATCTTCTTTGACCTCTGAAGCCTGTGCATGCCTTTGCAGTACGATGTGGGAATGTCAAGCCCTGTAGATCAACAATTTCGTAGCAGAGAAGGGGAGGTGCTCTATTGGGTGGTATTTTTGTCCTACACACAAGCCGAGCACAGATGCCGGAACTGAGTTCTTGAAAACAGCCTGCCGAAGGAACTAGAGGACGCAGCCATGGATGAAGCGAAAAACCGGTGACTGATCGCCGACAAGGGTCGGCGCTACGGTCTATGGTATGGTGATGTTTTCATAGGATTGGTGGTGATCCAGTGTTTTCGATCTAGGAGTTTCGAGGCCAAGATATTAGACGACACCATGCCTTTGTATGTTGCAGGCTGCCGAAAGGAGCCGAGAAGTCGAAGATTAAGGAAGACTTGTAGAATAGGAGGCAAACAGCTTGGTACGCCACTACGTTCTTATCGTACACTGGTCGAGTATTTCGAGGAAGTTACATTCGTTCAGACTTGGTTGAGTGGCCGAAGGTGAGTTGGGACCACAGTCGGAGTGTTGAGTCACAGGGCTGTGCTAGCTGCTACCTGTTTGCTGAAAATTTCCAGTGGACGGGATGCTCTTTAGTGCCCCAGTGATGCACATGCATGCCAGCTTTGTTAAGTGGTGTCCACCAACCCCGTACAGTGGTGACAAGTAAGGTCTAACTCCAGCGAGTGATGCGTGGTTGTGGTCCCAATTTGCATCTTTTTGCTTTTTACAGCTAAAAAGGGCAGAAGACCCTCTAGTAGATGTTGAGTGTCCAATTAGACTTGTTGTCGATAATGAGTCCCAGAAATTTCACACTGGCCTTCTAGAGTGTAGAGTAGACTGGTTGTAGAGTGGTGACACACAGCCACAGTGGGAGGCCCAAATTTTGGGATTACAAAATCCCCACCTCCTTGTGGGGTTCCATCCGCGTAGGCCACAACTTTTCATCCAGCCTCTTCCAGTATTAATAGCAGCTCATTAGCCGCCCCGTTCTAAAGAAGGGGCTAGAGTACACCTCCTTGTGGGGTTCCATCCGCGTAGGCAACAACTTTCCATCCAGCCTCTTCCAGTATTAATAGAAGCTCATTAGCCGCTCCGTTCTAAAGAAGGGGCTAGAGTACACCTCCTTGTGGGGTTCCATCCGCGTAGGCCACAACTCTCCATCCAGCCTCTTTCAGTGATAATAGCAGCTCATTAGCCGCTCTGTTTTAAAGAAGGGGCGAGAGTACTCTTCCTTGTTTTAACACCTTCATCAACTCCTCTTCGGATCGTAGCATCTCGAGCGATCACCCGCTTGGCTTCTTTTTGCCAAAAATGTTAGCCAAGCCCTTTTTATTTCGCTTCGTGTGCTTTTGATGCTCGTGCGCAATCAGCATAAGAGGTTTTCATCTTAGAAACTATCTCTTCAGCCGCTTGAATTTGAACACCAGTCGCGGTTTTGTCAAAAGTAAGCCAAGCCGTTTGAACTTGCCAATCGATTCTTGCCATCGCCGCCTGATGGCGCCACTATCGCACGAGAAATTGACTCGTCCATGCTCAAAAATGCTGCTCTGAATTTCAGATTCGGACTCGTAGTTTCGACGGCTTGTGGAAGCGGGTATGTCCGTCGAGTTTCTCGAAGGAATTCGTGGCGACGATAAACGCCTCATTCGATAAAAATATCTATCCAGCGAATGACATTTTCAAGTTTGGAAAGAACAACTAGTCGCGCGGTATCAAATCAAAATACCGTGGATGGGGCAGCAGTTTGAAGCCTAACTCCGTGGACACTCCCGCTTCCACGCGCGATCGAAACAAAACTGCAGCCCCGCAAAAATTAATGTAACAGTCTAAGGCGAGTGTACAAAAATTACGCGATACTAAATTTCTCGTGCGATAGTGGCGCCCAGTGGGCAATAACCGGCCACCCTAGTGTATGCACTATCAGCGCAAAATCTTGTATTTCATGTTTGTCTAGAAAGTCCCATGGAAAAAGAAACAACTTTTTTTTAGTTTTTAATAGATTGGTCAACAAGGGGTTAAAGTCTTTGAAGTCTAAAATAGGGACTCAATCCTAAGCTGAGCTCACTAAATACTCCTTTCCTGAAACTAAACCGTGGTTCAGAACGAAGTGCAGCTAGATCGATGTGCAAGTTGTATTTCTTTAGGAATCGACGATCCATGAAATTCTTCACAAAGTCGTCCTGTGCCCTTGGATCTGATCTGATGACTAAATGAAGCATTTTATGCTCCTTACTCCAGACAGGTACAGTCGTTGCCTCATTCTACATTTGGAGGCTGTATGAGGCGCTATCAGTGGATCACACAGCTTCAAGTAGGAAAAGAACTCCTTCAGACTCCATGAAGTACGGACTTGGGAATGATAAGCCTTTGTGGCACTTGGGGATATTGTCTTTCCGAATATTTCATAGCAGCGCTATACGCTTTCTTGGTGGCCTAAAACCGAGTGAACACGGTCACTCTGTGTTGGTCTCCACGGACTGACTTTAGCCGTGCAAGCACGACGCTAAACTTTGTGAGTAGATAAACGTAGAAAATGGAGCAAATAAGTTTTAGCTAACGATATTATTGACGACACGAAACGCGGAGTTGTTCGGCGATCAAATGGAGGATCTTAACTTTTATTGGCCACTCTCTGTCGCAGAGCTCCACGCAAGCAATGCCCTTCTCTATACGCCACAGATTCAGTAAATTGAAAGAGAAAGAGAAATTTATTCTATATGAGCTGCTTAATCCTAAGCGGACACAGAGGAGATAGACGGTTCCCTAAAACAAACTTGGCCGCCCTTCTAAGAGACCCAATCAGATGATAGACATAGAGCCGTCCATTTAAGTACTTACCTTACGATTCACTTGAAGAATGGAACCTACTTTGGAAGTCACACAAATTAGAATAAACTTCACCGATCTTGGTAAATGATCATGCACTTGGACCAGACTAATGATCTTCCCAACAGATCTTGGCCATCACGATCAGTGGACAACATTCTTTCCCTCTTGTAAGGAACTAACTATCATCATCATCATCTTCTGACATACTCCACTAAAGGGGTAAACCACTCACGAGATCTCTCGAGGCAACTCGATCCTCCGCTATCGACTCTCACTCATCAGGAGTTATGTCCAAGCGAAGGTTAGCTTAGGTTAGCTTAGGTGGCTGACTGCAGCGCAAAGGACAAGAGACACACTTAGGCCATGTACAGGCCCATTGTGTTACCACGCGGATCATGGGGTACCTATTCTGCAGAACCAATTAGCGCCTTTAATAAACCGAAGAAGAAGCCCCAGCGTAACCAGGCGAGTGTCAACCACCTCATCCCGGGTCTTCCAGGCGGTTGCCTACCTGATGGAATCGCATTCAACGCCCGGCTCGGAACTCTGAATGAACTTACTACAAGCTCTTAAAAGTACCGACCTCAACTTGAAACGAATATTGACCTTAAAACCTTTTGGGAAACAATCAATTTCGGACGGCAAACTGCACGATCTTTTTAAGTGATCGTGCAGTCTGTCAGCTCACCGTCTGCAGAGGATCTCATTGCTAGATCAGTCGTTTCTCGAGGATCGCTCTTTCAAAGGCTTTTGTAAAATAAAGCCAAACTTCAGATCCTTCTGAGTGATCTTTGTTTGCCCAAAGTGATCATCGTCCGAAGTTTACTCATGATCTGGTTTAAAATCTAGTCTTGTGTAATGGAATGCTCCTCAAAATTTTTGGCGAAACAGAACAATTCTCTCAAGATCTCTAGACTCTCCAGCATCTGCAACAGAAAAAATAAACCCGCAAGCCTTTTCTTGCATCAGGCATGAATCGAGGATCACTTCCTCAAAACCGTTCGCAGACAGACTTGTGTTCCTGAAGGCCGACGTCGCTAGATCTCACTCACGACCAGAGTAGATTTCGCTTACCCTGTTGCTACTAGCTTTCGCACCGATCACCATTCCAGTTGCTTCATTAAGCCATCGCCTAACACGATCACTGGAATGTGAACTATTCCCCAACCGCATTCCGCAGTCTTGCCGCACCACACGCCATAAATAAAGATCCTCGCGAGAAAGGGGAAAACGAGAGAAACAATCGATAAGTTCCCAGAAACGACGATCAGATGGAGGAGACTAGAGCATCTCCTCGTCACAGGATACTGTGTGTTACATAAATGTTGTACCTTAAATCTAATTAAATGCGACTCCATCACTCGGGGTTTGAGAACGATGATTCCCCAGAAAGGAGGACTCATTCCGCGTAGTGAATGGGATCACATTCGTCGTGTATCGTGTCGTTATGTGAGTCAGCTGATCTTAACCAGATCTTCATGTAAGTCAGGATTCACACTCCCCGTCGGTGTCGCCCTCTCTCTCTCTCTCTCTCTCTCTCTCTCTCTCTGTCTCTCTCGATCTGTTTCTCTGTCTGTTGTGTGCCCTTTCGGTTTTGTGGCCGTTTCCTCCTCGAGAGATGGTCACGAATCTGTAGATGTTAAGTGAAGATTTCTTGTGTTTCAAGATTCCATGAAAGGGTCGAGACTCTTTTGTCGGTGTGAGAGGAGCGAAGTGAGAGAGGAATGCGAAGCAGAAGAGGAGTCAGGATAAGAGTTGCCCTACTGCATTCTTCATACACACGGACACGGACATCAGACCCGAGACCAGCGAGAGAGCGAGATCTGAAGTTCGACTTGGAGTGGGTTGAGTCCAATAAAACCGAAGACACACCACGACAACGACAGCGTCGATGGTGGGAAAAAATGTTTGAACAAGGCGAGATGCTTCCGACTGAGAGAGGGAAGGATTCTTCTTCTTTTTTTTTCTGTTGGACCGGCGATTAACATAAATCAATTCAAAATCCATTAAGTCACCATCGGTGTGGGCGATGGATGTGATCAGATTAAAATTTAACAACCAACGCCCCGAGGTTCGCTCTGAAATCCAGTTTCGTTAGCGCGTCTATGACCAGTTCCGCATTTCGTTATGATCGAGAGCTCTTGAAGGCTGAAGGCATTCCGTGTCGGATGGAGAAACAAATGAGGGATCGTAAATTTGTTGAATGGGTTAGAATTATCAAGGGGAGCGCGTGCTGATCGACACAGTCATCAAATATTGAATTTTCAGACCAGTCAAAGATCAGTTCTGAGAGGAAGATCACATCGTAGATTCATTGAAGAAATTTCAGACGTTTGGCGGCAGATTGATCGCTTAGAAGCCAGCGTTTGAACTGAGATTGGACGATCTATTGAGCAGAACCAGACTGGAATGGATTCATTTGCCAGTTCGATCAGACGATCACTGGATCGAGATCGTAGGACAAGCCCCAGCTTACTGATCTTGACACACGATCAGTGAAGTGCCGCGTTCTTCTCTCAGACCTTCTCAGGGCCTGTAATCAAAAACTTGGCGGCTTTTCTCGAGCTTCTCACTTGTTACTTGTATACTTGTTTTTGAAAGAACCTTAAAATGATGATGTAACGCCAGCATAAAGAAGTTGTCAAAACTCCAAGTTGTCGAAGTTGTCAAAACTCAACTTGACTAGGTGCCAGCACCGATCTCTGTTAATGGGCCGGTCCAGTTGACATACAGCCTCTTCGCGGCGCTCCCAGGGTAGCCTTCAAAGTACCCAAAGCGAAGTTAACCAAGGTATGCACAACGAACGCCCTACAACCAGGCTGGATGTTGTTCAAAGTTTGTTAAAAAATTATGAAAAATATCCTCGATCGGATCAATGGACGGACATACAACAACGTCGACACTTAACGAAAAGGAAAAGGAAAAGGCGTGGACGCCTGGAACGTAAGAACACTGTACCGTCCGGTATCCACCCACGAACTCGAAACGATCTTCATGCAGCTCCAAGTAGAAACGATCCTTACGCCATACAAGGCGCTGCGATCCACGGAATGCGCTGGATAGGACAAGGATGATGAGGAAAAAAAGTTTGTGGCATATTTTGCAGCTGTTACGAAAGGTTGCACATATTGGGATGCGATTCGTTAGAAGGATCATTAAGGGAACAGTGCAAGGCTAGTGCCGAGCTAGAAGACGGGAGGAGAAGAAGCCTGAAGATAGAATATAGAGCAGAGGCAAGCAAAAAGAAAAGACTCCAAAGCCTTGCTTGGGCGATGCTCTAGTTGGGAGCCTGCACCAGATCACCTGCGGAACTTGGGAAGACTCGATGGCTGGAATATCAGTTCCATATAATAAAGAAAGGCGATTCTATCTCTTGCGACAACTGTGAAGGTATATCCCTGATCAAGGTCCCCTCTAAGATCCTGCCCAGCGTATTGTGTGACTGTCATAAGGGAACCGCACTCAGAGGCACATACCAGGCTATAGACGAAATTTCCACACTAAGGCAAATTCTGGAGAAGACTAGGGAATTTCAATTCGATACGCACCACTTACGTTTCGATTTTGGAGCCGCTTCCGGAGCACTCATCTCCTGGGAAGTTTGTTGTGTTAAAACGCGCTAAGAATTCGACTCAAGGGCTTCCGAGACGGCCGCAGCTTGCACCAGATTTCGGCAAGGAGATGCTCTATTTCTTTAAACGACGGGCTGCCGTAAACACGGAAGGCACTGTCCTCTACAAGTTTTCCCGGCAGTTGGGTTAACCAGATGACATCGTCGCGCATTTCTGGTCTGCGCTGGTCTCAGGGTCAAAACACAATACAAGCTGACAAAATATCACGATCGGCAGTTGCAATTTTGGTTTAGGGAAGGACCTTTTCTGCCTCGGGGAACGTGAACTCGACGAACGACATCCTAGTGGTGATCCGACGTAAAATCGCCCTTGGCAACCTTTGCGACAACAGACGTTTGTCAAATCAACTGGGCTCAAACCTTCTGTCTGATCAGAATCTGAAGAGCTGACATGATCTGGATGTAGCCCGGAAGGGAAAAATCCGTCGACTGGACTTGCTCGGCCACATCGAGCGCATGAACACCAATGCTCCAGCAAGGAGAGTCTTCGAATCCGAGTCTTCGAGTTCAAAAAGGAGAGGAAAAGCGAATGTCCGCTTCAAAGTCCAAGTCATCACGGACGCAAGACAACTCCTACTTCTTGACTAAAAGTAGCGTGCCCTGGACTGTCGTTCAAGATCAGACCCTCCACTTGTAGTAGGCCGGGTTAGCTTAAGTGTGCTACCAGTCGAACTGTCATGGAGTTGTCCACGAGGAGAGTATTTTGACCCCTTTTTTTTTGGACTGTTGTCCTTACAACTCCTCCTTGCATGCCTCATCCTTCAAAAATAGGTTTTGGAATTCCAAGAGGTTGAAAGAATCTTGCTTGTTGCAGAAGCTTGTTGGTTCGCCCCAAGGTCCACCCCAAGGTCCACCCCACATTACAGCGACATACGACGAAGATGACCAATTTAACCAAAATTACCTTGATTGTACTTGTGAGTCTAGATTTCTTGAAAACGCCAGAAGCTACAGCATTTAACTTACTTACTGCACTGCCTCGCCTGCACGAAAAACAAGGTAAAATAATGGTAGTCCCAACTTTTTTTAAACTGAAGATAGGTACTTACTGAGAGGAGATGCACTTTCATAAATTTCTACTGAGTGCCCGTCAGAATTTTAAGAGGATTTACTTTTAGTGTTGCTTGACATTCCAGAAAATAGGTGTGAACAAGGCAGCGCAGGAGAGACGTGTCATTGGTTGCTGGCTCTGTGAAAGGGATCCTTCTTCACATCCTTGCGTGCCTCCACAGGCTTTGCAAACGTCTCCCACAAAAGTGCACTAATGGAAGTGTAACATTTAAAAACAAAAGCACTTGCGGTAAGACTTTAACCATGAAACAATCAGAGAGGGGAAGAGCTCCCTAGGCGAACTGTTACCAGGCGTTACGAAGTGACACTGTGTCACAGTCAACTGTTGATGACTGTGAACATTGATACCATTGTATCCCTTAGAGGTTGGGCCTACCTTCCGATAAACTACCTCCTTATAAACATGAGGCCTACAGTAAAAAAGAAAACGCCCAAGTTTCATTTAGCCACGTTTGTGTGGCTTTTGCCATATGAGCCATAAGTCTAGTGTCTTCAAAGTATTCCTGCCTAAAAAGTCATCTCTGTAGTTCCCCACCACTCGTGATAAAACAATAGCATGCCCAAAATGAGCGGTTTCGTAGCGGCTACATAGGCCTTGGCGTGGAAATACTATAGTTTGCAGTTTTTCTTCGATAAACGCGGTCACTCAAGCCAGGCGTTAGGAAATGTGAATAATGTTTATTGTGTTATACTGTCCCAGGAAATTATGGGCACTTTTTTTTTCGACTTCGATGTGAAAGATGCACGGCGCTCTGGAAGACCAAATCATGGATATCGTCGAGTCTGACCGTCATATAAGCCACAGAACGAGTTAACGCCACAGAACATCGCATCTGCGAATCACTGCTTTAACTCAAGACCATCGACCCATTTCTGAAGCGGATGGGGACTGGATCACGTACGAAAACGGCCGTGGTTGATTCGCAGTGAGTCGGTGAAAACGGTGGCCAAGCCAAAATCGACAACCCGGAAGGTCTTGCTGTGTTTGATGGGATTGGCAGGGAAGCATCTACTTTGAGCTGATATCCTACGGCAAGGTTCATCATTCGGACCAGAATTGTCAATTATTGGACCGTCTGAAGCAAGCAACCGCTCAGAAGACCAGTTTTGGCCCATGGGAGAGGCATTGTGTGCCATGAAGACAACGCTAGGCAACACACAGAATTGGAGCTTGGAAAGGCGGTCCCTATAGTCCGAACACAGCACCATGTGATTGCCACCTGTTCCTCTAACATTCGCTGGTGAAAAGTTCTCCTCACGAGATGCTGGTGAAACAATACTCTCTCAAAATGGCGATAAATAATCCAACAAAACGGTGCATCTGGGTTTGCCATGCGTGACGGTTTCCAACGAAAATTTGCCGCAATGAATCGAATGCTGTTTTAGAAATCACCCCTCTTAATGAACATGTAGATTCATGCCGAGACTCGGCTTATTGACACAAGAGAACACAGATGGCTAAATTCATTGACCACTTCGCCTTCCAAAGACAAGTTTCCTCGGCCAGTCCTGCTCCCGTTCAGTGCTGAACAACATCATCTTTTACTTTGAGGTGCTAGTCCTTATCGATTGCTGGCTTATTTGCAGATGAAGGGTATGTGGACATTCAAACAAAATAACCAAATCATCAGCACTTTGGTTTCTACATTCCCAACGCTATCGCTTCGCCGTATATAATTTACCATGTCGTCTACGTAAAGGGCGAATAAAAGTGGACTTAGTACCCAAAGTGGAGGCCGCATTGAACCTTGCTGCCTGGGTTCGATTCCCGGTACGTGCAAAATAATTTTCAAAATATCTCAAAAAACAAGATATTCGAAGTCGCCATAAATCGGTAGGTCCCTTCCACTCGTGAGAGAACAATAGCACAGCATTTGTAGTTGCTGTAGAAAGAAGCTAGGCCCTGACGATCTACGGTCTGTAGCCCCACCCATATTACCATTAACCTTTAGAATAGCCTCCAAAATACAGACCGAGTCATCTTCAAAAGCTGTTGCCGTGGAATTTTTGGTTGGAAGAGAAATGAATTAAAAAAAAAATATAAAAAGCTAGGGCCAAGGTACGCATCCCTGAGGAACACCTAATGAAACCGTATTTACCGAACTTAACTTGCTGCATATTTTCCAGAGAGTTCAATCATCATCGAAAGCCCTTTCCTCAGCCCAAAAGTCCAGTCATTGGCGACTCTTTTGAAGTGAAGTACAAGCGAAGTTCAAGAAGACACTTCACAATCGCAACAATCTCCGTTGCCTCTGCCAAACTCCCCGAGAATCCCTGTGGGAACGCGACTAAAAACCGCCCGAATGGAGTTCTCGAGAAGGGAAGAGGCAAAAAAAAAATTTGCATAGCCATTCAACCATCCTTCGAAGGCACTGCAAATCCCATGATGGATGTACCCGTCCCCATCGTTGCTTTGTGGGTGGCCAGTCGTTTCGGCCGCATCGCCTCGTTCGCGGCCTCCTCACCTCGAGGCTGATAATTACTCAATTCCCCGAGTCCTGCCACAGCACATCGCTCTAATTGAGCGACTCTCACCGCCACAGACGCAGCGAAGTTCGTTCACATGCAAAGTTGGCACTCAATACCCGCCGATATTTGGGTTAAGACCACAACGAGCATGGCCAGTGGTGGCGCCTTCTCAAGGGCAATTAGGGGATCCGTGCGAAATCCAGTCTCGGTCAGGGGTGATCCTTCAATTCGCAACGCGTAGACGGCATCCTCTTTTAATTATAACAACCAATTGGGGACCGGATCCGGTCGTTCGGCATCGCAGGAATTTACACCAACGTGTCATAAATCCTCTACCTGCCCAAAGGGCATTCCAGCCGACGCACAGATACGTCCGCGCGTCTGTGTGCGTGGCCATCTAACGTCCGGATGGCAATCCAAAGCGACTGCCGCCAGTGGAATGCTGTCAAACCTCTTTGTCGTTCGATTCCCAGGAAAACAAAATCAGTTTTGCATGCACCATGCAATCGTTCTCCTCAATGGAGGCGCGCAACCCCCCCACCCCCTCCCCCCCTCGACACCCACACAGATCTCCATCATCTCGGGCTCGGGGTTCTTCAATGACTTTTGGGAAAAACAAATTCCCTGCCCGGTTCGGGGCTTCGCCATATGATTCGGTTTGGCATTCCTGGCCTGGCGTGTGTGTGTGTGTGTGTGGTGGGCCTCGGCTCTGGCATCTCTCCGTGGCCAGATCTTAATGAGAAACCACAACGCCGCCGCCGCCGCCCAGAGCCAGAGCTGGAGAGTGGCAATAAGCAAAAAAGTAAAAGTCTCTGCCGTGGAACTGATGATGATGGCGATGCCGGCGCAAAACCAAGACCAACCAGAGGCGTCCTCATCCTTCTCAGGATCGAAACGCCGAAACCTTAGTCGTGCAGAGGACGGGCGTCGGCGGCGGCGGTCGGTTGGACTGGTTGAGGACTGGTTTCGAATGCGCGCGCTCTCATATGTGTGTGTGTGTGTGGAATCAGTGCATTTTGGCGCCAAAATTTCTACAGGTTTCCCCCAGTGCTATGAGGCACTGTGCCGTCACCACCGACCATGGCGGCCTCCGTCGATCGCTGCCGAGGGCTACCAACTTGCACGTTCATTGCCGGTCTCTCCTCTTTGGTGTGTCTCGGGACTCTCCGCTCTGGTCTGGTCCACCGCCAATGATGTCTACCTCACGTTTGTTTATGTCCGCCATTAAGACCATATGACAGGAGGAATTAATGATTCTCGACGGTGCGTGCGTGTGTATGTGTGGGTCCAAGAGGGGCGGAGGGGTGGACCACAAATTGGGTGAATCTCTGAACAAAGTTAAGTGGTCGTCTAAATGGTCGGCGCTCCTTTGGCTTGAATTTCATCAAATCTCCCGCATGTTCATGCGGCCGTCGCCGAAACGTTGACAATTTCGCAAAATCACTTGGAATATCTGTGATCTGATATGTCGCAGATCGCGCGGATGGAGGTTAATGGATATCGATGACAGGACTCAGTTGAAAGGAGGATGGGACAAAGGACCACTGAATGCCGGCGAGAGGGGTGTTTGAATTCTAAGTGCTTTGGAGGATCGCTTTTTGTGATCAAGTGCTGTGGGCGATGTGCTTCGAGGAAACTTGGTTGAATAGCATCTGCTTCGAGGTCTGCGAAAAGTGCTTGACGAACACCTTCGGTCCACAAGAACACCTTCAGTCAAAGTTATCCTTGTTCAAGGAAATTCCCCATGTCCACTTGCCGACTTCCCAAATTTAACAGAAGTCCCTGAAAACTAGCCCAGGAGCAGCTGCACTTCGGCTGACAATTTAGGCTCCTCGAGAAAATCCACCTCCTCCGCCGCCTCCCTCAATCTGTCGACCAGTTGACTGTCCTGTCGGTCTTCCTCCTCCTGCGTCAATCAAGTCGTGGAATGCGACAGGTTACAACGTTTACTCGGCGACGGTATTTCCAATTTATGACCAAAACTCAAAAATACTTCGGCGATGGCAACAGGTGATTAAATAGCGATTTTTATGATTGTCGAGGTGGCTGCCATCCGTTCGATTGGTTCATTCACTCAAGAGCACGAGTACTTGGACCAGAATTTTGAGTCGTCCTCGATTTTTGCGAGAAGTCAACCAGGAACATCGGTCGGAGAAAGTACACATTTTTGGACTTATTCTAAAAATGTCACGCTTTGTATAGGAAACTACCCATCGCCTCCCTAAATTTCAGGGAAATCCCTTAAATTAAGGCCAGAAGAAGTGGCGTCGAGCTGACTACTTAGAGCTTCAGTGGGTGTCGGCTTGTCCGAACTTTGAACCCAGAAATACCTGTAAACTTACCAGAAAACTCCGTGCAGGTGGTATGGAGCTATCAATTCAGGCATTAAGTGGATCTCCTAATATCGAAAAATGGTCCTAATTTGGACCAATTTAGGCCACAGATAGGCGTCGGGCTGACAGATCAGGACAACGCTGGAAATCATTTTGTCCGACAAATTCGGCATGGAACTACCAAACCGTGAAGAAAACGTGAAATGTTTCTTAAACCATTCTTTAATCCGGACTTTCGCTCATAGCGGCATTCGAATTCTTCCATTTGGATCGCGAGAGAATTTCGTTTGGCCTCCGTTGCAGAGGGTGGTGGGTTCAAGTGATAAGCCCTTCAGATCGTAAGGAAGCTAGAGGCCTTAAGGGGAACGAAGCTCCGAGCCGAATTCAACTAATTTAGTTTATCTTGGAAACAAGATTTATTTTCTGGAAACTCACGCTTGCGCCTTCAGATTGGTCGCAGATCTCCAAATCTCCGTCGAATACAAGGTGATTCTTGAATGAGTCACTTCTGTAGAGGCACTTCTTCTTCACGGACACTCGAAATAGATTTTTAAGCCCGCACTCGTCGGCATTGTCATCGCTGTGATGTCCAGTCCATTCGACGACACTGTAGAAAGCACGAAACAATTAAATTCACTGCGAAATAGTTCCTCAGTCACTCTTACTAGTTCTGGTTAAATTTTGTTTTGAGCTGCCGTGCATAACTCCACGGCATTCGTGTATTTTACGAAGCCCCACAAGGCTCCATTCTTGGACCTGTGCTTTTATTTTCATTTCTTCGGGTACAAACAAGGGAAGATGTGAAGTTCCGATGATGCCCCTCGTACCATCGGCAGCTCTTGTCGATTGTGTTCGATCAATAAATGGCAATTTAGTTTCTTTAGTCCGCTGTGCTCGGCTAACCTTTCCAGCGCCCTCCACCAGAGAAGGCACAGCATTGTCTAATGTCGTCCCACATTCGAACACGAATGTAGGTCCAGATACAACCGCAAAATAGGACGGTGGTCGGAGCGGTCTTCTTCGAAGCAGGCCTCTTCGAAGCAGGGGGATACGCCTTGTTCATTTCGCGCCAATCACTTTCTGGTTGGAGTCTTAAGGTCGACAAGAGTGTACTGACTCACTCTCACTTTTCGATTGCCTGCACACTGATTTGACGCTAAAATTTAGATCTGATGCAGGTGGTTGACAATTTAGGCTCCCGGAGGATTTCAGTCCCTCTATATGAAAGGAACCGGAGCTTATACCAAAAAATGCCTGCCGCCTCTCTAGCATTTAACATAAAACTGCCCACGAGCAAACAACATCATGGTACTAATTTCGGCGTTCAGAGAAAGGTCCGAAACTCCTCAATTTTCGCTTGCCTATCTTCAACAAAAAAAAGTGTGGTCCAAAGACATGTAACTTTCCACTGACAATTTAGTCCTCCAAAGGAAGTTCTCATTTTCGATCTAAAAATACCTCTGGCTCTGTAAGTTCGAAAGAAACCCATAACGTAAACCCACCCATAGACAAGCTCACAATTTAGGTCAGGGTGGCGTTTACTTACAATTTAAGCCTTCGCTGGAAATTGCCTCATCCAAAAATGTTAGCATTTTGGGCGAAAAAATACTGGTTGCCTGCCAAAATTTAACAGAAAGCCGTGAAATCTGGTCCAGTATCAGACGGCATCAGGCTAACAATTTAGGCATCTAGTCGAAATTCAACAAAATCCATATTTTGGACCGAACGACATCGGTCGCACCCCCAAAATTAAGCAGAAAGCCCTCAAATTTAGGCCTGTGGCCGACAGTATCAACAATTAAGGCTCTTAATTTTTGTTCAAAAAATACGATTAGTGGCCTGACAATTTGGGCCTCATTTCTGAACTAGTCCAAAAAGAGTTCCAAATCCTTCATCCAACCACCCCCGAAATTCAGCAGAAATGCGACATGTAGTCCAGGACAAGTTGTCAATTTAGGTTAGTCCCAAGGTGTCATCAAACTGACAAATTTAGGCCTTCAAAGGCACCTGTCGTTTCTGGTCCGAACAAAATTCCCAATTATTTGATCAAAAAATGTCGGCGTTCAGAAAAGGTTCCGAAATTCCTCAATTTTTTAAAGCCTTCTTAGATTCATCAAAAAATAAACACCTTAATGTGCCCGACAATTTAGGCCTCACTTCTGACGTCGTAAAAAATAAAAAAAAGGTCCCAATTGTTGATCCAAAAATACACGAATCACCCCGAAATTCAGCAGGCTCGAGCTCAATGTTTACGAATACCCCAAGTGTCCGGGGTCAATGCACATTACGGACCGAAGGTATAGAGGGAGAAATCGAGAGGAGGTACCTGTGCACATTGGTCTTAAATACCTGCGGACTGCGGGCCAAGCCACGCTGTCAATTCTGTGTCCGCACAAAATTTCAAACTCCACATTATTTGATCCAAAAAAAAAAAAAAACATGTCGCCTCCCTGAATTCAGCGGAAAATCATAAAATCTAGTTCAGGTCACGTTCCCCGCGTCGCGCCGTACCTCGCGGTCAGATTCGAGAAGATTATCGTTTTGCCGATCGGCTGCCGTTTACTCGCCCGCAGGCACCTCTAACGCACTAGATTGCCGATTAGAAACCCTCCCTTCCACGTAAAAACCCCCATTCCGAGGCGACGACAACGCTTGGTCCATCACTCAAAGTCATGCAAGTTCCTCGAAATCCCTTCGCGCACATACCCACCAACCAAGGGCCAGCCCCAGTATCAGTTCAATCACGGTCTCATCGTCCGCCCCGGTGTAACGTTACATAATCGCGCCGGCTACAAGAAATTTTGTCACAATCTTGCTCAGTTAACTGCCACAGACGCGCCCGGCGCGCCGGTCCAGCGGCGGGCATCCCGGTTTTCATCAATGGGGGCGCGCACAGCGAGCGCTGATCCGAACGCCAGAAATGTCACATCCATTAAGAATGTAAATTCCCAGTGTGAGGCGCTTTGTTCTGTTGTTTCGCTTCTTTTTTTGCACACACTCTCGGTGCGACGCGGCGTTTCACAGGAACGCAATAAAACCCCCGAAACACGTAGGAATTAGCATAAACTACGAATAAGCCTCGGGTCCCGCCTTAATGATGCTCGCCCAGATGCTGACAGATACTGGAAGTGTGATCTTGTGATCTTGCCGGACGAGAATAGCTAGGAATTCGCTCGTCAGCGGAAATGGCATACAAATCAATGTGTCAACAGTGATTGTGTCGGCGGCGGCTGTGGCGGGACCCCTTGTCAGCGTTCTGGGGAAATTCTGAAGATTCGGACGCCACAGACTGGGATTCGTGGTAACCGCCGATGGACTGGAACCGGGCTTGGACGTAAACATCCTCCCTTCGGTGTGCAACGCACTCACAGGAAGCCCATAATTCGCGCAGCAGCTCCACGATGCGTGGAGTCATCAGTGTGTGGACGACAGAGTGCCTCTGGTCGGTTGCATTGTTGTGCAATCATCCATCCACTGGTCGTTATCTACGATGTGGTTGATGTTGTTTTCCTTCTGCTGCGTGGAGTGCGTGTTCCAGTGGTACCCGGTGACCAGTGCCCAGTTGAAGATCAGCCACATCTGATGCGGGGTCGTTGGACGAGTTAATTGTTAAGTCAATCAGCGGGAGGAGGCATCGTTGTGCGAGGAGTCTTGATCAGGAATGTCGATCTAGTATGCAACATTGTAGCGTCTGATTAAGGGGTGTATGAAGTGGACTCAAAGGAGGAGGTTGTGCTCGAAGGTCTGCAACGTTTATTCAAAAGACTGGTGACTGGAGGTGTAATGGAATGTCAATCTATTGGCCGCCGAATTGTGGTCTAACGGCAGAAGAAGTGACGAGATACAAATTTCGGGCGACTTTTGATCACGATCTGTGCCGATCTGATGACAAAAGAATACCGTCCAAAACCGGGAAAGATCTTTTTGGTACACCCCTTGAAACTCAAGTTTTTGTTCAAAAAAGTGGTTAACGCAGAAGTTCCACTTCCACTTGCTCAAAAAAAAATGCATTTTGGACCAAAAATACCTGTCGCCTTCCTAAATTCAAGAAACCACCAAATTTTGCCGAGAAATTGGGCCTCATTCCTGGGCTTGTCCCTAAAAAAAAGTTCCAAATTTTAGATCCAAAAAGATCATTCGCTCGAGAACTTCCACAGGAAGACAGGATAGCCTCTCAATTTAGGCCAGACCAAAGGTGCCATCAAACTGACAAATGTAGTCCTTCTGAGGAAAGTAATAAACTACCGTGAGATCTACTACAATTTTAAAACCAGCCAGGTTCGTGTGCGAATTTTAGGAGGTTTTTGAAATCAATCAATGGACCGTAAAAGTCCTAAATCGTCATAAAAATGTGACGAAAAATGTGATATTGTCAAAACAGCGGACCAATCGCAGACCCTTGTGGAGCTCCAGAATGATTGGACTGGTTCATGACCACATGAAAAATTTGGAAAGCAAGATTTGTGGGAATAATTTTGAGACGATGCAGTGGAAAGACTGAACGAGGGAAAAACTAAGTCTATGCTGCCATAGAGATGGACGCACTACATCGACGACTCGGCCAGAACGTGAACAGGGACAGCTTTAGCTTAGAGGTAGTGAAGGACTTGGTCTACCTCGCCTCGGTGGTAAACAGTACAAACAACATCAAAACCGAGATCAAGCGGAGAATAGCTCTTCAGAGCCCTCTCTCGAAGACTCTGTATAAGATCTTGGTCATCCCCGTCGTGCTCTACGGGGATGACCAACGTCTCTTCATCCGCTATATCCAAAGCGGATGAAGAGACTCTTGATCTTTTCGAGAGAAAAGTTCTACTCGCGATCATTGGTCCTGCTTGCGTTGATGGCATTTGAAGAAGAAGACATGAGTCTAGCCAGGTGTCTACGGATCCAATGCCTAAGATGGTTAAGCCATGTAGAGCGTATGGACTTAGCTACGGCCCGAATAATCTTCGACTATGAGCCTGTGGGACAACACAACAGATGACGCCCACGTTCAAGGTGGCGCACACAAGTGTCGAGGGCAGAGAGTCAGATCACAGAGTCCTGCATCAACGCATGCTCTGATCAGACTCGTCTGAAATAGTTGAAGACGCGCTCTATGTCGAGGAAAGCGCCCAGAGTATGTGCCTTGCCCTTCGAGATAACATCTTGATTGGCGGCCTGCCTTTGGACACCATTTAATTGGCGTTTAGCGCGGGTGGTGAAGTTAAGTTGCTGTTCCTCTTATCTTAGGTGGTAGGCTCCGAGCTGGACTTGCCCTTGTACTCTTCTACCGTGTTCCTCGCTTCGTCAGGTGCGAAGCCTTAGCAAGGGTACCACCTGCTGCCATCACCTTTGAGCCCTTTTCCGAGTGGATCATCCATTTCGTTGGGTTGTCCCAGAGGGGGCCTCTCTGGATAATTGCGCATTTTTCTAACTCACGTTGGTCTTAGAGGGTTGATGTATCTCCGAGTTTTGGACTTGCCTCAGTTAGAGGTCTGTAGCTTTGCTGTGTTAGTGGCCTTGGGGGTTTTTCAGCCAGGTTGCATTGCACGGCTCACCCTCTGCAACAGTGGATGTTTCCCCCCGAAGTAGCTCGGGATTCATTGTGGATCTTGTCATAGCTGAGGAAATTATGGTCGCCTATTAGAGTGGTGGGGCCATAATTAGTCCCCAAGATGGCCTTGGAGAGGGTTAGTGGAACTCAGCCAGGGGGTAACCCTGGCTGCTAACTATCCAATGGCTTCGGTTCACTTCGCCGCCCTGGACTAGGGCTAAATTCGCCAATCACCCCACAGTCTGATTGGAGCTCTCCTGTCCATTGTTTCGCCGGGCAGAGCATCTTCAGCAGACTTGAGCTCCACTTGCAGGCCGACTTAGACCCCCGCTCCACGCCAAATAGAGACGAAAAATCAGGCGGAACGACAAGCCAAGCCCCAGTTCTTCGGGGCTCCTTTATCAGACGCTCGTCCTACGATCAGGCCTGGACCCAACGACGACCTGAAACGAGTGTCCACTGCGAAGCCCATGCTTCGACAGTCTCTCTTCCCAAATCGACACCAGTGCCGCTCTCTAAATTCCTCAAACCCCCTGCTCTCAGTAGCCTAGCCACTGCAAGTACCCTCCATTCGCCAGCCACCTGCACATCACATGCACGGATCGCAAAGTCATGAATGAAAACATTCCCTGTTCCAGGAATACCTCAAAGCTCCTGTGGAGCTGCAGCCACAGCGCCCAGACCATGGCCACACATCCCCCGGCGAGCATTTCCGACATACCGCCCGGCATGGCGACAGGAAAGAACAAAATCCCCAGAATTCCACGAGAGATTCCGCGCAGACAATTATTCATCTCTAGGCGTGCCGTAGGCCATCCGATGTGGAGCGCCTTCTATTAATTGCAAGTTCAATGGCAGCCACTCGGCGCTCGATACTCGGAACACTTGTTGCCTGTTCTCATTAGCGATCGAAAGTGAATTTCATTAATTTGTGATACGAGCGCGTAGCCCAAGTGGATGATGTCGCGTAAGAGCTCGGCTCAGCCGCACATGTTGGCGCACTGGAACGCCAGACGGGCATACTCTGCCAGCGCGCATAATCGCATAGATACCGACAAGTAGGTGCCACTTGTGTGAATGTCAAGTGATGGTGCTGCTGCTGCTGGTTCGATGGGTGCTCTGGAGGAGGTGGAGGAAGGGTTGTGCCAGCCAATTCATATCCATGCCCAAGTGAAATTTATGAGCTGCTGGATATGCGATGGGAACATGATTACTCATCGTCATTTCACATCATAGTCGTCGTCGTGGTCGTCGTCTCTTGTCGACATGATGTTCTTTACGATCTACGAAAAAAGACACTTCGCCGGGGGAACGTCGCGCCGTCGGCACGCCATGCTGATGTTGGTTTTTGGGGGCGCTTCCCCGCAGCGGATGTTGTTCTTGTGAGCATCTTCCTCCCCCTTCAACAATGGCGGCATCTGTTTTGGTGCTGGCGCTGGGTTCCGTGAACTTGAGGCGGAAGAGGGACGGCACAGTGTGGCGCTGATAACCTTGTCCTTCTAAAATGCCGGCTTTTTCAAGGCCTTTCCACTTGCTGCAGTGGTCGGTTGGCAGTGATGCAGGGCGCATCCGGTGTGGCAGCTTTTGATCGTGGCGCCATGGCTAAGTTGACAGCACAGCTTGACATTGAGTGGAGCAAGAAAGAGACGGCCGTTATGAACTTGTGTTGTTCAAACACGCTCCCAGAAGTTGCCCGAAACAGCGACTAGACACACGCTTCGGCAGCTTAAGAGTGGGCCAAGGTCAATGGGACATTTTTTAGCCTGTTTGGTCATGATTCCCGACTCCGTCAACGACGAGAGCACCTTTTTGCGAGTGATGCAAAATAATAGGAGGCTTTCATTCGTGGGGCGAGCAAGTTCACTCTTCGAACACAACCGTGAAGCCGGAAGGACTCGCCAGGCGGTCATTGCCGCTTTAATCTGAATCCTCAGATGAAGACCTCACAGAAAAAGGCTGCGTTCATGTTACACCAACAGAGTTAGGACACACAAACAATTTGTTGCTGTTTGATTTTTGTGTTCCCTTTTGACGGATCATGTGTCAGTCGTGGTTGTAACACACTTCGTCGCTACCCTCCTGAGCATCTAAGTATAGCCCCGCTGCTGGACAGACAGAGGACACTTTTGAAGTCAATGTTCGACAAGACCTCGAGGGTGTCCATTCGTCGCTGTTCTCGGCATTTGGGGTTTTGGTACTCGACTAATTGTGGTAAACACGTGCAGTACGATTAGGTACCAATGTACTCAGTCTGTTTGGTGATGTCCGCTTGACGATGACCGTGAGTACAACTTTGCCGTCAACGATGTCAGTTTATTTCAATGTCTTTGATTTCGCCTTAAATCCACGCGCTGAACCTTGTTGGCACACGGGGCTTCAGCAAGATGCCGACACTAAAAGCCACAAAGCACGCAAGCGCAGATGGTCAACCATCAGGCGCTCTGCAAGGCCGCCGGCGATATTCTCGTGGCGACGACCGCAATACCGGGTGAATCGCGAAAGCTTCTTAATGACCGGCAATATCGTTTCCGCAGCAATAGGTCCACTGGTGATCTGATACCTTACGTCACCGAAAAGTGGAACCAATCTTTGCACAATGCAGGCGAAAGCAAGATCGTTGCGCTTGATATTTCCAAGGCATTTGACAGAGTTTGGCATCAAGCTCTCTTGTCGAAAATGCGTGCCTGTGGCGGTACCGATGAATCTCTTCTTCCTTTCGAACCGATCAATTCAAGTTGTTTTGGATGGGTTCAAGTCTGATATCCACCAAATAAACGCTGGCGTTCCCCAAGGCTCTGTTCTGTCTCCTACACTCTTTCTCATTTGTATAATTGATCTCTTGTCTGCCACTTCTAATCCAATCCATTCCTTCGCTGATGAGAGCACCCTCAGCTTTTCATATTCGTGCAAAAGACTCACGCCGTAGAATTGGAACGGCAGCGTATGATAAGCGCGTTGAATTCCGATCTTGACAGCATAATCAATTGGGGAAAGAACAACCGTGTGGAGTTCAATGCTTCAAAAACTCAAAGCTGCCTGCTGTCACTCAAGGGAACCCTTTCTAATCAGCCATTATCCACGAATGGCACCTGTGTCGATGAAACCGGAAAGCCTTCCATCCTTGGTGTGTGTATCACACAAGACTTAGTTGGAACGATAACATATTTGAGGTCTCCAAAAATGCTGCGAAAAATTTAGGTTTCCTCAATCGATACAAGAAGTAGTTAACCCCTTCTGATTTGGCTTTTATGAGGCCTATATCCGCCCCAAACTTGAGTACAACTCTCATATCTGGTCTGGTGCCCCCAAAACCACCCTGCGCCTACTAGACAGAGTCCAAAAGCGAGCGATAGAACTTGTAGGAGGGGACAATATCGCAGAATCATTAGACTCGCTCGAACATCGACACACTGTCTCTTCTTTGTCCGGATTTTATCGCTATTTGAACAAACGATGCTCAAGCGAGTTAGCGAACTGCATTCCTTCTCTCCATGAATTCACCCGCAATACCCGTCTCGCCAGGAATGCTCATCAATTCATCCTAAAGCCTACTCTCGGACGCACAGTTAAATTAAGAGACTCGTCCATCAGCCTCACCACACGAATGTGGAATTCTCATCCCAGCCTAATATTTCGCCCAGAATACAATCCGCAGATATTGAAAACCAATGTGCACAGGTACCTCCTCTCCCTTTCTCCCTCTACACCTTCGACCCGTGCTGTGGCTTGAACCCGGACTAAGGTTATCAACAATCCCTTGTGCTCGCGCAAATTATAAAAAAAATATTTGCCCATCCACAAAAACTGCGAATCTTGCAGGTATAGTGAACTCTCATAAGCGGACACTAACGATACCAAGAAATTTGTCCGCTTATGAGAGGTGTCCGGTTATGAGAAAAATACAAAACATTCTAAGGAATTATTTTTCGGTGAAAAGTATTAATTGTACGCAGTAAACAGCACACGAAGTGTGCCAGATCCGTTTTTGTCCGTTTAAGAGAGAGTAAATTTTAAGAAGTTTCTATTGCGGTTTTGAAAATTTGTGCCCGCATCCGGTTACAGTAAAAATCGTGTAAATAATTCCGTTCGTTGAAATAGGTCCGGTTATGAGAGGGTGTCCGTTCAGAGAGAGTACACTGAATATCGAGACTGTCCAGGGTGACGTGTCTGGCACCGGCCCGTCAAATTGACTATAGACCAAAGTTTTGCACGAAGACAAATCCTGGGGAATACCAATGAGTTTCTGTCAAATTGACATTTTTGCACGAAGACAAATCCCGGGGAAGACTAGCGAGTTTCAAATCGACACACCACCCTTTGTCGGTCATCATTCATGGCAACTGGCAAGAACCTATTGAGAAGGAATGGCCGACTTCGGGATGCCAGGGAAATTGATTCGGTTGTGTTGCACGCCATTCATTGTGCAATTATTTTGGGGAACTATTTCGAGAGGCAGACCCTGCGCTTCCTGAATCAATCTCATACTGGAGAAGCTGGTGCGGATGTCACCAGGAAAGGCACTGTCTTCTACAAGTCTTTCCAACCGTTGGGATACGCAGATGACATTGATTTCGTCGCGTGTTCCTAATGTGACGTAGTGGAAGCTTCCACGGCGATTGGAGAACTGGCGAAACGAGCTGGCATTGAATGAGGATGAAACCAACTACATTCTATCGTCCAAGAGACGTGCCGTCAAATACCAACGGAAACTCAATGTCACGATCGACAGCTGCAGTCTTGGGGTAGTGCAGGAGTTTGTCTATCTCGGGCAAGCGTGAACACCATAAACGGCATCCGTTGTCGAAGGTTTGTCTAAACAACTTGGCTCCTGACTCGAAGGTTTGTCTAAACAACTTGGCTCCTGACTCCAAGGTTTGTCTAAACAACTTGGCTCCTGACTCGAAGGTTTGTCTAAACAACTTGGCTCCTGACTCCAAGGTTTGTCTAAACAACTTGGCTCCTGGCTCGAAGGACCTAAATCATGCTCTGATTTGCAGAGCGGAGCTGATGCAGAGCCGATTCTTGGCACCTTTGAAAGAGAAATTTTTCGTCGGATATACGATCTCGTCTGCGAGGAAGGCGAGAGGAGAAGAAGACATCGCCACGAACTTTGCGAGCTGTGCCAAGACATGAATGCAGTCGGGAACTGACTCGGTTGCATAAGGCAGAAGATGCAATGGTGCACCGAATAGGGTCTTCGAATCCGGAGTTATCGAGAGTCGAAAATCATCATGCTTCCACTTGCGTCTGACCCAGGCCTTGCTTAGTTTCGGAAAGTTTCAAATCGAATGCACTCATTTCTTGGCATTTGTTGTTCCTCGTCTTGAAACGTCTCATCTTAACGACTGATCCTTTGTTCGTTTGTTGACTGGATTCCTCCTTCCGTCTGCTCGTCAGGCCCGGTTTGTTCCTCAAACCCAAATCTTCCAACTGAAGCCTTTCCCTTCCCCCAAGTTCTCAAGTTTGGATGTTAAGACGACGTCGGAAGTCTCCTCAAGCCTTTGGTAGTTTCAGTGGCAGATCACGGTGATGATAACCATCCCCTGCTCCCCTAGTTGACGAAGTTGTAAGTGCCCCCTCCCCACAAGGGACTTAACATTCGTCGTCGCACTGCACGAGTCCCTTCCTCCACTCCACTTAGTGAGAGTGAGTTAATTGATTTGCGGCAAGTACTCCCTCTCAACACACACGAAAATCATCAACCACCTGGCATCGAATGCAATGCCTTCCACGTCTCATCCTGCGCGCAATAAATTTTCCACAGACCTCCCCCACACCACAGCACACCTCGTTCGCAACGCGCGCTCTCGAGTACATCCGAAATTAGTCCGCAGCGCGCGTGTTAGGATAACAAATTAGTCACAGATGAGTCGATGAGCCGCCGACTAGCGAAGGCGACGCGCCGCGAGCCACGCACAGCAACTGTAAGTCACCCCCTAATTCAAAAACTGTTCCAACGGTTTTTCCGTATGTCACCACAGTGGACTGTGCACGACGGCGGCACTTCCTTGGCTCTGCGTCTGCACCTTGGCTTTGTTTTTCCTAAGCAACTGTTGTGCGCGAGTGGCGTGCACCCCCTTCGCTGAGCAAGGGAAAACCATCCCTTAACCTGATTGCGCTCCATTTTCGGTTAACGACCGTTAACCGAAATATCGATCGATCTCGGAACTGAACTAGTCGCGTGCTAGGGCTAGAGCGCGTTTTCGTTTGCATTTGCAACCCCCGTCCAGTCGTCAGGGGTGGCTTACAATGCACCATTATAAAACGGTTTATGATGGCGGTGGCACATGAGGGTGTTGCTGTGCGGACTACGTGCGCATAGTGCACCCGGCACCGGCCAAGGGTGTGGGTTGCGTGTCTCTGCGCGTATGTGCGGCTGCGACGATGAGTCATACGCGAGGGATGTCGAAAGTCACGGTGCGCAGCATGTTGACGGGGCGAATTTAATTGAATGGCATACAAGACGTCAGATCAAATGGGCGTTTGGCTTGACGTTGCCAAATGCTCTGAGCGATTGAATTGAGGTTCAATTAAAGCAGTCGCTTGGGTATTCGCGTCTAGATACTCCTTAATTGGTTTGAACTTTTTGGTTCCGCTTTTTGCCGCGACGCCACTGATAGTTGCGACGATAAACCACAAGAACGGCGACAACGACGGCAACGACGACGATGACAACGACAACGACAACGACAAATGCGACTATGCCCAAGACGAAGAGGAAGACGCCGGTCGATGGCGGAGGCGATTCGTAGATTCGGGGGAGGATTCATCAATTAGGGTTAATGCGCTGGAATCTGGGAGGCAGCCTGCTGCTGGAGCTATCGGCCGCATGTTGGCCAGTCTGCAAATTATGTGGGAAAAGAAACCAAACATGTTTCTTTTTTGGCTGCCATCAATACGATTGATGAGCAGTCATGGGACCACACTCGACGACTGATGAATGAAAAGAAGAGGAGTTTATGTTGACATCGACAGATGTGAGGCGGATGCGATGGTGTTTCGAAAGAGTCGTTCGTCGATATGCTGAAGCAGGCTGTTTATTAGCGATTAGCGTTGAATGACTGGCATGGAAGTTGCGAACCCATTCAGGGGTGCTTTAGAACTCAGTCAATGAATTTGCTTATCTTCGCGTGGTGTCAGTGTTTTATTCAATGGTGTGTGGCTGTAGGGCTCTCTTTAATGTTGCTGAACTCATGACCACACCAGGAACCGAACTGCGGCCATGCTTTGTATCGACTTATTTTATTCGTCACAGACCACCCTATGGAGCCACATGAATCTAGCCAGGAAACTACGGATGACGGTGGCCATGTCGAATGCATGGTCAACTTGGTTCCGTTCCTGGAGTGGCGCTAGCAGGATCGTGAAAAAGTGTGCTTGGTTGAAGCTCAGGTTCGTCCTGGACACAACGCAAAATAACGATCGTGGGTGACGATCGTTAATTTTGTTCGTCGTCCCGTTTTCGGTTTTACTAAGTCTTCACCTGTGGTTGGGGTCTAAAAATGCGCATACAACCAGGGAACTAGACAAGCCACCTAGGTGCTCGAAAGTGGAGCTAGCAGGATCGTGGGGGATCGTGAAGAAGCGTGTTTGGTTGAGGCGCAGGGTCGTCGGCGACACACAAGAAAAACAACGATCGTGAGTGATGATCGTTATTTTCTTTTTGTCGTCCCTTTTTCGGTTTTACTAAATTTTGAATTTCGGGACACCCTTTACATCGTTTTGAGACCACCATGTGATGCGTTATTTTCGAAATATCGTCTTCGATCGTTATTTGTTTGTCGTCCTTTTTTCGGTTTTACTAAGTTTGGCCTTCAAAGACTATTGTAAACGAGGGCTGTTCGATAAGTCAGCGAAATAATTTTTTTTTTTGTCAGTAAAGTGGACTCCGCTTTATTGGGGGACATCACTGTACCGAGACCGCCGCTTAAAGGGGACAAATGAAAAAGAACGAAAAATTAGGTTAGGTTAGGTGAGTGGAGCTCCTACTCACGTCCTTCCTTCAGAAGTTGTTGTGTTTGGTCTAGTTCAGTCCTCACGTACCTGAAAAATGAGTAAGTTTGTAGGATTTCTGAAAGTCCTTGGAGGAGAATTCTCCCAGTGTTCTACTCCTCAATAGGTACTAGGCCATTGACAATGGTAGTGAGGGGTGTCCTATATTTCCTCTTCGTCCCGACAGCCCCTGCATATTGTGTCCATGATATATCTTAGAAGACGGTGACCAGTTAGCGAGCAGTCTTTTCCTGAATTGAAGGAGTTTTGTCAGTTGTTGCGCTGTTGAACTTAGGCCATAGCATCCAAAACCAAGCTCGTGTGGGAAAGACGACTGGAGGGCGCAGTTGGTTAGGTACCTGCCCTTGGTTAGTGGGGTCCTCGGTTCGAATCCCAGTGGAAGCACCGTTAATACGCCTTTACCTGGTTTTAAAATCTGGTCCAGTCACCTTTTGGAGTGGTCGATCGGTGGTACTAGTCCGACGGGGGACCAATATGGTCTAGGTGTGCGGGTGCATTCACTAGCAGCCCCCTTTCCTACCCTACCCTTCCTGGGTCATAGCATCGGTCTTACGGGCGGTTAAAGTGTTTTTCCACCTTTCATTAGCTAGCGCCATGATTATGTCATGCACTTTTTTCTTGACTGGTGGACCAAAAGAAGGGATAAGAGAAGACAGGCGCATTACATCGAAACAGTTCTACCACTACTGGCCATTCCGAAGGATGACGCGGTCAGGAAATTCAACTTCCAAAAGGAGTTCACCAATAAGCTCAGCACGAAAAAAGACTGGAGCAATGAATCCAAAGTCCACAGACTCACAGCAGCAATACGGTGAATTGGTATACAGACGGATCAAGAACTGATGAATGAACAGGCGCAGGAGTATTTGGACCCCGGGCAAAGTACTACGAAAAAATGGGTAAACTTAGCAGCATCAAGCAGAAGTCATTGCCAATGACAGATGTGCTCAGATCAATCTTGACAGGAATATACCCACTGCGACAATGTCGGGCAGTCATGCCGCTATCCTGGCAGTAGACCCCTTTGTCATCAAATCCAAGCTCGTGTGGGAATGTCTACAGAAGATTAAGGAGCTTAGCAGGAGTAACAGAGTAAAACTCTGCTAGATACCGGCCATACAGAGATAGAAGGCAGTGAAATGGCCGACTCCCTCGCTAGGGGCATCGGAAACTTTTCTAGACCCCGAACCATTCTGCGCCTTAAGAGATCACGTCCTCAGGAAAAAGTTCAGGGAACTAGAGAGAAGGAACCGGTCAGAACAACGCTCATGGCATGAAGCAGGCCAAAAGCTCGTGGGCACTATAGGCTCAGGGAGCACCTGAGGACACTAGGAGCATCAGAAGAAGGTCTCTGAATTCCAGAACACACGAATATGGAATGCTCTTCTCAGCCTGATATTTCCCACAGACTACAATCCGCAGATATTTAATACCAATGTGCTCAGCTCCGTCTCTTTCTCCCTCTACACCTTCGACCCGTGCTGTGTCTTGAACCCGGACGCTAAGGCTATTGCGCCAGGTAGTCTGACAGGACAGTGCACGTTCGGCTCCCGTCTGCGAGCCAAACGCAATACGTGGACTTTCAGTTGTTGATGGGTACATTGTAGTTCCCGCTCTCGAGGTGGAGGTGCTATGGCCTCCCATCCCTGTCGATTTGACATCGCATGATACTTGATGCCATGGTCGCTTTTGCTCGAGCAATGCCTTTTCTTGCTCCGGCTACGACGGCGTTTTGCTTGAGGGTGTTTGGTGGCGCTGAGTCGTGTTGAGCATCACTCATTACCATGTTTACACTGTCCAGCGTCAAATTCTTGTTTTGGGGAAGGACGCATCGGCTGTAGACAGATCTATAGCTTCAGCACCCCTCCTACGGATGTGTGTGGATGGTCATTTCTCTCAGACGTCGCCTATAAAATCCAATCGCTTTTTGAAGCCTTAACCGTTCATCCTGCCTAAGCTCTGATTTACCTTGAAGCCTATGCACCGTCTGTTTGCAGTTTCGCGCTCTACTGCGCAGGGAGTCATCATTCACAATGATGAGTCCAGCCAGGCTGACATCTACCACTTCCCTAAGGAGACTGCTGAGCTGAGGATTCGAGACGGATTTCCCCCCCTCGGTTTTTTCGAGATCCCCGGTGCCCGACTCAATTGCACCAGAGCTTTGATTTTCGATTAAATTTTATTTCCACAAGTATGGGGAAGGAGAAGTGGCACTGCACTCACGACCTGTACACAGTAAAGATGATTGTATTGAAACCCGGAGTTCACCTTTATCAGACACGGTTACGCAGTGCCATTCATCAGCTTACTTCTTTCCTCTTCTACTGGACCTGGGCCTCAACCAAAAAGCCTCTCCAATTAGCACGATCTCTGGCCAGCTGCCTCAGGTGCCGCACGCCCAGTTGGTTGAGGTCCTTCTCCACCTGGGTGCGCCATCTGATGCTTCGCCCCAGACTCTTCGGCCCAACCACCCTCGACGACGTCTGACTAGGTCCAGTTCGCGGTTGAATCTTCAATCATAAGCACAATTAGTGCTTATGACGAAGCAGCTTAGCTGGCTAATGCTGATGCTTTTTAGCCCATTCAGGTTATTAAAGTAGTAGGCCTCGACTTGCCAGCGCGCCGCAAGAGCCAAGTAAGTGATCTATGATTTCTCTGCAACCCATCCTGCGAGCATTCATACAGTGTCCGACTATGACGTCGATGAGCATCCTGAGTGAAGATCTGGAGAGTGCCTAAGCAGATTGAGCGATCGTTTGAGATTAAGTGGTGACCATATTTCCTTTGTTTCAAGGCATGTGTGATACATTCTAGCCATTTAAGATTGATTGTGTTGATTGGGTGTATCTTAAGTAGATGGTAGGCTGTAGAGATAGGCATGGAAGGTGGAACTCCTCCTAGTGTTAGGTGGAGGGGTCTGTTAAATGCATCCGACGGGGTGCTAGTCAGTGCCCCGGTGATGTCACAATGTCCCGGCACCCACATAAGGTGTACATAAGTGAAAATGCTCGTTTAGAGACAGCCTACAATTATTCGATGAGTTTGAGTTAAACACAACATTGCCCCCTTCGCACTGGTCTGTGCATGGCGTGACTTCCTCCGTGATGTCCGCTATTAGGGGTACAGTAGTTCATAAAAAGAAGTTTCGCTGCGTATTAACATGACGTAGTTGGGGCGATGACAATTGGACGAAGAGCTAACACAATTCTGACAGAAATCTGCCGGGGTCATAAATCTGTGCACTTAGGGCTAAATTGCTGATTGCTCTCAACCTAGTGAGATGCCAACAATAATCAGTGCAAGCGCACGGGCGAAGGTCCTTACAGACCATCCTCCAGGGCCCTCTGCTTAGACTTAGGAGTAGGCTACGTTGAACATCGATAGTTTAGTATTTCGTTACTATCGATGTTTTCCTTTAAACTATCGATAGTTCCTGTTTCTTAGATCGCTCTGATCTGGAACTGATGTCGCTGATATGCACAAACACAACTGGACAAATGTCTTCAGGAACTCGGAGCTGGATCTTATCTCATAAGACTGCACAAAAAAATTGCAACTTTTGTCTGATGATTGACTTTTATCACGTGATGTTTACTAATTAGACGCATCTGCTTCTGGGTATACACTAGTTTTTTTTGTACTATTGCACAATTTACAGAGATTTGGTTAGGGTAACCTTACTACTGACAACTCATAAGTTTATTTGTGTGAATGATCCGAATTATTTTTGTTTCATTTGCGGAGAGTATATGTTTAAAGAATACCGTTTGAATGTGACTACGTTCGTAAATGAGGCTTACAAAAATTACTTTAGACAGCCGCTGGAAACGAAAAACAAGCCTTGGACTCCGCAAAGGGTATGCAAAACGTGTGTTGAGTTTCTACGTTTGTGGACTAATAAAAGAGGAATAGATTGAGGTACGAAACGGCTATGCTCTGGAAAGAACCCGTGAACCACCACGATGACAGTAATTTTTGCTTAGTGAACATGACTGGAAAAATCGAGCCAAATGGGAATATCCTTCCATACGGTCGGCAAATAGACGTGTTTTTGGCCCTAAAATACCACCTGAACTCCAAGCCGGTCCTTCTCAGGAGGAAGCTATGCATTTTGAGGCGGAAATTGACAATCGTGACAGTGACTTTGAATGTGGCTTGAATGCGCCAAAACTATTCAACCAAGATGATTTAAACGACCTAATCAGAGATCTGGGACTGTCAGAGTCGGCTTCAGAACTGTTGGCTTCTAGGCTAAAAGAAAGGAACTAAAATATCTTATAACCGCAGACGAGAACGAAATCTCCTCAAATACATAGCTGAAGAAGCTGACTTCGTATTTTGTAAAGATGTACCTGGTTTAATGGCTGCAATGGGATTACAAAACTACATTTCTAATGAGTGGCGTTTATTCATAGATTCGTCTAAACTGAGTCTTAAATGTGTTCTCTTACGCAATGGGGATAAATTAGAGTCGTTGCCTGTTGCACATTCCACAAAAGTAAAAAAGAAAGATTATTCAACTATTGCTTTAGTCTTGGACAAAATATGTGGAAGAAGTTACTCTTTCTTCACAACCACTTAGACTATTTTCCCGCCAATCTTGGGGATCTAAGTGAAGAACAGAGCGAGCCATTCCAGCAGGACCTTCGTCCGATGGAGGAACGCTATCAAGGCCACTGGAACGTTCCCATGATGGCTGACTATTGTTGGAGCATTCAGAAAGAAAGTTGTTTTCCACTCAAAATTAAATAATTTTAAATCATCTCCAAATAAGTGTTTCATTATAAAGAAAAACCCATGTGTCATATTTTTTTAACTAGAGCTGATACATTTCAGTCACAATCGTCATTGGAAATTGACGATTGTCAATCAGAAATGCAGTTGTTCTCGGCCTCAATCAAGAAGCCTCTCCAGCTCGTTAGCCAGCTGCCTCCATATTCGCACACCAAGCTGATCGAGGTCCTTCTCCACTTGTGTGTGCCTTCGGGCCTATGCATCTCAGGCGTTGAATCGATAAAAGACTGGCTAGGCGCATGCCCGTACCTTCAGAAAGAGAATAGGACCCTAGACAGAACCTTGTGGACACCCATTGCTTAACTCAATTTTTTTCTTCTACTTTTCCTACCAAGCTATCGTGATCAACAATGACGCCGCCGTGCATATCAGCAAGAAGCACCACGTCATTTGACGGACTAATTGTTTTGTCTTTGAATCTTGAAAGGGTCTCCTTGGTAGCTTGCCTTCTATAGGCAAACAGTATCAGCTTCGTCTAGTCTAGTCATTGCCTCTACCGTCGCTTGTTTCACTTCTCCTGGAGTTACCGCTTTGCTCGTGACGCATTTTCCTCTCTCCCAAATCCCGAGTCTCAGAATGTCATTGTTCAAGAGCCAGTGAAGAAGAAGAAAGTTCGGTACCTCAGCTGCATAAACCGCAAAAAAATGGATTGCATTCCACCTCATTAGCCGCCAGTCTCTCTCGCCATTGTTCACAAATTGTGTCTCCCTCCGCTAAGCAACTCACTAAGTCCTTCCTCCTCGCAGGATGCGTCATTAATCAGCCTTTCTTCCGTCATATTAGAGCACAACACAGTACAAGCGCCACCCCATGCCCTGGCACCGTGCAGATGTCCGCACACGAGAGAGATCCTGGCCCGTCGTAACTCTTCATCAATTGGTCCAGATCACGAGAGGTCAGCGGCAGATTTTCCTCAAAAATGTCTCAGTTTCCTCTGGGAAATGTGCATTTTCGACTTTCTCGCACACAATTTTGCATACATTCTCTCTCTCCCCTCGGCACCCGGAAGGAAGGAAGGGACCGAGTCCTCCGAATCGTCTCAGAGCCTCGGAACGGATTAAATGTCGCCCTGCGTCGGACGTGGCAGAATTTATTGCCATCCTCGTGCGAAATTCACGATCCCAACTCACATGGCATAATGACATGACAAATCCTGCCATCAAACGTTCATTATCCTTGGAAATTATTGCGTCGTACCCCACGAGGAAACGAAGAAGAAACCAAACAAATTAAAGTGCATCCTCGGCAGCGCCTTGGGAAGCGGAGTTTGATCCTTTTGTCTGTGCGGCGTCCTCCTTTGTGTCCATAAATTTGCGAAAACGATGCAATAAGCAATCCCTCCGGTCCCAGGACCTCCGAAGGATTAATTGAATTTCTTCTCACTCGATGCAGCGTCTCAAGGATGTTGATCGCATCCGATCGCACCGATCGATATCATCTTGATGAGGCACAGCGTCGTGCGACACACAAACTACTTGGTTACGCTCGAACGATGATAAATTGCGAAAGGATCTCGCTCAAGCGCAAGCCCCGGCGCATTTGAATGGTAATTGCGCGCGGGGCGAGCGTCGGGAACGGGTTGTGAATAATCAATGAGAGGAGAGACTGGGCTTATTGGAGCGCGATAAAGGCGTGCACCGACAGGATATCGAATTCGATTGGAAAATTTCCCTTTCACCGAATAGCGAATGTTTTCGCCGTTCAATTGGATTTTTCTTTCTTGTTTTATTGAATTTTCCAATCGGCTGCACGCATGCAAATCGGATCAGTGTTCAGGCTGCGCCAGCGCGCGGATCCTTGATCACACGCAGTGCATGTGGTGACTTTGTGAGGTTATTAGCAGGGGTTGGCTTTTGGCTCGGCGACGACGCCGGGGAGGACTCCCTTCGGGGATAATTTCTCCATGAATGCAGAATCAATGCCGAGGCGCTAGGAAAGGGGCGATGATGCAGCGCTGCGCGTCTAGGCCTGGAGGGGATACGATTGGCGTGCTGCTGCTGGAGAGAGACTGGGCTTTTGTGGTCTAATTGGGTAAAAATTAGCATAGTTTGCGCTCTCGAGTGATAATTGGATTTGGAGATGCATAATGATGTGGTGTTGCGAGCGGGAAATGTCTTGTGCCGTGCTGCGACTCCTGCGTCGCTTGGCTAGTTTCTTGAGACCTTGTTTAGCGCAAATAGAGCGGTGGATAGGCAAAGGGAGAGGTATCCTTGTTGGAGGGGTTTCTGTTCACTGTTCACTGTGCACTGTGCGTGTCAAGAATGAAGAGTTGTCGATAGGGCTTCTTAAATGAAAGCACTCACATTTGGCACACAATCTCGACTCGAGGCAGTTGATTCGTGTCAAATGAGGCCAAGCGCTTCCCTTGAATTTCAAACTAATTCGTTTGGTGTGGAGAAAGTGAAACGACTTGCTTGTCCGGTTGCTGTTACTTCAGGCGTACCACAAGGCAGCCACATAGGGCCGTTTCTTTTCCAGATTTGTATGAATGGCACGCCCGGCGTTTTTATTAGCTCAGCACGCCTTCTATGAACTACTTGTTCGTCATATTTACGATAGAGGATCTTGCGCACGTCTGTGCTCATGCTCTCCGACGTCTACACTCCACTTTACCACATGTGCCAACTCCTAATCTGTGATTTTGTTGATACCAACAGCAAGAGATGCTCTTCGGCATCCCCACGAAGACAGAGTCCGCCCTCAACGTTGCTGCTTCTTCTCACGTTCTGCACGAACTCCTTCGAAGCCGATCTATGCGTCCATGAGATCAGTGGAATTCTACACCTATTTTTGGAGATCGCAGACCCAGGCACTCCTGGGGCCGTAAAAACCGTCGTATTTTATCTTTTTTTAGGCTGCCTGTTCGTTAATGTCTTCACACAGCTCCTCAAATTCACAAAAACAACGATAAAAAGCAAATAGAAAGGCAATCCGACACAGGGCGAGTATACAGAGAGAGAGGGACAGAGAGAGGTTCATTCACTGGAGCTGGAGGGTTTATCGGGAACACCGCGCTAAGGATTCTCTTCTCCATTCCATTTACATAAAACAATCGTAAATTAACTGGAGTGGACCCACACACAGCCGCACACACACCCTCAGCGCGGCAGAGCACTCGGCAAGGAACCGTCCCCCGTCAAGGCAGCAACCTCACTTCTCACAATCATAAATTCATGTCCCTCCTGCCGCCGACAGGCCGAGGGATATGCGCGATACCTCGTGAAAATTTAAATGCACATCATCAAGTAGGCCGAGTGAGGTAATAAACTTTTTCGAAATCATCATTAGATGATGTGTTGTACGCCGACTTAAGGATCTCTCGATCTGGATCTGGATCTGGATCTGGATCTCTGGATAAGGATCTTCGCGGCGGCGCGAGCGAGAGCGCTGTGTGAAAGTGATCAATTTTTTTCCCGTCTCGCTTGTGTGCGCTTGCTTTGCACCCCTCGATCCATCACCCATGTAAAGAGAGAAGAAAAAAATCGTATCTCACTGTGATTTAGTTTTTTTTTCCTGTGATCTTCACGACTCATATCCTTCGTCCTTGGGTGTGCAGCGGTGGGTAAGAAATCACCGAAAATACCGCCTTGGGGTGAGAAGTGTTTTTTTTTTTTGCCCTCCTCAGGACCTTCACAGAAGACGAGTGCATTGCAGTAACGGTCGTGGATGTCATTTTTTTGGTAAAACTTGTTTTTTGCTTTTTTTCTTCCACGACAACGTCTTGACAGGATCCGTGTTGCGTGTGTGCGCGAGAAGGGGTTAGAAATGATGCAGGATTTGTTTCCTTTCGTTTCTTATGTCAGACGACGTCGAGCCCATCAATGGCTGCATTTTGTCGACATGCGGTGTGTCGGGGAAAACGTCCCGAAGTGTTGCTCGCTGAGGTTGGCTTTCGCGTTCACACCGTGGGTCGCCTTCCATTGTCCCACCGAGGGAAACCCCAGAAAGGGTTGCATTTCTTTTTATTTATAACATAATTTTCCTAAATGAAGGGACACGCTTTTTTTCAGGAAAAATGTTCCCTAATTTTTTTTCATTTTCCCGAGTAACTGATATAAGGACTTTTTTTTTTGTTTGAAGGAAAGTGGGCAAAAAATTGTCAAACAAAACGGTTTTGGTGTTAAAATAAACGCTCAAGGCGGTTTTTATTTTTTAATTTTGACACAGATCTGGGACACTGAGCCTCGTTTGTTTTTTAGGGAAAACGACGCGAAAAAAAGGATATAATGGGAGACAATGAATTGTAATAATTGTAGGGATCATCAGCGGCTCGGCAGTTCGGGGAAGGACCAGGCGGCCTGGAGGCTGGAAGTGATGATACTACGTCGAAACTAATCCTTCCCGATAGAGATCTTAGGATATCTTACGACGGAGCGCGTCCCATGAATGTTTAATTTTTGTGTTTTTTTGTCTGTTGTTTGAGGAAAAAAATAAGGTTTATGCGTGTTGGTCGCGTATGCATTTAATAGGATTGCGATGTTCTTCTTTTTTTTTGTTGAGGATATCATGGATTGGGAAAGATTATCACACGGCCGAGATTCGAGGCGATGGTGATTTTGATTTTTTTTTTTTGGGTCTAAAATGGTCGTTATTTTGTTAACGTTCAAAACGTGTCCCTCGGTGTGCTCAGTGGCAACAGGTAATGAGACAGATTCAAATAATGGAACGAGGGTTAAGTAGGTCGGTTTAAGCGAACTCACGTGGTTCGAATTCCTGATCTACTGGTTCCGAATGGACACGCAATCTCTAGAACCAATAGATCGTAGACCACTTAGTCTTGATGCGATAATTCAAGTTCGGGGCCTTCAGGGTTCGCTGGCGTGAGAGTGAACATTATTTTAGTACTCGATAGGAAATCCAATCGATACCTAACTACAGTACAGATTGGCTAGCTCGGACACCTCAGTAGTCTGGACACCTCAGTAGTCAGGACACCTCAGTAGTCCGGACACCTCAATAGGTCGGACACCTTAGTAGTCCGGACACCTCAGTAGTCCGGACACCTCAATAGTCCGGACAACTCAGTAGTCTGAACACCTCAATAGTCCGGACAACTCAGTAGTCCGGACACCTCAGTAGTCCGGACACCTCAATAGGTCGGACACCTCAGTAGTCCGGACACCTCAGTAGTCCGGACACCTCAATAGGTCGGACACCTCAGTAGTCCGGACACCTCAATAGGTCGGACACCTCAGTAGTCTGGACACCTCAATAGGTCGGACAACTCAGTAGTCCGAACACCTCATTAGTCCGGACACCTAGTAGTCCGGACACCTCAATAGTCCGGACACCTCAGTAGTCCGGACACCTCAGTAGTCCGAACACCTCAATAGTCCAGACACCTCTATATTTCGGACACTTTTAAAATGTTACCTCTACACTCCGGAAAGTATTTTTAAAATGCGTTCATATCTTTACGCTGTTCTGTGGACACACGTAAGTTCATGTGTATGCTCGTACAATTATGGCCCACTAGTAGTGTCGCTTCCAGTCGGCTTTTGAGGCGAAATATTGTGCCGTTGCGATTTGCAAGGTCTCTTGATTTCTCATGCTCTCTTGTCTGTACTCCATGGCGTTCTCAGATACGTTCAGTCTTCATTCTTTTAACGTTATTTCTCACTGACGGTCTTCTCAAAGAGGATACCTAACACCTTTAAGTATTCATTATGGCTTCTGTAAAGACGAGGATCTATCTGCCTGTAATCAAAGCTGTCTGGAATGTTGTCTGTTGTCCACTTCATTCTATTTTTTCTCTATAGTCTGGACTTTTCGCTATTCTGGACATACCGACCTAGAAAGGCTGTACTCTAGTGGTTAACACACAAAATGGAGCAGCCGTCTTCTTAGCGTACATTTTGACCGAAGGAAGCCTCTTGTCCCTTCAAGAGAAGAGCTCTGCATAGGGTTCTCGATTCACGCTTACTTCGTGGCAAAATCGCGAAGAAAAAGATTCAAGCACGACCTAATCAAGGTCTGTACATAAAGGGTGGTTAAATTTTAAGGGCCGATGTTGATTTTGAATAAGACACAAATTATTTAGGAAATTATTGTCATTTCTTTTTATTATGATCATATTGGTATGTTTCAATTATGTAGGCGTCAGAGAAGAATACTTCCATTCATTTAAAAATTCACCCATTTTTAGGGATCCATTAAAGATAACTTTAAGTGGACGGTAAAGCGAATTCCAACTTTTTTTTTTGAAATTCCAGCCGGAAACCCATCGAGGCCTGGGCTGTAATTTATTTTAAGATTTAAGGCATTTATTACATCCTGATGCGTAAATTCCAATACACCTATATCCAGAACCTCGGGTATACTAGAGAATGGTTCATCGTTGTCTGGGCCGGAGTCACTTACGCCACTTAGATAGCGAGTCTTCACAAACTGACAGAGCTTCTCACACTTCTGCATTCTGATCCGCCATGGAAGTGTAGGATCCACTCCACTCCACAAGGACATGCAATGCTACAGCAGGCATTGCGTCACCTCGGAGTGATTTTGCTAGTCCTAGTTCCGTGGCCAACGAACAGCAGGCTCCGCTGATGTTTTCAAGCAGACCGCTGCGCTTCAGAGCAACGACTTTGCTACGACCAACATTTTTCAGTCGAAATCAACGGTCTCTTCATAACCACAGCGAAGATCGCTGATCATGACTGTATTGTTCTGGTCGATAACTGCTGCAACGAGCTAAACGCACTTGGCTTCTTAGAAGACCTAAACCATCGTCCATTTCGCTGGTTCTTCTAAAAACAACACGAGAACATAGTGCCTCCTTGTGGCACTCCATTTCGAACTCTCTCAAATCTCTTAGTTGTGAGTGTCCGAATCACAAATATGACCCAGTTACGCATCATACACAAATCAGATGTCGTCACAGAGCCACACACAGCTGCTCTCACCGCCTAAGACGCCTTGCCTCGCCTCGCCACGCATAAGGACCTTCCCCTCGGCGAAGATTGTCAAACAAATCACATCGGCCGACCACAGCATTCATCGACAAGATCAGCAGCAACTCACCGCTGGACAAACGCCACCCGGTCAGTGCCGTCAAGAACCCATTCCGATGACATTGCCCCTCTGGTCGACGGACCAACACCCCATCGCATGCAACATACGTGAACGAGAATGTTGCATCTTCCGCACATGCACATCTGACTTCACAGATCATTGACTCCAGAAATCCATTATTCTCCGAGAGAATCATAAGAGATTTCCTTCTATTATCTGTGCTTCCTTGTTCCTGGTCGATTCTTCCTCCTTTCGATCCGCCAAAGATGCAATTTTTGTCACCTGGTCCTGGCAGTCCGCCACTTACACAAAGTAACCTCGTCTTAATAGCTCGTGCCATCGGACGTCTTGGCACATAAATTCTCTCCTCTCAAAGAAAAGCGCATTACGCACTGTTTTTTTTTTGTTGGTTCTGCTTCGTCTCTTCTTTTTCTTCTGTCTGGTGATCCTTTTTGCCATTGTGGGTAATTGTTCTCCATCGTTTCTGCAAGAGCAGCAGCGGCAGCAGGAGCAGCAGGACATCTGTCCCATTCTTTTTCGAGGTTTATTAACACAAGTATTGACCGTTATTGTCTCAGGAAAGTGCAGAGTGCTCATGTCGCTGATCTTGTTGAATCGAAATCGAAATTGAAAGCGAAAGGACATCAGCGCCGTTTTGCGGGAAGTGTCGCTTTAAGTCAGTCACTTGCTGATTGGCAGGGCAGGCTGCTGCTGGAAGGACCTTTGAAATGGAAATTTATGCGCAATAAGGAATCTTTAATTTCGGGATAAAGGTTTGCCATCGCATTTCATTTCGATTCATTTCAACGGAATCGTCGTTGCGTAACGGGCGACGGTTACAGGCAGGATATTCGCTTGAATCTAGGTCAAGGGGCTAAGGGTTTTAATTAAACGAAAGGATACGTGAGAGCGTGGGTCTTTGAATTGCCTACAGATGAAACTTAATCCTTTCCATTTACGTAAGATTCATAAAATGTGAGAAATCGATCGGGGAGCGTGGAGTGGAAGCCGTCCCGATGGGCTGTCAGCGCGAAGGTCTGATTTGAGAAGAGAACTGTCATGTGTGCTTTCTGTTGAATGGTGCTTGATCGTTGTGTCCGTAACTGCGTGCTGATGATGACCCACTAAAGGTCTCATTATTCGCAGAGGATGAATCATTTGATAATCAAATTCAATGGCAGTCGTGAGCGTCGCGTCGTTCGGGTGTAATTGCTTTCATAATGTAATGGCAATGCTAACTGAGCGTGTTCAACACGCGGGAGATGACAGAAAAAAGCGCTGAAGCAGGCTGCAACATAAGCCCCCCTTGCATTGAATATTGAGCATATAGTCCTGATATCCCTTGGGGACAGATGTGGCCATTACAGGTGTTGATCCATGAAGACTTTCCGTCCAATTTAAAGCGCTGTGTAAGCTCGTTTCGCTCGCAGAGTACACCGAGTCAGCGACTCGAAAGACGAAAAGCACGTTTTGGCGTACTACATCGGAGCTGAATTAATCGCACTGCCTCCTGGTGTTCGTCTAAATCGATGCGCTTCAACAAGATCAGCAAACATTTACAGAAAGTCTTTGAACACCTCGTCCGTCCACAAGAAAACTGAACCAAAAATTGCAAGGATTTGGGCTCAAGTTGATCAAACCTGTCCGTCCATATGGAGTCGGTCGAGTCGGTTGACCTACAAGCTTGGCCGCGCATTGCATTGATTGGTCGGAGGTTAGCTCTCTGAAGTCTAGTTCAAGACATACGGCGACTGTTGAACAAGTCGAACTCGACTTTAACGCGCGAAAAGCTAAAATATTGCCCCACGAAGCATCAAATTCCACGGACTTGCGGAACCAATTCGAAAAATTTCAAGACTCTAGACAGAACACTGGTTGCTGATTCGATTAAGTTGAAATTTGACGACTTGCTAAAGAAAGCCGGCAGTATGATGTATGACAAGTTTAAGAGGGAAGTTGAATCGTCCATTTACTACAGTAAGTTGAATCACTTCTTAAACCACAGGAGCTACTTCTTAGCCAACACTTCGGAAAAAATTAGCGTGCTTTTCAAATTAAGAGGTGAACTAATTAGTTTGAACTTGGTTGCTTGCTTATTCATATCTTTTTTTTCCGTGCAGATGGCGTAACTTGTAGTATTCCATTGGAACATGCATTGGAAAGCTACTGTCATTGTACGTCATTTCAGTATATGTCATTCATTTGAAGCGTAAACAACAATGATTTTTGTTCACTCAAATATGTCGAACTTTGTGCCTCACAAAGTGTTTTTGCGGGGAGTTCTTCTTGATTCCTTTAATGTGAAGAAAACTGCTGCCGAAAGTCATCGTATTTTGGTGGAAGCTTATGGTGAACAAAAGTGATTGCACGAATTTCGATTTGGTGAAATGCTTGGGCTGTGGTAATTGAGCGGCTAAAGTCTTACGCTCGAGCAATACAGAGGGCCAATCAAGAGAAGAGACAGAATTCCTTAGGAAACAGAGGTACTCTCGAATAAAAACGAAGACGAATTGGTTTGGGCAGCCTCCTGAGGAAAGAGCTAAAAATGGAGCACAATTGGGCCAAGGGGTGTCCAACTGAATACCTTACGTTCACAATGGACTCAAGCTCGAGGACTGAACATCATTCCGAATGAAACTGAATTGCTGCTCGGTGGTGATTTTTGCTTGAAAGACGACGTCCGGGGCAGTTTGAAGATGAAGAACTGGAAGCATTACTCTATGAAGACTGTTGCCAAACACAAGAAGAGCTCGCAGAAGCTTTGGGTGTCCTCCTAGCAGCCATTTCAAAATGTTTAAAAGCAGCTGGATACATTCAAAAGCTACCGAACAAATTAATCCGTTTGAAGAGAGCAGTAGCCGAAAAACGCCCGGAATATGCGACCAGACATGAGGCAATGACAACGCTCGGCCCCACGTTGCTATTCCGATTAAGAACGGGAATAGGGGATGTGAAGTTTTAGTTTTAAGTTTTGTTTATAGCCCAGACCTTGCCCTTCTGACTACCATTTGCTCACATCAGAGCAGTATATCAGAAGTTGGCTTGATTCATTCTTGGCTGCCAAGCCGTACAAGTTCTTTTGGCATGGGATCCACAAATTGCCAGAAAGATGGGAAAAAGTCATAGCTTCAGATGGGCAATACTTCGAATAATACTACTGTACATGTTTTTCTTAAATAAGCGTTCAAATTTTGGAAAAAAAAACCGCATGAATTAAGTTATAGACCCAATACATTCCCCATCGCCCAGAGCCACCAACTTTGTGTGACCTATGCAATCTGAAGGAACGAGAAGATGTGTTTCATTTCCTGGGAATTTGCCGAAACTAAAAGAGTGCCGTAGACTCTTCTGTGGTGTAGAAAAGTTGAATTTGGAGGAAACGATGAACATTATGAATGGAGAACGAGGTTGGGACCTTCTTTATGAATATATTTTGAGCGCTATTCGTTATAGAACCCTCATAGTTCAGTCTAGCTTTGATTGAAAATCATTGAGAACATATTTACAATGTATTATGTATGGTAGCTTTTTTCTTATTATTTACAAATTCCAACTATAATTCAATGTCAGTCTGGCAGACGACCTTCGGCCAAACCTAATAAGGACTGAAGTCATATTTAAAGCTTAGGTAATGAAGGGTGGTTATAAAGGGCGAGCATAATTGAGGTTCTATGCCGTTAATGTGCCGAATTATCTCATCCTTTAGCTCTGGAATGGTTGCTGGCTTATCGACGTACACCTTTCCTTTCAAATAACCCCAAAGAAAAACATCCAACGGTGTCAGATCACGTGATCTTGGCGGCCAATGGACATCACCACCACGTGAGATAACAGGGCCATTGAGTTTGTCGCGCAAAAGAGCGATTGTTTTTAGCTGTGTGGCAAGTGGCACCGTCCTGTTGAAACCACATATCTTCCAATTCCGGCCATAAAACGTTCCTTATCATTTCACGATAGTAATTGCCTGACCGGCCTCATTTTGGAAAAAAAAACCGGGTCCGATGATGCCGCCAGCCCATAAAGCGCACCAAACAGTCACTCTTTGTGGATGCATTGGTTTTTCGACAACCACTCTTGGATTATCATTCGCCCAAATGCGGCAATTCTGCTTATTGACGAATCCACTGAGGTGAAAAAGGACTTCATCACTGAAGATGATTTTCTTCATCCACTCTTGCCATTTCTTGCCACCATTCTGACCATTGACGACGCTTGAAATGGTCCAGAGGCTTTAGTTCTTGAGTCAGTTGCACCTTGTAAACGTGTAAATGCAAGTCTTTATGCATAATGTTCATCAACGACGAGCGTGAGAGGTGCAACGACGAGTTGAGGTGGACGGCTCTTCAGCCACACTATCGCGAACGGCAGCAGTATTTTCTGCAGTACGAGCTGTACTGGTGTTTTCACATCTCCCACAGACCCGGTTTGCTCAAATTTTTGCACGATTTGCAAGATCTTGTTCGCACATTTGGAAGGTTAATTTGACCGACAAAATCACGAAGTGCACGATATGCATTTTGATTTGAACGCCCATTTTCATAATAAGCCTGAATAACCTTAACGCGTCGCTCGATTGTGTATCTTTCCATGGTTGAAATTGAGTTAGTCTGAAATTGAGAAATGTCAAATGAAATGCAGAAAAAAACTTGACGTTTAGGTGTGGTTAACATTCAACATCGGCCCTTATGGAGGGGCTGACTGCTGCGCAGAAGGACAAGCATAGGCCCATTGTGTAACCACGCGGATCTATTCTGCTCTTCTGCTGAAGCTGGCTGATTCTACTGTTGCTCAGGTTTAAAGACTGGTTGGACCAGATTATCAAAGTAGTGGACCTCCAGAAGTCAGAATCTACGGGATGAAAGAGCACTGTAGGTGCATAGCAAGTGCTCAATGGTTTCTTCCTCGTCCTCGTTCGTGCAGCTTCTGCAAAAATCATTCTAAGGCCTAGGTCGGGTTCATAACTGCAACATTGTTGCCCCAGCACTGCACAAAATATTCTGTCAATGCATTTATGAACACGAATACTGGCGCAAGTTTGCAGCAGGTCAGTGTGTTCAAAGAAGTATTCATAAATGCAACATAAGCAGGCGACACAAAAAGTGTTTGTCTGACGTTGGTATTGCTAAAATGAATGTCTATATGCCTCAGACAAGTACCTGTTATTGGTTTAATGTTTGACATATAAACTGACCAACTTTCAGTTGGATTCTATCAGAGATAGAATCAGTAGCAACATTCGCAGCAAAAGGCCATGCTTTTAAGTAAACAGAATTGGACGTCAAAACATGTCCGAATTAACCGGTATTTAAGATAACTTCCGTATGATGTTCTTAGGCAACATTATTGCACGGTTTCCGGAAATCCTGCAACAAAACAAAAAGCTGCCAATTTGATCGCAGTTTGACGGTCACATTGCTTTTATGAACGCAGTTGCCGACTGTCACTGCAGCTTATTTACATTTGTGAACGCAAATCTTGCAGGGGTGCTGCAGTGTGACATTTATAAACTCGGCCCTAGTCTAGAGGTATTTACTCACCATGCGTCCATGTCACCATTTTTTAGGGTTTTTGACCAAGATCCTTGCGCAAAATCTACGTAAATGACCTCGGAATGCAATGTACAGTCGATAAGGCAGTTCAGCATTGGATGACAGTACTTCTCGTAATATTAGCGAAATGTTGGCCAAAAAAACTCCAAAAATTGGGTAACCATGGCAAATGGCAAACATTGATTAATCAACTTTTTATGCTGCGCGAAATATGAGTTACGAGCGGGCTCTTTTTAAAAAACAACTTGTTTGGAAGACGTGTGACAGTAAACTGATTTATTCAATTCGATTTTTGTTACCTTTCGGCTTTTTCGTTTGCAGAGGTGACTGCATGAACTTTATTTAGAACGGATGCGTCCCAGACGCTGACATGTAAATGTGTGTAGACTTGTGTCGGTTGACGGTGTCTCAGACGCTGACATTGCAGGTTTGTAGTTTACTGTGAGTTTGATTAGATTGATCAGAGGGCGACGGGTGTGCAGGCAGGTGCCGAAACTCGCGTGTTTCAGTCTTTTGCGGTTCACAGCTGTCCGCCATATTTCGACTCCATATGTGAAGGTAAAACTGACTATCGAGGGTAGGAGCGTTGGCCGTACTCCCGACCTACATTCACTGCCGATTCAAATCGGTGTCAGAGCTTGAATACTCACTTAACTGTCAACGAGTGTTCAGTAAAACGTCAGAACTCTTGTGTTCACTTGTGTCGCAGTATTTGCACCCAACACAAAGCCAGTCATTCGTAAAATTTTCCGTTAACTCACTCAACTTCCTCCTCAATCAACATCCCATCGCAGGAGTGTCCTGTAACATATCCTGTTTCATCATTCGTTCAGGTGTGCACAAATAATATTTCCCCCTCAGCTACGCAGTTAGAGGACTTCCTGCGGTTACTGGTCACTCACTCATCCGCTCACGTGATGGTCGTTAAATCCAAAACAAGATTACAACTAGATAAACACGGACATCCTTCAAAATCCGCCGTGATCTCATATTTCATGCAGCGACCGCGCACACACTTCCGGAATACGCAGAAGCAATATTCATATCCCTCGCCCAGTGGACGCGCACACTGTCCTGTTGCATTATCGTCCTGGCGCTGGCGCCGCGCAGCGCCGTCCATCCTAACAAAACACGAAACGGTCCAAACGTGCGCAAACAAACAACGCGGAAGAGAATATTAATCGCACTTGATTAGCATTCTTATTGTCCGCTCAGACGTCCTTAATGGCTACAAAATCCTCCTCGTCCAGGGCAGAGGATATTTATGAGCGCTCTGTTTTATGAGCGCACAGTCCATGTGTAATGAGGATTAATCCGAGGAGCATTCACAGACAACGGTGACATGCATGAAATCACCTCGGGACAGATGCTGAATTCGCTTCCTAGACATCGGCGGCGGTGATCTGATTTTGATTCTGCCTCTCTCCCAAAGGACACACGGTCGCAGCAACAAGACAAGACAAAAGGAATGAGAGAAAAATTGTAGCAATCAAGAAAGGATCACAGATCGTCGAAGGGGATTCCCTCAAGGATATCGAACGGAGACGAAGACTTCTTCTTTTTTTTTTTTTGCATTCCGGGGTTTAATGTCCTTTTTCGTGAATAGAAAGACGTTTGTGTTACGTAAACACCGGAGACAGGCGAGAGGGGCTCATACCAGGTCAGGATAAACAGAGTATGTGTGCAGAATGAGCGAGGATCGAGGAGGGTTCCCTTGCGAAACCGCACAACAAATCAAGCCAAGGAACCCCAGAAGGACTCGGTCGCCGTCGTCGTCTTCGATGAAGACTGCAAAAGAGAACCAGCAGAGGACCGCTGCAGTGTTTGAGTGATTTGCGCGCGATTTGTACCCTCTCACTCTCGCCGGCAAGGACTTCACCTTGCTCCTCGTCGACACCCCTCATGAGCCTGGTGTGGTGTGCCATCGGTTGTGTGTGAGTGCATAGCTCGCGCCAAACCGAAGCGCATATGGAAAGATGTTTTTGTGTTTGCTTCATTTCTTAAGGGGATTTCGTCAATCTCGGGAAAACCAGCTGCAATCGGCTGAAGGCGAGGATCCCCCTCGCTGCTGCCTGGCGATGGAAATTTATTAGATGGGTGTCAAGGCAATGAACTTTGCACAGGACCCGGGATTGATGGGCCAGAGGGATGCTGAAGGATTTGGATTACTTCATAATTCATCTCGCATTATGTACCGCGAAAGACAATCGGACCGGGTGTGGGGTGCGCCGGAAAGTGAAAGGCCCAAGAAGGAAGTCGGAAGACTTTCTCTGTGGGAAAGTGACAAATTGGGTGATTTTTCAAGAAAAACAAAAAAAAAATATCAATTTTCTGCGAAGCAGTGACGGGTTGATCCGCTGTCAGGAGTGGATGTCGCGAAGGACATGGTTTTGACTTTGAGGAGTGATGCTGCCAGCACCTGGTGCGCTGTGAACGCAACCACGGGACGGGCGATGCTTGAGTATGAAGGGCTGGGTTTTCGAGGAGATGTTGGGACATGTTAGAAGGTCGCTGAGACAGAAGTGTTCGCGAGCTTCTTTAAATAAACTTGATCTAGTACTCAGCGGGTTTTACTCCCACTGTCCTCCCATGGTAGTCTGTACACGATGAGAGGTGGTGCTTAGGGGGCTTGAAGTCAGAATATTCTACTGGCTGACTAAGGCTACAAGCTCCCAAACTCGCGCAATAAGTGGGTCATTGCAATATAAAGAACGGGATAGTTTTGTTTATCTAGCTGGCTAAAAATTTAGTACATATGTACTAAAACATCAATCAAAAGCTTAGTACACTGCAATTTAGTACATAATTTTAGTACATCAATCAACAATTTAGTACATTGGAATTTAGTACATAATTTTAGTACATCAATCACCACCTGTCCTTCGTTTGTTTCGTACCATTTTAAAGTTTTATCATTTTCCATTGTCAACACAATTCAGTCGTGTGTTGTTGCGAATTGCGCGCATGCGCAAACGGTTCTGAAAGTCTGAGGAAATAAGAGACGAGCGTAAGAGTGATTGTGTAAATTTCCAGAAATTGAAGAGCATTCCCCATTCAGTTGAGGCTTAAACTGACCTTAATGAGGCAGTAAAATGGATACGAATCGTTGTTTGAGTGCTCCAGTATGGAGAGAAGGGAAATGTGGGTGCCCGGCCACTTTGACATTCCAGAGAAGCGGACGAACTCGCTAGAAAGGGTACAAGATCTGTACTCTTCCCCCATGCCTGTCGCTACTATACAGAAAATTTACTGAAGCCGGAAACGCTTGCTAAAATGAATCGCAGATGATCAACTGGCACAGGATGCCTCATTACCAGAGAACTCTGGCCTACGTTCGACTCTAAGCGAGCAGGGTATTGCGTCATAGGAACCCAAGCCTCTAGACTAAGACTACAATGACTTCTGCAGAAGCTGCAGAGACGAGGATGAGGAAGAAACCATTGCCCACATGCAATGCAACTGCAGAGCTCTGTCATCCCACTTCTGGGAGCCTATTATTTTGATAGCCTGGCTGACCTTAGTAGCATCGGAGTGAGCCGTCTTCTTCTAGATCCGCATGGTAACACCTATCTTGGCCTAAGTGGGGCTTATCTTGGCCTAAGTGGGGCCTATCTTGGCCTAAGTGGGGCCTATCTTGGCCTAAATGGGGGATATCTTGGCCTAAGTGGGGCCTATCTTGGCCAAAATGGGGCCTATCTTGGCCTAAGTGGGGCCTATCTTGGTCTAAGTGGGGCCTATCTTGGCCTAAGTGGGGCTTATCTTGGCCTAAGTGGGGCCTATCTTGGCCTAAGTGGGGCCTATCTTGGCCTAAGTGGGGCCTATCTTGGCCTAAATGGGGGATATCTTGGCCTAAGTGGGGCCTATCTTGGCCAAAATGGGGCCTATCTTGGCCTAAGTGGGGCCTATCTTGGTCTAAGTGGGGCCTATCTTGGCCTAAGTGGGGCTTATCTTGGCCTAAGTGGGGCCTATCTTGGCCTAAGTGGGGCCTATCTTGGCCTAAGTGGGGCCTATCTTGGACTAAGTGGGGCCTATCTTGGCCAAAATGGGGCCTATCTTGGCCTAAGTGGGGCCTATCTTGGCCTAATTGGGGCCTATCTTGGTCTATGCGGGGCCTATCTTGGCCAAAATGGGGCCTATCTTGGCCTAAGTGGGGCCTATCTTGGCCTATCTTGGTCTATTAGGGGCCTATCTTGGCCAAAATGGGGCCTATCTTGGCCTAAGTGGGGCCTATCTTGGCCTAAATGGGGCCTATCTTGGCCTAAGTGGGGCCTATCTTGGCCTAATTGGGGCCTATCTTGGTCTATGCGGGGCCTATCTTGGCCTAAGTGGGGCCTATCTTGGCCTATCTTGGCCTAAGTGGGGCCTATCTTGGCCTATCTTGGTCTATTAGGGGCCTATCTTGGCCAAAATGGGGCCTATCTTGGCCTAAGTGGGGCCTATCTTGGCCTAAATGGGGCCTATCTTGGCCTAAGTGGGGCCTATCTTGGCCTAAGTGGGGCCTATCTTGGTCTAAGTGGGGCCTATCTTCGCCTAAGTGGGGCTTATCTTGGCCTAAGTGGGGCCTATCTTGGCCTAAGTGGGGCCTATCTTGGCCTAAATGGGGCCTATCTTGGCCTAAGTGGGGCCTATCTTGGCCAAAATGGGGCCTATCTTGGCCAAAATGGGGCCTATCTTGGCCAAAATGGGGCCTATCTTGGCCTAAGTGGGGCCTATCTTGGCCTAAGTGGGGCCTATCTTGGTCTAAGTGGGGCCTATCTTGGCCTAAGTGGGGCTTATCTTGGCCTAAGTGGGGCCTATCTTGGCCTAAGTGGGGCCTATCTTGGCCTAAGTGGGGCCTATCTTGGCCTAAGTGGGGCCTATCTTGGCCAAAATGGGGCCTATCTTGGACTAAGTGGGGCCTATCTTGGTCTAAGTGGGGCCTATCTTGGCCTAAGTGGGGCTTATCTTGGCCTAAGTGGGGCCTATCTTGGACTAAGTGGGGCCTATCTTGGCCTAAGTGGGGCCTATCTTGGCCTAAATGGGGCCTATCTTGGCCTAAGTGGGGCCTATCTTGGCCAAAATGGGGCCTATCTTGGCCAAAATGGGGCCTATCTTGGCCTAAGTGGGGCCTATCTTGGCCTAAGTGGGGCCTATCTTGGTCTAAGTGGGGCCTATCTTGGCCTAAGTGGGGCTTATCTTGGCCTAAGTGGGGCCTATCTTGGCCTAAGTGGGGCCTATCTTGGCCTAAGTGGGGCCTATCTTGGCCTAAGTGGGGCCTATCTTGGCCAAAATGGGGCCTATCTTGGACTAAGTGGGGCCTATCTTGGTCTAAGTGGGGCCTATCTTGGCCTAAGTGGGGCTTATCTTGGCCTAAGTGGGGCCTATCTTGGACTAAGTGGGGCCTATCTTGGCCTAAGTGGGGCCTATCTTGGCCTAAGTGGGGCCTATCTTGGCCTAAGTGGGGCCTATCTTGGCCAAAATGGGGCCTATCTTGGACTAAGTGGGGCCTATCTTGGTCTAAGTGGGGCCTATCTTGGCCTAAGTGGGGCTTATCTTGGCCTAAGTGGGGCCTATCTTGGCCTAAGTGGGGCCTATCTTGGCCTAAGTGGGGCCTATCTTGGCCAAAATGGGGCCTATCTTGGTCTAAGTGGGGCCTATCTTCGCCTAAGTGGGGCTTATCTTGGCCTAAGTGGGGCCTATCTTGGCCTAAGTGGGGCCTATCTTGGCCTAAATGGGGCCTATCTTGGCCTAAGTGGGGCCTATCTTGGCCAAAATGGGGCCTATCTTGGCCAAAATGGGGCCTATCTTGGCCAAAATGGGGCCTATCTTGGCCTAAGTGGGGCCTATCTTGGCCTAAGTGGGGCCTATCTTGGTCTAAGTGGGGCTTATCTTGGCCTAATTGGGGCCTATCTTGGTCTATGCGGGGCCTATCTTGGCCAAAATGGGGCCTATCTTGGTCTAAGTGGGGCCTATCTTGGCCTAATTGGGGCCTATCTTGGTCTATGCGGGGCCTATCTTGGCCAAAATGGGGCCTATCTTGGCCTAAGTGGGGCCTATCTTGGCCTAAGTGGGGCCTATATTGGCCTATGTGGGGCCTTGCTGTGGCTTAGGCCTTGTGTGGCTTGTTGGCCTATCCTGGCCTAAGTGTGGCTGTTGTCCCTCCGTACAGCAGTCAGCCACTTCAACCTCACCAAGTCACCGACACTCTCCGCTAATGTCAACTGCCAACTGACACATGTCCCCCAAACCGCAATGGCGGCTAAGTAACATCGGATTGGAGCATAAAAAGCTTCACTTAGGCACGCCGCTTTTTCGGCAGATGTGCTTCTTCGTCCGCTTCTGAGACTCTTATCTTCCTCCACCGTAGGGCAGGACTAGGATTGATAGAACACCAGCTTTGTCGTTTCTTTGCAGCGGCTCTCTTCATTGATTGCCTCCTGCGGCAAGGAAGTAACGACTGGCAAGAGTTGCTCCGAGATTGCTCTCAACAACTCCATCAACAGCTGTGCCAATCATGGGGGCGCTTCTATTCGACACAAGCTACAGAAGGAAAGCCATCGTTTGCAGTGTCACCCCCGAAGCCACCTCGATTCCATGTCAGTGTGCTCAAGAGCTAATCTCAGCCAAACTGGATTTTCAACAAAACTCCATTCGCAATGTAACCCCTTTGTGCCCTGCCTTCGCATCTTTCACTTCCTCATCACTGGATGCGTGCGACAAACGGTTACATCTGCGCTTAAGTAAACATTACAAGGACACACTGGGATCCAGTCACAAGGAATTAGCACACAAAACTGATCACGCTGGCACGTGTCCTTATTCCTATCCACTTACAGATGAATTTCCACTACAGCCACCAGCATTGTTGCCGTTGCTGTGCATGCCCTCCTCCGTCTATCGCACTCGCGCACATTCACCACTCCTCCTCCATCTCGATGTCCTGTGCTGTAGCGATAGACGCGAATAAGGGATGAGTGATAATTTATTCCGGACAACGGCAGATTCTTCCTTTGCGACGAGGGATCCTTGCCGACAGTGAACCCCTATATCCTCGCAGTTTTGCTGCTCCTGCTGAATATTACTGTGTCGAGTGCAATCCTGTTTTGGCAGGACAATAGCGCGTCGACAACGTTGGTGGTGGCGTTTTGTAACGCATTGGGGTTCCGCCGTGAATCAAAACAAGTGAAGAGAGTTCATTCGCATTACAACGCCGCGTCGCGTCCTCGCCTTGCTCCTGGCGGCGGTGGTGGTGGTGGTTGGTGGTGTTTGGTGTTTCGCAGAAGGAAAGGGCGAGTGCACGCAGCCTAGTCTGGGGTGGTTGGTCGTCATAAGGGTTGATTCCGCACTCCTGCGAGGGTTGGGATCGATATGGGAACCACTGCACATGTGAATTTCGAGTGTGGTTCCCTAGGCAGGTGCGATGCTCCTGCCACTGATGGACGGCATCGATAACGCCGCGCTACTCCGCTGCCATCGAAGTGCTCGTTCCGTGATGAATGTCTCGAGCGCTTGCAGTGATTGTTTGAAATTATGAGGGTACCCCGGTTGCTTGGCCGAGAAAGAGAGAGAATACGAGCACTTGAGTGGATTTTTTTGTCTTGTTGGCAATTAATCCTAGCGCCGGTGGTGGCTTGGGTTGGGTGGTGCTGGTGGTGGTGGTGATTGCGACGAGCAGATGCACAAAAAATTAGCACCAATTGTAGCGAGTGACATTGTTTGGTGATCAAAAAAGGGGCACGGTTGTAATCCGAAGTCGAATTAATGGATGACTGACTGAATGGGAATCGATTAAAGGGCTTTGCATGAGTAACTAAGTTTGGTTATCAAATGGGTTATCAAGGGCCTAGTGTCAGCGTAGAGGCTATTAGTTGGTAAACATTCTAACTGCAACTATACTTCGTTTTGAGAAAGGCGGCAACTTAGGAACGTCTGTAAAATGTGACCTTGTCGTGGGCCTTAACCGGAACCTGGCTTTGTCCAAACTGTTCTTGAAAAACGAACGTCTGAAGATCAGATTTCCAGTCAAACCTAGAATGCAAAGCAGGAGGTCAGAAAATGTCCTTAAGAAGTGGAGTGGCTGGGGAAAAAATTTAGTACGGACGTCTGAAGATCAGATGTCCAGTCAAATCTAGAATGCAAAGCAGTGATTGGTAGCGGGAGATCAGCGTCCCTAGGAAGTGGAGTGACCGGGGAAAAATTTAGTACATTGAAATTTAGTACTTAATTTTAGTACATCAATCAAACATTTAGTACATTGGGATTTAGTACATCAATCAAAAGCTTAGCACACTGAAATTTAGCACATAATTTTAGTACATCAATTAAAAATTTAGTACATTAGAATTTAGTACATAATTTTAGTACATCAATCACTACCTGTCCTTCGTTTGTTTCGTACCATTTTAAAGTCTTATCATTTTCCTTTATCAACACAATTCAGTCGTGTGATTGTGAATTGCGTGCATTCGCACACAAGTCCGAGGCGTAAGAGTGATTTTGTAAATTTCCAGAAATTGAAGAGCATTCCCGATTCAGTTGAGGTTTAAGACCGGCCTTTATGAGAGACGCGTGACATGTCGCATTTCTGGCTCATGGTCTTCAGAAAGTCGGCGAATGCATGCCAGATTGTTGGCTTCAGCAAAGTATGTAGGCCTTGAAAAGCACGTAGGCGTCTACCGGTCAAACCAGGCAGACAACTCGGCGTCGTTGAGTGAATTATGTAAGTCTGACATGCGTGTTTCATTCAGACCTTGTACACCCGCTTCCCGGTTGAGCAAACAAGTTTGGGCCGTTCCGAATTTTTACAACATCCACTTACATGATTTCGTTTATTTCGTGAATTTCAATGTCGGAAATTATGTCACCAAATGGTTTGCTTATTGACTCAGATCAAATTAACCCATCCCCGAGCCGAGCATCCACTCTAATTCGCGGCGAAATCCATTAAATACTCAGCTTTACTGTGCCGAAATATATTTGTGTCGTCTACCTGGTTAGTTAATTAGTTAATCACTTGACGCGAACGCATTGTAATCAGCCGGACTTGCGTGGCAACACTGGACGCGCTAGAAGCCACGCGTATCAGTGTCTGTCGGTCTCGTGTGGGCAGATTTACAGACCCCCTCACTGAGATTATGTAACGCAACGACACACCGGTTCCCGGCGAAGAGTCAGACGGAGAGAGAGACAGAAAGGGAGTGGCATTCCCCAACAAGAATTTCATTGACGAATAAAATTCTTGTCTACCTCCCAACTCGTCATACTAGACGTTACAGCAGAGCTCAGTTCAAATTCCTCGGCGTGGTAACGATTTGCAAAATTATTCAAATCAAGCCTAATGAGGCCCTTGCGTGCGATTGAACCTTAAGTGAATTTATGACAGTCCTAGGGACAGATTTGCATAAATCCAGCAGCAGGAAGGACGGAAGGTTCACACGAATCCCTTCATTAGCATGACACTGGCACGTTTGCGCTGCTGAGCACCGATTTCCGCCTGTGCCGTGGGGTCTCGTTGGCGTTCGGAACCAGGAAGCACTGCTCTTTGCTGTTCAAGGGTTCTCACATGCAGAGCAAAAAACAAAGCACACATCCTTCGCATAGATCCACAGAGAGAGAAGGAAAAGCAGAAAAAAGGCGCGCATCGAGGAAGCACCAATAATGGAGTCAGAATAGACGACAAAAAAATCACTTAACCACGAGTAGCAGTGAGTCGGGGTCTCCTCGTCCTGTTCTCGATGATTTCGCGCGCGCATTGCCAAATAAAAGGATCACTCGCTGTGTTCACCTTTTTAATTGTTCACAGACGTCCTCGAAGTGCTTTTTTTGCGCTAGTCTTTTTTTTTCTCGTCTCGCTCTCCATTTGTTTGGCTCTCTCGTCGTGTTTTGTGTTGTAGCGTATAATTGCCAAAAGTGAACCGAGGACCGGCTTTACTTGATACACCAAAGCGCGCCAAAATGTCCTTGCCATCCGCTAGACCTTCCATGGAAGTGGGTATTTTTTTTTAGAGGGAGCAGTTTTCCTTCTTGTCAATCTCACCTGTGGTTGTAAGTATTTTTCTTTGGCGATTTTTTTTTCTCCTCTTTTAAATCCGAAGAGTCAACCACCGCCTTCTTGTGTCAACCCACCGTGTCACTGTCAACAATTCAATCAAAATCAACACCCAGCCCCGCACACAAAGCCGAGCGACGGATACCCACAGATAAACACACACGAGGTTACGACGAATTTCGCCACAACCGAGGAGCACAATGAGACATCCCTGGAGTGTGTGCATTCTGCACCTCATTGTTGCACATCGCCCACTAATCCTCCGGCCTCTGCGGAATCTTCTCCGTCGAGGATGCGTCGACAAAAATGAGAGGAGAACAAACAAAAAAACAAGCGGTAATTATGAGTCAACAGGGATTTGTACCTGTTATCCTTTGTGGAAGGATGCCAAACGTTACAATGTGTTGTTTGCACTACTAATCCACACCCACTTCTTTTCTTTCATTTTGCGAAAGATCTGTGTCCGCGTCCTTGTGCGGTTCGGATGTTGGAATCGGATTGCAGGTACATCGTGTGGATTGAGTGGTGCAAGCATCAACCGTCGCATTGTGGATTTAAATTGAGTTTAAATTGAGACGCGCTGAAAGGGACGTCTCGTTCAAAGAGATTGACTGTCGTTAAGTGAAAAGGATCTAATTGCATCCAATTTGGGAATTGTTGCGGGTTGTTTCTCATGACTTCTGAACACGTCCTGTGCGCCAATCAATTTGGGCTGGAGATGGCTGTGATCTGCAGATAAGTCGTTTGGCTGTCAGTCTCATTCCGGGCCCTTATCAATTTTCACGAGGGACTGGATTTTTCAAATTGAAACGAATCGTGGACGGGCTCCAAGAGATGGAGACGGATACCCACCACCGTGTGGCATTTCGTTTCCCCCAGCATCCCGAGGTTGTGTTCAATGGTCGATGGAAATTCATCACATCTTCTTCTTCTTCTAATCGCAGGCCGGCGGGGACCTGCGCCACAGTCTCTCTAGATGGCACAATCTTTGGCTAGCTCATTTCGCACGCAATTTGGTTGAGATCCTTCTCCACTTGTGTGCGCCATCAGTTCCGTGGGCGTTCTCTATGGCGTTGTCCCACTGGTTTCGAGTGCGTTGGAGCGGTGTTGTCCATGCACTCTACATGGCCTTAGGCACTCAGGCGTTGAATCCGTGGACGCATGACGCTGTGCAGCTCGTAGAACCATCTTCTCCAAAAACCCTCAACGCAAGCAGGACCAAATATTGAAAGCAGAACCTTTCTCCCGAAATTACCAAGGGTTCCTTCATCTTCTTTGTCCAGGCTTTCGCGCAATGGAGCAGCCCAAGGAAGATCAGGGTGTTATATAATTTTAGCTTCATCCTTCGAGATAGGACTCCGCTACTCAATTGCATCTTGAGCCCAAAGAAACAGCGATTGGCAAAAGTTATTCTGCGTTTGATCTCGGTACTGATGGTGTTTGTACGACTTTACATTCACGAGGAAGACGAAGTCCTTTACAGTAAGACGAAGTCCTTCACAGGAAGACGAAGTCCTTCACAGGAAGACGAAGTCCTTCACTGGAAGACGTTCCTTCACTGGAAGACGAAGTCGTTCAAAGGAAGACGAAGCCCTTCACAGGAAGACGAACTCCTTCACTTCCTCGAAGGTACAGCTGCCTACAGTGGCGCCCTTGCCTAGTTGTCCCGTCTCGATGACAGCACAAGCTTCGTTTTGCCCTCGTTCACCGCTAAACCCCTTTGGCCGCCGCATTTTAACACCACCAAACGCTTCATTGACGGCTGATTGTGTTCGACCAATCACGTCAATGTCGTCCGCGTATGCTACCAACTGTACGGACTTTTGGAGGATCGTGCCTCCTGGTCCCTTTATGAATGTCGGAATGTTGAGGTGAGGGAACCGCGTACTGGCTACAGAGATGTTATGCCTAGCCACGAAGTCCAACAGTCTGAGTCTGTTCTCGGACGTGTTGTCGTGCATGAGGATTCTTATGAGGCGTTCGCTTGAGGCTGTGTTTCAGAAAGCAAGAGGAGGCATTGATCGTATGTCCTTTCTAGGTGACCATAAGATTCATCCTTGCTATTGTCATCCTTGCAGAGGAGGCATTGATCGTATATCCTTTCTAGGAGACCATAAGATTCATCCTTGCTATCGTCATCCTTGCAGAGGAGACATTGATCGTATGTCCTTTCTAGGAGACCATAAGATTCATCCTTGCTATCGTCATTTTTATCCCTCCGTTGGGGCGTGGGCGCAGATTAGGCTTGTTGCCGAATGGAGCCTTGATGCGGATTCTTAGAAGACGCTCGCTTATGTATTTAAAGCTTAAGACTTCGTGCGTAAGACTGCCTCTCAATCGCCGTAGTATACGTCTCAGTTCATCCTCATTTTGCCCGGCCCATCCCATCCCATCGCACCTCCAGGATGACTTCTAGAGCCTCCCCAAGTTCATGGGCTGCACGTGGTCTCTTAAGGGGCCTCACGTTCCACGTGCAGAAGCGAAAATCGTTGTCCTTATTTCGTTGTCCATGGTCGTCAGCAGTAGGTTCATCCGTATCCGAGGCTTGTGGGGAAGTTACCACCACTCGCAACCCCCTAACCTGTAGGGCTTAAAACCCCTTTACAAAGGGCCGCTTCATACATTGGTTCACATCCAAGCAGTTTCTGTAAAGCGGCTATCCAGAGGACCCCACGAGGAGGATGTATGTCAGCTTGTCCTGTGCAGAACGATCCCTCGTTGCTTTCATCTCGCCAAATTGGGAGCAAGCAATAACTCCGCCACAGGTCCAAGCCTCCGCGTTGAATTCAATCAATAAAAAATAAAAAAAATGATTTCTGAACACATCCTGTAACCTCGTAACCTTCTCTTAAATACACTGAATGTGTGTTAATTTCTTTTCAACAGACTCTCGAACTCTGTTGTTTATGTCGGTTTTTTTTTAACTTGGTTTTCTTTATGTCCTGTGTCGTCTTCTGAAGACAGAGGCTCCAGTTCGCAGCAACCTTTCTTCAACTGCGGCGCTTCATTCTCCACTGTGCTGCGCCAGGTATTCCCTGGACCGGTGTATCTTCGATTGCAACAAAAGCATTGGAGGAAGTCCGCGTTAACGGTTGTCCACACAAGTGAGTAAGAAAGCCAACGAACTTGGTCTGCGAAGCGAGAGAAAATTATCGAGCCAGCTACCCCATCGTAGGGCCAAAGACAACCCGGCTACAGTGTGTACAAAAACAAACCGCCGTAACGTACGTCAACGACAGTGGAAGCATCGGACTGTCATAACCTGCTGTCGGGACATTTGTTGTATTTGACCGTGATTTGCATCGTTAGCTGATTCCGACAAGAACTCGCCGCTAATCGATTGAACATAAAACCAAGGCCAGTTGGGAGTGGAACCTACCTAACTGCAGGGTATTTGGAGTGGAACCTTTAAGCCGAGCTTCCAATCCGGAGAATGTTCCACTTTGAGCTGGCAGGGCAAGGCAACTGAGTGACAAATTGAGTCAGATGTCAACAAACTGTCAGTTGAGACGTGAATTGTCAGAGAGATGTGGATGATAGCGGTTTTTCTCGGACTCTAGCGCCACGCCAACATTCATTCGCCAACCACTTTATTTATTGAACAATCATCAGTTTCATTAAAAGCTATTTGAGACTAAAATTACAAAATACAACGTCTTGACCATATTCTGACACTTTGAGCTTGCCTTGCCCTGCAGAGTGACAAATTGAGTCAGTTGTCACCGCTGCTGACGGCTTCACTTTTTAGTCGATTGAAGTCAAGGTCTCAGCTCGCTCCTTGTCCACATGAAGTCACAGTCTTCAAAAGCTTCCCGAGTTAATGAATAAATCAGGAAACAAGCAGCTCCCCCTGTCAGTGGGAGTAAACGTCAAGTGTGCTTACCAAACGAAACCGTAGTTTTATCGACTCTGTCCCCCAGAACCTGCACAGCGTCTGTGAATGCTTGAATTTCCCATGTGCGTTGGATCCCTTATCAGTACCAACTGCCGCTGGAGTGTAGAATAAAAGTCAAGGTCTCAAAATGAGTCATTCACTCAATTTTCGCTTGAATGACGGACGAAGCTCTAGTACCTTAACCCAGAAGCCCAACTTGACTCTAGTACATTTCAACGAGACTGTAGTGGATCTTGCATGGGAATCTCAGGCCCCACTCGAATTCAATGTCACCAGCATGCGACCGGCCGGTTTAATTCGCAATCAAATATGTGCCGCTCAATTTGATCACGCTCAAGACTGCGTTCAATTTGGAATTCATCAAGCGTACGCTCCAGCCCAAGCAGTAACCGGCGATTGGACGACAATGGCCATTAGCCACTTCAATTTGTATCTGCTTGGGAATGGCTGCTTATTCAGCACGCCGCCGCGTGTTCGAATCGGCCCCGTAATTCTCATTCAAACTCCCACCGGCAGTAGTCCCCCTGCCGCATGCTCAATAAATGCTCATTAACGAACCTGGCGAAGTGCCTCCGTCTAATTAATGGCCTCACTGGCTGTGCGGCAGCGATTCCCCCGTCACCCTTTACAAACACATGTTCGACTTCCGCGGATTGGTCGATCACATCTAACCCCGATCATGTCGCGTATGAACTGACCACCGATTAATCAGATTCCTCGGACACGCGCTTGACCTCTGTCCTGAGTGCGCCGTCTGGACAGGGCAGTGATTTGACGAAAGCAACGCTCGCCACTCTCAGACGCAATCCCTCCCCGCTCCAGGCAGCGTATCATCTTGATATCACAGCATGCAATTAATTGATTACAAAGGATAATTGAACGACACAAGGACACAGACGAAGGTACGAAGGCGATGCATCCTTTACCTACCTCCGGACGTTGGGAATCCTCAAATGCACGTCTATCCCACGGTGGTTCGGGCTACCGTTCGGGTGTGTAACCCTTCTTCACTTGCTCTCCCCGTTCGCAGGAAGGGATACTTGCATCCCGTGCATTGACCCTTGCACCCTTTTCCTTTATTCCTTCACTCACTTCGAAGTCATCCTTGGGCACCTCGAAATGTATCAGATGACTGAGTGTTCCAATTGTCTTGCTCTGGATCCCGAGTTGAGTTCCCAGTCCCATTTGGGAACTCATCATGTTCATCATCATCTGTTGTTCCCCTGAGAAAAACTAATCAAATCTCAAAGGTGTCCTCGTGGACTAATCTCCTCAATCCTCAGCACAGGCAACATCAGTTCTTCCTGGGAAAATGTAATGAATTTCAATTCAAGATCCAGCACTTGGCCACTCCGTCGAATGTTGATCAGTGTGTCCGGAGGTAGCCGGGCCGCCCGCGGAATTCCAATTCATTGTCGAGTCGGGCGCGCTGGTTGGATCGTTAAACCCAGTCGCAATTAAAATGCCCCCAACTCCAATGGCCAGTGTTTCACGGTGTTATGAGATTGGAATTGATAAGTGAGCCGCGCGCTTGTGGGAGGGAGCGCTCGCTCGAGCACTTAAACACGGTCTAGCCCCAAAGGATTCTCGTCGTCTGTTTCTGCTTGGGGAGTACCCCAAGAAAGCAGCTTTGAAAGCAGATGGTAGGTCTGTAGACGCCACGTTCCGCCACCGCCGACGAGGATGATGACACACAGCAAAGTATAATTTTCGTTCAGGAAGTGCCGTGCCGCATGACTTTTATTGTCTTGTAGATACATGACACATTTCGCTGCTGAGGGGGAGATAAAATGCTTATGCTCGAACGGGCTTTGGGTTCTCGGGTCTTTTATCTGTATTGGCGAGATATGAATTTTAATGTCTTTCTCTTCGTCGGTTGGTGACGTCTTGAGATTATGGTTGATCTAGACGGTTTTTCAAATGTGTCTTGCTGCTTTGCGAATTTTAGCATTTTTCTGCGCTCAATTTAAGTCCAAGGTGAAGTTTAGGAGCCCACCTTACCGACAGTCGAGCCCTGACATTGACCAAATGGGTGCGTTCGTCAGGTTGTACTACTAAACTTGATTTTTGTTGATTAAACATTTTTTAAACACCTGGTCAGTACTCCATCGGCGAATAGCGTTTCTGTGACATTTCTAAGCTTGCCAACAAGATGACAAGTTGTGTAAGTCCTTTTCTGACAGCTCCTAATTTCTGACTTCATTTGTCTTTAAAAATCTTTGACAAAGACATGCTCTGTAAATGCAGTCACTCGCAGCCACAATGTGAGGGAATCACACCTCAGTACATTGTTCGCTCTGACAACGACTTCGATTCACACCACGTCCCGCAGTGAAGCCAACCACACAATTAGGCTGAAACAAGGTTTCTAGAGACCCTGACCACGGGTCGTACAAGAATATGATGTCCGGTCGAGCTGAGGTTCCTTGAAACCGGGGATCTATGGCCCAGTGAGCCTTTCTTACAACCTGTTCTGGAACCTAGAGAATGCATTGAGTTACCAGCAGATCTCCGAGGATTAGAGAACCTGACTGATGTGTAACACGCTTCAAATATTAGCCCGATGTTCGTCGCTGTGACGGCGGGAGACTGTGTTACAGACCGGCAGAATGAAGAGGAAGTGCCACCCTCTAACATGTAGGTACACTACATATGAGCCCTGTTTTATAAGCAGCAGAGATACCAGTAACTCCCCTGATCAGCCCTCGATCCACAGGAATACGTCAAACCACACAGCCTAACAACTGACACTTCAAATCGATGGTTGTGTGATTGAGGATGTTCTCTTGGGCAAGAGTGTTGGAAGATGATGTGTGTTTGGAAGAAGAACATGGCTCTTTGGAAGCCCCTACTGTCCACTCAGATGTTCAAGTCAAGCTGGCTTCGTGACTCCGATCGGGGCATTAGTCAAATTCAAAGAAAAATCTAGAGAAACAGCCCACTGTAACCAACGCCCAGTACGCTTCCAATCATTGAAAAGAACACAGAACTCCGATCACTTGGTCAGAACTTTTCAATTGTGAGTGATCTCTCTCAGTTACAGCAGAGCTCTCAATCTGAAAACGAAGTTGTTTCTATACCCGATCCGGGCTTACAGCAGATCATTCTCTTGTCCAGTGACACTGTAACGTAGTGCGTGGACTCCTACGAAGTATTCCACCTGAAAAGTGAGTCACCGAAGATCTCATACTGAACCAAAGAGCATAACAGTCCCGGACCAACACAACAACCCTGTGGGACTTCATTGAGGAAAGCTAAATCTCTGCGTACGAGAAAACGATTCGTGTCATAAGTCTACGCGGTCAGCTATGACATCATTGACAACTCTTACGAAGTATTCCACCTGAAAAGCATAACAGTCCCGGACCAACACAACGAACCTGTGGGACTTCATTTCAAGACAACATCGAAAGTGGTCGCAGAAGTCCTTGAGAAAGGCAAAATCTCTGGATACGAGAAAACGATTCGTGTCCGAAGTATATTAGTAGACAACGCGGTCAACGAAGACATGGACTCTCCGTAAGCCCTCAAGCCCCATCTACTCCAAGCCATTGAAACAAAGAAAAAAAAGGACATTCACAATTAAGGTGGAACATTTTACTGGAGAAGGGATTTAACAAACCTTACGTGTGTAAAGCTAGGCAGATTGCTGCCAATACCTGTTCCTGGAGAAGCTGGTTGTCGTCGTGATGTAGTGGATGATGTCGTCGCGTCAACTCTTACGCTCTATTCCTGTTGCCACTACCTCTACCGAGTCACCGATAAATCTCATGGCCGACCTACAAGCGCCTAGAATAGACTTCGCAAGAAGGAATGACGCAGACGGAGATAGAGAAACGTTCAGAAATGGAGAGAAATGTGCGAGATGGCTCGAGTATTTAAACCTGCACGCAGAACTGCATCAATTCCACGACACTTTAACTTTCTGGGACGACTGTACCATTGTAACGTATGAACAGAACAGCACCGGCCCACAACCACAAGCCTGCGGAACCTCATCAGAATGTGACACAACGTACCATTGTAACGTATGAACATAACAGCACCGGCCCACAACCACAAGCCTGCGGAACATCATCAGAATGTGACACAACGTAACATATGAACAGAACAGCACCGGCCCACAATCACAAGCCTGCGGAACCTCATCAGAATGTGACACAACGTAACATATGAACAGAACAGCACCGGCCCACAACCACAAGCCTGCGGAACCTCATCAGAATGTGACACAACGTAACATATGCACAGAACAGCACCGGCCCACAATCACAAGCCTGCGGAACCTCATCAGAATGTGACACAACGTAACATATGAACAGAACAGCATCGGCCCACAACCACAAGCCTGCGGAACCTCATCAGAATGTGACACAACGCCACAAAGGATGGATCCGATGGTCCCAAAGATGGGACACCGACGTGGAAAATTGGAATTAACCGGCCGGGCATAGTTTCGGTTCAGTTCTTTTCTGGAGACGACGAGAGTGCGAGAGAAACGAACACAACCGCGCGAGAGTGTCTCACGTGAAAAATTGGTATTAACCAGCCGAACATACTTTTGTCCAGGATAAGTGCTCTGGTAGCAATCTCGTTCAATCTCACGCGACTACTGCTGTCCAGTCATTGAAGAATCTCAGAGTGCACCAAGTCTGGAATAGCGTATGAACAGAACAGCTCCGGCCCAAGACAAGAAGCCTTGTGGGACTTCACAAAAATCTGCCCGCGACATGGGCCACGGATGCTCCAAAGATGTCTGGATAGGTCTCCAGCTATCCACAAGATCGACATCAAATAAAAAGAAGATCAAACAGAAGACTAATGTTCCATAGACTGTTCCAACTCACATTCTATAGCTCTTCCTCGTGCGGCAGTCTTAGTGCTGCTCGATGGTCATTAGAAATTCATCACCAAGTGTTCAACTGCACAAAACCAACATCGTCGACTTCCTGCAGACCCGCCAGCATACTGCAAACCGCTTATGCAACGACATTCCAGTTCACAATTAGTTACATACTCCGTTCAATTGCTGCCATTCACCATCTCAGTGCAGTGCAGTGCAGTCGTCTACCATTCGGTTCCATTCAGAACCGAGGAAGGCCCCCATGCCAAATGGCACATTGGATACCCTCATTTCGTTCCATGTTACTCTTCATTCATGCATTCCCGCCAAATTTCGATTCACAAACGCCAGTGTGGCATTCCACAGATAAGGAGACCAGCGTACAATTCAAATAGCACACTTCCTCCTCCAACTGGAGAATGTTTTCTGTTTTCAGTTTTCAGTTTTTTTTTTCATATTTTTTTTTTTATCAAGAACACACAGCATCGTTGTAACGAACTTTTTTGGTTTTTTTTTTTTCGTCAGTTCGTTCCCTCTCGCCACACACTGTTTGTCATAGTTCCTTGCTGCGGTCCCCAAATAGAAGATCGTTGTCGGCCAATCCGGGCATATGTGTTGGCTTATCTAGGAGCTGTGCGTTGGGTGTGGTGTAAGTTCGGTTCAGTTCTGGAGACGACGAGAGTGCGAGAGAAACAAACATACCCGCGCGAGAGTGTCTCAAGGCGGCAGGAAGCCAGACTTTGCGATAAGCGAGTTCATGCTGCCATACCTTGACTGCTGCTGCTGGGCTGCCACCGAGACGGTGAAGAGAGCGAAGAGAGATGTCAATCGAAGGGGTGTCGGAGCATTGATCATATCTGTCAATGGGGTTCAGGGCACAAATTGAATGAAATTGTGTGATAACATCACCAAACATTCGGGATCAACTGAAGGAATCGACTTTTCTTTCGGACGTACGTAGCGCGCACACGCACGGTTATCTGATTGATTGGGCACCCCTTTGGCCTTTGATGGGAGTCAAGAAGATGGTACGTGGAATGGAGCTTTGAAAATTGAAACTCGGGAGACATCGAGAGTGACGGTTGACGGCTGAGAGACTTGGCTATGGCTTGGGGCTGGGATTTCCGGCAACCGTGTTTAAATATGTGTACAGTCTGGGCATGGGGCGAGTGAATCTTGTTGGAGCGTACCGGGGGTCGTCATTGCACATCGCTAAATGGGGTCTTTCTCCAAAGCAATTCTTTGACTCTCCCAAAGTTCCCCGACATTCTCAACTGGTTTCCGATCTTGAAACTAGTAGCCACACTGCATGTTTTGGGCAATCTTGAGATCATGTTCCCGCTCAAAGAAACATCCGCCGGATTTCGCTTATCTTATCGAGTGCATGGAGAGTCCCATGAACAATGTTTGAGGCGATGACGATGACGCTAAAGAACTACTACGAGTATGTAAACACGTCCAGATGGGGCGGTGACAATCAGGTTATTTTTAAATCACCACTTTAATCAATTTTCGGTGAACTTGGGTTGGTGTCAAAGTCAATGGGAAGGTTATCAATGAATGGGACTTTAAGTAGACCTCGCTTGGAGATGTATGAATGGCCCTGGCTGCGGAAGGAGTTCAACTTGACTGGATGTTTGTCTTCCTGGCAGAAAAGGAGCTGGTTGCTAGCTGGAAGATTCCCCGAGATGATGAAAAGTTGCTGGGTATTTGTCGACGTTTTGACAGTCTCCTGATTTAGGCGCAGTTAAGGGAAGTCCTTAATTTTTGCACGGAATTAATGCCGGTACTAGGGCCAGAATGTGCTGTCGAATGTGTGCCGTTTTGTTGGATTATTTGGTAGCATTTTGATGGTAATGCGGATATCTCCCTCGTAAGGGCCCTCGTCATGTCTCACTAGCCGCTCTTGAGGCACACTGGAGAGGAAGAATAGGTAATCAATTGGTTCTAGGTCCGGACCAGAAATGAAGTATGATAGATGAAGATGCCCAACTTCGCCCTCTCTTGCCCCTTAACATTTTTAAGAACCAAATTGACCAATCAGAGAAGGGCATTTGACAGAAGAACTGTCAAAAAACCTCTGAAATTCGTCGATAGACTAGGAGCCAATCGGCTGAGAAGTTCAGCATATGTTTCTGGTCCGGAATGCATAAGGACCTCCAAACCAAGCTCTCGATGCGAGTCACTATCGAAGCATGTGGCCTGCCGTTGTCCTGATGGAAAACAATTCCTCGCCTCCAGGCCAAAGCTCGTAGCTTCTAAGCGATTGCTTCTTTCAGGCAGGGTCCAATTATTGACAGCACAAGTTTGCCTTAGGAGATCAGCTCAAAGTAGATGATTGCCTGCTAATCCCACCAAAGACTCAGCAGCACCAACCTGACTGTCAATTCGTGCTTAACCGCCACTTGCGCCGACTCACCGCGATTGGATCACAACCGTTTTCGCTTGACGTTATCGTAAGCGGTCCACTTTTTGTCACCAGTCGTCGTTGATTTTGCGTTTCAGCAACAGTGAGCCACAGATGACAATTAGGTCAATGAGCTTATTTGGCGTTAACTCCTGTGGTAGCCATTCTAAACAGCTTTTTTGTGCAATCTGGCCAATCGAAAGAGTGCACACATGACGGTCAGACTCGACGATTTTATTCACATTTTCGACAAATTACCTGCCAGAGCGTGGTGCATCTTTAACATAGAACTAAGCGAAAGGGGATCGACGGAACCAAATCAGAACATGATCTACTGTTACAGTATCAGGACCATTAGCAGTCATTCTATCTTCAAACTGTCAAACTGAGAACGCAATACACAAAGCGCCAATCGCAATCCACAAATTCATAATCTCCACAAAAGTTAGCTTAGATATCCTAATGAGCGATTTTAGTCAGTCATTCTATTTGCGAACTGTCAAACTGAGAACGCAATACACAAAGCGCCAGTCGCGATCCACAAATTCATAATCTCAACAAAAGTTAGCTTAGATATCCTAATGAGCGATTTTAGTCAGTCACTCTATTTGCGAAACTGTCAAACTGAGAACGCAATACACAAAGCGCCAGTCGCGATCCACAAAGTCACGACGAGTTCGGCCAGTCGCAATCCACGAATTCATAATCTCCACAAAAGTTAGCTTAGATATCCTAATGAACGATTTTAGTCAGTCATTCTATTTGCGAACTGTCAAACTGAGAACGCAATACACAAAGCGCCAGTCGCGATCCACAAAGTCACGACGAGTTCGGCCAGTCGCAATCCACAAATTCATAATCTCCACAAAAGTTAGCTTAGATATCCTAATGAGCGATTTTAGTCAGTCACTCTATTTGCGAAACTGTCAAACTGAGAACGCAATACACAAAGCGCCAGTCGCGATCCACAAAGTCACGACGAGTTCGGCCAGTCGCAATCCACAAATTCATAATCTTCACAAAAGTTAGCTTAGATATCCTAATGAGCGATTTTAGTCAGTCACTCTATTTGCGAAACTGTCAAACTGAGAACGCAATACACAAAGCGCCAGTCGCGATCCACAAAGTCACGACGAGTTCGGCCAGTCGCAATCCACAAATTCATAATCTCAACAAAAGTTAGCTTTTATATCCTAATGAGCGATTTTAGTCAGTCACTCTATTTGCGAAACTGTCAAACTGAGAACGCAATACACAAAGCGCCAGTCGCGATCCACAAAGTCACGACGAGTTCGGCCAGTCGCAATCCACAAATTCATAATCTTCACAAAAGTTAGCTTAGATATCCTAATGAGCGATTTTAGTCAGTCACTCTATTTGCGAAACTGTCAAACTGAGAACGCAATACACAAAGCGCCAGTCGCGATCCACAAAGTCACGACTAAAAATGTTAGAAATTCGTTGCAAAAATACGGTATTGCAGAGATAGTCCCTTAAAATGTTTGATAACCAACCAATTCTCAAATTAAATTGACCTGTCAATGAACCGAAACCATCGAAAATACATGTATAACAGCTCGGGGCCAATCACCTCTGAAGTTGACCATCTCATTTTAGATTCGTAGTGTGCTCATATGAGCAGCCCTTTAGCCATTGTTCGTGAGAGATGATTTATTTTCTATTGCTGGCAGCTCACGCATGATTTGTGACATGTGTCAAAGTCAAACATCCTCTGCTTGTACTTCATGGAAAGACCTACGCTTGACGCTCACAAAACATTGGATTTTGCTCATCAAAATGTGTGCTCTTTTACAAATGTTATATACTCAGTTCGACCGATTAATGGTCGTCATTAACGACCTACTGACACATGAGGCTATCGGAGCAGAAGTGGCGTAACCCACAGAACAATTTTTGACGTCCTCATATCTCTCTAGTGACGATTGGAATGGGTTACGCCACGTTTACTTGGCAACAATTTTACGCAATGGGGCATCAAGCCGCCTTAGAATGCTTTACTCAGTTCTTACGCAAGGATCTTGGTCTTCAAGGACCTGCGATAGTGGCTAATGTTCAGGTAGGTCAATCAAAAGGCTCTTCCTCTGGAGTTGAAATCTTGTTTTCCTGAATTCGAGGAATTCCTAAAGGCAGTCCATTCGTTCCACTTGTGGTCCCAATCTTTGCTGTTATCACTGAAAACTTCTCCTGCTGCTCATCATCATGTTCACCCTCACCGCGAGATGAAATGCTCTCGTGAAACCAAGCACTTTCTCTTTTATGATGTAGGCACCAAAATCAGGATCACTGATCGTGCGAAAGTAACAAGTAACCTTTCCAGTGAAGGTTTTTAGGGATCAGCGTTTGATCTCACTACTGTTGGCAATTTTGGTCGATTTGAGTCTGATCGTTGAGTGAAATGGAGGCGAGTGTACAACATTAGCAAAATACAGCGCATCTAGTGAATGCGGCTTAAAAGGCCATGAACAAGTTAGCTCATTTCCGAAGATTGGTCGATTCCTGGATGGAGGATGCTTGAGGAGGATATATCTAAAAGTTGCGGGTGAGATCAACCCGCCTGGCGCTGTTGTCACCCGCATTCGATTTCATGGTTCATGGTTGCTATTGATTGAAGCCCAGGTCTACTCAGAAAATCGGCCACCATTGAGTGCTAGTGCTTTAAGTGTGGTCGAATTCAGTTGTCCGTGAGCCTCTTCGTTGAATGTCCTCCTAGTTGGAGTCTCACTGAGAAGGCAAGTTGGTAGTGTTATTCTCGTCCCCGATGATGAACTGTGAACTTGGAGTACTTATTCTTCTCCTTGAAGCTCTACAGTCCGAGGTGGACCTAGACCTCACCCAACATGCATCTCCAGCCGGCACTATCTCCAGTTTTGCATACCAAATCGGCTGAGGTCTCTCTCATCTTGGGTTGCGAGACTCAAAGTCGAAGATTCATTGTTGTTCATACCCTTTCGTGCTTCGTGTTCGTACCATGTCACAATTGCTCGCTTAGCATTGCGATTTCATAATGAAAGACGACAATGTTCATCCAACGACCTGAAACAGGGGCAAATGCTAGCCCAGAGTCTCCAGCGACAAAGCTTATTTTTGGTTGAATGTGTTTGTACAAAACTACTGAATTTGGTTCGGCGAGTAAACTCAGGCTTGCCATTCCAACTGGAAAGATCCATTATTTGCATTACTTGCCTCTAGCTTTTTAAATGTCCGCGGAACAACCTCGGCGGCAATTGTTTCAAACTCGTTCAATGATTTTTTGGATCTGAACCCGGTCCTCGCACCATGGCAACCAGTGTTTATCGTCTCAATCTGTACATTTTTTGATTTTAGTGGAAAAAGGGGTGAATTGATGGTCTTCCACTTTCATCAGATGCTCTTGCACACAAAACACTACGTTCTCGAAGTGTTATCTCTCAGTATCGCTTTACACAGCAGATTTTTGCTGAGCGACTAAGGATCATCTACCGATTGTGCATCTCATAGATTACATTGATTGGATCTAAATTCACCACGATGAATTATAGTCTCACCTGATCACTGTTTTCACGTCGTCGGTCCAAAGGTAAATCTCATTAAGTGCACTTATTGAGTCTCATTAGAGGAAAAAGTCATGATCTCACTCAGTTAATTTTTTTAAATACAAAATCTAGTGGCTTTAACGATCACGCCTTTTGATTATTTGTGAACACACGTCCAGTAATAAGTCTCCATTTAGCGATTTGCTAAGAGATGGCGTAACTTGTACTATTCCATTGGAACATGCGTTGGAAACCTACTGTCATTGTACGTCATATCAGTCAGCATGTCATTCATTTGAAGCGTAAACAACAATAATTTTTTTTAACTCAAATATGTCGAACTTTGTGCCTCAAAAAGTGTTTTTGCGGGGAGTTCTTCTTCATTACTTTAATGTGAAGAAAACTGCTGCGGAAAGTCATCGTATTTCGGTGGAAGCTTATGGTGAACATGCGCTAGCTGAGCGAACGTGCCAAAAGTGGTTTGCACGATGGTGGACAGATCTGAGGGAGCATCTTAAGAGGAATAATTTTAAGTTAAGTCTGACGATTTGGTGGAGTGCTTGGGCTGTGGTAATTGAGTGGCTAAAGTCTTCAACGCTCGAGCAATGCAGACGAGAGAAGAGACAGAATTCCTTAGGCACTCTGCGCAGACTCGAATAAAAACGAAGACGAATTGGTTTGGGCAGCCTCCTGAGGAAAGAGCTAAAAATGGAGCACAATTGGGCCAATAGGTGTCCAACTGAATACCTTTCGTTCACAATGGACTCAAGCTCGAGGACTGAACATCATTCCGAATGAAACTGAATTGCTGCTCGGTGGTGATTTTTGCTTGAAAGACGACGTCCGGGGCAGTTTGAAGATGAAGAACTGGAAGCATTACTCTATGAAGACTGTTGCCAAACACAAGAAGAGCTCGCAGAAGCTTTGGGTGTCCTCCTAGCAGCCATTTCAAAATGTTTAAAAGCAGCTGGATATATTCAAAAGCAAGGGAATTGGGTTCCACATGAACTTCAGCCGAGAGACGTCGAAATGCGAAATGCTGCTGAAACGCCACAAAAGGAAGTAATTTTTGTATCGGATTGTTACTGGTGCTGAAAAATGGATCCATTAAGACAACCCCAAGCGCAAAAAATCATATGTGAAACCCGGCCGAACAGCCAAATCAACGGCAAAGTCGAATACCCATGGCGCGAAGGTAATGCTCTGTATTTGGTGGGATCAGGAGGGTGTGCTGTATTATGAGCTGCTTAAAGCGGGTGAAAAAGTCAATGGACAACGCTACCGAACGCAATTAGTCCGTTTGAAGAGAGCAGTAGCCGAAAAACGCCCGGAATATGCGTCCAGACATGAGGCAATGACAACGCTCGGCCCCACGTTGCTATTCCGATTAATAACGGGAATAGGGGATGTGGAGTTTTTACACCACCCGCCTTATTGCCCAGACCTTGCCCCTTCTGAATACCATTTGTTCCGGTCGATGCAGAACGGCCTCACTGAAATACGGTTCACATCAGAGCAGAATATCAGAAGTTGGCTTGATTCATTCTTGGCTGCCAAGCCGGCGCAGTTCTTTTGGGATGGGATCCACAAATTTCCAGAAAGATGAGAAAAAGTCGTAGCTTCAGATGGGCAATACTTTAAATAACACTATTGTACACGTTTTTCTTAAATAAACGTTAAAATTTTGAAAAAAAAAAAAAAAAACCACGCGAGTTAGCTTATAGACCCAATATTTTGAAAGAGGCCAACCGAACCAGTTAATTTCAGGGAGAGGGCGCAGCTTAAGAACTGAGTTCAATGAGAAATTTATTTCTCCTTAGGCCGGCTGGCGGATCGTCCAATTTGACAAGTTTTCACTGCTTTTTCGATAAGATAGCTAGGAAGACAACGTTCCACGTGTTATTAGACATACCAGCTCGAAAAAAAAAGTCTCAAAATTTGACCTCCATATGCACCATTTTGAAAGTAGTCCGGGACAGCATTTACATTGAGTACCCTTTAAAAGATAAATTGCAGTTAGCTCCAATAAATCAGTTCCCTTCAACAAACTTTAACGCTTCCACCTCAAGTCGCCTAGTTAAAACAATCAAGTCGTTCATCTTCGTAGGTGTATCTTTGAATGCAAATTCAAACAAAACGTTCCACTTTTTAGCACCGAAGACATCATAAAAGTCACAAGAAGGTCGTTTACGACACCGACCAGCTCGAGAACTCGCTCTAAATCCACCGTCTTGCTAATATCCCGTATCCTAGGCCACAGCTAATCATGGGAAAACCACTACTCGGTGTTTTTATGTCTCTTTTTCAAAAACAAACAGCAGATTAACTCGGTAATTGACTAATTAATGGCATTTCACTGAAGTCCTCTCGATGGACACCTTGGCAAACTCAATAAAACTCGCTTGCCAGCACACCTCAGCGACCGACTCGTTTGTGCGCCCAATAAAACCGAGAGTGTTTAGCCGAAATGAAAATCATAAATAAACAATTAGTCAACCGAAAAAAGGATGACAAAGGCTTAGCTAATTATCCATCGGCACTCGGCCTGGATCCGGTCGAAGAGTTGTAAAAAGATTTAATACCTGTTCAGGTATTCCCTCAAGCCGGGGCTAATCCATGCAGCAGTACGAGGCCGAACTCAGAATTTGCATAAATCCATATGGAATGCTGTCACACGCACACACGCATATCAGCACAGGCACACACATCCTCTCAAGCGGGTGGTCGTGGGAAAAAATGTAATCTACTAGAAAGACAACCAGAGATATGTGGACACATATTTGTCCGGCACAACTGCCCCGCGGGGAATGATTAGCACGTTGGAGAGCTGGAGAGCGGGGGCCTCTGAAGGCATCCGAGCGATGTTTTCATTTGAATATTTATGGCGGCTGGGTCGTCGCGCAGCCTTGTACTATTCAGATTTAATTTCATTGAAGACAATTCAAGATCTGAGCCGGAGCAGGCCTTTTGTCTTCGACTGGATTTTGAACGGTTACTCATTTCTATTGTTGTTTTCGGTGAGCCTTAAGCGAAGACTGATCATCAATCACGGTCGGCTGGGCTTGGGCGAAGACTTCTTGAGTTCTCGCATAAATCGAAGAAAGGATCCGAACATCGGATCTGCTCCGAGAAGGGCCTCGGTTATGTGTAATGTGGAGTTTTATGGACAATCAAACGTTAAACAGAGCCTTGACGAGGTAAGTGCCAGTTTTAGGTGTAAGTTTGTGTGCAGGGCTTTCGAGAATGTTTCGAGAGCTTTCAATTCAGTGTGTCAAACATGGTGATGCCATTGATCATCGCACTGATGTACGATCGCACGATCAGTCGAAGATCTGCGGATTCACAACTCTTGAGATTAATCTAGACTCAGCCGAAGACAGGCAAGGGTGACAGGGAAGCAATGATCGTCGAAGTTAGCAATGACACCCAACTGTCAAAACATTCAGAAAGGTTTGACATGTCGTTCACGCCCCAGTACACGCTTCTTACTTGCGGAAAGTAAAAAAAAAATGTCGAACTTCCGACTCAGTTGTAATGCGGCAGTCGGTCGCATGGCTTCAATGGCAATTCGCCGCACCGTGTAAAAGATTGACTGATCTTGAGTCGACTCTTTTCGACCATAAGTCACCAACCAGACAGAGATTGGTGGGAAATGAAGCATATATTCGAAGAAACCGAAGCTGAATTTGGGCATCGCAAGAGCAGCCATGTCAAATAGCGCCGGGACCTTAGACAACGGCGTAAATTATTTAACTGGCCGTTGGAAATGTTGGACGTATGTATATCCGGATTTGAGCCACAGAATGCTCTTCTAAGGCGTGGCCCAGATTTGGCTAAGAGCGAACCATCAATGCGTTCACAAAGATTGACAGTTCTTTCCGGTTTATGGCATTGCGGCTCCTAATTTCGGGAATTCACCGAATCGTCTATGGTTTCAACAGTCTCCCTGGGGCTGGACAACATCCGAGAAGCGGAACTAACAAGACGGCGCTACATGTCGAACAAGCGTCGCAACGCTCGAAGTTGTGAAGTCAAGTCATGCCATACAAGCGTCGCCGCTTCGAGCTTTGCCACGCTTGTCACGGCGAGTATTCATCAATTCGGCTCAGCGACTCTCAAGTATGAGATGGGCAATTTTAACCGGCTGCCTGTGGCTGGACGACATCCGAGAAGCAGGACTAACAAGACGGCGCAACTTGGCGTAAAGGCGTCGCAACGCTCGAAGTTGTGAAGGGGGAATTTTGCGGCCAAGTCATGCCATACAAGCGTCGCCGCAAAATTCCTCCTTCACAACTTCAAGCGTTGCGACGCTTGTCACGGCGAGTGTTCATCAATTCGGTTTTGCGATCATGCGACGTAACACAATTTTCGTTTGGGCTACGCGCCAACTTTTCCTCAGCTGTTCCTTTTTTTATTTTCCGTGATTTCGTGCTAAGTGTACCAAGTGTTGGAACCACAAAGTCGTCCACAGTCTTGCCTTAAAGGGTTCGATCTTACTGCGTGCCTAGCAATGCACCTTGCATTATGTTTCCAATTCACTGCCGATTTAAATACGTTCGAGTGAATGGGAACTCGAGCTGTATGGCGACGTTCGGAGAAGCTTTTCTTTCAGCGGGTATACTCCCTGATCATTGTTAGTGCCCCCGTGAATTGAAACAGAGCAAGAAACCAATTACTACTCCCTGACAGTCACAAAACGAACCAAATCCCTTAAACAAGCAAATTCTGCCAACCGCACGTTCAATTTGCATGCATTCTGCGCTATCTTCGGTCTCTAGACGAGCAAGAACCGTCACATTCGAGCCCCTGGAGATTTCTTGTCTCCAACTAGAAGCGAGTCGTCCGGATTGCCAATGTAATTGGATAGAAGTGGTCACTTGTCCAGGCTCTGCTCTTCCCAGGGTCTCGATGGGTACAAGTACGAGGCTATTCCGACAATTAGCAGTTGCACTCTCGTACATCCTGTTAGAGTCGTTTATTTGTTTATTTACTTGCCACAGGTACCTACCGAGAGGTAGTAGTTTCCCAAAAACCCAATTAGCTGTGACATGCCATTTTGCTGCTCCTAAACACGCACACAAACACTGCGTAATTGAAGAATGTTCAATGTTCGACGTTCGATGTGCTGATTAGTAGTAAAACTTGATCCTTCCAGTGGGATTTAAATAAAGGATTAGTCCCTTTTGTCAGAGGAGCCATTGGCGGCATTCGAAAGTGGTTTGCCAGGAATGTGGTGGACGTGTCCTTGTGAGGACTTGCTGTGAAACACGATGGCAGGCATACATATAGTCAGCTCGCTTTGACAAGTCGTTCCTACTCGCAGATTGCGAGTACAAGTTTCTGGTTACGTGAGTAGCAGCTGGGCCTGGGGGTGAAGGAGGCTACACGCGATCTTTGATTGATCAATCTTCTTTGGACAATACTTGGCAACCTTTTTTTAAATTCTTTGAATTGCCGGTGGAATTTTTGTGTTAGATTGAACACAGTCAAAACATTTATGCATCGAATTCGTCGTCGTCCATGTGTCCACCACCGGAAAGTTTGCAGCGGTCGATTCGTTGAACACAATTTTTGATGACTCGGCCACATTTCGGCGGAAGAGGCCGCTATCTCTTGTTCATTGTGGGCTCTGACGGCGCCGGTTGGATGCATAGACTAATAATTTCAAGTCCAGATGTTTCAAATCACACACAATCTATGCAACCAATCGTGAAACAACGACGTTCATCAAATAATTCGGTCGTTACATGTGCTGTGTGCATCGCCTTGTTGAAACCACAAATCATTTATGTCTAGCAGGGCCGGCCCTAGCCAAATGAGCGCCCTATGCAAGCGCTACGTCTGGCGCCCCCTCTTAATTTTTGCAGCATAAGTCGAGATTGCACTAGAGGCCAACATTCAATGCGTGTCAAATTAGCAAATGTCCACCATCTCAAAATAAGGGCCGGCCCTAGCCAAATGAGCGCCCTATGCAAGCGCTACCTCTGGCGCCCTTTCTTAATTTTTGTAGCATAAGTCGAGATTGCACTAGAGGTATACATTCAATGCGTGTCAAATTAGCAAATGTCCACCATCTCAAAATAATAAACTCAGTTCTCTGTTCATATGGAATCCCGCAGAATTTATTTCTGTGCGTCTCACTCAACTCTTTGGAGGGATTTTTTACTGCGGAATTGCTTCTGTGTGAATGGCATTTTGTGGGAACAGGTGATGCGTTGCAAGCGTTTAGTTATGTTGGCTTCAGAATGCGCCCCTAAGAGCTTGGCGCCCTGTGCATTTGCTCATACTGCTCATAAGAGTGGGTGCGGCCCTGATGATTAGTCCATGCATTTTGCAATCTTTTTGGAAAACGGCTAGGCTGTTAGGTGGAGTAAAATCGGACGCAACTTGTGCTGTATGTTCTGAAATATTGGCAGCCGACCAATCTAACTTTCAGTATTCCCTCCCTAATTGCACAGTTTTTGAGTTCGATGCTCCAAATTCGATGGCTGAGCTAATAATATAGCAGCACGGGGGAGAATAAAAAAAATACAGCTTCGTGTAGTGGACAGTATTCCGGTTGAGTTCGTAAAAAGGCTAACTCCTGGCTATCTTGAAAGATTACTGAATCTTTGCAACTAATTAATAGATTGGGAAGTAATACCAGAAATTATTCTAAAATCTGTTCTTGGTGCGCTGCGGAATCTCCGCCCAGTCTTATGGATATGCCGTCTGAAGCACGGACACCAGTACTTATACTAAGCCGATTTTCTCTGAACTGTCTCTGGCCATAATCTGAGCCAGGAAAAGAATGTAGTCGAATCTTCAAGGATGGCTCGAAAACCAATGAAGGATCTGGCACTAGCGCCTTCGTGCATGGCGACAACATTAGACTGCACACCTTATTAGGTAAATTTGTGTTGGCTTTCCAAGCAGACACTTATGCGATCTTCATTGCCACGAACTGTAGTGACTGTTGTCTGTAATGACGGCCAAGCCAAGGTCTCAAGCGACTGTTGTCTGTAATGACGGGCAAGCCAAGGTCTCTAGCGACTGTTGTCTGTAATGACGGCCAAGCCAAGAATTGTAGTGACTATTGTCTGCAATGACGACCAAGCCAAGGACTCTAGTGACTGTTGTCTGTGATGACGGCCAAGCCAAGAACTGTAGTGACTGTAGTGACTGTTGTCTGTAATCACGGCCAAACCAAGGACTCTAGTGACTGTTGTCTGTGATGACGGCCAAGCCAAGAACTCTAGAGACTGTTGTCTGTAATGACGGCCACGCCAAGGTCTCTAGCGACTGTTGTCTGTAATGACGGCCAAGCCAAGAACTGTAGAGACTGTTGTCTGTAATGACGGCCAAGCCAAGGACTCTAGTGAGTGTTGTCTGTGATGACGGCCAAGCCAAGAACTCTAGAGACTGTTGTCTGTAATGACGGCCACGCCAAGGTCTCTAGTGACTGTTGTCTGTGATGACGACCAAGCCAAGAACTGTTGTCTGTAATGACGGCCAAGCCAAGGTCTCTAGCGACTGTTGTCTGTAATGACGGCCAAGCCAAGAACTGTCGAGACTGTTGTTTGTAATGATGGCCAAGCTGTACTTAAGACCTTCCAATATAGTTCAGGAATGCTGCTAGCCTTGGTCCCGGGTCACCATTGGATCGCTTGAAAAGAGATCGCCGAAGCTCTTGGCAGAACCAGGATCAGAGGAAACATTGTCAGGACCTGAAACTGCACTTAGACACAAATTGGTTCCCCGGAAAAGTCTACTGTGTCAAAAAATCCGACCAATACTTGTCGTTAACGTTCTTAAAGCCACCGACTCGGAATATTGGCTATACATTTTACATACGAACGATCGCGGGAGCAAATGTTGTGTTCGACTTCTGGAATGTCTTAGGTCTTAAGCCCTCAACCATTTGTTCGACTTATAGAAAATTCGACTTAAGAATGTTCGGCTTGCAGAGGTTTGACTGTATTTTAGTAGTTTTTTCGTAATGATCAACTCGTGTTGGATCAGTAGCACGCGCAACACGATTGGTTGTTGCTAAACTAGGCCCTGGCAGTCTACTGACTATAGCGCCAACCATGTTATTCTTATTATTATTATATTTGAATTACAGTCAAGCCTCTATAAGACGAACATCTTAAATATTTCAGAACTTAGACTTAAATTATCAATTATTTAACACTCCATAATTCGAACGTTCCACAAATCGAATAAAATGTGAGGTTCGACTGCATTTGCAAACAATCGTCACCATCACAAAATAAAATGCTGTGTTTACTGAATGTTTTGAGATTGCCAACATAGCCATTGGTCACACTTCACAGCGAACGTTCAAAGTTGTCAAGTCCCGACGCAGGGCCGTAGCTTCCAATAAGGCATTTGCTGTACGTTGGGCATACTATGTACGCATGGACAACATTGTATTGATAACATTTTAAAACCACCCGACAAAGTATGAGATCGCACATCAAAATGTGAGCCAAGATCGTTTTCCCCCATTCCCAATTGCACGAATATCATGTCCATGATCCATTGCTTTCCTCATGGTCAGGTCATGTGTCTTTGCCTGAGTTTTGTTCGATCGTTTATTTACTTCTTTTCGTGTTTCGATGTGAGCTTCGATCAGTCGTAAGGAATCTGATTCTTCGTCTTATTGGAATGCATGCAGATCATCAATCATAGGTGGCTGTTATCAAGATCGGTGATCCTCTAAATCGTGTGTTTGATTCGCTCCACCTCCAGTCATGCCGGTCACTCCTTCCTAGATTCCCCAGTCTCAAAAGCTTGAGTTACAACTAATTGCGTTAAACCGATCGTTGATCGCACATGATTGCACAAATCACCAGGAGATCGTTGAAACTTCTACCAACTCAGTGGATATTGATTCTCGGTCGCAATCTTGAAGACAAAGGGTTCTTTAATTCTTCTAAAACTGGATCTTCGCCTCGTGGCTGTGGGCAACCATCGAGAAGTATACATTTAATGTCTGGAATAACTGGTCTAAGATGTTTCGTAATTGTTTTTGGAAATGAGAAGCAGGATTTGGTGTTAATTCAGGCGAAAGTCTGGGAATCAAGAAAGCTGGCGGTCGATTGAAGGGGTCTAGTCTTTTAATCTAAGCCCGTTCTCGGATGTCCTGCCTTGCCTGTATATTTGTTCCATGATTTTAGTCTAGCAAAGACGTCCTTTCCACCCAACTAAGCGTTCGTTTCGTTGTCGCAATGAGATCGGATTTTATATTCGCGATCGTGGAAGTTCTAGGCTTTTTGGCTGAGGTCCAGGTCCATCCCGGACTGCAGCGCCAATCCTTCCGCTTCACACCTTCAAAAGGTCATTCGAGTTAATTGTATTTGCCAAGGAGACACGATCACAGACTTCAGATAGTCCTTAAGCCTTTCATGGTAGTTCGACGATCCTGGAAACCTTGGACACTCCCGAAATAGAAGCTGCAGGACTCATCGCTCTTAAAATAAATCTCAAGGTCGCCAGATTTCTAAATTGATCATGACATTTGCTTTAAATTGAACTAAGGAGAAGGACCAAGATGGACAATGAAAAAGAATAAGACACCAACGGCGCGTCTACAATCTGTGAAGTCGGACTATCAAGCTGCTAAAATCTCTTAGGACTGATGGTGGTTGCTTTAACACATCCAAGCTCTTGAGTCGCTGCATCCCGTCTGGAATCATTTTTGGAGTAACCTCGTCAGAATCGGCCAGCCCTTGGGTTGGTTATTTGCAAGAGGTTTTTTTCGCAGATCTTAAGCTTAAGTGACTTCATGGTCGTGTTTGAGAAATCATCATGGAAGGACTCACAAAACATAGCGACTTCCAGAGGAAGGACTGCATTAACAGAACCGAGTCTCTAAGAGCAGCAAAATGGAGGCATCTCCATACTTAGATCCCTTCAACAGCACGTGTCACAGTTGCATTCCGCATGTCCCCCGCTGCATTCTAAAGCCATTCGTCTGCCATTTTTCGCGTTTCATTTCAGTGGATTACTGATCTCTCGACCGATCGCCTCTGCCACTGATCACACTTCTCTGGAAATGTTTAGAACTGAGTTTCTGCTAATTTCGTTTGAATACAGCAGACCCATCCTTAGGATATTTTCACAAATGTTTAGCAAAGTTTAGAAATGTTCAGAATGATGTCGCTTTATGCCACTTTCGTCCAGAACCAAGGATTTGTCTCTCAGATCAGTCGGATTTGTCCCCGAATCTGTTGAGAAGCGCTCAGAATTTTGTTTTCAGCTGACAGTCAAACCGGGTTTCTACTGTTTTCAATTCACGTGACTAAATGTCACCACGGCTTGTAGTCGCTTCTCACAAGTGCCCCAAGGACTTTGCGACTACTGTGACAAGTCTTTCGAGGCTTGCGACAAGGCTTTTAAGTCGTTTCTTCGTTGTCCAGATCAAAGTAAACCATGCCAATGGGAATTCTGAGGAGGCTCTCTTGAAGTAGACAGAGATCTTTGGAAAAAGCCTATCAACACGCGGATGACTTGTTCCTCTGATCACACTTCTCTGGCAATGTTTAGAAATGAGTTTCTTAGAGCGTGCCAATGCGGAATTCTGTGGAAGCTCTCGTGAACTAGAGAGATCTCTGAAAAAGTCAATCAACTCGCGGATGTCTCGTTGGCATAACTTTGGACTGGACGATAAACTCGAAGTTAAATATTCTTTCCCTTGTGGTAGACCACCTGTGGCGTTAGATTCCTAGAAGCCGTGACTCATAGCAGATCTCGTATAATTCTTCGTCTTCCAATCCCTGTCAACTCAAACTAGATCACTGATCAATGCAACTGACCACAAGCTGCCGCTTAAATCATGTTGCTGTCCCTGTCAAACGCCTTGACACATGTCAAAAACGAATTAAATCCTCGAGTGAAGCTCGAGCGTTTGACGTGTCAAACTTCTCTAAGGATCTGCGATGTTCTCGGACCGGATTCAAACGTGTCCCTGGTTGGGTACACTTTATGCACGGAATCAACATCTCCACGTTCTCTCCACTCTTCCCTTTCTTATCACTCCTAACCATCATCATCCGTCTTGGTCTAAATTCAAAGCCTACCTAACCTCAAAATAACCAGATTCGAAAAAACAAATCTCTCTAATACCCTATCCTAAACGACCGACCTTGAAGATTGGTAACGTCCGCTAAAAGGATTTCCATTCACACTGATTCCGCTGATGGCTGTCATAAACCTCAGCCAGCCCCATCGTAAAGGATAACAAACAGGACAACGGTGGTCATAAATCTTCTAATTAACTTCGAACCCTCTCGCGTTTCCACGAAAAATTGTTCGATTTTCGTAAAGAAAAATAAATAAATAAAACAAATGTAAGCACGGGAGCGCTCCGCTAACCTGTGATCCTCAACCGGGAATGACCCATCCCGGGACAGAGACACGATTGTGCAGACCGTCGGACAGTCTTCCCCTTTTTCAAAATCACAGTCCACGGGAGGAATACATAACGAGGAGAAGACCAGCAAAAGGAAAAAAACCCAATTTTTTGGCGCGAACTCCCTCGGTGTGGCAGCACACTATTTACTCCCATACTCGCACAGATATCCTCGCGCCGGTATTGCGTTCCTTTTTAATGAATAGTACAACACACAAGTCACGTCACATAGAACACGTTCCACTACCAGAGGAAAATGCACAACGACCACGAGGCTGACGACGAAGCCGAAGACGAAGACGACAGCGCGAGAGAGGTCATAAAACCAGATTCGTGCGCCTGTGTGTCACCCCCTCCACTCCTGGCTCCGTCTCTTTCTTGTTGTCATCCTAGTGTCGTGTAAAAGGCGCGCGGATACCATACCACGTCGCTCGTGTTGCACGGCACTGCAGTGGTGTCAGTGAATGTCCTGTTAATCAGCTGATTTCGCAAGGTCACATGTCTGAACACAGCTGAGCCTGAGTTTCTCGGCCCTCAACACATGCAGGAAATACGAGGACTCCTTGGCTGCTGCGCGTGTGTGTGCATTTTCTTGATCTTTTGTGCTGCGAAACAAGGAAGAGGCAAGACGTGGAGGAAGTGGACGAGAGTAAATGAAGTGGAATGAGGGACTCCGGCGCGGCGAACTGTGGACATGGTCTGACTGTGTGTTGGGGCTTGGCGTGTGTGTGCGTTTGAAAGGGGACTTGTTGGGATTTCTTCACAATCCTCTTGGTGAGGCCCGAGTTGTGTAGTGAGGCGAAAGGTAACAAGGATTGGGAAGGTGTAGTGAGAGTACCAGGAAAAGGGAGTAACCAACTGGCACAGGGGGCACTTTTGAGCTGATCATTGGAAGGGAGGAGGATATTGGAATTTTAATGAATTTCGAAGAGCCACTGGTTGAATGTGTCCATTTCAGAGCTTCTTGTTAAGAGTTTCAAGCATGAAATGTAGGGGCGACGATGGGGGGAACTCAAGAAAGCTTCAGAATTGTATCGACGACGGGCTTCAAATCTGAGAAGACAGACAATCAGATTTGAAGCAAAAAGGGTGACCCATTCAGTGTCTCAGACCATCTCTTTTAAGGCGGCACGGTCACTAAGACCAAACTGATGTTGCATCCTTGTGTGGAACCACCTCGATCCTTTGTCTCTGGGCCATGAGTGTCAGCTTCAGCAGGACGAGTCCCACTTCCTTGAACAGACAGACCCCTCTGCATCGTCTTGACCAAAAATTGTGATGAAGTTTCCTGGCAAGAAAATGGTTCTTGCCAGGAACTCCTTTCTTGACTTCAATGTAAGCAAGCACTGTCGTCCGTGGAGACGGTAACTTAAATTCTAGTCGTTGTTTCAGGAACCAACCGAAGTCGCGACACTTGATGACACTTCAGATATGAACGTCGTGGTTCTCCTGAATGACTTCCCTCGTGACGCTGCAATTTGAGGATCTCTTTCAATTGAATGGAGGTCCAGAACTATTAGAACACCTCCTGGTCGTGCTCTAAATGATAACCAATCGATTGTGAGAGGAAACGCGGAAGAGATCCATGTTTGAATTAATGCGCTGGCGAACCCCTAAATGTACACGATCTTTTTACTTGATTCGAATCAGAAAATTACTGACAAACTCATATGTTGCCCAAACAATTGATGGATCGAATAGGGAGCTGCGAAAAAATCCTCATAACTTGGTTACGTCGCACTGCTGCATTGCCCTTTGACGATCTGACAAGGATTGCCAAATGTTAACCCAAAGGTCGCCGGTAACTCGACTCACTCTCGATCACCATATCTCCTGCAACACCTAAATGAGAACTCCAACCGATCCTACCCAGTTCCCACCCGCTTCGAATCAGAAAACAAAAAAGTACTAACAAACCCACACTAGTCGTAGAAAAATCCCAACAAACGATCACTGCGCAGACAGCAGCAACACTTCCTTATCCTACCAGTCTATCTATATACAATCTATACATATCCTCTTACAAGGCATTCATTTCCAAGTACTCGGCAAGTGAATATCCCCATCGGAATCGTTTGTAGATACACAAAAACATGCAATGCACGATCACTCATGATCGCCTCTGGACAACTTTACATTCCTGTCTAGCTGCTGTCCACCTCTTGCGGCCGTTGCCTATCCCCCCTCTCACGGTTTAACTCGCTCGCAACTCAGTATTTTGTCCTTGCTCCAGTGTATTTGTTGTGCGCCGCCGCCGTCGACCGTGTGTGCGTGTGTGTGTTGAAAAAAGGAGCACGATCATTTGTTGTTTCCTTTGGTCATATGTTTGCTCTCAGCTGATTGACCATGGACTTGACTAGATAAAGAAGGAGGAGGGAGGGGAATTGCTTTGCTTCTTGCTTCTTGCGTCTTCTTCTCCTTCATCTTCGCCATCAACAGGCGCACTTGTAAGGATGTCGATGATGAAATTCTGAGGAATTTTCATCTCTAATTGGAAACGATCACACAAGATCACTGCGCGTCTTCGTCGTCCGTCCGGGATGAGAAGATTCCATTCCATAGACTGCCGCGCATTTGAATCTCAATTAATTAAAACAGCGCGCGCATGTGTTGTGACACATTTTTATGCTCAAGCTGAATTCACTTTGTACTGTTTGCGCCGCCAGAGAGCGCGCATAGGTAAACCACCAGCTCATGAATACAAGGGATCACAATTGGAATTCCAAATGTTCGGGAAGATCAGTAACCTTTCCCTTTTCACAGACTTGCTCGCACTCACTAATCGGCCGCGCCGCCGCCGCCCAATAGTCACAACTTGTGTAACCGTCATTCTGGGTTCGTTGCTGTTGTTGTTGCTTTCCTATCTTTTGTCATGTTTATGTACATTTAATTTATTCATTTCCTCAGTTCGAGATACAAATTTCAAGAGAATTCCAATCGATCGTTACTTTTTCATGCTTTTTGGCGCGCCAAACATCGCTTCTCTTGTATCCTACGAACACACACCACACGCACACAGCCGCACCGCTCTGCTGGGGTGGTATCCAACAGATTTTTTCTGTTTCGTGTTTTTTTTTTGTTGTTGGTAGTCCCTTCATGTGTGCCTTTTTTTAGTTTCGTTTCCTTCTTTGATTGGGAGTCTCTTAGCTTCTTGTGAATAGGCGAGCGCTCGTGAATGGGTGTGCGAGTATGTGTGTGTGTGTGTGTGTGTGTGAATGGTCTCCCCCCGCGACTGGTGGGGGATCACGCGGCACAATGGAATGCCGATCGCGTTGGGGAGTATAAAAGTGCCCCGCAATCAGGCTTGTTGTTCAATTCTGCATGATCGCTTGGCGACGCGACGATCGCTTGTGTATGCTGAAGGCTACAGTTGAATTGGATTCTTTGTTGGGAATTTCTCTCTATCCTCTGTCTCTCGCGAGGAACGAGGAACAGAGAAACACGAATCCGAGAAACTGTGTGCTCGCCTCCAAGTGGATCGTCCCCTGAGCTGAGCCAAGAAGATTGTCTTACCGACGATCTTGTGAAAGGTGATCGTGTGTGATCGTGCCTTATGAATGTTTGAATGTTTGAAATTACCAGATTATTTTGTTTTTCAGCAATGCCATGTCATGCAATGCTCTGTACCCCTTCCCCTGCCCCCATCGCCCACCTCGAGTGCTCTCTAGGATCGATCTGCATGTGTGTCTAGGATTCTAGCCTCTATTCTTCTTTCGCCTCCAGGAACGTACGATGATTGTATTACTTGTTGGGAGGCACTTCGGCGTTTTTTCGAGACCGAAACGTAGCCACGTAGACTGTGTAGGTACGTTGGAAAGGCCTTGAATGTGAAGCGAAGAGGGAAAATATAAAAAAAAAAAACGAAACTTGAAAACGAACCTTGGAATTTACAAAAATTGAGATCGCACCTTACCCGTGGTGTTTATTCTGATATACATCTTCACTATCTATGTGTTCGTACCGCGTGTATTGTTTTCCACTAGTTTGATCGGTGTTTGTGGGTTTAATTTCGGCATTTCTTTCTGCCCCGACAACGGATACACCCCATCTACCTGGTAATGCCTGAAAAGAGGAACATCCACAGCCTACGCGCAAAATTAAATGCGTAAAGATTTATTTATCAGCGGGAGTCATAAAATGTAAACCTTAAATATCCAGTTTTGTGTTCCACAACAGAGCAAAAAAGAAAACACGTTCCTGTGTAAGCTGGCCTCAATTTCATTTCGATCTGAGTGTTAACGCGGATTAAGGTATTGGTGAGGGTCGCTTAGATCAAATCGGGAACTTTTAAGCCGGTAAATGAATGGGGTTTGCAAATGGAAAGATTGAGATATTGAGTGGTTCGGGGTAGGCATGAAATTTAAGGTCTAACGATCGGCGGCTATCTGCAGAATGATCAAATGGACTTAGGGGGGGAAATCAATTATGTGATTTGGTCCTCGATTTTTTTTTGTGCCTCAACTTTATGCAAATTCGCAAAAGGTAGGTTTAGTTCCAAGGGTCTTCTTGACAGAGGATCAGTAAGATTCCATCACCGCACATAAACTGAAAGAGACCTCAAGTATTCTGGCTTCCAAACCTGATGTTGGTCAAAGCAAGTCCATGCCGAGTCGGATGGAAACATGACCCATGCTTTTTTATGTGATCGTGGGAGTAACGATCTTTGGGAAATGAATCGGGATGCGTTCTGTGACTCCAGCACTTTGGTGGGCCTATACTCTTTATGGGATCTCTGTCTCATTGGTTACCCTTTGTAGACTGTTTTGTATAATCGAACTTTGCTCCACCGTGTCTTATAAAAATGAGATCCGATGTTATTTGGCTCTTCCAAGGTCTAAAAACGGGCCCATGCTCTCTATGTTATCTCGATCGTTTTTCTTTACTAATCCAATTTTTGGTTCACTCCGTCAGGGATGAGCGTCGAACGAACTTGATTTTGATTAGACTAAGATGGGATGTGTTCAAAAAATGTTTTCGTGTAAGAAGTCTATGATATTTGACCATAACTCTGTTGAAGCTTTAGGGAACCTCTCAAAGGTGTAACCTTGGACTTGATCAGGTCCCTGGAACTGTAACAGAAGATGAACCAAATCCTCCTGAATGGCCTATGTCCCAAAAAAGCTGAAACTAGATGAACACTGAAAGAGATCCAAAGCAGTGTTCTGACACAATCCAAAAAGGGGAGTTTGTTGACATCAGCGTAAAGGAAAGAGGGTATTCGAAAGTAAAAGCCTGTACAAATATGAATGTACTCCCCAAGCCGCAATATAGATGAGCAATGGAAGAGAAAATTGCAAGAGGGCTAGGAAAGGAAAGAATAATGGAGGAAGCAGCAAAACTTCTGAAAACGCCTCTCCGTCATACTTGTCATCTAGTCAGACAGCTCCAAATACAATTAATAGGAGACATCAAACGTTCTGCAACACCTAGTTGGTCATAATTCAGATGCGACAAGTCTTTAGAGCAACTTCAAGTCATATGATTATGAAGAAGACGATCGCACCCAGCCTTGTCGTCATTAAGTTGTTAGCCTTGCCTCTGGATACAAGACGGTCGGAGGCCCGGACAGGCAGCTTCCTGACCTAAGTAACGTCGATCCATATTCGAGCTTGTTGATCATATTCGAGATCAGGAAACATTTTAGCGACTTCAAACATGAAAACTTTGTCAGAAGATGTTTGTGCGACTAGCTGTTGCCAGGTCCGCGACCCATGGAAGAGCTGAGACTGAGCTAATGCTGCCTCTAATCCCAATGAGACATGTGAACACTGCTTATCCTCAAAATTAAATTGTCTTCAATTCACGATCACTTCATCTTTCTACCGAGGAGATCGACGTCTCCTTCCCGAACCAGGATGCTGGGATTCAAAGGCTTTCGTAGTCGAAGGACTGGTGTTCATGGATTTGATATGACATTGATGGGGCAAGTGTAGGTTAGGAATAAGAGTAGAATATGCGCGATAGCCTTAGCAAGAAAGTGGACTTGTGTCACTTCATCGAATGGCCTACCCCACGGTCGTCGTTCTCAGAGATCACCTCTGTCAACCAGGTTTGGGCAAATCAATCGTTGAGGCTTGATCGCACTGTTGGAAGTTCATCTTCTACAGAGGCCTCAGTTGAAGCACCATGGCGGCCACTCCATGTCCATTTACTGATCAAATCAATCGACGAAATATTCCCGAAAAAAATCACCTCATCTGGTGATCGTGCAGCGCCATCGCTACCTGCACAAACACTCGCCTTGGGGCATACTTCTTCAATAATTTGAGAGCGAGCTGAGTGACACTAGCTAAATCTACCTGAATCGCTTCGTAGAAAGCACCAAATGCGTCCAAGATCGTGGACTGTGTCTGCTCATGCGGTGCCCTCATTACCGGGAGGATCACTAACTTAGAGGGGCCACATGATGAGTCTGAATGACATTAGGAGGCTGCTATCAGCAATCAGCCACTATCTCCAATCCACGTGGCGTCACAATCAGCCTATGAGTAGATGGCTGTCTGCCATCAACCACTAGAACCTGATCTAACTTTAGTCGTTTGTCACTTCGAGTTGACTCCATTTTACAGCCCCTTTACCTGTTCGAAGTCAGCTTTAACTGTCGACAATAAAAACTCCATTGTCACCATGTTAATCGATAATCCAAACCTGATCACGCCCAGCCGAGCAATTATGCATCTCCATAAAGAGGGAAGAAAAGTCAGAGAATCTGTGTATTGTCTTCTCAAATTTCATATACTTCTCTCATTAGCAATTCAAAATTAGGTAATAATGCGTTGCTTCCCCTCAAATCGCCTCTAAGCAGTTCGGCAGGCATCTACAAGGAAACGCATTCAAAGGGCTGACTGGCGAGAGGAGACATGCCTCTTCTCTTTTGCGCGCCTACTCGCTCTTCTGTTCGGTTACCCCCCTTTTTTTTGTTCGCTCTCCAGAATCCAAAAAATGTGTGTACCTGTTGCATCTACATACTTATGTGTATGCTAACATATCTCACATATTCCCTTTCAATAGTGTCGGCGGAGGAGGAGAGGAGGATCCCCTTAACCAATTGATTTTTTGTTTTGTGTGCAGTACCCCCTACCCTGTCATTTACGTCTATATACGTACGGACTTGTGTAGCTTGTATCTCTGCCTGGGATGGGAAAAAAAACACACAAATTTCTGAATTCTTCGATCTTCATTTATTCATTTAAGAAGAATCAAACAAAAAAAAAAAAAATATAATAACAATCTACAACAAATATGATAAAACCAACCGAGAGAAGGAGGAATGGAAGAAAAATCTCAGCTGACCAAGAATTTAGTTCAGCTCTTTACTTTCGTACCCACATTCTCATATCTTCCCCAACGAACCGGCCTCTTCTACTTCACACACAAGTCGTCTTCAAGACTCAAGCTGCACACCAGCGAGAGAGACACCCAGTTGCAGAGATTCTAAACCACTATACAAGCAAACGCTTTTCTCTCTGTCTGGCATGCTCTCCCCTGAACGTTCTGCTGGGATTTTTCGTATGATTTTCGTCTGGAAGGGGTTGAGAGAGATAGACAGAGAGTGAATAGTTAAAGGAAACCGTCACAAAAATTCACTTGTACACCACCGCAAAGAAAAATATAACGACGAACGTGTACGAATCCGAAGAAAGAATAGAATGGGAGAAAAAAGCAACAAAAATCATATGTTCTCTATTTATCTTCGATTCAAGGAGGCAAACACAATGCACACACAACACCAACAACAAACGAAGAAGGATATGTCAAAAAGGACAAACAGACACAAACACAGCCAAACATACCGGGCCGGGAGACCGACGAGTTACAGAACTCACACAGAAATGATCAACAAAAACCATATGATTTTTATACGGTTCTCTTTCATTCTACACACCGTCTCTCCATCAGGCACATCTCACAAACACACACAAATTCATCCCCTATGCGGAGCGCGAGAGTTTTATAAAAGCCGACGTCACCAACCATCGTCAGTCATTCGAGTTTAGTAATCGTTCTGTAGCAAATGCCTTCCTCCTTCTCCTAGACACCCAGAGAAACAGTCGGTTTCTCTCACTGTTCTCCTCTGTTTGACTGCATTCAATATATATTCACAATTAGGATAAAGAATTTTATAAATTTTTTCCTCAAATCAAATCAATCAGTCGTTTGCTTTTGAGTCGAAGAGACAGACAGTGTGACAGAAATCAAAATCAAAAAACAAAATTCCAAACCACTACACAATGTTCAGTGAGCTATGAACTTTTAATAAATAAATTCAGTGCACTCTCAAAGAAAATTGTACTTAAACCACAAGTAACAAGGATAAACCAAATAAATCATGATCACAAGGACACTCTAAGACAAAAAAAAAATAAAACAAAATCAACTCATCGTCATAATCATTGTCGAAATATATTTTTTCATCCGAAAAAAATATTTTAAAAAAGAAACAAAAATGCAATATAATTATAAGTGATTTAAAGTTAATCTTAAGTCTTGAATTTCGTTGGTGAACAATTCGCAAGGATTACAAAGGATATTCTCTCCCTCTCTCTCTCTCAACCACAAATGCCGGACTACTAGAAAAAAAGAAAGAAATTCTTAATACTTTTTTTTTTGTGTAAAATCTCATTCGTTCGTCCTTACACAAATTGTTTTGGAAAAATTCATTTTTTAACCTCATTCGGTTCTTTTGAAAATCATACAAAAATGTTGTGGGAAAGTATAAGTGAAGAAGCCTGCGATATCATGATGGATTGCACAAGGTAATTATATTTTTCTAGCAAACAATTTCTCCCTCTTTCAAAAACCCACACGTAAAATTTCTCCTCTCCGTGAAAGTGTTAATTTAATTTACTTGCTAATTCGCGATGTCTGTTCGGTGTGTCTCTGATTACCGGTGGACATCAGATGCTGGGCAGCCTCTGTGTGTGATCCCCAAGGTGGTTCCAAAAGCAACAAAAAAAAAAACCTGCAAATTATACTTCGCCGTTATAAAATACATATCTTGGGATGCGATGTGCCCACCATACCATCCCTCCGCCCAGCCGGAGTCTGAATCCCTCTCGCGCACAGATTGTGTGCCTCGTTTCTTTTTGTGCGTGATTTTCGCCGGTTTTTCAGTTGTTTTTTTTTTTTTTTATATTCACATCACCTCCTCCAGAGCCGGTCTTCTTCGTTTTTTAAATTCTTCTCACTTCGTTCATTACTCTTGGTTTCAATGAAACCGAAAGTGGAAACGATTTTCGCTTTTTTTTTTATGTATGCGCCGCGCCGTCCTCTACTCAGTCTGTTGTACGTTTCTCTTTATTTAGATTCTTTGCCGTCTGTGCTTATTTTTTGTTCATTTCATTTCCCCACTTGGGACAGACGACGTCGGGTGGTTTGGGTGGTCGTGATTCGCGAGTTTCATTCATGTTTCTTTTTATTTGCAATCAAAAGTGAAAATGGTTCTATCTCTTGTGTGACTGTTAGGAGAAAAGGAATTCACAGCAGTGACAGTGGCGGATAAAAGTTAGTCTCAGTTCTGTGATTTAACACAGGGTTTATCCCCGGACCCTTAACCGGTTTCAAATAGGAAGTACTCTCCTGTGCACCCTCACAGCAGTCTATCCTTAATTACAAAGACCCTCTTAAGCCCATTCATGCGATTTTCTTTTCCAACAAGGGCCATGCCAAGGATTTCCATGAAATTCTCATATTCATTAGAAATAATCTCCCTTTTCACATGCTGCTCGCTTTTGCTATGCAGTCCTTCATTGCGTTTAAAACAAAGGACCTCACGCAGCAGGTCATTAACAACAGTAGTCCCATTTCAAGCGACGAATGTGCACAACACATTTTCACTCATGTGGAACTTCTGCTGCTGTCTTCCGACCTGACCTAATAAAAATTACATTTTGCTCGGAAAAAATACAATCCACCGTCCAGTTGTCAACTATTGGAAGACAGCTGAATTTTTTCTTCCTTGTCCTTCGCAATTACAACTCGTGCCATATTCTCACACCGAAAACCGTCTGTGTGGACACAACAGAAAAGGAATTAAAAAGACATCCGCTAGGGTCATTCCAGAGACCGGCTTAAACTATTCAATAAAACCTACATTTCCTTCTTTCCCTTCGGTTGTGTGTGTGTTTTTTTTTATCCTCATGCCAACTCCATCGCACCAGACATTGCCTCTTTACGGTTCCCCCAGTCAATGTGTGTGCTTGTGGATTTTGTGATCTTGTCTTCGCTGCACAACTTCCTTGTGTTCTGTTGAATGTTTTATTTCCTTATTCCCTCGACCGCCACTCATCACTCACTGTGCAACTTTACATAATTTGTTCTTTTTGTTTGGGGGATTCCTTCCGCTCGGTCGGGACCCCCAGTTCCAGTTCAAATGCATTCTCCAATTAAATATAATCGTGCACTAGATGTAACAACATGAGTGTGCAGAGGACACATCTGTTCACAGAAAAATACCCTCGTGCGATGAAATCAACACGAACACATTCACAAACTGAAATGCATCAATAGCAACCCTCTTCCCTAAGTTCAATGCTATTTTTTTTTCCCAGTTCAGTTAAGTGTTGGTTGTGTATAGGAAACACTACATTTCCCACTCATCGCATGGCTTAGAACTTGTAGGGTTCCCTTTTTGGAAGAGTCTCTTCCATCCATACCCCGTGCTCACGGCATATTCTGTGCCATCGTGAGCCGATTTCGTATGGAAAATGTCCGGGTGTTCAAATAATTGTGTGTGCGTACAATCGGGGGAAGAATACCCTGTGTGTCCTAGGAAGAGAGAGGTGCATTTTTGTGTTCAACCAGGATGGTTGATTGAGTTTAATGAACTTGCCGGGGCGAGCGCGCACAGTGGAGGAAAAGAAAAAAAAGATATCACCACCAGCACCGCCGCTGCCACGGCTGCTTCTGCTCGCTGATGGTGACTGGTGGCGGTGGTGGTGCTGGTGGTGTTGGTGGTGTAGACACAACACCGTGACTGTACGTTGTTTAGAGGGCTAGTATTATTTTGATCGTCCTGTAGAAAGGACGCGTGCGTAACATGGTTAACACGGAGAGGACTTTTAGATTTTTAATATTTCTTGAACGATTACCCGACTTTTGCTTCATGTAAATCAATTTGTTCTCGCCTCAATCTCAAAGACGGTTTCTAATCAGACATCATTTTCTTATCTTTACAGTGTTGTATCGAACAATGTGGATTTGAATGCGTTCAGTCGGAATCGCACAATCGGAGGTGGACGGCGTCTTTTAATGGATAACAACACAAACGCCAGCCTGATGCATAACACAAATATGGCTATTGACGAGCTATCATTTTATGATGACGACAGTCATCATAGTTCCAGTCATGCATTCAACTCCAGCCCAACAATGAATACACTGCTTATGGATGAAGATCGTCTGCTATCGCCCGAAGGTAGTCCGCAGCGTTTTCACATTGTCCCAGCCGCAATGGGAAAACATCAGCAACATCACCATCAACAGAATCAACAGCAACAAACCCGCCGTAAAATTTTGGAACCATCACCTCGCATCAACAAACAATCATCGAATTCAGTGATGAAATCCACAACACCAGCCAACTCATTCCGGATATTCCATAGCCTCAGCTCTGGTTCAATGGAGTCCACAATGGATGATGAATATATGGAATTGTTTGAAATGGAATCACTGGACGATGATGTTGATGAAAACGCTCCAAGTAATCTTAATTCACTCATAAGTGGTTTTATAAAGACAACAAAAACCAGCCCAGAGCTAATGAAGCGACCACCAGTGCGAAGATGCTTAAGTTTAACAGAGAATAATTGCTCTGCGAACAAAGCACGCACCTCACTATTCGAACCAAAGACCCCAGAGATTCTGAGAACAGTACAAGATAGAATTTCCTCCACAAATCAATCACCTGTTATGAATACAACACCGTATTCATCACGTATGGCTGCGGAACGTTGTTTTAAGCGTCCCGAACCACCATCGACAACAGCGAGTCCCATTCAAACCAAACGCTACAAGGGTGAACTCTTCTCCTCCGCTGAGAAAGAGAACAATGATTCATCATTGATTCATCAAGTACCCGTACAAACAGCACCAACACAACGACCAATTCTGCGGAAGCATGTGTCTATGAATGATGCTGACATAATGACTGCACTCTCACGATCATCATCTGAGCCAGATTTGATCGGTGACTTCAGTAAACCGTTCTGTTTGCCATTAATGGATGGTCGGCATAGAGACTTAAAGTCAATCTCCAGTGACACCATGGCGAAGTTGATCAACGGTGCATTCAAGGATTCAGTGGCATCGTATAAGATTATCGATTGCCGCTATCCATACGAATTCGAGGGCGGACACATTCGTGGCGCTAAGAATCTATACACCCAGGAGCAGATTATGGAGGAATTTGTGAATTGTAAGACTGATGCAGCGACTGTTGAAGCTGATGGACCAAAGAGGCACATACTTGTATTCCATTGTGAATTCTCATCGGAACGTGGACCCAAATTGTAAGTATTTCTTAAGAGACGATCACTCTCCTTCCCATTCAAAACTTTCTACAACAAAGAAGGGAATCCAATTGGAATTTTGTATACTCATGAATTTTTCTTTTCTTATTTGCAGATCACGCTTCCTTCGCAATCATGATCGAGCCAGAAACACATCCACATATCCTGCCCTACATTATCCCGAGATCTACCTGCTTCATGGTGGATACAAAGACTTCTTCGAATCGCATGCAGAACTCTGCGATCCAGAGGCGTACAGACCAATGCTGGAGCCATCATACGTTGAGGCATACAAGCATTTCCGTGCAAAGTCAAAGAGCTGGAACGGTGATGTCAAGGGTTTGGGTGGCACCACAAATCGACTAAAGAAATCTAGGTCCCGTTTAGTACTCTAGAATTTTTTTTTCTTATTATTTTATTCCTCTCCCCCTGCGTCTACTTCTTTCTGTGTAATTATTTCTTAAATTAATTTATACATATATTTTCGATTAAGAATCTAAAGTTTTACTTCATACTTCTTTTCTTCAAAATTCAAAAAACAAAAGAAAATGAAAAGAAACAAAAACCTACTTCAACCCTTTTTGGACCCCTTAACGTACATTTTTAATATATTTATATTTTTTAGTTAAATTTTGTAAAAAAAAAAAATGAAACAAGCAACAAAAATTTGTGCATTACCATTATTTTTAGGACTATTTATATGAAAAAAAAAAACAACAAAAAAACGCAAAAAAAATCTTTGTAAAAAGCTAAATTTGTCAAGAGAAGAAGAGAAAATCATCTCAATTTGAAAAAAAAAACAAACAAACAAACATTTAAAATTATAGAAAAAACAATTTCATTTGCGCTTGGTTTCCAGTGGAATATTTTGTAAAGCCCCTTAAATCGTGTCCCAAACAAAACCAAAATGTTAAGGAAAATCAAGTTTTAAACTGAAAAACGAATACGCTTATATTTTTTTTTTTAAATAATTCAACAAAACACACGCAAAAAATTAGAAAAATTAGAAAAAAAAACTCACACAAAAAAACTATGTTTTTTCTCAAAGCAAAGCTTTTCTTTTTTTATATTTGAAATGCAATAAAAACAAAATAATTTGGAAAACAAAAAATTCTACAAAAACCTGACGTTCTTCTTTGAAAACCAAAAATCTAACCAAACAGAAAATTTGAATTCATTCAGAGACCCATGATCCTCTCTCCACACGGGTACAGACAGGCAAAAAAAAAAAAAAAAAAACAAAAATAGTCCACAGATCCACAAGAAAAGCACTCCAACACAAACCAAGTCAAATGGAAATTGTTGTATTCTTCTTTTTTGTTTTTTTCCGGTGCTTAAGTGCGCTTGTCACAGCAAATTGTTCGTAAAGTCTATTACATTTTTATTTTGTTTTATCACGGGACCTAAATGCATTAATTTTTTTTTTTTAAATATTATTTTTGTTTACTCGTATACAATTGTAAGCAGATTCCACTGCAGACGCACAAAAGAGTGGTCCTCCTCCAGTGCTGATTTGCGGGGGGGATTTGTTGATTTTTTATGTTTAATCTGTGATTATTTTATTTTTGTTTTGTTATTGACCACCGTCTTCAGTTTGTAAATTTTACGGGAAAGAGAAAACACAAATGTGTGTATAAATGTGAAATAGATAGAAAAAACATAAAACGAGCAATTGTTTGGTTATCATTTTTGTGTTCGTCAAAATTGTAAGATTTTTATATTATTTTTTGTTTTTCTTTTGAGAATATCCTTCGTGGTGTCCCCAGCACGAAAATCCAATCATACGTGTGAATATATATTGTAAATGAAATTCATCGGAGAGCAGAGAAAATAATTTGTTTGGGATTTGCGTTTTCGTTTGTTCAGTTTTGTCTGAAATCCAACCACCTGCACACTGACTGTGGTGCAACTATGAACGAGAAAAACTCTAATACTGATAAGAGGAGAGAAGGCTAATTCGAATCGAGAGGGAAAGGTTAACTTGCATCCTTTCGAAGAAAATATTTGTAGTAGTTGAAGGCGTAGCGTGTTTTAAGTTTGTTTAGTGTAAATAGATATTTAAATGTAATTTAATTTTAATGCAGTGTAATTAATTTATCCAGAGACAAACCTATGATGATTATGAAAACAAAACGAAAAGACGTGAAATGAAACATTTCTTATGTAATATACTGACGTGTACTGAATTCAAAACGATACCATTTAAATATGTTGTTTTATTCCATTCTCTTGTTGCTTGTAGGCGATGAAGCATTTGTGACAAATGGGGGTGTGCGGCGTGATGTTACAGTACATCACCAAAAGATTAAGCGAAATTCATATCCCAAAAGTAAGAAGGTAAATCACAGAAAGGAATCGGTCCTAATATGGGTCTTTCAGGTAGCATCTAACGTGGCCACAAGTGATAGAACAGTAGCACGCACAACACAAGAGGTTGCTGAGAAGCTAGGTCCCGGTCCTCTACGAGTTGCAGTTTAGTATCCACTTAGCACTTAAGTATCCACTTATCAAAAAATGGATGTGTTTGGTTATTTGAACTATCTAAAGAGTAATCTGAGCCAAAAGCTCAGAAGGGCCATTTATCGGTGGTCTAAGTTTCGTAACGTTTTTGGTTGATGGCGCGCCGCACCCATAGGTTTTGAGAAGTCCTCATATTTACATAACGAATTACTTTAAAAAACAGACACTATTTTTTCTTTGGGGTCCCATTTGAATTAAGTATTATTTTTTTTTTTTTTAGTCGATTTAGACGTTCACGCAGTACACTGGGCAGGATCCTGTAGGCGACGTTGAGCAGGAAAATTAATTGTCCGGGGTCAAGACACAGACAGACAGAGGGGAGGTAGCTGTGCACATTGGTCTTAAATATCTGCGGATTTTAGTCTATGAAGAGCATGAATATGGACATGCCGTGAGGCTGAAAAACGAGTCTCTAAATTTAACTGTACGTCCGAAAGTAGGCTTATGGGTAAACTGATGAGCATTCCTGTCGAGACGGGTATTGCTGGTAAATTCATGGAGAGGAGGAATGCAGTTGGCAAGCTCACTTGAGCATCGTTTCTTCAAATAGCGATAAAATGCGGACAAAGAAGAGACAGTGTGTCGATGTTCGAGCGAGTCTAATGACTCTGTGATATTGTCTCCTCCTACAAGTTTTATCGCTCGCTTTTGGATTCTATCTAGTGGACGCAGGGTGGTTTTGAGCGCACCAGACCAGATATGAGAGTTGTACTCAAGTTTGGGGTGGATATAGGCCTCATAAAAGCCAAATCAAAAAGGATGAAGTATTTCTTGCATCGATTGAGGAAACCTAAACATTTCGCAGCATTTTTGGCGACCCCAAATATGTGATCGTTCCAACTAAGTGTTGTGTTGATACACATACCAAGGATTAGAAGGCTTTCCGGTTTCATCGACACAAGTGCCATTCATGGATAACGGCTGATTAGAAAGGGTTGGCTTGAGTGACAGCAGGCAGCATTGAGTTTTTGAAGCATTGAACTACACACGGTTGTTCTTTCCCCAATTGATTATGCTGTCAAGATCGGAATTCAACGCGCTTATCATACGCTGCCGTTCCAATTCTATGGCCGAAATGCGGGGTCGTGAGTCTTGGAACGAATATGAAAAGCTGAGGGTGCTGTCATCAGCGAAGCAATGGATTGGATTAGAAGTGGCAGACAAGAGATCAATTATACAAATGAGAAAGAGTGTCAGAGACATAACAGAGCCTTGGAGAACACCAGCGTTTATTTGGTGGATATCAGACTTGAGAGAGATTCATCGACACCATAGGCACGCATTTTCGACAAGAGAGCTTGATGCCAAACTCTGTCAAATGCCTTGGAAATATCAAGCGCAACGATCTTGCTTTCGCCTGCATTGTGCAAAGATTGGTTCCACTTTTCGGTGAGATAAGCTATCAGATCACCAGTGGATCTGTTGCTGCGGAAACCATACTGCCGGTCATTAAGAAGACAAATAAGGGGTGGGCGACTTGATGTACTGTAAGCTTCTGCCTAGTTCATTCATATGTGACTTGAGTGTTGTTTTTAGAAATCGTATAACCTCTCAAAGTGGGAGGAGACGCTTTAAAACCCAGTCTGAGTTCAAGATTTCTTAACTTAGCGTCTAATTATAACCATTTCGACTGCCAAATCCGGCAGAACTACAGCGATAATGTCTTGGCTAAAAAGATCAAAATCAAAGACAGATACATCTTCTGAAGCTGGAAACACTTGCCAACAGAAAAAGTACAGATAGGGGTGTTGGCCGACTGAATAGGCCAAATCTTAGACCTCTTAATAGGGCGCAAGCAATTTAAAAGCGATTTAAAAATTTATTTGAACGGAATTATTTTTGCAATTGATTTTACAAGTAGACTTACAAACTAAAGGTTAGGGTGTTGGCTCAGCAATAGGGGCCCAACTGATGTACTTTGTTTAATTTAATGTTTATTTGTAATGTTCTACAATGGCTGGTAAGCACCATCGTTGTTCAAGTCCGTGTGGTCCTTTTGGGATGGGGTGGTGATGTGGTAGCCGACTTAGCCTCGATGGTGATTGCTATCACTGGTCTGGTAGAATCCATATAATCGTTGGAAAGTTCTGCTCGTTTAGCAGATTTAACGCGTTGATGTAGCGTTGTCCGGGGATCGTGTTTCTCAGGTTGGGTAATAGGGCACATCGCCATTGGAATTCAAGCCCCTGTATTAGGACTGCAGAGACCAGGAACAGGAATAAAATACCTCTTATGCTCTTCCTTATCCTCCTTATTCTCTCGACTCATATAAAAATCCGTATTTTTGAATTAATTTTCGTCCCAAACAAATGGGATCCATTTGTAATTCGGTGGTTGCATTTGATAATTTGTATAATTCTTAGATTATTTGGTTCAGAACTTGGATATATTGGTGTGCGTATTTGATGGATTACATTTCAATGACACCCCAGAAAGAGGACAACTCAAACGTTACGTTTTCTGGATTTGTGGGTGTGACATCAGTAAAGCGACCAGGCACTCAAATTGTTGACACCAAATCATCGGTAAGAGGAAGCAGCTGCCACAAACACTGACGACAAGCGAAGGAGACGCAAGCACATCGGCAGAGAAAGCAGAAGCCTTTTCATCCTTTTTCGAAGGCAACTTTCAACCATCACTGCCCGTTGACCCGGAATTTGTCACAGAAGTCAACTGCTACGTCAATGCACTTGAGACTTCATGCGCACCAGACAACATCTTCAACGAAACCAACCCAGCGGACGACCCGACAGGAAACGATGACCTCACAACGGCCGAAGAAATTGCGGGAATTATTCAACGCAGTCCAACGAGGAAAGCAGCCGGGGCTGACAGCATTTCGAATTTCGTTCTGAAGCGAATGCCTCAAACGGTGACAATCATCATGAATAATACCTACTTTCCTAGCAAATGGAAAATAGCAAAAATTGTGGCAATACCAAATAAGGAGAACGCTGCCAGTGTTTCACGATACAGATCTATATCGCTCTTGAGCAATATAAGCAAGATCCTGGAGAACCTGGTAGTGCGAAAACTGAAGCGATGGTCTACCGACCTAAACACCATTCCGGAAATTCAGGACGCATTTCGGGAAAAACATTCAATGCTACATCCTCTAATGAAGTCCACCACGATGTTGTAGCTGCACTGAACACTAACGAGGTCACCGTCGCCTGCTTCCTGGACGTAGAAAAAACTTTCGATACGGTCTGGATTGAGGGACTCATCTACAAGCTGAACCAGATGGGATTCCCCATTTCAGAAGATTCTACGTCTCAGTTGAAGACAGCAAGTCAACAGAGCGGAGCACCAAGGCGGGAGTTGCACAAGGATCAAAGCTGGGACCGTGGCTTTTCAACATCTACACGGCAGATCAACCACATCCAACACTGACACAGTAAAATGCTGTCTATTTGCAGATGACTCGCTGACTTATGCCAGCTCGACGTCACCACGGATAGCCGCGCAAAGGGTCGAAATTCAAACAACATTCGTATCAATGCTGGGAAATCGGTACTTATAACCTTAAGGAGACCATCCAGAGAGAGAGAGAGAGAGAGAGAGAGAGAGAGAGAGAGAGAGAGAGAGAGGTGACCAGAGGTGGATGCAGATTAGCATCCAATGTCGAAGCATAAAGGTAGTGCTCCCTAACGGTACAGAAATATCAACAAACTTCACGAAAAGGTTGAAGTTCAACAGTCATTCGAAACTTACCCTTAAGAAGGCCAGCTTAGGCTTCCATCGAATCTATCCCTTGATGCGCAAGCAAAATGGAGTAAGCCAGATGACAAAACTGCTGTTATACAAGCAGCTTATACGGTCGATCTTAACGTACGGTTTCCCAATATGGCACGCCATCTCTAAGACCTGCCTGACGAAGCTCGCAATTTTCGAAAGAAAAATACTGCGAATATGTACCGGACTCACCTTCGACAGGGACCCTCAAAGGCACCACAGCAACAATAGGCATTACGACCTAGCACGCATCATCCCCCTGCAACAGTACATGGTGACACTGTTCAGAACGCAGCTACTAAACATCAACAACCATCCTAACGAGGAAATCAGGAACTCGAGAAGCACAATCCCGGGACAACGCTACCTCAACGCGTTAAATCTGCTAAACGAGCAGAACTTTCCAACTAGTCGGCAACATGTGCTGCAGATTTATGTCTTCAAATGGGATCCATTTTTAATTCGGTTATTTGGTTCAGAACTTGGATATATTGATGCGCGTATGTGATGGATTGCATTTCAATGACACCCCAGAAAGAGGACAACTCAAACGTTTCGTTTTCCGGATTGATGGGTGTGGTTAAGCGACCACGCACTCAAATTGTTGTTCCTTTCAATAAAAAATAGGAGTTAAAACTCTGTTTTGACTCACCCAGAAAGATACGAGCGACAAAATGTCTCTCATTCTATCTCACTTTCTGATGTGTTTATGGGAGTACACCCGATCGTCGGGCAAGTGACAAATGTCACGCAAAGTGACTAAGGGAATACAAATTTCCAAAGTGGGACATATTCTTGGGTGACACGACTGAGAGAATAAGGGAGAGTATTATCAAGTCTAGCAGGGATGCCACTTCGGACGATCTGTCCGCTGAAATCTTTAAGGCAGCTGGATATGATCTGGTTGCACGCAAGCGCCAGCTCATCTGTAGGATATGATCGGAGGAAAGCATGCCCGACGAGTGGAGTCTCAGTATCGTTTGTGTGATCCGCTAGAACTAAGACCGCTCCTGAACGTTGCATATAAGATCTTCTTTGCCGTATTGTGCGCTCGCCTGAAGCCGTTTGTGCACAATCATATAGGTCCATACATGGCATCAGGTCAGGGATGTGCACTATCGACCAGATCTTCATACTACCCACCACCTATTCGTCGATCTCACTGCCACAAATGACAGCGTGCATAGAGACGAGCTGTACAAAGACATGTCTAGTTTTGAAATTCCTGCCAAGCTTGAGAGGTTGTGCAGAACAATCCTGGCTACTCCATCCAGGTTCGTAATGAACTCACTCACTCGAACCCACCTCTGTGTCGAAATATGGTTTAGACAAAGCGTCGTGCTGTCATGTGACTTATTTAACCTCTTCCTGGAGAAGACCGTGCAAGACTAGAGATGATGATCTTTTGAAATTCCATTCAACTGCTTGCTTACGCGGATGACATTGCCGTGATTGGCAGAACACTGCTAGCAATAAATGAGGCGTTTGCTGGCATTGGGACGGAAGCAGTTAAATGGATCTAGCGGTGAAGAAGGGCAACACCAAGTACATGCTGTTCTCAAGAAAGGACACAGAGACCATCACAAAGGCAGCTATAACCTCTAGGTTATCAAGGACTTCGGCTAGCAAGTAAACAGTACGAACACCATCAGTACCGGGTTCTATTCCGGGTCCAAAGGGTTCGACGAGGGAGTTCCCTCTCTCCCCAGCCACCAAAATGTTCGGTGTTGCATTGCAACATCCCGAACATCTCTCCTTGATGCCGCCGTACTGAACCGGAGGAGACCCTCCTCAGCTCGTCGTGCGACGGAACGGTCGTGGTTGAGTCGCCCGTCCGCGATGTGAAAGAGGAGCAGTACCGCATTTTCGTTTTGTTTCAGACCGTGCTTATCCAAATGGAGGAATGCTTCTGGGGGGACGAAGCCGTTGCGACGTACCCTTTCGTGGTATAGTGGATTGGGGAAGTGGATTGAAGGAAATCAACTTCATCAGGAAATTGTCCACTCTTCCCTGGTTCGCCCAGTTGTGACCTCATTGGAATAGAATTTTCTGTACTGGGACTCTGGGGTTCGATAAAGGCGAAGGCATGCCCTTAGACAAGCCCTCTCAAACACAGAATCTTTTCCATCAAGCTTGGGCTCACGTTGAAGCGCACGGGACAGCCATAGGTGAGCATCGGCCGGAGGAGGGCCATGTAGCAGGTAACCTTCACCCTCGCATCGAGTTGGCTGTTGTAGAACAGTCTCTGTGTAAGGGCGAAAGTGCCTCGGGTCCTGGCCCTAAACACACGGTAGACATGAGTAGTGCAAAGGGATCACGGGTTCAGTAATATGTGCACATCAGATCAAATCAATTCTTACGCCCCAACAGAGGACAAAGATGACGAACTCAGCCTGGTGGATTTTGTGAGGCAGTCCCCTGATCAATCAACCGTCAACTAAATTTATCACACTGCCTTCGACGTCAGACCATCCTTCGAGATCCAGGCTCCACCAAAGGATTAAACAACTAGCCGAAACCGAAGGTGCATGCACATGGAGAGGAACCTCAGCAATCTTGGCGTGCATAATTGGGAACTTGTTGGGAGACTTGTTGGTTGAGGGGCGTGGGTACATCCCGGTCTGTAGTGCCATTAGAAAAAAAATTATTTTAATCGTATATCATTACTAAACATCTCTGACCTACGGTGGACCCTAAGCGATCGCTTAGCCTGATCAGATTGACTAGGACGAAACTTAGAGCTCTCATTGGGGTTGTAACAGGGTATTGTCACGCCTCTAGACTGGGCCTTCATTACAATGACTTCGGCAGACGCTGCAGAGACGACGATTAGGAAGAAACCATTGTACACTGGCTATGAACTGCAAGATCTCTCATCCCGAAAAAAAGCATCCGGCTAAGTACCATAAGAGTTGGCCATCTCCTTCGTTTTCCTGATGTGCGGAATAGGCTTTTAGAGATCCGCGTGGAAACACAATGGGCCTATGTCGCCCTAAGTATGGCTGCTGACTTCCCTCACAACAGTCAGCCACTTTAACCCAACCTAACCTACGACGCGTCAAGTCCAGGGAAATAAACCTCTCACTTGCCACCGTTCAGCATCCAGTGTAGTGTCCAAGGAAAATTCAACATTCAATCGAAGGTAAGGCGAAGTGATCGCACTGGCGACCAAAAACACCCCCAAGTGTGTCGAATAGGAATGAATGAGATTATGGTTCTTGTAGTCGCTGTCCGCCAACCCTAGACACAATTTGTCGGCAGCACATCTCTCGAGACTCTGCAACTGTCGACGGAAGATTCTCAAACTTCAGTGGTTGCTGTAGGTGCTAGACCTACTTGTAGTGCCACGCCAAAAAGAAATGACGGCGTCCTAAAGAAGTCGCCTGACATTCTTTAAAAGACGACCAGGAATGGAATGTTCGTGCGGCCAAGTCGCAATTCTTCAAGCCTTGTGCACCACACATGAGTTCCGTTTGCAACCTCTGGCCTTCGACTCCCATTGAATATTCTCTCTGTTCGCAGATAGCTACGCGTAGAGCTCAAAGCAAAAACGCCAACGACATGCGGTGACACTGCCGCTGAGAATAATGTCTTCCACTGAACTTCTGTTGCCGTCCAACTAGCTGGTGGTATCGTCAAGAGAGATCTGCAAGAAGCCTGTACAAGGTGTAATTCCTGATGGTCAGTCTCTTTTAACCGCCGTCCACGCAAACAGACCAAAATCGATCACAGAGTTTTTCTCTAAGAATAACGAAACCATTCCATCATCAGTTTCCTCTTCTTCCCAACGAATGTTATCCCGGAAAACCATGAAAGATGTTGTCCAAAACCCAGGAAGCATCCCCAATTGAATGAGATTTCATTTTACAGATGAAATTGTGTTAAAAGACCGTATCGTGATTCGTCCATCCAGCAGCCACTTTTCCCCATCTCATAATCTACTACGCTACTCAAGTAATTCCCAGCAGTTGTCAGCGCTGCACACATGTCAAAACAAAACCGTCTCTCCCTCTCTTACACAGGAAAGCGACGATATTTTGTAACCGTTTTCTTCGCTCACTCCCGCTCACAAACACTTTCGAAGAGTTGGCGCGCGCGTGTGCTTCTCTGAGGTTTTATCGCCACAATAAAAAAATAAAACTATACTTTTCTCTGTTGTGTGGTGTTTGACAGAAAAACTTGAAAACCGAAAAGATATACCAGAAAGTTTTATTTTTTATAATTTTATTTGTTATTTTATATTTCCACATCTTGACCGACCGCTGGAGAATGCCTGGAAGCAAATAAGTTCACATTCAACATCAACAGATCGTTCAATTCACGACCGCCAACGCAAACGCGAATCCCTCCAAAAAAAAAAAAAAACCGAAGCAAAGGCAATTTTGAATCGGAACAAATCATTGGCGCGCACGGATCCATCAAGCAACTGGCTAGCACAGGAATCACATTTCCTTATTGTATTTTTCGACCCGTTCTCGGATTAAATTTGCACATCTCATAAGAGTCTTCCTTTGTGATTCGAAAAGTAAAGCAATAAGTTTTGTGAAAATCGGGGCGTCGAACAAACGCTAAACGATGCCAATTTGCAAGCGCGAGGGATTCGAGAATTTCTCAAAGAATCCCAAAGATGAAACATTCCACGATAATGAAGAGGTCTTCTATTGCGAAACTACAAAACAGATATTCCGTGACTATGAGTGAGTATTATTCTGTGAACAATTAGACAAAAACACAAATTAAATAGTTTGTCCAAGTAATTTTCTTCTTGTAGGCTCGCAAAGGCAGGTGTGCGTAAGTCGCCGAAAAAAAGTAATTTTTTCTTCGCGTCTCTTCCCACTGCTTTGGGCATAGTAAGGAGGTCAATGCTTTAGGGTAGTTCAGATTGTTGGAAAGAACGTCTTTGCCGTCGCCGCTGTCGGTCGAATAAATCGACAGAAAGAGTGTGGAAGATAATGCGCGAATTGCCGGGGAAAGAAAGAGAAGACACAAGGTGATGTGAGATTACCAATGCTAAAGCTACTTCGGTGAAGTTTTGCACTATGTGCGGGGCCGATCCAGACTCTCAATTGAGAAATATTATATGTTTGGGTGTAACTTAATATCAAGGATTCTGAAGATGACCTGCGTTTGCAGATTTTCACCACCGTCGTGGTTATGCGGTGTCAATATCAAGTTACTCAGTGCATCAATCAACTTTGTTGCATATCGTCGATGCATCATTTGCATCTTCCATCTGTGCTCCTGTGCATGTTTCAAACAAGCAGCCATGACCTCAGAGACAATTATCGAGCGAAACCTCTGTCAAAATTTTCCTCCATGCCATCTGGTGTGTGTTTGTTTTTCGTCACACAAGCGCAGACGTACGTATATATTTTTCTTTCTAAGAGCAGGAGCCTTTTGGCATGTCCCCCCAATAGTCTCATGTGTTGCTTCTCTTAGACTGAACTCCCTTTAGGCCCGGTGGGGCTGAATTATGTAAAATTGTTCGTTTCGCATGGAAAGCGATGATATTTTTCCTTCACGCGAGTTCGATTGAATAACATGCCACCTCCGGTATCTGTACGTACCGAAATTCCTTTGTTTGGAGTGCCCTCGATAATGAACTTAGGAAATAGCATTGAAGTGGTGAGAGCCGAGAAAATGTTTCGTTAGAGGGGTAGAGAGCTACTTACTTACTCTGATTTTCTTTTCTTTTTTCGGGTGTTTTCTGTTTGGATTTTATTTTTTCGTTCGCCATGATGTGTGTTTATTTGCGAGAATTTCTCATGATGTGTTGTGTATGCGTTGTTCATCTCATTCTGTGTGGATTATTTGATTTCAAAGCAAATAGTCTTTTTAGCTAAGTATTATATTGTTTCCACGAGCCTTGCGTTCCGACAGATTGCACAAGCATCCTTTGTAAAGATCTGGATCGAATGGTACTGCTTTGCAACTCAAACTACTCGCATGATATCTGTTATCAGTTGAATTGGTAATTGGCATTGTTTTTGGCTATCAGCTTGGTCTGTACTTGCCTATCACCTGGACAACAAATTTATGTTTCGGTTGGGAATTTTGGTTACGTTAAAAGAATCGACGCCTTAACCAAGTGGAGGCGAAAATTTAACTTGTTGCCACTCGCAATCTTACAATGATGCGATTTAATCCTAGAGAGCTGACTCGATGATGATTCGAACCAGAAATGAAGTATCATAGAGATGGCCATCTTCACAGCTGATTGACCCCTAGTCAATCGACGAATTTCAGAGGCTTTTTGACAGTTGTTCATGAATTGTTGACAGTTATTCATGAAATAACGTAGATGTCGTTCTCTGATTGGTCAATTCGGAAAACGATATAAGAAACGGTTGTCAAAAATTGTGTGGGGCAACAGAGGTTGTGGTTGGCTGTCTCTAACATACTTCAATTCTGCTTACAACTCTCATAACTTATTTCGTTTCATTTGTCATTATGAAAATCAAATTTGTTTAGTCGGGCCAATTCTAAGTCGACTAAATCTATGTAATCATTCTATGTTCCTGATTTTTACTTCAATAAATCGACTACTACTTCGTCGATGGGCTAGGGATCAATCAGCTGTGATGTTGGCCATCTCTGTAATAATTTGTTTCTGATTTCATCCGGAGACACGCCACAAAGTTCAACAGACAGACGCAATATTTTTGCTTTCTTTCAAAATGCCACTTAAAAGCTTTAACAATGTATTTACCTAGTTGCCTTGCAGATGACTGTTATAAGGATGGAGATTGAATACTTTTGAAATTGTCTGCAAGTGTGTCCAGATTTATTTTACGCATGCGGGTATGCACAAGTGTTAAGGGTAAACTCAAGACATTTCGCTTATGAAACGAACTTATCCTCACTCTTATCAACGAATTCGACTTCCTCTGCAATGACAGCGCGGACGCTTTTCCCCTCAATTTCAATGAAACATTTCCTAGCCAGGACTTCTTCCACACTGGAATGGATGTCGCTGAACGGTCCTTTGCAAATTTGCACAGTGTCTATTCCGTTTCCTTCAGTAATCAAAAACGTCGACCCCTACGCTTTGTGTCTAGATTCGCAACAAGATAAACATTTATAATCCAAGGCACCATCCGTTCCTGAGTGGATGACAATGTTCAGGGTGTACCTAGAACTGTCCAGAAAAAGCAGGTGTAGGCACTGACAATGTTCAGGGAGTACCTATAACTGTCCAGAGGAGAACAATAAATAGCACTGATCAATTGAATCGATTGGAAAAGCAGTGTCAGCCGTATTAGCCATAAAATGCACCGTCCTAGCTTGTGATCAACGTGAAATTCAAAAGGAAAATTAGTGTCTGTTGGGCAGAGAGGCTAAGACTAATTCCTTGGGCAATGAAACTTTGGACTGAATGTTGTTCCTTATATATCGGCTATGCCTTGACGAGATGAATGAATATATCAATATCTTCCTGCTGTCAACCTCTTATTTCTATGCGACTCGCAACGGCAGAGAGGCTAAGACTAATTCCTTGGGCAATGAAACTTTGGACTAAATGTTGTTCCTTATCTATCGGCTATGCCTTGACGAGATGAATGAATATATCAATATCTTCCTGCTGTCAACCTCTTATTTCTATGCGACTCGCAACGGCAGAGAGGCTAAGACTAATTCCTTGGGCAATGAAACTTTGGACTAAATGTTGTTCCTTATCTATCGGCTGTGTCTTGACGAGATGAATGAATATATCAATATCTTCCTGCTGTCAACCTCTTATTTCTATGCGACTCGCAACGGCAGAGAGGCTAAGACTAATTCCTTGGGCAATGTAACTTTGGATTGAATGTTGTTCCTTATCTATCGGCTGTGACTTGACGAGATGAATGAATATATCAATATCTTCCTGCTGTCAACCTCTTATTTCTATGCGACTCGCAACGGCAGAGAGGCTAAGACTAATTCCTTGGACAATGTAACTTTGGATTGAATGTTGTTCCTTATCTATCGGCTGTGACTTGACGAGATGAATGAATATATCAATATCTTCCTGCTGTCAACCTCTTATTTCTATGCGACTCGCAACGGCAGAGAGGCTAAGACTAATTCCTTGGGCAATGAAACTTTGGACTGTATGTTGTTCCTTATTTATCGGCTGTGTCTTGACGAGATGAATGAATATACCAATATCTTCCTAATCTGCGTGCTGGAACAATCCTCTGTAAATGCGAAGACGATGAGCTGTCCGCCTCTTATTTCTATGCGACCCGCAACGGATTGTCATCTTCACAATCAGGGGAACCAATCACAAATAGCATGTTCAAGGAGATCGCGCTTGTAAGGTGCTTTCGTCACCTGTAGGAATGTACACTTGGCGGTTATTGCTCCCAAAAGATTAGCGGGCTGAACATTATTAGCTCGGTCCCCTCGAGTAAGCATCAACTGGCTTTGAATACATTTTTAAAACAAAATCCACAAGGACTCCTGTTGGCGAAGTGCTTATGCTACGACTACCTTACGCTCACCATCATCTCGCTAACTAGCTTCCTATCCACGTGACAGATTTACCAATAATTTTCCCTTGGTGGGTGATGATAGATAGTTCTTTTCCCTTCTATACATGTTTCACAAATCAATTACATAAATCATTTAGCAAGGTTTTGCCGCCTGCCCTTTGTGTCTACTTTTCAATCTTGACCGTTTCTTCATACCGCTGTGAATTCGGAACTATATGGTATGGACACAGACATGTTTAGGATGAGTTTACGGAACGAAAGGAAATGTTTCCTACGGCAGCTATACACATCCGGAACGACGCAACTCTAATGTACATGGCCTCAGTGAGACCATATCAATGTAGTCGACGGGTTTTAGCCTTGCCGACAGCATCCACATTTCGGTACAGCTCGTGCAGCTTGCAGTTATATCTTCTCCTCCTTTCGCCTTTCTAGCAGACGGAGGCGAGGACGTAGGATTTCTTCTTCGAATGCAGCAAGGATCTGCTCTACTGGTCCATCTTTCGGCCCCATACAGGAGGACTGGCAAAAGGCTGGTCAATGCTTTTTGAGCAACAACTCGTTTGCCAATGGCGCTAGGCTAAGGGTGTCGTTTTTGTTCTAATTGCCCCATTTTTAAATCGGTCGATTGACTCGGTACCATCCATCGGCTGCCAAGACCTTCGGGTTTACTCTTCGGGTTCCCGAGGAAAGCCCTCGAGAACGCGTTTGGTAGCTTGACAAAACGAAAACTATCTTGCGACTGGCCAACTGGCATAGCTTAGGCATAGCTTTCAAATGTAAATATAGTGTGCATTAAATCTGGCAAAGGGTAAAATTGTGGTTTTGGATGCAAAGTCAAATCCAAGGTCTTTAAATCCAAGGATTATCAAATTCCTCAGAAATAAAATGACAGCATCTTATGCACATCTCATCCAAAGAAAGTCGACGTGTAACACAGTCGATCAATTCAACCGCATTCGTTTGTCTGCCCTCCACTACCCTTTACATGTTCGATTCGTATTCCTCGCGAAATGACGATGACATCATCCCTGCTTTGTTTGAGGCTACCTACTATCGCGTCTAATTCGTTTTCGGACATTTCATATCGCTCTTTCTATTCGATTTAGTCTTTCACTTTGGTACACAGTTGGAGAATTGATTGCAGCATCCTATTTGTGAATTGTGCGAACTTGTAAATTACGTCATCGTCGGTGACCATTGGTCACCTACCTAGCAATTCTGAAGTGCTGCGATTCATGAATCATAGCGAGAAATTGGAATGACTTCATGGAAAAAGAAAGACAATCACTGCTCGGCACTAAAATTAACTCTCTCCCAGTGATGGGTCCACATTAAATGCGTGGTCACAAATCCAATCAGTGCATCCTTATGAGGTGTTTTTTTGCTGATAAAACATGCTGCATCCATTCATGATGACTTGGTCTTTGTAACGGAGGCTCGGTTTCGAGGACGCTCTATT